>OV656819.1:16758248-18008248 GCA_927399485.1 Calamotropha paludella | reverse complement strand
GCGAGGATCTGTCGGATCCTTAGGCAACCGCTCCAGCCGGGAGTTGAAATCAGACTGAGGCTTACTGAACACTGCTATGAGAAGCTCTGATACATAGGTTGCTGATTCGGCACAGCAGTGCTGAGGAAGGGTCAGGGTCTAGCATCTAAGGGGTATAACACCTCCCCCTTTAAGAGGAGACTTGGGGTGATTCCAAGTCTCCGTTAGATTCTCGTTCTGAGAAGGGCAGTAGGATTCAATTCTATTTCAGGGTCTTGTCTGTCTGTTTGTTCGGAGATCTCATCAGGGACATCATCAGGAGATGATGTTATTACTCTGAATTTAAACTTAGTGAGCGGGTTGCTGCCGGATTTACATATTTTCTTAGAAACTAGGTAAGTACAATAAAGGAAAAATACAATACAAAGTATAATAGTAAGTATAGAGTAATGTGTCCCGTATTCTAAAATATGTGGCTTTGACGGATTTCCAATTTTTTCCAAATCATTCAAAGATTTTACTAATAATTTGTTTTCTAAGTTAACATCATCTAGGTCTATATTTTGTAAGTGGACAGGGGACACATTGTTTATTAAATTATTAATCTTATTTAAGTTACAGCAAGTGTCATTGATCAAGTTAAAATCTGGAAAATGGTTAATAGGGGATGTGATATTCAAAACGTATTTGATAGTAGTGTAGTACTTTTACAGTACCCGATACAATCGATGGGGATTGTCACTATTCCTGTACCCAGGATATTGGTTTCATATAAACTAGAATTTAAACAGTCTATTGAGAGTTTATTAGGTTCCGATTGGACGTAGATCCACATATTGTTCGCCAGAGGTTTCCAAATGTCCAAGGTCCCATAAACACTTTTTGTCTCGCACTGTGCTGGTTTAACACTTATCACTTTTGCTAGTAATTCACTTTCACAAATCGGTTTAGCATCAGTCGCGTACACATTTTCAGTATCACAAATGAAATTACCTGGCATGACAGTTTTACAATTTCCTAAATTATTAAACACACAATAATGGGATTTGTCCTTGGTCATTGCTATACGTAAAAAGGTTAGTTAGTGTTACCAATATTAAGGCAAAAATCTCAGTGTTATATCATTAGTCATTGGTTTTCGTTTATATCAACAAATCATTACAAAATAATAATAAATGTATTCATTTTCTACTAAAACGATGTGTAGAACATGGGAAAAACAATAGAACTATGAAAAAGTATTTCCAGTTTGTTCTTAAAAAAATGTATAATAGAACAAGGAGGAAAACCAAACGTCTTCAACTAAAAGAACAAAATCGTAAAACATATTGGAATAGAGAGATTGTGTCTTTGAAAAGCTTGGAAATGGAACATTTTCCTGAAACGTGATAGTTGACAAACATTGCTAATAATTTACATAGGTCTGTACGGCTTTGATATTTATGTCTTCGTAGAATGTTTATTTCGGGAAACGAAAATTAAAAGTGTTTTTGTATCATTGTTTTTCGAACCTAATTAAAGTGAGGTAGTGCGTGCAATTTACTGGATTAGCAATTTACTGTAAGTAATTTGTTGATCAGCTTTATATCTTTAACGTGATAAAATAAAAGGTGCAAAAACTTAATTAACCTCGATTCGCTTTTAATATTGGATAGTTGTGTGTATTATTAATATATTGGACTTACTTGGCTAGATGAGATCTTTAAAGGCTGTCTTTTCACTAGAGTTGTTTTAGATAGCTAGAGGCGTCCGAGCATAAAATCAGCAAACACTTTCTAGGAAAAAAAAACCGTCCTTTTGCCTCTGATAAAATTTCATGAGATACTTTTTTTCTTGTCATAGTCATTATTACTCATAATATTAATGGAAAATAAATATTTAGACTCTTAAGCTTTAAATACCTATTATATTGTATACCGATTAGTATGTCAAATTAACATGTTCGTGATTTGACCCCATATTCAAAAAGCACCCAACAAACAAGCTTTCATCCTAACCTAATAATGTCACAATGTGGTATCCAATTTTTATGTCTACAGAGACATAATGTAAAACAACTAAAAGAACATATAAATATGACTAACAAGTTGAGACAACGTACATTACTAGAATAAAATCTTTGTATTATTAAATGGAATCTTTGATGGCTTTTTTCATGGTACATCTCAATATTATTAGATAATAATCTATACATAATTCTGATATAACTGTTTAAAAGTAATTGGGTGTCATTTGATACGACAATATGATCATAAATTCTGTTTCATTCTAAAGCCTACCTATTCTTATTACCTATTAATTCTAAAGCAACTATCGGCCAATCTCTATTTTGTGTATCCTTGCAAAATTACTTGAAAGGCTCATACACAGTACTCTGTACCCTTTGATCCACAGACATATACTCCCGCAGCAACATGGTTTTGTTACCAGACGATCAACGACCACTAATCTCATGGTGTATACGTCTCATTTATTTAAAACCATGGATGCTAATAAACAAACAGATGCTGTGTATACAGACTTTAGGAAAGCCTTTGATCGCGTAGATCACAAAATCTTGTTGCAAAAGATTGCCTTCAATGGCATCCGTAGGAATCTGTGGAGATGGTTCAAGTCTTATATAAGTAATAGGAGCCAAAAAGTTGTCATAAATGGTTATGAATCCGAAACCGTGGCGGTAACATCTAAAGTTCTGCAAGGATCAATATTAGGTCCGCTTTTATTCATTATCTTCATTAATGATATAGATAAATATTTTAGAAATAGCGACTTTCTATTATATGCAGATGATCTTAAAGTTTACCGTATTATTGATAGTGTTGATGATCATAAAAAATTTCAAGACGACCTGAACCGATTAAGTGCCTATTGCCATAATAATAAACTTAGTCTTAGCTTAGAAAAATGTAAATGTATAACTTTCACAAAAAAAAAGTCACCCATGAAATTTAACTACTCACTATGTAGTGTAGCCCTTGGCAGAGTAATAAGCATCAAAGACCTAGGAGTAACGCTGGACGCAAAACTGACTCTAGATTTGCACATAAATAATATCTGTAATAAAGCTTTCAAGCTGTATGGTTTTGTGATTCGGGCTACAAAGGACTTTAGACGCCCTTCTACATACATACATTTGTTTAAATCATTAATTAGATCGCAATTAGAATATGCCACTCCCATATGGGATCCCATGTATAGCATATATTCAGATCAGCTTGAACGAGAGCAAAAGAAATTTTTGCGTTACATGCATTTTAAGTGTTGCCGTGCTCGATTGTAGTACTCGCTATTACTAAAACATTATGAATTGCTACAACTTAAATATCGAAGGTTACAAGTACAAGCCAAATTGCTTTACGATTTATGCCATAATAAGTTTGACTGTATAGATATAGTCAATAATATAAGTTATCAAGTGCCTGTCAGACCAAGAGTGCGAGCATGTCGTACTAAGAATTTATTCGCTACGCCAAGATGTAGAACTAACGCAGGCAAACGTTCTCCTATATAACGGCTGACTGACACTTATAACAAATATTTCAATGATGTAGATATGCATTCAACTACACTCGAGAGTACACTACACACAAGTACAGACCCACCACCGTAGGCTACTTTTTCTTCGATGCATGCTTGCTTGAATCTTTCCCCTGGTCTTCGATACACTCTGTGTCTTCCATCGTGCTTGTAGAGCATAAATTTTGATTCGTCGGAGAACATAACTTTTGACCAATCTTCAATACTCCAATTTACGTGGCTCTGAGCATATCTTAGTCTTGAAATACGATGCCCACGCTCCAGTTTAGGGCCGTTTGCAGGTCTAAGGGGTTTTAAGTTAGATTCAGCAAGCCGACGTCTTACTGTCCATGCACTTGGGTTACTTCCTCCGAGGCGTCGAAACTGATTGGTGAGTTCAGTTCCTGTGAGAAAGCGATTTCGAAGCATGGTGTTCACCAAGTATCGGTCTTCTCGTGCTGTGGTACACCTGGTTCTGCCCGTTCCTGGTCTGCGTAGGTTAGAACCAGTTTCTTCGTAACGTCGGAGAACTCTTTGTACTGTTGACAGCGACACACCGACAGTCCTGGCTGTATCGCGCTGACTCCGGCCGGTTTCCAGCATTGTAAGTATTCTGGTGCATTCTTCAGGCGTAAGCGACATAATTTCAGCTTGAATAATGAATATAGAGCACTATCAACATGGTTTATGTACCCACATAAATGACAGATTACAAACAAAAGCAAAACCAAATGCTGTAATTTCGTAGTTCCATCTTCGAAAGTGGCCCTTTTTCAAATTTGATTTTTTTATGATATAACTTTACAATAACTAAGAAGTTTTAATACCTTCATTTAAGGAGTATTACATTGTCTATTAAATACAATTTATTGCATTAACCTAGCATTTTTAGTTTCCGAGATTTTTAGGATTCTTTAAGTGACCCGGATTCATTGCTCTCGAGTGTAGAATTAGAATTTTCAAAAAAAGAATTAAGTTAAAGCTGTATGAAATCAACGCTGGTAATAAAACAAACTAAACAAAACTAAAAAAAAACAATAAAATAAAATAAATTATTCCAGGATTATTATTATTATTAGTATTCTACACTTTATCACTTTATAATTATATATTATAGTCAACTCCTCAACTTTGTGAATTTAAATTACTTGTGGTTAACGGTGTCGGTTTCACAATCAGTAAACCTTGTAATTAGCTAGTAAGATTTTTTTGTAGAAACATATTGTGAAACCGTTTGTTAACCTCAATAAATGAAAAAAAAAAAAAGCCAGACGGCATCTCTCAAAATGAAGTAACTCATTATAACATAAAATTTAAGAAGGTAATTTTCAGAACTAGGAAATCAATATTATAAACAATTACTGATTCATTCCTATTTCTTTAAATAAAATTTTACTTATTTATGACATTTCTTTCATCATACAATTCCAATAAATATAATATTTGCTATGATTTTATTTACTAAAACAAATGAATTTTTTTTTTTCGAATAACGGTTTTTTATAAATGTATATAATTTTTTTTTAGTAAAAATAAACTTACACATTTTAATATTGGCCGCATGGTGTCCGGCAGAGGAGATTACCACAAACCCTTCACACACAGGGGTGTCGTAAATGACCTCTAATGACACTGGAGGCAAGAACCATAGACCCATTGTAGACCATAAAATAGGAAGACGTCTTCACGAGGTTATGGCAAACAAAATCCACCTATTTTCGTAAGAGTTTCGTTTGGATGGAAATCCAGCAGTGACTCCTCCGGATGAAATGATGATAAAAATCCTATTAATTAAACAAAGATAAGATTTTCGAAATGCTTTTTTTAATTTCTTTTACAGAGACCTTACCATGATCTCGTGGCGGGATGCAAGTTCGATTGTCAAAGTAAGACACCCCTATATGCGGTTTATAGTCGCATCTATCTAACAGTAGAACTTGAAGCGTGATTAGAGGTGATAGTAGGGCTTCTGGACACAAAATATGCCAGAATAGAGAAAAAATAATATAGAGATAAGTAAAAAGCCAATGGTAAAAAGGTCGCCGTTTTCATAGCCACTCAGCCTAATCGCGCTTAGGCAAACGCTACTTGCTATTCAAATTATTCTATTAAGTTTCTAGAAACTATGACAGAACAATGTAATTGAATACAGTGATAAGAGTCCCTTGAGTCTTATAAGTTATCTGCTAGTGATAATTTAAATTCATTTATTAGGCTATTACCTGAACATGCACAACTCTTTTGTAATGGACTACTCCGGTCATATTGCTAACAAGTAGATTATTATTATCACGACGGCTAAAATGCTTAAGCATAAATATTTATCAAGGTACCACCATTGGTTCGCATATAAATTTGTTCTGTAGTGTAAATAATTAATAAACGTTGTAACGATGTTTATATTATTATATACAAAGTATCTCTTTTAAAAAAATATCTGTCATATAAATGATAAAAATATTGTTAGTTTTACATTATTGCTAGATCTGCTATTATCGCCAACATGCCAAAGTAACCGATGTACATAAAAATTCAAACTGACCACCACCGCCCGTGTATCAAAATGTGACGACACCTGTTATGGCGGAAACATTACATTGAAATAATAAAGAATTATATTTTTACACCATAAAATTATGTTTAAATTATGTTTCGGAATACCCATTTCAAAGACAAATTCGCACAAAATTTTGGGAAGATTTGTTTTCATCGTTACATTTTCGTAAGAAAATGATTAAATTAAGTTTTTGACATATTTGAATGGTCAAACGCATTCTAGGCTAAATTAAACATAGAAATAATAATTTATATCAATTATTTTATTCTGTTAATATCTATTACCCAAAATCGTTAATGATCAGTCAGAAAAAGGTATTTTGCATATTTTGAAATGGTTTACTTATTTTCTAATTGAGACAGGACAAAACCAGTCGTGTCAAATTTTACAAAATAAATTAACCCTGTAAAAAGTAAAAAGAATTATTAATTTCTTTAAAAAATAAAACAAATAGATGAAAGAATATTAGATATTAGAATATTCTCGGTATATTACACAAAATTTTCTTAGTGACGTTAGTTTGCTCAACCCGAAACCCTTTTAGCGGCGGTGAACGTCACGATACCTTTTTTTTATAATACTTTGTCGGAAAAATCCCTAGCCCCAATTGCTTTTTAATAGCTTGCTACGTGCAACGCATAGAAATTATAAGGAAAATTATTTATGGTTCAAATCATCCTGTTTGGGGGGTAATTTTACCGATAAACCTTTGGGTCTCTGGAGGAAAAATGTTGTTATTGTTGGCAACACCTTACAAATTTATCAGAAAAAAATGAATGGTGGAAACCATGCCTCAGATGTACCTTACCTTTTTATTAGCATGTCGCATCATCGGAGGGTCTGGTAACCTGTAACTCATGTTTTTAAATAAATCTACGTCATACAGTTACCCATAACATAATGACCATATGGGCTATGCTTTGTAATTATAGTTTAACATTTATTAGGGTTCCAAGAATCCTATGCGAGGTCAATAAGACCAGGAAATATCCTGATTTCAATAGGAATGAACGTAAGAGAGTTCCATCTTTTTTTCCTAACGTGTGGAAAATGAGTACGCCGCCGCTGGTAGCGCGGTGGACGTTATGTGGGATTCTCCTCCGTTCCCTCACCCGGTCTACTGCCCGATGGAGGATTGGAGGCCTACTCACTAAAAACCCCACCGATGCTCCGTCGCAATATGCTAGGGCCGATTTTGGCAATCACCACCCTGGAGCGTGACTTGTGGGCCCACCGGCTTCCTCATGATCGGGGGACTCCGAGGTACATCCCAGGCTGGCATGGCTGTGCAATGCCGACGGTCGGACTCCCTTACTTCGCCGGCTAGCCTCGTCCAGGGTAGGAGGCTACGCTCGCCTGCGCGGCACCGCCTCCATCCCCTTCGCCCGCGTGTACGGTTCTCTGACCTGCATACATCCCCGTTTGACCCCGGATGAGCCGCCACTACTCTCGCTCTCATTTGAGAGAGGAGAGGAGGAGCGGCCAACGTTGGGGCAAGTGTGCGTTAGCCGTTCATTAGGCAGATGTTCTGCCCTCTTACGTCATCGTCGGCCGCCTGAGCCGCCTGGGTTCGCCCTGTCATCGGTTTTCCTCTTGTTTTTGGCGACCGGCAATTTCTGCCCCTAATTACATGTCCGGCAGGCAGTTTTTCCGCCAAACACACCGCACATTGGGTACTGTGCGCAGTCTGCGACCGAACCGAGCCGTTCCGCCTGCTTGGGATTCCATTTTAATAAAATTATCTCTCAAAGATACTCCATGCCAGACCTAGCAATTTTCTATTTGCAATAAAGTATAAATAAATTTATTCAATTCAATCGGCAACATAGTATTGTCACTTGAATTGAATAAACCAAGCATTCAAATGGTTAAGCCGTATCGTTTTCCATATAAGAGAATGTTAGATTAGTGGCTAGCACCCGTGTAATTTCACATCCATTTAATGAAAGCGTTCTAGTCTTTATTGAGAGGATAGCAATTATTTCTCCAACCGCGACCACTTTGTAGAAGCTGTCGGTAGACAAAATAAATTGTTGCATTATTACTTTTATTATTAAAACTACTGGCTACTATTATATAATTAAACTGAGATGTATTGCAGCAATACCAAATTAAAAATCTATTTTTGGGTAGTATTTGAAATTACTATGCTTAATAAAATAAATTTTATACCCATAAGTTAGTAAGTAATTAGTTTATAATTGCCCAAAGTAGTTTTTTTAGTCCTGTTTGTTTAATAACTTTATTTACATGCAGTATTTACCTGTAAGTGTTTGTTACATTTGGTCTAAATTTATGTTAAGAAAAAGTCATTTCTGTAAGTCATAATGTAAACAAGCGTTGGAAAACTAATAAAAAAAATAACAAAAATACTAAACTAAGCCGTTTTAGTTTAGTATTTTTATTTGATACTTGCTGACCCAGCCACGCGTTGCTGTGGCACAGTAATTTTATTTTTCTAAAATAAAAGAATTTTCTAAAATAAAAGTAGCCTTAATTACTCCTTATTACATCAGCTACCTGGCAATAAAAGTCTCGTCAAAATCGGTCTAGCCATTTTAGAGATTAGCCGGAACAAACAGACAGACAGACAAAAATTGTAAAAAATGTTATTTTGGTGTATGTACCGTTTATATATTTATATGCACGTAGTAAAAAATGGTTATTTCAATATTACAAACAGACACTCCAATTTTATTTATATGTATAGATTAAATATGTTTCCATATAATCGCGCCTTTTCCCGTAGCTAGGCAGAGATAACAGATTTCAACTTTCCACGATAATGACGTACATTTCTCGCTTCTTCAAATCTCATCAGACCTTTCATACAAGCTCGTTGGTAAAGGTTGCTTTTCACCTGGCCTTTTTTCAGGAAATTTTCTATTTCATCCCCGAAAAGTCGCCTCGGTCTGCCTTTAACAACTTGCCCATGCACATTTGCCTCCAATTGTGTTATTGTAAGAGCTGACCAACTTAAGGGTGTTGAGTCAATTTTGCTACTAGATAATATTACGAATGTGTGATATCATTATTATACTATGAGTGATGAGACAGAAACCTTATATATCTACAATTATCAATAGGTATCTATTGATAATCGTAGATAGAAAAGGTTTTTGTTTGTTTTAAAATATAAATTAGACTATAGATAAAACAAAAACGCCCCTTTGAAGCATAAAGCTCCATAATTGTTTTTACTAAAATTTGCTATATAAGTATCGCAATGTTTGAAAGCGAAATATAAATTTATTGCGTTTTTTTGACAGTTTAATTAATAACCTATTTTAAATATACATTAGTTTCGATTCTGACTATACACTTTTTTCCAATCCAATGATGGATTGGAAAAATAACTTGTATATTTTTCAAATGAAATCTTTTTTAAGCATAACTATTTTATCTACTCTCACATCGTAAAATTTAAAATACATACCCAAAACGACGACGTTGTTGTTGTTCGTTGACGAAATTTACATAGTATATCGAAAGGAAATTATTTTTTTTTATTATAACACTGTTTCTCTAACAAAATAATGTTATAATAATTTTTTTTTTCATTACGTTTCAATAAAAGACCACTGATACAATACTGCGCAAATTAGTATAGCACTATTTCATTTTTTATCTATGGCTGCGCGCGCTTTGGCGCATGCGCGGTGGGTGATACCGAGAATTTGGCGCTAATAATACGTTTCCTCGCAATTCTTTGTTGTGTTTCGCTAGATAATTATTATTGTTTTTTAAAATGACTGATAGTGAAAGTGAAGAAAATATAATGCCGCCTGACATTTTAGAGACTAAGCGGCAGCAGACAGTCTTAATTTACTACCAGTAAAGTCAAGAAAATTATACGATAATTGTTATCAAGACTTTTTAGCGCGGAAAATGAATAAAAATGCTACTTCGTTCTCAGAAATATTCTATTGGCATATTTTCAAGTATTGTCGGAAAATTTTAAATGTTCGTCGCTGTGGTCTAAGTATTCAATGCTAAAGAGTACTTTAAACATATATAACGTAGTTGATATATCGAAAATGTCAAAACTGATTGCATTATTGAAAAGAAAATCACAAGGATTTAAAGAGAAGAAAGCGAAGACGTTTATACCTGAACAGTTAAATACATTCATAAATAAAGATCCTTGACGCGAATATCTTTTAACGAAGGTACCTATTTATTAATATTTAGATTTAAGTTATATAAAAGTGAAGTTCTATTAGCGTTTCTTGTTCTGGGATTTTCATTTGTATTCAAAATTTTTATTTTCATTTATTCCAGACTGCACTTATTATGGGTGCCTGTCGGAGACAGGAACTCTACAATTTGCAGTTTCAGGACGTGAAAGTTTACGAAAATACAATACCTATTAGTAACAATTCGTAATACAAAAAATAAAAAAAGGCTTTTTAGTATTACAGGAATTATTACTAATAAACTACTATTATGAAACTGGTACCATAATGAGGGGTAATACATAATATCTAGTTATGTGCAGTTTCATACACTACTTTATCTAATCTCATACATTGAATGTATCAAATAAAATATAGAGATTGATACAGTTTATTTATTGGTTATTGTAAGTGTTAACATTTTGTATATTACAATGACTTTACTGGTGGTAGATTAAGACTGACTGCTACCGCAGTCTCTAAAATGTCGGGCGGTGTTAAATTTTCTTCACGTTAACTATCAGACATTTTAATAAAAAATAATAATTATCCAGCGAAACTCAACAACGAATTGCAAGGAAACGTATTATGGCGCCAAAATTCCCGGTGTCAAAGCGCATGCGCCAAAGCGTGCGCAGCCACAGATAAAAAATGAAATGAAATAGTGCTATACGAATTGGCGCAGTATTGTATTAAAGGTCTGTATCGAAAGAAAAATACTAGAAAAAAATCGACTCGGGTCACAGGTGAATTCTCAGGCGGGAATCGAACCCGCAACATTTGGAAATCCGGTCCGGAAATGCGGGTTCGATTCCCGCCTGAGAATTCACTTGTGACCTGAGTCGATATTTTCTAGTATTTTTCTATTATAATAATTTATCTTATAAGATCGCATTGAAAAATGCATAAATATACCTATTAAAAAAATATAAATATATAAATATTAGACAAAATCACAAGCATTGTTCTAAATCCAAGTTAATTAGCTAAACACTTGTGTTATGGAATTCGAAAACAACGACGGTAGGTACCACAATACCCAGAACCGAGCCAATATAGAAAATGGACCCGGCCGGGAATCAAACCTGGGACCGTGGAGTGGCGTTACCATGAAAACCGGTATGCGAGCCACTCGACCACGAAGGTTGTCGAAATCATTATAATATGCAAATATTACTATCACATTATGGATCAGATTTTAGATTAAACCCTTTTTTAATAGTATTAAGGTCTGTATAAATATTAACTCGACACATTAAAGAGCTTACACTGTTTTAGCTGACGATTTTCTTGCACCCGTTATTCTTATCAGTTAAAAAAGATCCTATGTAAAAAATTTTGGGCTATAAAAAATAGTTTAAGTGCATTTGAATAAAGTTATTTTTATATTTCATATCATAAATCCCCTTACTAAAAACGTTGATTTAAGTTAGACCTAACGCTGTTTTTTATTAAGCAAATTATTAAATTTAGCCCGTGTTTTATACATCGGTATCGCGTTTCGTAATATTAATGCTATTTTTTTAAAATATTATTTGCTTTAAAGGTATTTTGACAAAGCAAGGAACGGAGAATCGGTATGGCCTCAGAAGCCAAACAGAAAGACTTGGGTGTGACTTTCGGAAAGGGCAAAAAATTTTCGTCAACACACTTTTAAAAAATATCATATATATTTTGTTGCATTATCAAAATATTAATAAATTAATACTTTGTGGTTGAAAAAGGCGTTGCTTACAAAAAAATCTAAAAAACAAAAGAAAGATCTATGTTGCTGTAATTGTTATTATTTTTATTAAAATACTGTCTTTTTTTAAAATATTCGTATACTTTTAAACCAAAAATGCTTGCTTTCAATATTTTTTCAAAATTATATACAAAATATTTTGTTTCACGCATAATTTAATAAGTGATTTCAACTGTAAGCCTCAAAGCTAGCTTGGGCCATTTCCACATTTTCTGAGTTTTTATGACTCACGTCCTTCATTATTTTAAACGGGCACAGCAATTATCAGAGCCATTATCCGGCGCCATAAAATGCCACCGACATGGCTTCTCGATAGTAATGTTTAGAACTTGCTTTATTTCAATGATAATGTATGTTCATGTATGTTTTTGAAAGCAAAATAATTTTTATTACGTGGTAGGTATTTTACAGTTCATTACCGAAACATATTTCATATTTTTACATACTATGATGGATGTTATTAAACAGTAATATTTTTTACGTTTAAATGAATCTCTTTATTGTTGTTATTCTTATTTTAGCTGCTTTTTCTGCAAAATTTTAAGGTAAGTATTTTCTTGTAATCATTAGTGGATACTTTAGACATAAAAGTCTAGTATTTTAATGCTTAATTAACAAAAATAATAATAGTAGCTTTATCAGAAGAGAACGCGCCCGGATAGTTAGGGAGTATGGGTTCGTATCCCGCCTGAAGCCTCGGACAAGTTGAATTTTATCTTGTGATAATTTCTTTGAATGAATCTTAATAATAACTATTAATAATTAATCTAAACGATGTTTCATTATTAATCTTGTAAGAAAGTCATTTGTTCGTTGCTTTAGGATATTAGGATTTAGGATATTTTTTAACAATGCAAATATGATCATCTATTTTAGTTTTACAAGTTATAACTGAGCCCGGATACGTGTGTGGATGTGAATGAACGTGGGTATATGAGAGAGAAAATAAGGACAAAATAGATATTAACCATTTTGACAGCTACTCTATTACGGTGGTCTCCAAAAATAATATATAAACCCTTGTCTGAAAATTCAATCAGCTTAATATTTGTAGTCCAAACTTCAAAAATAGAATTGACGTAATAGCGAATAATTATGTCACGAAAAAAAAATCTTTTTACTAAGGTTAATGTAAAAAGATTGTCATCATCACTGACTTGCGAGCCCAGGTACGTGTAATTGGCCATAGTAAAAACAGTTAAACCTTAGGTTGGCACCAATCAGCCTTTATGGTTTGCCCCTGAGACAAATTTACGGTTCTCGCGAAGCAAGCGGATACAAAAATTTGTCCGCGCCTGAACTGGGATGGAATATTATTGGGGATCAGTGATACAAGCTGTATAATCAGTTTCGTTTGAGCCACATTTAGTGAGAATCTGTTTTGATAATCTTTTACAAAGCAGTTATTTTGAGAGGAGGTCAGTTTCACCATCATCTATACATATAAATAGAATTGGAGTATCTGTTTGTAATAATGAAATAACCGTTTTTTACTACATGCATATCAATATATATACCGTACATACACCAAAATAACATTTTTTACAATTTTTGTCTGTCTGTCTGTCTGTTTGTTCAGGCTAATCTCTGAAATGGCTGGACCTATTTTGACGAGACTTTTATTGGCAGGTAGCTGATCTAATAAGGAGTAACTTAGGCTACTTTTATTTTAGAAAATAAAATTACTGTGCCACAGCAAGACGTGGCTGGGTCAGCTAGTCTTGACATAAGATTTCTGAGAAATTATTGTTACATGAGAAACATTATGTGAACGCCGAGTTTAATAAAGCATAATTTTGAGTGCAGAAAGATCTCTTGCATACATAACTTTGTTCAATTTGTTAGCTGTCACTTATGTCGCGGAAAGTGATTTCTGCTAACGTCTAGGAAGAACGGAGATCCTTCGCGACGATGGCGCATGTACCTGCGCCAAAATATCGGAGCCTCAAAGAAAAAAAATAGAGTAATAATCTCGTTCTAATTAATACTTAATTTCAATGTGTGTTAAGAATGTTTTTATATATATTTATTTTGACGACCGTTTGTTGCAACGGTAGCGATCCTGCCTTTCGCACCGACGGTCCTGGGTTCGAATCCCGGTAGGGGCAGATGTTTGTTTGATGAATACGAGCATTTGTACTCGAGTTATGGGTGTTTATATATATATATATTTCGATATAACATATCTATGTATAATATATGTATGTCTATCCGTTACTCTAGTATCCATAACACAAGCCTTACAGTGCTTACTTTGGGCTAGGCTAATTGGTGTGAATGTAGGAAATATTTATTTATTTATATTATATTAGCAAAAACTTACAACTAAGAAACCAAAACTTGCTATTTGAATTAATCAATAACATTTTAGTTAGATAATTCATAATTGATATTTAATAAGACTGCATGATCAAGCCATAGAAGAAAACTTTCATAACGTTCTCGTTAGCGCCTTTAAGGAATTGAACTTATTAAGCGCCATATATGTAGTGAATTTTCGTGGTTAACTATGTTAACAATATATTTTTATCGTTATATAATTGCAACATTTTAATCAGAAACTAGTTGTATATATCATCAATAAAAAATGCAAATAAAACACTTATAATTTTGATAAACAATTCTAGAGTAATTCCTACATCGCAATATTTAATTTTATACTGCAGGTAATTTTCAATTCGACCTTTCTAGTTATATTTATTAATTAAAACATAAACTTTTCTAGTTTATCTATGGCAGCTTGAAATTAATTCATAATAATTTTAAATACTAGTCTAAATTGTAAATAATGTTCTTAAATTTTCAAAAAAGAGGGATTTTCAATTATCTCCAAGGTTAACAGGAGGTGGGGATATCGCACTGAAGTCTATAATTTGGTGAACGCTGTTGCTCAATTTGCGATCTTCGGATGGTGACATCACAAAGCAAATATATTAATTGTATATAATACACGATACGGTAAGTGGCAAACTCACACATAATTAAGATAGTGTTAACGTAACAGTCTCTTAAAAACAAAGTTTTTAGGAGATTCTAGCATTATCGAAGTTAAAGTGATAGAGACGGTAGACACCCACTTGACACCTGAGACAATTTGAATCATTTCTAGTTTTAATTTCATTTAAATAGAAGAAAAATAAAATAAGGTGGAAACCAATTACAGATTTTATTAAAGCTTATATAAATTACTGCACTCTAAATATTATTTCTTTATGAATAAGTTTTCTTTCCTAAATAGAACCTTACGAAATTAAAAAAAAATGTATAAAAAATGAAACAACTAATCTGAGCAAACCAACTAAACCGACCAACTACTACAAAGAAATGAATTGGAAACAACGGTCACTAACGCTGATAAGCGTCCTGGAGGATTATAATTACCTACAAATCATAACACCGCGATTTAAAAATTTTGGTTTTGTCTCCATGTCATGACAGTATCTTGTCGGATGTCGAGGAAATGAAATCGTTGGGTCTCGAGTCATGAAATTTTACACAGAAGTTCCTTAAATAATTTGAGGGTGCACTAAAAAAGTTTATTCAGGATAAAACACAGTCTAAAAAGATAAAATATGAGATATAGGGTAATAAATATAAAGATTGATATATGAAACTTAGACCATTAAAAGGTATGCATTTCCAAAAAAAGCAACAGTACTTTTTTTATAACCATGTGATCATTTTCAAATTTATTATTAATTTTCAAATTGCTATTTTCAAAATTGCAGACGATTTATTTAAATATGTCTATTCGTTAATTTATGCAAAATTCATGCTTGACACAGTGGTTTTGGCAGTATATTATAAATATGAATCGAAAAAAACATGTACAATCAATTTGCAAAAAAACTAAGAAATTTGTTGTGTATCCTATTTATCTAAATTATTGAGCTAATAATTAATTTATACAAAAACTAATGGCCATTTGTAATTTGTTTGAATAAATAAATTATTATTGCCCTAAACAGCAAATAACATAAAAGTAATGTCCTGGAAATATTAGAAACTGAATTCAAACAATATTATTATAATAAATAAGTAAAAAAATATGAAACCCCATTATGACGACCGCTGTAATTAACAAGTTGGCTTTGTAAGTGAGAACTTAAGTCTCGTTAGTTGGAAAAAAACAGAAAATATTTTTGTCATTCTGCTTTTACTCGTAGTAAGATAAAATAAGTAGCCAACTACAAAGGAAGTATTTTATTATGCCACTCGTTTTAGCTTTAGGCACTATCAAAGGAAACTTGAATAGTTTGAATTTTTGCTGCCTAAAATAGCAAAATAGTACATTCGTAAAAGTTCATGAATTCATTACCCCTCGAACAGGATCGTTTTAATCTTATTTTATCATTTATTATTTAATCATCATTTCACTTATGATATCAACATCAGCTCGAGAAACTCGATGGCGCAGTGTTTAGCGAGTTTGAGCTTTCTTATTTCGGGCATCGCTATCAGCGTTTTTTTTTATATATTTAGTTCTTACATTTTCACGCCAATCTTGATAAAATTCATAGCGATTTTATTTAAATATGTTTTTTCTTTTTTGTCATTTTAATGCTCTTGTTGTATTTAACATTCACTGTACTGTTTGATTTACTTTCACCTACCCCGGTGTCTGTATTAAAATCTTGCAAGCTTAATTTGACCCAATTCCCAATTTCTAAATAAGCTGAAATTTTGCATCTGATACTGAAGCTGGATGGTGGCCATAGGATCTTCGCATTAAAACGACATAACCTTTCGACTCATTTCATTTGTTTATTAACTTTTCTGTTCGTTTTATTAACAAGATATAATAAAAGCTTGTTTAAGAAGATTCTTTCTTATGTAATGTTGTTTGTTATATAAATGTAATATGATATTTTAAATTCGGTAAACATATTTAATGAAACATAAAATATCCGTGATCCGTATAAACGGGTTCGATCTATGATTGTGGAGGTTAAGCGCCTCTCGTTATGTAGTCATTGTATAGGTAATTTAAAAACTTTTTCACACTTCTCTTTGCGACGGCTGTTAAATTAAATACCACAAATCCGCATTGGGTCCACGTGGTGAGTGACTATTCTCATTAAAGTATAGTTAAGGCAGACTTATTCCCATGGTGCTGGTCTCGTTAGCTTTTATAATAAAAAAAGTCATCTTTATTAACTGTTACACATACATTACAAGTGACTAGAGTCCCTTTTTAAGCTATCTGGCCCCGTGGGCACATAATCCAAAATTATAGTATTATATTAACAGTACAGTTTAACTTCACATTATTTGTACGAACGTAAGCGCGTCCATCCAGTGTATGCGTGTGCGTATGCGTTTGTGTGTGTGTGTTTGTGAAAACAAATCAGGTGTATATTTAGGATAGTTAACCCATACAATAATTAAATAAAGTACCAAAAATATCGAAACACTCAGTTAAAATTAACCATTATCTTAAGCAATATATCTCAATTTGTAAATTTGAGGATTTAAATACAGTTAAAACGTCAGAAATTAATTAAATTATGACAAAACATGCTTATAGCGATCAGAAGTATTTTTGTTCAAACACACGAAAGTATCTGAATTGAGAAAAAAAACAATCAATTACCAATTTACATTCACATAAACATTTGACGAACAATTTTCATTTACAGAATTGGAATTTGTAAACCTTTCATTGAAGGTCATTTATCATTTAAAAATACTTAATAAAAAAAAACTTTCAAAAAACCACGTTTTACTACGGGTTATAGATGTACTAAAAAGGAGAAAATATTTTTTTACAAATAGACTAAAAAGATAAAAATAAATTTTTGGTAATAATGAAAATTTACGATACAAATATTCTAAAATTTATTGAATATTATGTATTGTTCTGAACATTCATACGCAGAATTTGAAAAATGTCCAAAAAATTAAAACGTGGTGCGTAATTTAGATCAACAGCGTTATTGATATTATATTAATATTTTCATTATCTTTCCTAAATCCCTTCCTAACTAAACCAATGCAATAGTAATGCTGTGGATGGCATTGAATAGTTTTTCAAGTATAATGCGCACCACGTTTTAATTTTTTGGAAATTTTTCAAATTCTGCGTATGAATGTTCAGAACAATACATAAATACAAGTACCATATAAAATTGTGATGGCGCTATATGAAATTGTCAGCATGAAAACAGACATTCTAAGAAATATTTAAGACAAGGGTTTTTTTCTTCAAAATTACGTTTTTACGAGATGAAATACTATAAATGTAAATAGGTACCTACTTAAAAAGCAAAACTTTATAAATATAAAAATTCTAAAAATATAATTTTTAGAAATACTAGGAGAAGAGTCTGTTAAGTTAGCTCAATAAGAAATATACTAGCCTGAATAGCAAGGGAATCAGGTTTCGCGTTCCGCCTGACATTTCTATTAATAATTTATCTATACATATAAATAAAATTGGAGTGTCTGTTTGTAGTATTGAAATAACCGTTTTTTACTACATGCATATGATACAAATACACCAAAATATTTTTTTTTACAATTTTTGTCAGTCTGTCTGTCTGTTTGTTCCGGCTAATCTCTGAAATGGCTGGACCGATTTTGACGGGACTATTATTGGCAGGTAGCTGATGTAATAGGGAGTAATTTTGGCTACTTTTATTTTAGAAAAATAAAATTACTGTGCCACAGCAACGCGTGGCTAGGTCAGCTAGTTTGAATATAAAAATCTAGCTATGAAAACATAACATAAAAGAATATACAAAAAAAGAATATCCAACTCTTTGGAGCCACTACCGAGATACTCAGCATAAATCTATACATATATAAGAAATGCTCGTTAATAACTCAAATACTACAACTAGATGTAGAAAAAATTGTTGAAAGATCGTCCGTAGCCGAATTGAAATAAGCCTAATTGAATTTATTTTAAATAAATTCAGCAATGCTAGTTATACCGTTGGGCGTAAATTCCAAGTGGGCGGGCGGTATTTATGCCCATAGGGAATATCAGTACAGTTTTGAAATTCTTCTTTCTTTGACCTATCAATATGATAATACATATAAGACACTTCAATAAGTCAAGAATAAAAATACTAGCAAACATAATTTCAGTAGGCGATTTCAACACATTTATAAACATTCCGATAACCGAAGTATAAACCTATAGGCTAACACAAAAAATAAAACTAAAAATTTGAATAAATTTATCGATACAGTGCTAATAAAAAAATATCAGATTTTATTGACCGTCATTTGATTTTTTTCAAATACTGCAAGAAATCTTGTGAGAATAATCTTTATTAGTACTATATGGTTACAAAACATAGTAAATGTTAAAGATGTAGAATTTGGATTGTATTCAATAATTTAAAAAGTAAATACCTATTGAAAGCTTTGATAGTCGGTCTGCGCTCAATGTCATCTTTACATCTATACATACATATAAATAAAATTGGAGTGTCTGTTTGTAATATTGAAATAACCGTTTTTTACTACATGCATATGAATATATATACGGTATATACACCAAAATAACATTTTTAAAAATTTTTGTCTGTCTGTTTGTTCCGGCTAATCTTTGACATGGCTGGACCGATTTTGATGGGACTTTTATTGGTAGGTAGGTGATGTAATAAGGAGTAACTTAGGCTACTTTTTAATTAAATTTACTGTGCCACAGGCTTTTACAACAAACACAACGCGTGGCGGGGTCAGCTAGTACAGAATAATTGTGATTGTTTAATTTGTGATTTGAAGACATTGTTATTACACTGGCTATCAAAAATAACTAGTAATTTAAATAGACGACAATATTTCTTAAATTATATTAAGTCAAAGAAATATTGAAGTGTATTACGCATAAAATGTGTAGCATAAAACTCTTTTCAATATATTTTTTGTACCATGACGCTATCTTTATTAGTTTGTGGTATATACTCGTTAATGTAAGTGGCTAGTTATTTTTGCACATCGGTCTATTTCATCTATCTTCTTTGGACATAAGCTGCTTTTATGAAGTGTATAAAAATTTATCCATCATACTGAAAGTTATTTTTTTTTCTTACGAGATATTAACCTTATGACATTGCTTTTTATGAATACTACGTGATATTTTCTCAAAGATATTAATGAATCGCTATTCTGTTTTGAATGATAAGGTAACTGAATATTTCATTTTTAAAATTACTATGAGCTATGGGTATTTTAATACTTTTGATTGAACCAATAAAATTTAAAGAAAAATTGAAAAAGATTTTATAAGAGTTAAATTTTAATACTTTTTTAATAATGTGATAGCTTCTTGCGTTATAAAGGAATAATAGGTAAAAATTCACCAAAAGCGAATTTTTTTTTAACGAATTTATCGGATGACTTGGATGCGTTACAAAAGTAAAAAAAAAGTTAATGCATTGTGACTATGATCGATACGACAAGCTAGATACCCCATTTATCCGACATCACACACTCCAGTGACGTGAAGTAGCTAGTTCTATTAGAAGCGCAGAATAAGATTGATGAGCTAACTTAACGATCACTTTCGGTGGGACACTACAAACAAATGATGAAAAATCAAAGAGCTTTCTAACAAAGAGACTAATCACATCTTACAAGTTCACGCAATTAGACATAATATATTGTAAATAAGAAAGTATGGGTTGAAAACGAAAATTAAATTTCGGATTTGAACGTGATGATCCCGTCTATGATGAACCCGTAATATATATCGTTAATACTTACAAAAAATGTAAAAATAAAAGAAATAATGTATTGAACCTATAATATATCTTAATAAATATCTGAACAAATTAGGCAAAGCAATAATTACGCTCAAAGTTTTTATAAGAAAATACTCTTCGTTGAGTGAAGACGACCCTAAATTATGTGCAATGTTTTAAGAAATATAATAAAGTTAGTGTAACTATTTGTGGTGTCCTCGATTTCTGTCAGGGTATCCATTAAATGAAAGCAGTCAGTAGTTTCACCAAGCAGCACACGCACGTCCGCACCGGCCGACGGTCGAGCGAGCAATGCCCCTCTACCGCTGTAGGCCGTGCGTACGGGCGTGTGTCGCTTGCACTTTATTAATACGTCACACCTCTTCCTTTTCAACTGATTCGAATAATTTGAGACAATGAAAAATAATTAAAATACATTTATGTAATTAATATTCTTAAATAGTATATCTTGAATTGTTATTTAACGAAGAAGTATTTTTTTTGAAATTATGTTTTATTAATTGCAGCCAAATACTCTAATCTTACGTGTCCTCTATTTTTCTTTGAATACGCCACTCTCCTTTTACCTTTTTTTAGGTGTATCAGTTTTTTTTTTTACATTAATTTATTAAGTTTTCGTCGAATCATCAGCTTACAATATTGTTTAATTACAAGCTATATAACTTAAAAAGCTAACAAAGGATTCACACGGAAAAATTGGTCTAGGTATTACTAAAGTGAGCTCACTCAGTGTGTGAACCCACGAATCCCTATTGTAGTATCTGAATGCCAACTACCCTATTAAGATAAATGATTGTGAATGATAAAATGTCGTTTTATTCGGTTATCTCCTAAATAGGGAGTCACAAATTAATAAAACAATATATATAATTATATATTTATAGCATCATGCAGTGCATATGCAGGAGATGACAATTTTGTTTTATTTAAGTTTCTCTCTAAGTTATCTTCAATTAACCAATTAAGGGTTTGATTCAATATATTGTTACGTCATCAACGAACAAAATACACGGTTCATTCATAACCTTCGGCAGGTCTATTATGTAAACTAAAAACAAGAGAGTCTTAGGCACTCCCTTGTGATGTTAAGGCATTATTATTTTTAATATCAAATCGAACTCTTTAAACTTTTCTACTCGTATGATTATAATATTCGATTAGAACATATTGCTGTCTATCTTTTAAATAAGAGATAAACCATTTGTGAGCTGTATTTGGATACAATCAGTTTATTAATATTTATGTTGCACACGGTCATACGTAGCAATGTACGTACATATGTAGCAATATTCGAATAGCATATTTTTAATGTCCAATTACTTATTATCTTTTGAATGTATTTGAGAAAAGGTAATAAAGTTGACTGACTGTAATTATTTAGGTCACTCTTTTGGTTATTCTCATGTAATGGTAATCACTGTTGTTTTTTAATGAGTCAGGATAAACTTCTACTTGCAAAGATTGATTGACAGTGAAAGAGAAGGTAAGTTCGACCACACATTCACAATCCAATGTGAGCGTAGTTCATCAAATCCGTCACTTCTATATTTTTATTTAGTTATTAAATTCTCACTACGATTACATTGTACACTACTGAGTCTACTACCAGTTCGGAAATTGGGAGGCCCTTCCGAGAAGAACTGGCGGAAGAAACTCGGGCAGGGGGACCGACCTCCATCTTACTGTTATTATTTGCAAAGAGAGCTAACTACATCATCAGGTCTTGCAACGTGTGTTTTTGTAGGTATTCATTTATGAATTATTGGATCCCAAGCAGGTGGAACGCTCCAACCTTCGTCCCTATTGAAATTTGGATGTTTCCTGATTTCAAAGCCTCGCGTAGTGTCCTAGGAACAAGTCTTTGTTCTCTAGCGAGAAATTAAGGTTTATCGATACGAATGTAGTAGTTTGGCCCCTTAAAAGCATGCTCACACTCACACACTGCAGACCTAATATCGCGCCTATGTTTTATGTCAGCTACGTATTCTATAATGCGCGTCCCTATACTTCTCTTTGGTTGTCCGAAGTATGGGAGAACACAGTCACAATCGATTTTGTAGACACCTGCTGCCTGGAGGGGTATATTGCATTTGACCGGTCGTAAGAATTGGTTAATCTTCCTGGCTGGTTTAAAGTAAGTATTAATGGAAACCCGCTTCAGAATGTTCCCAATCTTGTCAGTGACCCCCTTCATGTAGGGAAGGACAGCAGGTTGACGTTCTACTGTGGCTGGTTGGTGCGGCTTCTGTGTCGTAGTTTTGGTACTCGCAACTTTTTATCTTGTAGTACTCGCTTGTCATGCTGAAGTAGTCAGATATTGTTAGGCACAGATGTCGCGAGTTCTCTGAAACAAAGATTTCCCAACGGTAGCCAACTGTATAGGATGGTGGTGAGAGTCACCATTTAAATATATATCTGTATGAGTTGCCTTTCTATACACTGTATGACTAAGGGTTTGATTTAGATTGCTGCTGATTTGAACATTTAGAAAGGCTATTTTATTGTCTGTCATTAATTCCATAGTGACATAATGCAATCTTGTACAGGTAAGCTTGTGAATAGAGATTGAACATCGAAGCTAACCATAGTTTCATCATTAGTGAGATGTAGATCTCACTAACAAAATGGTAGGTATGGTGCCTTACTTTGTTTCGATAACAGAAACTCGTCAAGCTTATTGCTTACTATTTTATAAACATCAAAAGTAGCTGTTACTCATTATCATCCCATAAAGAGAAGAGTAGCTCTTTTCTTGACTGTTGTATCTACCCCCGTTGTCAAAAGATATATTCTCAGGGTCGTCATCCATTTGTCCCAGCGTAACCCCAGTGACATCGAATTGTCATCGCATTGCAATGGCTCTACGATGGCAGGCTGAACATTTTAGGCGAACCAGAACAATGTCTGTACGCCTTTATTTTGCGCCCTTGGCGCCATTGAATATGGTGTGTCACATTTATACCTATGCATTATAACAAATTTAACGGTAACACGCCCAAGTTTCTTTTTAACATGTTATCAGCAGTCTGTACTTGTAACTTGACTTCTATGCATACTGGTATTCTATTATTTATTGTTTGGTTTTGTGTTTCACAACAAGATACCTATTTTACTATAATAAATGTCATCTCACATCAATAACTCTTTTTACTTCTTGTACCTACTTCTTATAAATTCCAAAATTTGTATAGTGTATAAATACACCTTGTATGTAATTTTTTCAATACATTAACATATTTTTGAAGCCACATAAAAACAATTTTTGGTAAAAATTGCCTTTATTTTATGTGTTTTCCTACTAGAAATTATTTTATTAATAATTATGTCTGATGCTAATAAATAAATGTATTGGTATTTTTGTTGATTTATTTTCTCTTATAGACTTGTGTAACTCAGTTATATCCTGGAGCTTTATGCCACTCCGGATATATATCTAATCATTCCATTCAAAATTCTTAGCATATCCAGTATATCCAATCCAATCACATGGGTCAATTCCAAATCATTTGGTCAAATACCGACTGGCTAACTACATAACAGATATCGACAGCGAAAGCGTCGAACGAAAGACTTAGAGCGCCGAAAACGCTTTTTGTGTTTTCTGTGTTTTCCGATGAACGGTAAAATTCTTAAAAACGTAATACTGCTGATGCTGCGTTCGCTCTGACTGAGGTGGCAAGCGTCATTATAAGCGAAACAAGCGCTGCATAAAGCTTTGTTTCTATAAAACGGTAGCAAATTTGAAGCGCTTTATGTGCTCTTATTTTGCGAAATCTTATTAGTCCGGATTTAATAAACAGATGCGGATATTGATAAATATATATTATACCACGTTAGTTGGATATATGGTATGATTTGATATGGTTTCAAAGAATTAAACTACTAGTCCGGATATATTTGGTGGATATGGATAATCACTGGATCTATATCTTTTTAGGAAGAATATAGGATAACTCCGATCTATTTCCGGAGTCACCTTACGCATGTCCAGTCCCTTACCCCGTACGGTTAAGAGTGTATTCAGAAATAAATTTACTAGCGAATATTCATTTTATACCATTTCCAAATTACATACTTTGCCGATAATATTAAATCATCTAGATTGACTGTAATTCGATAACTTTTAACTAGTATACAATATTTTTTTACATATATGACGGCGAGGCCTCACGCCGGTCATCAGAATGCTCTTTATTGTCCAAGAAGAGTTGCAGCGGTCTTTAAAATAATAACGTGTATGGATGTAGGATAGACTTCTTTATTATTTAAAACCACTTGCAGTCTAAAATCGCAAATGATGCACGAGATTTCAATGGATGAAAAACGTGGTGAGCCCGGAGACGGCGTGACAACCTCCCTGCGTGGTGGTCCAACGAAAAGTAACGTTCTCGCTCGGTATAAGCTATGAAGTAAAAGTTATACCCTTATAGCGTGCTAACGGTCACTATAAACTAACCGTTTTACGCTTATTGTATTCTAACTAAACGTTTACACTTAAAGCACGCTGACAGTCTGTGCTTCTTAAGTCATCTTAGAAACGTTTAGTGTTGCCAACTTGCAACGCCTCTTTAAGGTCACGCCATCTAGGATTTCACCCAGGTACTAACCTGGCGTTTTCCATTTGATAAAATCGTACCTTGTACACGAATCCTTACTGACAACATTATTTTAGGCGTAACCTCTAGAGTTTAATTTAATCTAATTGAAATAATCGAATGCTTCAACATATATAATATTACTAACCTAACCTATTAACAAATGAATACCAAATTCAGAAATAACATTACGTATAATTCTGAAAATATTATTTGTTTATTTCAGTTATAAGTGTAAAATACTAATGTCTTTTAATATCACTATAAAAGACGAGATAGTTATCGTAGGTAATTATGTTTGAATGTCTTTACAACGATTTAATTCTAAATCGATGCCCCTTAGCAAAGTCACACCTTTGTGCACCTTGTTACCATTGTTGCACTTTGGCAAAATCACACCTTTGTGCACCTTGTTACCATTGTTGCACCTTGGCAAAATCACACCTTTGTGCACCTTGGCACTATTGTTGCACCTTGGCAATATATTCTTGTACCCCTTGGTACATGTCTTTTCAAATTAATGTATTGTAGTATATCCACTTGTCTGTATAACCTTTATATAAGTTTTGACGTAATAACCATTGAAATTCAAATCGTTGTTTCAGGAATATAAGAAACAACTTAAAAATCTATATTTTTTTTTAGTATCATAGTATGTTTTATTTAACCCGTGTAATGCAATGTAATATTTAACCCGTACAGGGTTACTATTGACTGAATTAAAATCTCGATCGATTTAAATCATAAGTAAGATTAGGTTTGGTGTGGGTAGGTAGCACAAGCCAGAATTATTAAAAGCAAGAACAAGACATTCATTACTAGAATAACATGGCATAATAACCGTGAAGGTAATAATAATCTCAAGACATACATTATTCAATCGAGTGCTTATTACAAGGTTATAAAGATTTTCTTTATAGCAAAATAGGATGACTTCATATATTTTCTTTTCTTAAAATAAAATAGTTATCAATAATTACACAAGTTCTTTAGAATTGCAATTAACACTGCCGTTATTCAAGTTGATATTGACATTGCTATAATCAATGATTTTTCAACTCTTCTTAGAATCAAGTGGATAAACTATTTAACATTTTTTTTCTCAATACTATGAGACAGCCTTTTTTGCAGATGGGTTCGTTATCTCCCTCCTTTAATTTGATTTTCACGAGGTAATTTTTCTATATACCACTTACTTGAAGGCTCGTCGCCACGTGTGGTGTCCTCGATTTCTGTCAGGGTATCCATTAAATGAAAGCAGTCAGTAGTTTCACCAAGCAGCACACGCACGTCCGCACCGGCCGACGGTCGAGCGAGCAATGCCCCTCTACCGCTGTAGGCCGTGCGTACGGGCGTGTGTCGCTTGCACTTTATTAATACGTCACACTATTCATTGTTATTCAATAATTATGTTTAAACAAAATATAACAATCATCAACAGCCATTTCATAGCCTGTTAAGCGAGACAGCTATGCTAAAAGATATATATTATATCTCCCTCCTCTTAGATAAAAGCTGTCATAGAAATAGAAATAATAACATTTGCCAATACTAAGTACCTGCACCAGTTACTTTGTACAAATTAAGATTTGTGAGGTCTACAATGTTTGCCTTTGTAATGAAGGCATGCAAATATTTAATAAAAAATGCCGATTATAGGCACATTAAAACATAATCTTTAGTCAAAATTTATAATTAAAGGGTAAACAACACAGTAATTAGTTATTTTTGTCTCCCGATTTACAAGCCTTGCCATAAACATAAGTAATAAATTGCAAATAATCGTGTTGAATGAAAAACAATTTGTCTTATCCCATATGTAATAACAAAAAAGGTAAATTGATTTATTTTAATCCCTATAATCAGGTTGAGAGGTCTCTCTCCCTCCATTACAAATGATAATTGATCAATCTTCACAGGACCAATCGAAACATCAATATAGAAGCAAGCCAACCCAATCCTTTCCCACATATTTAATTGGGGTAGAGAGAATTAATTAAATTTTGCACCGTCAAAAACGAAATCAATCAACTTCATCAAAAAACTCAAATACCAGACCCCAATGCTCATCATGGGAGGACAGAAAATAAACCTAGGAAAAGAAATTTAAATCTTAGGTGTTACTTTTAATGAAAAGTTAAACATATTATTCCCATGTGCCAAATACGTGCCAAAAAGCCACAAACTTGTACGGCTAACGAGCACGAAGGGCAAAAACAACATGGGGATTAAATCCAGAAGTAACTCACATGATTTACACATCAGTAGTAGAACCGATTATACTATGTATATGCAGCAAGTGTATGGTCACCTGCTACTGAAAAAACATCAAACAATTTAACACCATCCAGAGAGGTTTTGGACAAAAAATAGCTAAAACTTACCGTACAGCATCTCTAAATTCCGTGCCTATACTATCCGCCATACTACCTTTAGATTTACGTGTAAAAAAACCGCAAGCCTGTACAAAATAAAACGCTTACGACACACAGAATTACTGAACGAGAAAAAGAAACGAAATTATCCCACTTTAATCATCCACACCCTCTCAACGAAAAACGAATAATAGCACCGACTTTTAAATTCTAGAAAAATATCTACCCCAAGACCTGGAACACATAAAACAAACTCTTAAAATATATACTGATGGGAGTAAGTTATACTCCATTTTTTTTAGTCTTAGAAATTATGTAAACAAAGAAGCAGTGGTAGCTAACCTTGTGCTGGAGCCCACTTGGACCGGCTTCAGGCTCGACCATTATTGAACAGATTAAATAACAAATAACAATAAAAACATTTAACAAAAAACTTCAACAAAAACAATAGAAACTTAACAATAAACCAAAGAAATAATCAAAACAGAATAATTGCTTTTGGCATTTAGTCAAAAGGTAGATGGCTGACTCTTCTTTGTTTGCGTTACATATACAGCTTGGCGAATCTTTTATCTTAAACCTATGCCAATAATCGGGGACAACAAATTGGTAAAGAGCAAGCTTCACACCTTAGCTTATCGCCGCGAAGTTGCCTGTCTAGCGGTCTTCTACAGACTGTACTTTGGAGAGTGTGCTTAAGAGCTGCATCTGCTCATACCGCCATCTCCTTTTTTCCATCGGACATCCAGACGCTCTGCAGGCTACCACCCTTTCTTGGTTGATATTCCTACCTGTCGCACCAAGCGCTTTTCAACATCCTTCATAACGCGCACAGCAAAGGAGTGGAACTCCCTCCCTGCGTCTGTATTTCCGAGAACTTATAACCCGTCTATTTTCAAAGCCAGGGTGAATAGGCACCTTCTGGGTTAGCTCGTTCCATCGTGGATTCTGTCATGGCCCCCGGGCTTGATTGGGATCAAGAGCAAACCCATCCTAAATAAAACAAAAAAAAAATACAGGTAAATGCACAGGTACTCGCAATCGCTTTCGTGATTCCAGTGACGTTGACATTTGCCGCTATTGTTGCGAATGGCGGCCATGTTAAGCGACCATTTTAAAAATCACCTTATATGGTACGCATTACAACATCGGCATGTACTTTTTAATTTTGTCGTGTCAAACTAACCAACGTTTCGTTCCACAAGTTTGCAACTCCTGCTTCTTAAGGTATTTTTAGTGTAAACTTTTCACGATGTTACGTTTTGCTTGTTACATTATATGTGTACAATAAAGTACCCAAATTTTGTTCTTTCTAATGCTAAAAAAACGGACTATAGAAGGGAAAGTAGGCGCTTACGCAATATATAAAGCCACCGAAGTTATAAATAAAATGAAAGATACCCAAGCAGCAATACTGAGTGACCCCAGATCAGCTGTGGAGTCACTTAAAAATGCCAAGAACCTTACCCCCTCATAGACAATATAAAGAAAAATAAATCGGAAGCAAAAACGAATAACAATACTATCACTTTTTACTGGCTACGTGCGCATGCAGGAAAAGGTAAAGAAGCGGCTCTACTTAAAAAGACTGCCCCAGTCTATGATTTCACACATAAAAATATTATTTCCTGAAGAATCTCTAAATACATGGCACAATAGTTACTACGAATGTGAAACGGCAAGAGTAACCAAATACTTTTTCCCGAATGTAAGAGAAGCCTTTTATGTCAAGCCTTTACGGGACATGGAGGTTTCTCCCAGTACCTACATAGATAAGATTTGCCAAGCTGTATAAGTAACGCAAACAAAGAAGAGTCAGCCATCCACCTTTTGACTGAATGCCAAAAGCATACACTTGACCGTGTGAACCTTGAAACTAGAATTAAAAGTAAAACCAATAAAGAAACGTCAAAGGACACCATAAAAAATGAAAAATAAGTGGACATTTCTTAGTATATATTGTGCAAATAGTACAAGAGGCTATCGTAAGAAATAAAACTTAAATTGATAAGATAAATTATAATTAAATAACATCACATCACACCACCACAAGATAATATATAAAAAATGCTTAAGCAAATAGTAAAAGTAAGATATAAAAAAATTCTGACCTGAGTCTCGGCAAGGTAAAAGAACAAAACGCTCTGGCTTCTATGGTACGAACTCTTACTTCAAACACCAGAGCAATTCGGCCAAGTCACCTGTTGTTACATATACTTAACAGGGATTTAAATCCTATTTTTAAATATGTTTTATCATTACAATACGATGATAAGTTTGATCGAGTTCTGTAGCAATGTTTGCGAGGAATGATAATTATTATAATTGAATTCGCTGTGTTGACTATACCAAAGAAAAAAAAATAAAAAAGTGAAAATATGTAACAGATCAGATAAGTTAGCCATTTAATTTTTACTTTTGGGGCTGTGTTGTCCTAATACAATATTTAAGTATAAGTCGTGAGGTGAGGCCGTTTGCTAGTTCAAGTCAATGATTACGACTACATAATAAGTGACACAAAATAAATTAAAGCACGTGCTTCATGCTCCGTACAAAAAAAGCGCGTTATCTCATACGCTCTTGTTATAAACGATTTTGTGTTTTCTGCATGCCCTCTATTGATAGCGGAACTCGAGTACAGAAACGGAACAGAAACTATAGGTATTGACTAAAAGAAATAAGAGAGCTACAATGTCCTACTTGGATTGATGATTTCCTCGGGGATTTGTAGTTATAATAACGTTATTTACCTACCAAATTATTTGGTAGAACTCGGCTCAGGACTCGGTCGAATCGCACTGTGTTTTTAGTGTAGTGGCCAATGTTCTAGCTGAAATTAATAGGTAATCTCATCTCTCTTTCCGACCCTGTTCAAAAGACGCACATTTAGATATATCGTTGTAAACGTCACACGCTCTCTCTTTCTCTTATCTTTAAAATAGCTCCTTGCTATCAAGCAATGTCTAATAACAAAACGCATCTAATTCACGCGTAGTTCTGGACAAGAGCTTAACTAGATTGGTAATTTACAAGAACCTCAAATGGTAGTAATCAGGGCACGGAATAATCCTTGCTTTTCTCTTAATGAAAGAATTAGCATAACGCTCGAATTTGGTTAGAACATCCACGTAAGGGAGATAAGGTAATCAGCTTCAAACGTCACAGTGGAAGGGGACTGCTGGAACAAGATCGTGCTACTACGCTTTTCTAAACAAACGACACATTTTTAGTTGTTACATTTTCGTGTTTACCCATGGAAATGACTTAACAAGGATTATCTTCCTGAATTCGTAATGTTTGCCTTAGTCATTCCGTGAACAAGACACTTCAAGTGTGTTGTTCACCACTTGAATCGTCAAAATAAAAGTTTAATTTTAAACAAAAGTCAAACTGCTATTTTGTCGATCTTATGTGCATACGTTGCTCATTGCGGCATTATTCACTAACTGTTCCACTTAAGTATATAAATTTTTTTAAGACTTTACGTCCTGGACACTATTATATAGTACATCGGCTTCAGATTTATAATAAAACTGCGACAGATTGACCACATGAAAAGCAACATAATTTGTGCGCAACCCAATTACGACGATTTGACGACCTATGTGGTCAAATGGGCTACTTTACTTGACTGACCTGTCCCGAATTCAATCTCCGGCCGGGTCAATGTAGAACAGATTTTTTTTATTTTAACTCAGGTCTGAGTGATGTTGTACTGTCGCTGTTCTATTAAACAAGTGCTTTAGCAACTTGGGTTTAGAACAATATATGGGTGTTGTCTAATAGTAATTAATTTAATAACATTTGTTGCGATAATAGTGAATAGAGTTCGCATTTTATGAGCTGCCGTACCGTTCATCCAATTGCGATAAACTTTGCCAAATTATTGCTTGCATTGCACGAATGTTGTTAACAGTACCATTATTTGTATTTATTTCGAACACCCTTAAGTCGGCATAGTGTGAGCGAACAATCCGTCTGATCATAAATCAGATGTAATCTATGAATATAAGGGTACTTTACGTTTTTCCTCCTTTTAGGGTTCACATTATTTGTCACTTAATATCAGGTGTAATGTAGGAGCATGCTGTGCTATATTGATATACTAGGTCTGCAATGCCTGCTTCTGTTTGCAAATACTGAGCGAAGCACTACCCTACCTTCGTTTGTGAGTTTTGGCGCCAAATTTCTTCAATGTAGTCTCAACGGCTTGGCTGTGATCAGCTTTTAAATTTTTCTTTCGGTGATTATTCCACCATGGTATGTCCGATTTCAAAACTTTTTTTTGCACATTAGTCACGACCACACTGTGAGTTTTGGCGTTAAATTTCATGAGTGTAGTATCAGCGGTTTGGCTGTGATCAGCTTTTGAATTTTTCTTTCAGTGATTATTCCTCCATGGTAAAGTCTATTTTTTTTTACATAGCCTATGTCCGTCAGGTTATAATCGTGTATTATAATCTGACGGAATTAAGTAGCAGGAGGGGCACAAGCAAAATTTGTGAGTTGCCTAAAAGAGAACTTCGCTCAAAAAATTCTTGATATAAACTCCGCGCTAGGCAGATCCATTGGGGACGGCCTTTTAGGACATAATTCCAAAAACTTTGTTGCCCATTTTGTGATTAAAGTGACACTGACAAAATCTTAATTATTTATTGAATTTAAGTGGTGAAAGACTAAATTATTTTTCTATACCAAAATATGAAACCTACTAGGGCACCGCAATATAAATTAATTAAAACCTGTGAGAAATGAATGGTGATCACCTCTAGTTACATCAGTTACCTTTTACAACAGCCTTAAGTGTGATGGGTTGGTGCTATCCTATTTTTACAGACATATTCGCGGCCAAAAAAATATTAATAAAGTAAATTTTAAATGGTAACAATATATTTCTATATATTTAATGAATCGACAAACAATAGTTTGGCCATATTAAAAAAATTAATCCTTCCCACGATACTCAAATACTGAAATATAAAAACTATGTATTTTTACCACTCTAGCTTTAGGTGTTATTCCGAAACTTCAATAACAAATTATACGATGATTGTATAAATAATACTAAAGCAATGGTTATCAGATGGGCATGCGACACTTATTTGCAGCGCTTTCCTTCCATTATAAGGCCACCAACAAAATACTCGTGAAGTTGTTATAAAAGAAGAATGTCAAATTCATAAATATCGACTTATGGGAACTGTTGGCAATATTTTATAATAAATGTTGTGAACAAGGCATTTTTCTGGACCAATTCAAAATAGCAAAGTATTACTAGTATATAAAAAGGTTCAAAATCAGACAAATATTAGGCCCATCTTTTTACTGCCAAGGCTGTTATAATAAATACCCAAAGCTGAGATACAAATGCTTCATATTCATCACACAAATATCTGCCCCTTCCGGGTTTGAAACGAACCCGGAACCATTTGTCTTTGGAGCAAGGCGTGCTTCGGCAATTCCGGTGGTTGTTTTTAAAAAGTAAACATTTTCAATTACTAATATCTGTTCTAAAGAATCGATAAGACGTCTCATTCAACCATTCAAGATTTTTTTGAAAAAGATTTACTTAAAACATTTTAGTGAGAACATTTCCATTATTTTGAAAAATAAGTTATTGATCTGTAACAAAGGGCACAGAAACTCCATTTATACACTCCAACATTTCGACCCTCATTTACATCATATGTGAAAGCATTGTCATTCACAATATTTGCATTTGAAATGTATGCTAATGATACTTACACTCTTTTATTTATTGGTATTTGAGGTTCTATTCAATTCTGAAAAGAGGAAATATTATTCAGCTTTCGCTAAAGCCGGCCATCGGATCGGTGATCAAAATTCAAGATTCAACCTAAATTTAAAACTCCATAAACAAAAGCTCTGAATACCTTCTAGCTCAAATCTAGTCTTCTACTCTTGTTTAGTTGAAGAATGAATCATGTAATAATATCTTTACTTAATATATTTAAAAATTCCCTGTCACACTGACCACGATGAACTCCGAAACTACTCAATCTACTAAGGAATCTATCATGTGATTTAATTTTAATATGTATTTTATTTTTATTTCATGTTAATAATTGAAGTGCTTTAAATACTTCACTGGAGGTGGGAGATATGCATGTGATAACGGCTGGGTTGGATTAAGTTTAAAAGTGCCGTCCAACGACTCATTGTCCGACGACGATGGGTGGTTTTACGAGCCGATGGCATCTTTTACGAGCCGATGGTTTTTAGTGGGTACCTCCACACCAACTTTTCTACTTTTTAGTCGTCTTTCGTCGTCTTTCACCGTCAGGTAGATGTGCAGGGGGGACTCCCCCTCCTCTCGCAGAAGGAGGCCGCCGAGAGGCGGAGGGAGGACGTCATAAACTCCTCCCTCATCAGGCGCAAGCGTCGGGGGAGAAGGTGGCAGCGTTTTACCACCCGCATCCCCATCTAGAGCATGAAATATCACTCCTCCTCTAGTGACGTCCCAATGGCGGAAGGGGCACTCATTCTGCCTGGGTGTCCACCCCCCACGCGAAAACGCACGAAGGGGGAGAGTGCCTCTTCCCACCTTTCCCTGCTGGGAAGGGCTGGGTCAAGAGGCTGGCAGCGCGGGCACGAGCGGGTTGTCGCGAGCGGAGCGCTTGGGGAGGACCCTCGGGATCGGGTTCCCCGAGGGTAGGACCCTGCTCAGCATCCCCGGGTGGTACCGTAGTTTTCTCCGTTATTGTCCGGCGTGGTCGAGAGGAAACCCGGCGGAACGGCGGTCGCCGGAAGCCCCCCGGGAACTATTGTTTTCGGAGGACTTCCGCGGACGCGGGTCCCGGTTGAGGTAGGGGGGGGGGGAAGTGCCTAGGCACACCTCGGGCGACTGCGGGGGCTCCCGGAAACTTGTTTCCGGTTGACCTTCGCGGACACGGAAGTCTCGTCCCTTGTGGGTTGGAGTTCGTTCGAGTAGTGGTGCGGCAGTTCTTTTCCCTACCAAAAGGGGGCCAGCGGTTGTCGGGTCGGGAGACCGGCAGCTGCATTGTACTTGGCCCTCAGGCATGCGGGGTGTTCAGGGCGTCATGGCTCACCCCGTCCCCCATGGAGCATAGGAGACGTCCGCCCGAGGGGCGGACCCACACTGGTCCGGGTCACGGCCGATTCCGGTATCGGGCACTATGCCGGGTATACTTTTTTTTGGTATACTTTTGAATTACGCCAATATTTCATACTTCGAAATTAAGTAGCAGACTCCCTAATATCTGTATATTTTTTGTGTCAGCAATAAAATCCAAAAATCTGAAAAACTATAAAAGATGTGCCGAAATCGTTTTCGAACAGACTAAGCTACTGAATTGCAAAGTATTTAGTCCAAAAGTATAAGAGCATTAAAATTATAACAAACCAAAAAATACTTGCAACTGTTACGTGACAAATGTTTTGATACATTTTGATACATACACTTCAAATGATAAATAATATATCCGTAATGATCTATGATGTAGTAAGTTACACTCAGGCCTCTGAATGGAAGTTCTTAAATCAAAAAACGTTACTTCAGCAGTTATTTTTTGCATGATAGATCATAAAATTAAAGAAAAAAGATCTGAATTAAAAATATTTTACGTTTGCATGTATGTAAAACTTACTTTCACACTTCTGGTACCGGTTTTCCGTTCAGTGCTACTATTCTTACCAGTATTTACTAATACAAAAACCTCTTTACTTTATTATAAGAACTAGCTTTCCGCCCGCGGCTTCGCCCGCGTGGAATTCGGTTATATTGCGGTATAAAGCACAACTATAAGAAAACTTCTCATTCCCACGGAAAAATCTAAGAAGCGCGATGTAACGCTGGATACAATTAGTTGTTAAACCAAAACTGAATGGTACACTATATTATATGTTTTCCCTTGTGGAGCAAAAACATGCAGATTTTGCAGGATGATGCAGAAAAAACACATCGTTATCATGTTTTAAAAAACACCCAGCGCCATCTATCGCATACCTCAAGAACTAAATAACGTAACTAATACTTATACCAATTAGTAATTCGTTGACTTTAGTGATTTCAGGATAAGTAGATGTAAAAAAAAACAATTTAGACGATAAAACAAATTGTACGTCATCCCTCGAGAATTCCTCATTTTCGAGGATTCATTTTCGTATCATTTAGCTTCAAAATTTACATGTTCATATTCGTTTGCAACATATTAGTAGATATAAAAAAAACAGTTTAGACGATAAAACTAATTGTACGTCATCCCTCGGGAATTCCTCATTTTCGGGGATTCATTATCGTATTATTTAGCTTCTAAATTTACATGTTTATATTCGTTTGCAATATTTTACATTTTTTTAAACGACACACAGCGCCATCTACAATCCATCCATCAAGCAAACAATATTTTTGTTTTTCCTCGGGAATATCAATTTTTTCCAGGATAAAAAGTACCCTATTATTTAATCCGGACTTTTATCTTTACGTCTGCAAAATTTCGAAGCAATCGGTTCAGTAGTTACGGCGGGAAAGCGGAACAAACAAACAAACAAACAAACTCACTTTCCGATTTATAATATTAGTAAGGATTATTTTCCGTTCAGTATTATTATTTAAGCATTAAGACTTATATTGCTATGAAGCCGGGTATAACAAATTGATCAGTGTTTATTTTAGATTAATTTTGACTCACAAACAATGTTTATCTTTCTTGATGACGCTTAGTCTTGGAACTTCAGAAACTGCTATCAACAGAGAGATTTTGGTTTATCAAGATAAAATGGCTTTTAAGCCTTAAAAGAGTATTTATGAAAATAAATATTTATATTCGTTAAGAACCCAAATATGGTTTTCTTTTTTATGTTTGCAATTTGAAATGGAAAATATAATGTAAACAGTTTGGTATTTGTTTTGATAACCATATTCTTTTTACTATAAAGATTATATATAAGGATTGCTGATGTTGAGCAAATTTTCCAAGGACCGGTGATCATATGAGATTTTAGCAACCAATTTAAATACCACAATGTTTGTACCAACTCTGCAGTCTTTATTACCTACCAATCCACATTAGGCTCAGGTTATGAATCATTCTCTCTACGAAATCTCATTCCTAAGGGTAGGCCTGTGTTTTATTTATGAAGCATTAATAAGCTAGTGAAGATAATCTTAATATTTTATTCTCTACATGTGAATATAGTAAAATTGTATCACCCCAATAGAAAACAAAATCTTAAAATAGGTTATGGAAATAATATACACTTTAACCCACTCATTGATAAACAAAGAATTAGTTTGGAATAGTTACGCAATGTTTTGTTCACGTCTCACAAATGCCATTTGGAATGATGATAAATGATTAATAAATATATATAAAACATCACATACCTACATAGTTTTAGTAGCAGGTTAATTTTCTCAAGTATTTGAGTTATAGAAATCAGAAATAATGACGATATCACAACACCTCGACCCGAGCCAATATAGAAAAATTCCTTTTCTATAGTAACCCGTCCGAAGATCGAAACCGGATCCTTCAAATAACATTGAAAAACTATTACAGGCTCAAACTTTATTAATTAGGCACACAATGAATGTATTTTAAGCTAGATCCTGTTTCGAAATTCCCAAGTTAATCGGTACGTAAATAATTTAATTATTTTGAACTGTTCTTAATCGGTTGATTGTAAAGCTAGGCTTTAAAATTTGTATAATTTGTCAAGATTTTACATTATTTTGTGAAATTGTTGATCGTAATAATAAATTATATTATTTTGTTCAACAGTCACTATCAACCCCTGGGGCCAAGGCAGAATCTATGATGGAGCGAGCTAACCCAGAATATGCCTATTCACACTGGCCTTGGTACTCTGAAATACATAAATAATTAAGTATATTGTTGTCATTTATATATTGAGAATACTTTAATATTCTCGCAGCTGAAATAATATTCTTTCTCGTTGTCGATTATAAATTCAAAAAATAGTTAAAAAAATTCTAGTTGGAACTCTGTCTACACGTTTCTGCGTCCTAAATCTTCCTGGGCTTTCTAATTTGAGTGTCCTGCGTAAGTGCGTAAGTGAGTGTTCCCACAAATGTTTTTTTATTTTTATCGACACCTAAGATTTGGGATTTAACAATAGTTTCTTAATGAGTTCAAAAATTGATTATAGATGCTCGCCGTAAAGCGCCATTTACACATTTCTGTGTTTTGTCCTTCCACTGACGGGTAAGTTTCATCATGCCGTAAATATAAAATTGCTTCCCTTTATATTAAAAAAAACATGAATAAAGGAAGTGTGTAAACAAATTCATGTAAAAATATTCAAGCAATTTTATCCGCCCCGGAACATTGGATCCATTGAGGTCCGGAACCGGAAATAGCTCTTTAAGAGCCAACCGTGGCATGCCATCATCGTATAGGAAAATTTTGAAACGAATCTATTTACACAGCGATACGATGAGTCGCTACTACAAAGAAAGGGAAAATTATACCGCAGGTACCTAGATAAAAACATGAAGATAAACATAAATATAGCGAAAGGTCGTGGGTTCAAATTCTACCTGAGGGCTTGGAGATATGTTTGTTTTTTATAGTCGTATTTTATGGCTTTATGGCATTGTGAAAACTTAAAAATTAATTAGGATATTTTTTTGGTTATGTTTAACTTTTAGCTTTATGTATGTTGATTTAATGTTCAACTTCAGTTTTTTTTTTCCTTTTGTTACCATTGTTCAATTTACGGTAAGTTCATTGTTTCATTGAAATAAATAAACAAAATACAAGATAGTCGATGTTGCTTCCGTTATTTTGTTACTTCTTAAAGTGTTTGGTATAGTTAAGTCAGTTTTACTTTTTTTCACTTGTAGTATAGTATATAATAAAGTAGTGCCATGTACTTTATTATATACTAGCGGCCTGTCCCGGCTTCGCACGGGTGGACAAAATTCTTTACATTTTTTCTAGCATTCAATATAGCCTATGACACTCAGCAATATTGTGCCTTTCTATTGGTGAAAGAATTTTTAAAATCGGTTCAGTAGATCCCGAGATTACCCCTTACAATTTAACAAATATACAAACACACAAACTTTACTTCTTTATAATATTAGTATAGATTCCATACATTATTTAGTACCCATAGCTTGTAGCGGTTCAGAAATATCAAAGCTCAATAATAACTCTGGCAGTTTACAATATTTTCATATTAACGTGAAGGAAGATTTCAACTTTTGTATTAAAGATAAACCACAAATCCTCATTAGAGGACCAAAGTTTGTTCCCAGAATGCCGCGCATTACATCCCAAGGTCAATAGCGATGATTGTTGGATTTGTTTGGGGTTCTTTTATTTTATAATATAATTACGAATAATTCTCATTTTCAGAATATTGACACTGGACTTAATATCTATATTTCAGTTTCAAAACTACATACAACATACTGGAGAACCTATTAATATTCTTTTTATTAGTTTTACTGTAAAATTGAGGTATATCCGAATTTCACCAATTATTGTTGAAGAGGCCTCCAATTTCCAGACTGATATGAACTGAACCTTTATATTGCTCTCATAAATCTCATTCTGTCAAATTCTGGAGAAAATGAGTCTTACGTAAGGTCGAAAATTGTATATTACTTAATTACTTCGTATTTCTTCAAATATTTGTTGTTATTTATATTTTAATACTAATCCTAAAGTTTTCTGTATGACGTTTTGACTCATGTAAAGAATTCGATGTTTAAAAAAAGCAGAACGTTCTGAACGCCATTTAAACTCCTGTTAAGGAGCCGAAACGCCAGGATTAAACATAAAAAACAGCATATACGCGGTATGAATTCGGCAGAAATGGTTCTATTTTAAATAAAGTGTTTTATTACAACTGTTAAGATCTATCGAGAATGTAACAAATGTTTTTTAATCGCACATTCATAGGGAATGCTCTGTCTGGTCTTGAAAGCAATGTTTTCTTACCGACATTTAAATATGTTTTCTAGTATTTCTTTTTCAGTGCAAAGATACACATCTAACTCAATGGTTTAGTCGTAATTTTAACGGTGTTTAATTCTTTAAGAAATGTTTAGACTTCGCTTTAGTGCTGCTGTAGATAGATTTATACGAAACATCAAACGCCTATTGAAGACTTTAAAGGGCCATTCAAACAAAATTTAGTATAACTCTGTTCTCACGTAAATAGACTCAAAGGTGTTGGGAGATTAAGCAAATAAGCAATATTCATTGACTGGCTTTCAACAATCATTTCACTTTTTTATTAAAAAGTTTAATAAAAGTAGGCGATGCAGTCGCTAAGCATAAAGCTACGCTAGCACCATATATTGGAGCGGAGCGTAATTCCTAAAAAAGAAAAAAAAAAGAAAAAAAAAATTTTTTTCGATGGGAATTTTTGCCCAAAAAACTCGGTTGCACTTATGTGCTGCCAATATTTTAAGTTACATATTCTGTTTTTTATTGAATAATACATACATCTAAATCTGTGGATATTTTCTAAATTTTACAACTTTCCCTTTTATTTTCACTTATGAGTTTGTACTCAAGGTTGTTTGGAAAAGATTGCTTTTCAGCAATAAGGCCTTCTGTTGTGTGTTTCCTTGTGTATTGTTGGTTCCTTAATAATATCCCTTTAGTGCGCAATAAACGGTTTATAATTATCATTATTGTATAATTGTTTTATTTGTAGTGCCTCATGCCGCAATTTATTTTATTCATTGAACCGCCTAAACATAGAAGGCTCATTATATAACGCTATTGTGTATTCTGTTTAATTCCTAGAACGCGCTATCAAGAACTTTTTGAAATTTTATCCCACCTGAGGGCTCGGAGGCGTTGTTGTTTTCTACAGGCGTATTTTATATCTTAAAATTTTGCATTGTAAATGCATAAATTAAATTAAAAATACTTTACTTCCGTTACTTATTCATTATATAGAAATTGCGATTTAACACTAACTACCAAAAATATGAAATAAATAAATAAATAAATATTTCTTACATTCACACCAATTAGCCTAGCCCAAAGTAAGCACTGTAAGGCTTGTGTTATGGATACTAGGGTAACGGATAGACATACATATATGATACATAAATGTGTAATATTCATTGAAATATATATAAACACCCATGACTCAGGTACAAATGCTCATATTCATCACACAAACATCTGCCCCTTCCGGGATTCGAACCCAGGACCATAGGTGCGAAAGGCAGGATCGCTACCGTTGCACCAAACGGTCGGCATATGAATTAATATTTCCCATTTTTTATTTGTATCTTGTTTTGGATTGTTGTTATTTTAAGGTAAATTAAGGTAAAAAGGAAATAATATTTAAATTTTGAGACTTAGTCATGAAAATACTGATTTCATGAACTTGCTTTATGTATTAAGGATTTATTGAATATATTTCTGTAAATAAGCATACGATCTTCTGCAAACAAAATCACGCTTAAACGCAGCGTACCGATATTGCATCTTAAAAATCTTACTCCACCTCAATAATGTTATGGAATCCGACTTTAAAATAACTGATTTGCATTGAAACACGATCAAAACTGAAATTTCTAGTGAATGTGGTTTAGGTGAAATGCGGCACTGTGTAACATCGCAAATTCCCCTGATACACAACATTTTTTCCATACTAATTTAATTTAATTTACGATGAACATAAACAAGTTCTTGTTAGATCTAGCTAGCATACCCATGAACAATTGAACATGGGCTGCTCACTAATCAATAATGCAAACAATCTCTTAACTCCAGTATGAATAAAGATAAAATTAAAAAAAACCCGGACATAAAAGAAAAGCGAGCGTTTATTTTGTGTTTTATTATGTTTGTAACAACCGTACATAGTTTGACATGTATAAGTGAGAAAGGCCAGTTAATTTATATCTATTATGCGTCTAAGATCCCTACCGCAGCTACTAAAAGAGCTGATGGTCTTGAAAATGCTGAACCGATTTTGCAGGTCTAAGAACTACCGCAAAAAAAAACCTGTTTTCACAAACAAATATACACGCACCCACACGCACGCACGTGGACACACACACACAAACACACACTAACACACACACATACACACGCACATACACTCACACACACATACATACACACATACACTCACTCACACACAAACACACACACTCAGACACTCACACTAGGGATGTTGCGAATATTCGCATCCGCATATGCGGAATATCCGCATTGATTTAGGCATCCGCATCTGCATCCGCATCCATATAAATTGATGCGGAGCTAATGCGGATGCGGATGTGTAGCATCGCCATGATGCTCGATTCATCAAGTGACGATGAGTACAGTCAGGAAATACCAGAAATTGTAGGCCCAGACGCAATTCTTAAGAAGGAGTTACTTACTTTCCGCAATATTAGCGAATTAATTTAAATGAGCGAGATCAAACTGTAATCTAAAATAGCAGGCAAATGCTTATCAGCGCCACCAGCCAGTGTTCCAAGTGAACAGTTATTTGGTAGCGCAGGATTAATATATACGAACCCTTGCGAAACAGACTGGAGTCCGAAAAGGCGGCCATTCTATTTTTCATTAAATATAATGCTCCAATATTTAAATTTAGGTAATTACTAAAATAATTAATCAGTAATTCACTTACTATTTTATTATCACATAAAGAAATGATAAATATTACTGTGTCTTTACCCCACCAAATGTGATGTGATGTGAGCCTCTTAAAATCCGCATCCGCATCCGCGGATGTCAAAAAAAATGCATCTGCAACATCCCTAACTCACACACACTCAACACTCACATACACTCAGACATTCACACACTCTCAGACACTCGCACACACTCAGACACTCGCACACACTCAGACACTCACACACACTCAGACACTCACACACTCCCTCTCTCTCTCTATCTCTCTCTCTCACACACACACACCTAGCAGTCAACCGTATAACAACCCCTTTTTAATAAACTTTATTTCTACTAAAAATACATTGCACTTAACAATAAATTACAATAGAAATATTCTATATTAAATAAATTTAAAGAAGAAGAACGTGCATAGTTACATTTCCAAAGCTTCTAAACAATGACACATTTTAGACATTTTGTGGCTCGGCCTTTTTAATTTATGTGTTGAATTAGAATCAATCGCAATTAAAGGTCTCTCCTCAGTTATAAAAAATGGACTGTAAATGAACACTAAGCTCAATGGATATTTCGAATAATTAAATAGGAGTATGTAAAACAGAATATCATCACAGACGAAGTCGCGGGCATAAATTAGTATTATAATGCGTGTACATAAATATTTACGTTTCACCCACAATATCGCAATTGGTATTTGCAGATTTCAATAAATCAACATCTTGAGTTATAAAAAGGTTATTAGCCGCGTTGTTAACATTGTTTTCGAATTTGATTTGTTTGTTCGCTTTATTCCAATAAATATAAATAGGGAAAAGGAATAAGAATTTGGCTTTCCGCCAATTGAAATCCAAGGTCTTTGCAAAAATTGTTTGCATAAATAATCTTTCTCAGAGTTGATTTCCATTCAAACAATTCAAAGTTAGTACGAAAGTTTTTAAAATTAATAAATATAATGGCATTGTATTTATTTATAAGCCAATTAATTCGATTTGAAAATAAGTTCTACTAACTAGATGGGTAACTCTAAGCTTATTTAAGAGGCCATAATCCATCCTTAATAGACCCTGCTCAAAGAAAACTTTACACTGTAAATATTATGAAATAATAAAGTAGAAGCAGCGATAAAAAACATAAGAACTGCTTGAGTTTTTAAATTGATGACAATGTTTTACGTGTGCATGTATATGTGTGTATACACAGATGTTATCAGTGTCTATATGTACACGTGTATGCAGATATATGTATGAATGGAACCGGAAGACGTAATTATATTCCAATTCATGGTGGAGATGTATATTTACTTACTAAAATGCTGTAACTGAACAAGCTTATCGATCTATTTAAGTTTATCTATGTGTGTTCTATCGACTAATTATTGGCCCTGATTTTACTTCTCATTGAGAATATAAGCATATGTCTAACCGGCAAATATGCATGTTTACTTGTTTTTTAATGTAAACGAACATATTTACGTTTTTTAATATTTTTGTTATATTTGGAACATGGATCCTGTAAAAGAGACGAAATAATAATAAGCCTTTTATTCGGACAACATATTTCTATACAATTAAGTTTCTTATACTTAGTGTAAGTTTAATATTAAGTTTCTTATACTTAGCGGTGTAACTAAAAATATTCATAAATTTGATGCTTCTTTGCTTTTTGTAAGTCCGTTTGCCAGTTGGCAAAGGCCTCCTCCAACCTACTCCATTCTGTTCTCTCTCTGGCTACTCTGCTCCATGTTACGCCTGCAAAAGAGACGAAAAGTCAGGTTTAAATATAAAGAAACAATGATAAAGGTGGCTGTATAATAAAGAGGTAAGCACCTGATGGTAAACGAGGATACGATCTAGAATGTAACGTGCTTGCTTAAGAGATACCTATCCACCCGTGACTCGAAGACCCTTAAATTGTAAGTTTTAGGAAACTTGGATATATATTTTATTTTATTTAGGATAAAAACAGTTGTATAAATAGCATAATATTAACAATTTTGGGTACTTTTGTGGTTTATAGCCAACTTCATTATCCACTAATAATTCTAAACAACTTAGCTTAATGTTGTGCGCTTAAAGAGCGTTAATAATATGCTTATACCTATTTAAAATACCCTAGGCAAATAATAATTATTGCTTAGGATAAGTAACGAAAACACCGAAAAGAAATACTTACCTATATATGTTATAAGCACACACAATAGGGTGTAAGAGTGCACGTTATCCGTTAAAGTAAAAAAAATAAAAAGTTAACATTAGTTGTATTTTAATGCTGTTCAATCAACTAAGTAAGGTAAAACTTATTTAATATTAGAATCATTGACGACGGTCCTTTCCAGTGCTTCAACGCTCATCTCAACAACGTTAACTTAGTGGAGAAGAAAAAAAGGCATAGATCTACATTTGTGTAAGAGTTTAAGTGACTTGCTTTTTATACAGAGATGGTGATAGCCAGAAGGTGTCAATACTGTTAAGACTAATGTTATTAAGGTTCAAAACTATACAATGGAGCTCAGGTACCAGAGTTAGTTTTTCAATGGGTTAGTGAAAATAAATATTTGTTGTATTCGCTTAGAACTACTAGGTATCTGATCACAAATTTTATTTATGAACTACGTTTCCTTTTTGTCCATGTTCATTAGAAGTGTTCGTCGAGGGACACCATAAAGATTGCCTTTTTAGGACCACCATAGAAAAACGTAAGGGACCAAAGTTTTCACCATTGATGTCAACCCCAAGTCTGTCCATTGTTCAGAAGTCCATTCAGAGTTTGAACATATCTTCATCTAACGAAAATTGTTTTCTAAAAATAACATTTTCTTTCAGACTCAATGCTGTAATATGATCTTATCATCTTGATTTAATTGATTTATATGGCTTATGTTTACCTTTTTAGATACATTGTTTGGGGAAATATAACATTCTTTTGGGGATACCGAAAATTTTTTATATTGTTTCTTTAATTCTGACATTTTTATCTCATTTTCCGGGGTCGTATACATAGGAATGGAGACAAAATGTCAGAATTAAATTAATTTATGAAATTATAAAAAAATTCGGTAACCGTTTAATTTATTTTATTATCGTATACTGTCAGTCCCTAAGGATTTTCTATTTCAGCTTGGAATGTTGTTGTTGAACAAGCTTCACACCTTAGCTCACCACCGCAAAGTTGCCTGTCTGTCTGTCTTTTACAGACTGTTTTTTGGAGAGTGCGCTCAGTAGCTGCATATGCTTATACCGCCATCGCCTTTCTTCCATCGGATATCCAGACGCATTGCGGGCTACTACCCTTTCTTGGTTGCTATTCCTACCTGTCGCACCAAGCGCTTTTGAACATAATTTATAATGCGCACAGAAGTGGAATTCCCTACCTGCGTCTGTATTTCCTACTACTTATAACCCGTCCGTGTTTCTGGGTTAGCTCGTTCCACCGTTGGTCTTGTCTGGGCCCCCGGACTTGATTGGGATCAAGAGCGAACCCATTCAAAAATATACGCTAGATGGCAGTTATGCAGCGAGACATATAAATATTAGACAACATCACATACATTATTCTGAAACACTTGAATTATGGAGTTCCGAAACAACAACGGTACAACATCACCCAGACCTAAGACAGTATAGAAAAGTTCGTTTTCTACATTAACCCGGGCTGAAATTAAATTTAGGTTCAGCGAGTTTTATTTTATTTTTATTTTATTGTATGTAATTAGGACAACCAACAAAACTTACACTAACTGTTTCAAAAATAAACTTATTCGTAATATCTTATATCTAAGTGCAGTTTTAATTACAAGCTGCCACGGCATGCAATCGTAGACACAAACGGTTTTATATTAATGAAATATACGAAAGGAAATCCAGTTATTACAAAGAACCCCGCACAAGTCAAAGGGAAACTGGCCCTCGGTCAAATTGTCTGAAATTTTAATATGTTGTAGAGGAATTTGAGCTGAACAAAAGTCATTATGGGCACTAAGCTCGAAACCTCATAATTTTGGAGTTTTAAGCCTACGAGGAATCTTAAGTTGAAAAATGGTACCTATCATTCAAAGTATTTTATGACAATTCTTTTGCTGTCTTTGTCTTATAATGCAGTATGTGTAATTTCTATGTAAAGCAATACTGAATACAGTAATAAGTACGAAATTCATTGATGTGCAAAAGTATACATTGCAAAGCGCTTTTTGTCAATATAACTTTGATACTTTGTGAATAAAACAAATGATATTGTAAATGTTGGATATTGCTTAATTATTATATGATATAAAGTAATTATATATAGGTGTATATAAAGGTGTACGTATAACGTCTGTAGGTGTGTATATAACGATATTGAAAAACACCATAAGTCATAACTTGTAATTATAATAAGGAGGAACTGAGCTGAGTGACGAGAGATGCAAGTTCTGTGGAAAGCAATGGGACATACAGTGAAAATGCACGTATGAACATTACTCCCTTCTCCTAAAGAAAAGGAATAGTTGAGGCAGTGGAGACGGGCTGGGGAGGAGAGAAGAACTAGAAAGAGATGCCCTTTGCAGTACACGAATGCGTAGTGCAAGGGGCAAAGGGATTTACAAAAAAAAATGTGCCTAGTCTAAAGTCTTCCTCGAGGACAGCGGTATATGAGCGATGCACACAAGTCTAGCGGTGTCCACGCTTCCGCATTAAAGTATTTTTGTGTATTTTTTTTACTTCTTAACGACAGATGTTTCAAAATTTGTATCAAAAGGATGTTGTCGTCGCTGTTTAAACATTTCTTTCGCAAACAAAGACACCAGTTTCTCATAACGTATCGTTAACGCGATAACACTGTGCTAATTTGCCCTGTAAATATTTTTTTAAAATCAGTTGATAAAGTGGTGTTCAAAGATGTGTTTATAATAGTTTTCAAGCTACTTAACTGAAGAATCCGGTGGTGTTTTTTAAATTTAATTCCGACTAGTAGTTTTTGAATAATAAACAAAAACATTTAAAAAAATTGCATAACCGTTGCGATCCCTGACCTACGACAACCCGCCGATTGCTCGCTGCTGTGAGTCATCGCGCTTGCAGCCTCGTCTACAGCGTAAGTGTATAAAAAGTACTGTGGACCACAACGCAAAAATGACATCTAGGAAAGCGGTCTGTGCGGGATGTTATACTGTAATTAGTGAGGACGGCGTTTATATGAAATGCGCGAGATGTCAGCAAATTTTCGATATTGTTTGTGCTAATATTAATGCAAATATATTTAAAACGTTTTCGGCAGAGTTTAAGAAAATCAGAGTATGTGTGGAGTGTCGTAGTAAGCAACCTTAAGGTGATAACTCTCACATCCCAGTGCGCCAATAACATGTTCAAGACCTGAGTATGTCCAGTGACTGTCATGATGTTTCTATGCACAGTCCTGACAATGTGACGCTACGAACTTGGGCTCGAATTGTTCAAACGTCTAATATTACGCAAACAAATGCCCTTGAAGATATAAAGAATTCTGTTATACAGGAGTAAAGAAAAATGCAGGAGGATTTTGAGACACAGCTTATAAATAGTGTTAATTTTATTAATTTGATAATTATGCAGTTTATCGATTTCAAAAGTGACATTTTGGATAGAAATAACATATTGACCATTAAAGTTACGCAACTTGAACAACTATATATATCAAATGTTTGCGCTGCTAACGATGCTGAACCCACTGTATTGGCCACGGAGTTCCAAACTAACACAAGTCCAACTTATGAAAAGAAGGCTTTGAGAAGTAAACAGCAGGCCAACCCCAAGCCTGCCATAAATAAAGGAAAACCCAGTTGTTCGTCTGTTGGGGCGGTCGCCGTGTCGGCCGTTAACACTAAAAATTCCATTCCCGTGGAAATGTCCGCTGAAGCATGGTGATAGTGTTATGTCTTCCGAAAATTGGGCTGAAGATATTTGTGTAAAGCCATGGCGGCAGAACTTTCGTGCGAAAGCCCAAAACACATGAGTGTCGTTCTCGTTTCCATAAAATCAATTTGCTTTACCAAAATGTTCGCGGTCTACGTTCAAAAACTCATACATTCATAAACAATGTCACACAAACTGGATATGATATAATCGCACTAACCGAGACTTTTCTAAATAGTTCCGTATCTGACGGTGAATTGTTTCCTTCTGGTTATAACGTAGTACGGAAAAGATTTAAAAAAGAAGGGAAAGAATTTAATAAGGAAATGTTTATCTACTATAGAGAACGGGTGAAAAATTAATTGACAACGAATATTGGCAATACGTTAAGCTGGGACAAAAGAATATCATTGACGATCCTGCAAATTTCTGGCAGTATGTCAAAGATAGAAAAAAGATAGAAGGCGGGAAGATATATATAGGCATAAGGATACTGAGGTGAAGGGACAGGCCGCAGTCGATGCTTTTGCTCAATATTTTGCCTCGGTGTTCCATGAGGCTATACCTAAATTTGATCCCGAACAGGCCGCCCAGGCGGCTAACGCTTATAGGCATTCAAGCTCTGTCTCTATTGTCGCGGTCGATGAGGGGGATTTAAGGTGTGCAGTGAAACGTCTCAAGCCACGGTCAGCAGGTGGAGCTGATGGAATTCCCGCATTCCTAGTTAGGGATTGCATATCAGCTCTAACCAAACCCCTTTTATATATCTTTAATTTGTCATTAGCTCAGTCCAATTATCCAAAAAGCTGGAATCTGTCTAGAGTCACCCCGGTTCCTAAAGGTGACGATGGTACTGATGCCTCTTCTTATAGACCGATCGCGGTCTTATCTGTCCTTGCTAAGATCTTTGAGGCAATACTATGCAAACATATTAATAACCAGATTGGCTACCTGTTGCATGATAGTAGAGACCGCTCCACCACTACAAATTGAATTGCAAACGTGGACTATGTTCACTCACAAATGGACAATGGTAAGCAGGTAGATGCAGCCTACTTTGATTTCAAAAAGGCTTCCGACTTGATTGATAACGAGAGGCTTTTACAGAAACTGGCAATAATCGGTTTCACACCAAAACTCCTTAAATTCTTCTCATCCTACTTAAATAATCGATGTCAGTATGTTTGCCTGAATGGGTATGATTCACTTGAATATTTCACCAGGACTGGAGTAAGTCAGGGTAGCACGTTGGGACCAACTCTTTTTCTGATCTTTATTAACGATCTTCCGGTTTGGGTCTCTACCTCGGAATGTCTCTTATTTGCCGACGACTTGATTAAAACCGAAGCGGATTCTGATGCTCTACAGAGGGATATTGATTCTGTATTTCAATGGAGCCGAGCCAATAATCTTCCGCTAAATAATAATAAATGTAAGATAATCACTTTTTCGCGCAAGTTAAGACCCTTAGTTCATAAGTATATTTTATCTGACGCTCCTCTGGAAAGATCTGACATCTGAAAGATATATGACATCAAAGACTTAGGCTTATTATTAGATTATAAATTAGATTTTCATACGCATGTATTGAGTGCATGCAAAATGGCACATAGGACACTTGGTTTTGTCACAAGAACAGCAGCACGTTTCGACGATGTACTTGTTGCAAAAGTATTGTATTTTGCATACGTTCGCAGCAAGCTCGAATATGGAGCAATCGTCTGGGATCCGTATGAGGAGAAATATGTGCTCGCCGTGGAAAAACTACAGCGCAAGTTTGCACGATGGCTTTATAAAAAACTTTATGGGTACTACCCCTTTCTATATCCGTCTCTTTTTGTGTCGGGTATGGTTGACTTGAAAACTCTACGACTTAGAAAACTTCTGCTTTCGATAGAACATTATCTGTCAATAGTGCATCAGAGGATCGATAGCCCACAGATACTAGAAAAATTCACATTTTAGTACCTTCTGGCATCTCGTGGGATGCGGCAGGTTTGGTGGCACCGCGCCGCTGCCCTCGCCTGTTGGTGCTGCCCGCCGCGCAGACGAAGCGTGGTAGTCACGCGCCCACAAAACGTGTCTTACGAACTATTGGGAACATACTTGCTCAGCACTATGAAATTGATTTATTCGCGGATAATTTGGGACATCTTTTAAATCTATATCGTGAAATTTTGAATTGTAATATTAGAATTAGTTTAGCAATAAGAAATTCTTCCTTATTATTTTATTTCTTTTTTATTTTATTTTCTATTTTTAAGTTGACCTTGTTATAAAATTTGATGTTAATTGGAAATAATTATGTTTTTATATAGTTAATCTCAATCTTTAGATAATGAAAATGTATTTTAATAATTCTTAATTAATTAATTGTAGTTCTAGTCTTTCGAGTGTTTTGGATGATATCATCTGTTAGCTTGTAAGACATGCATGTTAATAAATAACTAAATAACACAACACTACGCCGATCCAGCGCCGCGCGCTCGACCCGCTGGCTTCGAGACCAAAGGTTTAAAGCCGGTGCCTCCGGCTGGGCACTTTGGGTGGGAATGGCCCATTCTCGCCACAGTGTTTTGATGCATAATGAAGTTTTATGCCCTAACAGTGGGCAGAGCAAGACAGAATTTATCAAGACTGGTGACTGAACGGCAACTTGTTAAAAATATAAACAAAAAAAATCATAACACTAGCACAAATATAATACGTTACGTCGTTTAATATTAGAATCCAAGAATTTGTCTTTGAATGTAAACTTATTCCAGAAACCCCAACTCCACCTACACAAAACTTATTCTTGGAAAACTTTGACACTATGTTAGTTTAGCTGTTCTAGACTCAGTTAGAACTGCTTTATTTGGTCCAGTATTATAACTTACCATGCGAGTGCGCTTAAACCAAATATTATATTTCATACTATGATTGGTTGACAGGTTTGTGCTACGGTAGTGATCCTGCCTACTGCATCAACTGTCCTGGGTTCTTATTCCGTGTGATAATTCCCGAGTCCTGTGCTACACGTTATTTAGTATGCATAGTACAAGCTATGATTAATTTGGGCTAAATAATTGGAATAAGTTTTCCCAAAAATTTTCTTTTTAATTATATTAAATGCTTCAATGTCTTTTATTCTGAGGCAAAGGCCATCCGTTTAATTTATAATCTAAGATCACAAATTTGTTGTTTGCCTGTCCGCTCTTTTTCCATTGTATACGCGTTACCATAGCAACGCGTTAACCGCAAGTAGTTCGTCTACCGGACGCTAGATGGCGCTAACGGAAAAATATTTAATGATAGAAAAAATTTAAAGAATTTTTTTCCAACCGTGCTAAGCCGGGACGGGCCGCTAGTAATATAATAATAACATAATATTAGACAAAATCACATAGGTATATTGTTTTAAACCCAAGTTAAGTAGCTAAAACACTTGTGCTATAGAATTCCACAACAACGACGGTACTATAAAACCCAGATGCAAGCCAATATATTAAAGTTATTTTTTTAGATTGACCCGTTCGAAGATGCGATACGATGAAAAGCGGTATTCGGGCCACTTGACTGACCGTGGGTTTGTTACCTCCTGCTTAAGGTGCTGCAAAAGACAAGAAAGATGTCGACATAATTATTTTTTGGTCGCCTATCCGGTCTTCGCAAAATTTCCCTAACGTCTGCCATCTTGGACTAGATGCACTAATCTTTTAACCCATCGAGCTCTCGGAGAGGTAGTTAACTTATTCTCATTTTGAACTGAACTGAACCAAGCGTAATCGTTAGTACACACGGCATCACGTTTAAGATCTTAAATTCCATCGGTATAAATCACTTTGCTCTGCAAAACGAGCGTGCGATCGGTGTTTATGACAATGTATAAATGTATCACAACATATTCCATTCGCTAAAATACCTATAAAAAAATAAATATAGTTTTTTATCAAATAAAACACATTCAAATGCATGACAATCGGCATTTTGAATTTGCGATTAACTTCGGATTTTTTTTTTTCTAGATATGCGCAATGGAAGACTACAACTTCACAATGGATATGGAAAACAGGTCGGAATCATACCAACCGTACTACGAGAGGCCAGAGACCTATATAGTACCTCTGATCTTCGCGCTTATCTTCGTGATCGGCGTGGTTGGCAATGGTACGCTGGTGGCTGTATTCGTGAGGCATAAGGCCATGAGGAATGTTCCTAATACGTGAGTAGTTTGTAACCTTTATATTCAACCTGTTAATGATCTGCTATATCACGAAAACTTCAATTGCCTTAAGGGTTGAAAGACCATAGAGAGATCGGGCTAAATGTGCATCAAGCATACATCTGTTAAAGGAGAAGAAACCAAGAGAAAAGTAAACAGCAAAACGGGCAGTAGCGTTTTCTAAATTATAGACTTTTACTGCGATTTTTAACCCGTGTGCCAAGCATAATGATTATGATATCCTTCTTCCGGGGCCGAAGTTGATCTTTTAAGTACTCTGCCTTCAGATACCACGACATAATGAGGATTTTGGTTTTTTATAGGACAACGCCAAATCAAAAGATTACATAATTACATAACACTTATTTTCTGAGTTGTTGTATGCTCAACAGGATTTTTTTAGTATCCTAAAATTTAATAATTTTTCTTCAGCCATATTGAGAGTGGAAACTTTTTCTTAGAAGAGGACCTTATACTGGTGACTGAGCTTAAATTCTTTAGCGACTTAAGCGCTCCGTTTCCGTTGACGTAAATGTTTATCTTTCCACTTTACCTTTATTGTTTCGGGGCGAAGCTTGAAAGGCAATATACGGTCTTCAGTCCTCTGTGCCTGTGACATTTCCAAGGGAAAACATGTCAGTAATTCTTCAATCAATGATCACCAGTTAACTAAGCAAATTTAACCTAAGTACCTAGTGCTTAAATATATTTGCAATAACGCTATTAGTGCGAGTAATCTATTGATCGTATCTAGAGGTGTTAATTTTAGATTTTATAAAATCCATCTCAGCTAAAAACATACTAAAAGCTAAAAGCTTAATTTCAAAAAACGAATTCTCGATGAACTACTTTGTTTTTAGTTGCTGGTAACAATTCTAACCCTCTTTACTCCAATTAAATTTAGCTTTGTAGTGTTTCGTAAGTATTACTAGGACAGTTCGAACAATAAATTTTACATAAGTTATTTATTCAAGTAATGGTTCATTGTACATGCGTCTTGCGAAAATAAGTTATTGATCCCCTAAAGTCAAATAAAATACTTATAACGCCTAATTTAAACGCAATTTATCGATATGTTTCTCAAACGAATTTATAAAAAGTTGATTATTTAAGGTATTGAACAAAAGTTTATATTCGTAATAAATATTGTGTATATTCGTAATAAGTATTTAAATTTTATTAAGACGACCTGGGCTTTTGGTTTATATAAAGGTACCGCCACTAGTAACCAAGCAGTAAAAATTGAGATTATTTTTGCTGTTTATCTGATCTATTGAGTATATTTTTAGAGATAAAAAGCGTTATTTAATTCATTTTATTACACATTAGAAATGATTTATTTGATAGCGATAGATAAATATCCCCCAATATAAATATTTATTTAGCGCTCATTAAAAATTGCTTTTTTTTACTAACTTTTTGCAAGCAGTGATCATCAATTTGGTGGCCAATAATTTATCATCTTGATGTCCTACATCCTTTCGAAGACACATTAGGCGTGCAGTCGTTGGCACAAAGTAATTAACGGCAAACGACAGATCATACCAAAACCTTGATAGGTTTTATATTTCCACCAGAATACCTATTGAAATTCATGCTAATTTGGTCAGAATCAAGAAAGTTGCCATATGATATTAGATAGTTCACCGACGTAATTTATACACATTTGTTATTTATTTGTAATTTAGAATTAAAATGATCATTATAATTTTTATATAGCTAGATTTTAAGCTTTTATAGCTTTTATATCTTTAAGAATTTTTTTCTAGAAAATGTTAAACTTGGTTCAAAACTCAGGAAGGACTCGAACCTCTCGCTATCAGAGCGAGTGCTCTTCAATTAGAGCTATCTGGATCTTGAGAAAACTATTAATGGTTACTTAGTGATGTTAAGCTTTTCTTTTTACCGTGAATGAGTAAGTACTTGACCATTATCTCACCTGATGGTAAGGGACGATGCGATCTAGGAAGTGACGTGCCTGCCTAGAAGGCCTATTTACTGGTGACTTAAAGGCCCCTAAATTGAATTTGATGAGATACACAGATTCAGGCAAAGAGTTCCAGTCTTTAGCGGTACGAATCACAATGTTGGAACCAAAATGCTTAGCGCGACTTTTTGGTATATCAACCATATAATGGTGGCGCTTATTTGTAAATCTGATTATCCGATGGAAAAATGGGGACAGTCGAACAGGGCTGTGCAATTCTGGTGCACACTCTCCAAAATGTATCCTTTAAAAAACGGATAAGTGTGCTAACTTCCGTCAATGCTCAAGGCTTTTGAGCTTATTATAAAAAAGATCGTCTTTGCCGATGAGATTTTTGGCCCTCCTCTTAATAGAATCAAGCGTCTGGAGCTGGTATTGAGCGAAACCGTCCCAAAGATGAGAATAGTACTCCATACACGACCGAACGTTGAAAGGATTCCTTTAAGCGGAGAAAAGACACGCCTGGGTCTTTGATGGATGGAACCTTACCAGATTGGCATCGTCCCATTCGGAGACTGCCTGAAGGGATAGGTTCATGCGGCATCGCCTCCCTTATGGCGCTGGATCTGTTCAGCACTGGCTCGTGCCTGAGATAAATAGCTCTCTACAATCGTGCTGTCATCTGCGTACCCCAAAATACCGGACATAAGCAGGTCATTAATATGAAGCAGAAAAAAGTGTTGCAGAGAGAATGGATCCCTGAGGGACACCGGCATTGATAGCCAAAGGGTCCGACGAGCTACCATCAATGACAACTTGTATCTCAGGAAGTCCGATATCCAGGCACACAAACCAGTGGGGACGTAATCAGCAAAGCACATCAAGCGAACCATAAAACCGTATTTTTAAATAACAGGATATTACTTTATTTCTTAATACGATTTTTCTAAAAACCCTGCCAAAAACAGCAGATGCATGACATTCTTTTGATCCCTAAATGGAAAAATAGAATTCCGCAGCTCCCGCCTGAAACAACCGTATGTAATCACGGCTACAGAGGAAAAGGAATAAAAGATATACGGTTGGAAGGTTTCTGTTCAATCTTTGTTTATCAAAGAAACTCAGTAGCTCGTCGAACGTTTACCAGAACGAAATGTGACCACTGATTTTGAAAACATACTTTGAAACACCTGACATGATTAAGTTAAATTTTTACTAACCCAACCCAATACTTTTTGAAAAACGAATCAATATCAGTAAATTCTATGAACTGCAACTGTACAAAATTTTGACTTCAAAAAAGCCCACAGAGGTTTTGCTACTATTGTAATTTATACTAAAGTCTACTTTATATTAACAAAAAAGGGAAAAAAGCTTGCTGCGGAATTTCTTGCCGGTGCTTCTTACTACAGTATCTTCGTAGGTTTACTTGTGATCAGACTTAATTAAATAGCCTGATCGATTTTTTCGCACTGGCTTAGTTTGGCCTAAATATTGAGATCCGTATTCATATAATTTCTAATATTATATTTACTGAAATTTAAATATTTCTAAACCTTATATTTTTTCATATACAATTTACATTTTAAGTTATAATGAAAAATAGCAGTAGCGCTGGGCTAACAATAGAATTCAGTTACAACATACGAGTATTCGAGGGGCGAAGCGACGGGGTCGACGTAAACATATAGATATAGGGACTTTCGGGTTGTTACGGCTCACAACGAAAAAGACTTAAGAAGTTAAAAGGTCATATTTGGTTCGGTTAAGGCAAATAAGAACTGTGAACAAACATTAGTGCGAGCTGAGCCAGCATGCTGCGGCAGTCATACACCGGTGACCATTGAAGCGCCAGAAACACTTGCTTAAATACTATAATAAATTTAATAAGGGACTGTAAAACCACATTCTTGCCAACATTATTTATTATTATTCGGCATTACAGTCTTAAGCTAATAATAATTAAGTAATTAAGTATTATAATATAAGTAAGTAATTATAATTAAGTATTTGTAAATTGTAGGAATTATGAATTGTTCCACCTAATAAAGAATTTGGGAGATGATAATACGACAAAGCTTTAGGCGGAATGAAAATAGGTCAAACTAATTTTGGACAAAGAAATAGGTGGATTTAATAAATTTCGATTTCTTTGTGAAATAAATAAAGTTACGGAAATTTGAATGAAACATTCAAATTTTTACCTTTTCACCATGCACTAAGTTCAGTGCATGGTTGAAGGGTCAAAATTTAAACAAATTTGAGTATTTTGTTTAAGAAAGGAGATAAAAATAACTAAATATAGACCGTCATCCCACCAAAAATGCTGTCGAAAGTATTTTTTGAAATTATAAGGTTAGATAAACTTACAGGTTTTATACAGAAAAATAAAATCTTTGGTACAAAATAAACACAGAATCCGAAACACCAGTTCGACGAGCTTTCATTTTGTTCTTTCTAAAGGAATTTCTAAAAGAAGTGGCTGATTCTTGAAGTGATAAGATGTCAGATGTAGATATATTTATAGACATGAGCAAGGCCTTCAATTCCATCTGTCACTTACATCTACTCTATTAAGTTTTGAAAAAAAAACGGCGTTCGAGAAAAACTTTATGATTGGACAAAAAGTTGACCGTATCCAGGAAATCCGTTGACGGAAATTACGAAAACAGTTGGTACCAAAAGACGAAAATTTCAATCGTCCTATAAAATTAATAACAGTGGTATTCCCAACTGAAACTTATCAGCGACAACGTGTATTGCATGGATGTCAAAGTTATATTTGCTCTAAGATCATAGAGGTGAATAAATTTAAAAACAACATAATAAAATGGTTAATTAAGAAAAACAAAATTTAGATAAAGTGACCTTATGTGACTTTAATTTTGTATATAACTCTGATATTGTTTAATTAAAAATAAAGAAAAATGATAATTTAAAGATTAATGTTATTTTTAAGTAATTTCAATTCGTTTTATAAAGTACTTATTTCATAGACAATTTGTACATCAACATTGGTAGAATGTGCAGTTCTTAATATTATAAAGCACTCCATATATTATCATGTTTAAATAAATTATACAATAATAATAATTAGTGTTAAGATAAAATTTTAGTTTGTAATTTTATATACATACTAGCTGTCCCGGCCACGCGTTGCTGTGCCGACTGCAGTGCCATCTGCCGGACTGATTTGTGTATCTAAACCATTCTCAGATCCCCTTGAACACACACAAAAAAATTCATTAAAATCGGTCCAGCCGTTTAGGAGGAGTTCAGTGACATACACACTCACAGAAGAATTATATATATATAGACTAGTGGACCCGACAGACGTTGTCCTGCCTGTTATTTTTGCAGTATAGATAAATAACCTAGATACCGTCTGCAGCGCCATCTGCCGGGCTGATTTGTGAATCTAAACCATTCTCAGATCCCCTTGAACACACACAAAAAAAATCATTCAAATCGGTCCAGCCGTTTAGGAGGAGTTCAGTGACATACACACTCACAGAAGAATTATATATATAAAGATTATCACTGTTTGTTTTCCAAATAAAATAAATAATTCAACTTACTTTTAAAACAAACGAAATCCAGTGAGTTAATTGTATATTTTAAGCTATGCCATATAAAATACTTATAGTACTATATTGGATTACATCCAAACGTTATTGAAGGTTTTTTCATTTAACCCAAAAATAGAAACAAATTCTGTTTCGAGTACAAACCTTGCCTTAGGGAATCAGTGCTTTGTTTTAATCCTACGTATATTAAAAAAAAACTTCATTGTATTTATATTATATAAGTGCTGTTCAAGTAGACATTTATTAAAACATATTGTTTCTAGTGTTATTAAATACATCAGTAACGGTCGATCATTGGTCGAAGTTCAGTCGTATTTCATTTAAGTTTTTATTATGAATATTATTAAGGTTTAAATCTAATAAATTTTAAAAAAATCAAATCAAAAATAAACACTAATTATGAAAAATGAAATTAAGATTTCTTTATATAATAAAAAATAAATTGATCTAACATAACATTTTTCTTAAACTAAATAAATGACATCTACCGAATAGGTGGAGACAACACATTTATATTTATTTAAACTAATATCCATAAATATAGAGATAACACATTTTTAAAATCGATATTTTGCACCGATCTAAATTTTCAAGTTGGTCCGCAAATATTCAATGTGCATTTGATCATTTATGGTTTGTTTCTAATAATATTAAATAATTAATCAAACTTAACAAATATGTTCAGATGGTAAAATGAAGTTTTCTTATTTATATTAAAATAATACAACTGTGTTAACCGATTGCTCTTATGCGGTATTACATACTCTCTAATAAATACCGTACCAAAATCGATAAGACTTTGAGTTATCTTGGTCTTTAGTTTGGAAAAAATCTGTAACAAGCTAGCCAACTCACTAGTATCGTTACGGCCAATAAAAGGACGCCTACAAGTCTCTTTCGCAACTTCAATCATTGATTTTTGCACGAAATGCTGACGCAGCTCCAAACCACTTCATAGAGAGTTGGAGCGTGAATTTATAATGTGTTGATGCTACTTACATACAAGTTTACCTTCCTGTAGATTTTTCAAATGACGAAGTGAATTGTGATAGTCAAATATTTCGTTAATTATAATGACTGAATAATAATTTCAATTATTATTGTGTGTTTGTTACCATAACATTCAATTAACGTTACCATAGCAACGCGTGGCCGGGTCAGCTAGTCAGTACATTATATACTAATAATAATACTTTGTGTATTTGTTACCATAGTTACCACAAGCCTAAGAATAGCAGTTTTTATATTCAATCAACGTTACCATAGCAACGCGTGGCCGGGCCAGCTAGTCAGTACATTATAAACTCATTTGCAAAAAAAACGGGCACCTAAGCAATGAACCACTTCAAATGTTAATATTGCTTTGTTTGAAAATTATAGATAGTTTTATCCTCACAATTTGGTGAATTAATAAGAAAATAATCGTTTTCATAAGTATTTGATAAAATTTTGATACAATTTATGGGAAATAATGCTAAACCTCACTAGTAGTGTATGTTTGCTAGTAGTGCATATGCTCATTAAAAAAATAAAAAAGTTTTTTTGTTTGTTTTTCTTTAATAAAGTAATAGCAGATAAATGGTTTGTGTCGAGTGTGACCCCCTCTAGCTAAAATCACAGCTTGAATTCGTCTGGGAATGCTAGCGAGTATATCCCGGATACTTGTTTGCGGAATACGTTCCCACTCCGCAGTAATCACATTCTTCAGCTCTTTGATGGTCTGCGGAGCCGGTTGTACTGATCTCACACGTCGTTTCAGAACGTCCCAGACATGCTCTATGGGATTGAGGTCGGGACTTCGAGCTGGCCAAACCAAACGACGAATGCCGACCTCTTGCACATACGCTTTAACATCGCGAGATCGGTGGGCGCGAGCATTGTCGTCCATAAAAATCGAAACTTCACCTAGAGCGGCAAATACAGGTTGTGCATGAGGAATTAGAACTTCCGTTATGTATCGATGCCCAGTCATTGAGCCGTTTTCAATGAAGACTAACTCTGTACGATCCATTGAATATATTCCTGCCCAAAACATAACAGAGCCCCCACCATAAGGTGTGATTTCTTCGAAACATGCCTCTGCAAAGCGTTCTTCTTGTCTTCTTAGCACTCGCCGACGTCGATCTTCACCGAACAGAGATACCCTGGCTTCATCAGAGAACAAAACCCTATTCCAATCTTCTTGAGTCCATGATTCACAATTTCTAGCGAACCTAAACCTGTGAACTCGGTGCTCACGGAGTAATTTGGGGCCGCGGGCCGGGCGGTGACTGCGTATATTGGCAGCGAGAAGCCTCCTTCTGACCGTCCATAGACTAATATGCACATTTCTTACTTCTTGGAGGTTGTTCTTAAGCTCCACATACGAAGATTTGCGATTTCTCAATGCGCGACTCACAAGAAAACAATCATCACGTGGTTGGGTACATGGTTTTCTTCCAGAACCAGGCCTTCTCTCGACGGAACCAGTCTCCTGATATCGCTGCCAGGTCCTTTGAACCGTCGAGCGACTAACATTTAGCCTCCTAGCCACGAAGCTTTGGCTCCAACCCTCTTCAAGTAGAGCGATAATTTTGGTAGCTTTTACCACTTTATCTACCATTGTTCATACAGCCAAACAGCAATAAATAAAGCTTTGACAGTCAAGGATATGAAATTAATCGATAAATATTGGATAAAAGTTATGAAAGTCGATGTTAACTTCTGGAACTTCACGCCAAAAATGTAGGATTAAAAGGGGTTTTCTGTAAAAATGAGCATCAAATGAAAATTTGAATTTAGAACGTACTTTTTAAAATACCACGGCATTTTTAAAACCGGCCAGTAACGTGTATAAACGATTGAAACCTTTTTTGTATTGTATCTTTTTAAAGATAAATGAAAATCAAAACCGCCCGTTTTTTTTGCAAATGAGTGTATAATAATACTTTGTGTATTTGTTACCATATATAGTTACCATGGTTATCATAAGCCTAAGAATAACAGTTTTTATAATCAATTAACGTTACCATAGCAACGCGTGGCCGGGTCACTTAGTTATTATAAATGTGAATATTTGTATGTTTGTTACTCAACCACTTAAAACTGTAGAACAGATATGAATGTTGATACATAGATAGTGTATAACCTGGATTGGATCATAAAATATTGTTTATCCCAGAAAATTAAAATGTTCTTTAAATTGTGATAAAGTCCTTTAACGCTAAAAAAGCAATGCCAAAAAAAAGAAAATTAAAAAATAGAAGCGAGTACTTGAATTTTTTAACATAGACATAATCCTGAGAAGATTCTTTACTGTTATATTCAATGAAATCATTTTAACCAGATCTGTAACACGTTTAGACTTGTATTTTATATATAATTCTGGCATTTCGACCCTTTTACAAAAACCGTAATCACTGATTCTTCGTAAGAAGTAAGAAATCTTCTCAGAATCACGTTTATGTTAAAAAATTCAAGTATCTACTCGCTTCTGTCAGCGGTTTCACAGAAATCAGTAATCACGGATCCTCTAAAAAGGTCGAAATATCAAGATTCAATATAAAAAATAATAATAAACGTGTCGTGATTCTAGTTCAAGTGTTTTGATATAAATGTGCAAGAGGTGCAGAAGCGTAAGATCTATATTGTTATAAATCATTATAATTACAGTTGATTTTGTTATGAAATGTGACTTAATAATCTTATTTTATATTAGTAATTAAAAAGACATTAAAAACTATTATAAAACATTGTATTGGATACCATAATCCTAGGAATTTATTCACAATACTTTTAAAAGAAGATGCTATCATTAATTTATCCAAAAAAATATATTATACATGATAAATTACTATTAATTTCGTAATAAAATATGGCCAAAAGGTGGTATTTTAACAACTAAGAAATAAAAAGGAAAATTATATGAGAAATGAAAATGCAGCAATTAGAAATTTTAGTGTATGTTATTTCTTATTAATTGCACAAATCATTATCACAATAATTCAAAATTTAATTTAAAAAGATAATTATTATTGCTTTCATAACATATGTACTTACTTTACACCTGATCATAAAAAGATTATTATCATGTAACCGGAAACAACACCGACATTTTGACATTTGGTGTTTTCGCGCTTTAAGCGCCATGATGCTATTGTAATCGACTATATAAGGGGATGGAAACGATTTTTGACTCACTTTTTTCACGGCAGCAGTGGAAAGGAAAATACTCTGTGGGATTTTTATAATACCTTACAAGTTTAAAATAGAGGATTAACTGTGAGCAAAAGTATTATTCAGTTGAATAAAGATAGTGACGTTGTGAACTCTTCTCGCTTATAAAAGATAAGTATTTTGTTAAAATAAGTGCCTCTAGTGTAGTAGCTGTTATTGGTAAAGGATTTTAGTGAAAGTATAACTATAATATTATTTGTTAAAGTATTCTTCTACTAAAATGTGTTAAGTAGTTTTGGTCACAGCTTTTAGTTATTAAAGATAGTTTTATAAACGAAAAGTGAAAAAGTGCTAACTGTAAATTATGATTTATCTTAATAATTGATGAAGTCTATTGGAAGTGTCAATAAATTTGTAATTTGAAAAGTGCATTTATAACTATAATCAATGATTGCAATTATATGATAATAAATGTGGATTACTAAAGAATCTTCCTTGTTATTTGTCCTGGTATCTAACTCATGTTCCTATCAGTTTCAGAAGTGGGATAACATGCCTAAACGTTCTAAAGACGGCTCCCAAAGTCCGGAAAGTGGATCATCACTTGCACATAAGCGATGGTGCCCATGGAGATCTGAAGAACCGGTGACTGAATAAATAACCCATTCTGACAAGGAGTGTGGCGTAAAATTACAGTTTGGTGAGTCCGTTCCATATTTTTTCAATACTGTAACTGCAAAAGCTGACATTATACCTCTTTTCGACCCGGAAAAGAATGATTTAGAATCTTCAACATGGCTTAACAGCTCGCCACCATACGTAATTGGATTTGGCTCTAAATCCTATTGTATGCAATCTCGGTTGTCTGCCATGGCTAAGGTGTGGCACTCGTCCTTGCGCAATTATGAATTGACCTGGAGTTAATGGAAAGAACAACTGCTTGAGGCCTTCCCACATAGGATCGACTTTGTTGAAATATTGCGTGACATGTTGAACAAAAAGAAGTTGCCAAATGTTTCAGTTTTCAGTTTCAGTTATTTATTCCATTAAACAATATTACATTGTGTCGGAAAGTATAAATTAATATTAAATTACAAAATTCATATTTAAATTACATTGAAAATTAATTTAAGCACATACATTATATAAAAATATTATTATAAATAAAAGAACAATTAAAATTATATAAATTTAGAACTAATACTTCCATAATAAATAATTGAATTCATTTTAAAATCAAATACCAGATTTAATATAATCTTCTATACTATAAAAATTTTGCTCCAGTAAATAATTTGATACATTTTTTTTTAAATTAGTCGGCAAATTATTGAAAAGTCTAACTGCTTGATATTTAACACTATGTTTGACTATTTGTAATGATGGCTGTATTTTGTTAGCTAAATCTTTCCGCCGAGTGTCATGACGTTTTATTCTCTGCTCTGTGCTTTCGTATTTATTGGGATGCTTGACAAGATCCGTAAGGATAATAAATATATAATGGCATGGAGCCGTCAGAATTTTCAGATTCTGAAAGTGCTCTCTACATGATTGTCTATGACTAGTCATAACTATTACCCCAAAATTTTTGCTATACCTTAATCGAGATTCTACCAGAGCGTAATAAACCATTTTGAATTGCTTTATCGTTAATTCTTCTCTTAAGCTTTTCAAAGCATAGCATGAAAATAAAATCTTTTTTTCAATGTTATTGACGTCTTCCTTCCAATTTAGAAGAGAATCTATGTGAACACCCAACAATTTGACGGAATCCACAGTTGAAATATAGCCTTCAATTAATTTCATATCTAATGTTTCTTTTGCTCTGGAAGTAGATTTAAAAAGTATAGCTTTCGTCTTTTCTACGTTAAGTTCGAGGTTATTAGCTGTGAATGAAAACATGAGTTTTCATTCATAAAATATTGAGTCAGCATACTTAGCTGTATGCTGAACAAGATTCTTGTTTTAGATTTATTAGACTGGGTTGTTTGTTTACAAAACCAAGATGACTCCTTACGAATTATTAAACAAAAGCTAGAAAACAAAGTTAATGATCCAGAAGTTACTAATAATTATTTTTTACAAGATAGCCAAATATACAGAAAATTGAGGAACGGTGAACAAAAAAAAAATAGTAGTACCGAAGGTAGCGAGATGGAACATCATGCGTAAATACCATGATGACATAGGACACCCGGGTTTAAAAAAATACGACGCAATTGTAACGGAAATTGTTAAGGATTCTTTAATGTACTTAATACTCTATTGTCTAAACTAAGTTCGAAGACAAGGAAAATCATTCTCTGTGATGATCTAAATGTGGACGTTCTGTATACATCTAAACACACGAAGGAACTCATTAATACTCTAAATTGCTATAGTCATAGGTTACAATTTAAAGAGCCGACCAGATTGGCTAGTAAAACTTGTCTCGATAATATTGCGCATAATTTTAGAGGATGTTAGGGAGAAGTAATAGAGTTGGGATTATCTGATCAGTCTGCTCAATTCGCTCGATATCCTGTGAACAAGACTTGCTCATTAAAATATTGGTACATTATGAAACGTGACTATTCATTAAAAAATAGAAATAAATTTATTGATAGTTTAAGTAAAGTATCTTTTGACGAAGTGTTTGATTTTAATGATCCAAATGATTCCTATAACAAATTTGAAGAAACTGAAGTGTTTCTACGACTTGTGTTTTCCTGTAAAACGTATTAAGTGTAAAGCTACTGTTAAGCCCAAATGGATATCTCGGGGAATTAGAATATGTAGTAAGCGTAAAAGAGAACTGTTGTGGATATAAAAAAATAATCGCAATTTAAAAACAAAAAAAAATGATTATAAAATGTATGTGAAACGTTATAAATCTATTTTAAAATTAACACAAAAGGCACGTTATCATAAAAAGTGTAAAAATAGTTTTCCGAAGGAAAGTATTAAAAAAATAATGTTCAAGGATGTATCAATTACGGACCCGTTACAGATTGCTAATACATTTAACGATCACTTTATTGATGAAGTTGAAGAAACAATTTCTAAGGGTGTCAAAATACAAACTCTAGTTGCTATTTCGAATTCAATTTTTGTGGGTCCCACTACGGCTATTGACATAATTAAAGTGATTAACTCTTTAAAAAACACGAATAGTTCAGGAGTGGATGGGTTTATAACGTCAGTCATTAAAGATGTTGCACATATAATTGCGCCAGTATTAAGCCATATAGTAAATTTGTGTATTGTGGAAGGTATCTTTCCAGAAAAATTAAAAAAATATTTAATTAAACCCTTATTTAAAAAGGAGACATCTCTAATTTGAGTATTTACAGGCCAGTGGCATTATTGTCAGTTCTGTCAAAAATACTGGAAAAGATCATCTATGAATATGTTTATTCTTTTCTTGAAAGTTATAACATCTTTATACCAGAGCAATATGGGTTTAGAAAAAAATAAGTCCATAAACATGGCAGTTTATAACTTTCTGTTACAAGAATCAAAAAAATTTCGAAAAAAGAATTCCAACCGTTGCGCTTTATATGGGCATGACAAAGGCGTTTAATTATGTAGAACCTTATATTCTTTTGCAAAAACTATACAATTTTGGGATTAGAGGTAATGTTTATAGTCTGCTCAAATCATATTTGACAAACAGGTTACAAATGACTGTAATAAAAAAGATTGATATGACAACGAAAACTGAAGTAGCTTACCACTCCAAAATGAGATTAGTAAAATTTGGGGTGCCTCAAGGTAGTATACTGGGACCTCTACTTTTCTTAGTCTATATTAATGATCTACCAGCAGTTACAGATAATCACGTTACTCTTTTTGCAGACGATAGCACGGTTTTACTTAGCGGTAACACGATACAAATATTAGAAAAAAATGTTAATGCCACTTTACTAAATATTATGAAGTGGCTTGAGTCTAGTAATCTTAAAGTAAACTTGAATAAAACCAAAATAATGTTTTTTCAAACAACGTAATGTCAATTGTGCGAATGAGATACAGTTAAATATATCCTACTTATATAAAAGAATAAATGACACCAAAACAACAAAATTTCTAGGTTTATATATTGATAATGATCTTAAATGGAATTCGCATATTTACCATGTTTGTAATAAGTTAAGTTGGTTCTCCTATGCTCTTAATCACTTGAGTAAGATTGTGAATGTAAACGCTCTACTGAGTGCGTATCATGGTTATGTTTCCTCGACACTAAGATTTGCCATTATGTTTTGGGGCAATGCCATAAACAAAGAAAAAGTATTCAAGTCACAAAAGTACTAGGCCACGATAGCTATATAATTTCATCTATAAAAGGAGTAAAAGGTTACAAAAATATAATGCTACTGTAGCGAGTCAGAACTCGCTAAGAATATTAATTGGATATGAGACAAGAAAAAGCCAGAGTGAATCTGAAGAGTCTCAAGTACAGAAGAATTAATCGACTTATTAGAGGGATTAAAAAAAGGGATATTATGAATACATATCTACTTGCAAGAAGCCGTCATAATAACGAAATCAGGAACATCATAATGATGAGTATTAGAGCAATCCGTTTGGTAAAGTTACAGGGCCGCCTTGTTGGCGAGTAGCAGGGCCGCCTTGTTGGCGAGTAGCAGGGCCGCCTTGTTGGCGAGTAGCAGGGCCGCCTTGTTGGCGAGTAGCAGGGCCGCCTTGTTGGCGAGTAGCAGGGCCGCCTTGTTGGCGAGTAGCAGGGCCGCCTTGTTGGCGAGTAGCAGGGCCGCCTTGTTGGCGAGTAGCAGGGCCGCCTTGTTGGCGAGTAGCAGGGCCGCCTTGTTGGCGAGTAGCAGGGACGCCTTGTTGGCGAGTAGCAGGGCCGCCTTGTGTGCGAGTATGTGGGTCGCCTAGTGTGCGAGTATGAGGGCCTCCTAGTGTGCGAGTATGAGGGCCGCCTTACTGGCGAGTAACAGGGTCTGAATGTCAAGTTTAGGAATTATATAGGTAATAAGATAATGAAACGCAGTTGTATCATAAATGGTTTGTCTTCAGTATCGCGTAAGCAACACTAAGATTATTAAAGATATAATAGGCTATATGCTATGGAGAAAACATATTACCTGTGGTTTTGATCAAATTAATTTATAAATTGTTCACTTTTACAGTTTCCTTTGGATGGAGCGAAGAAATGAACAATGAACTTTGAAGAAATTACATGAAATGAAATGGGAAAAAAAAAAAACAATTAGAAATGCAGATAATTAAGGATTATTTTAGAGTTCTTTTGTTTTGTTCTTATTTATGTAATAAATTTGCGTGGTATCAAATTTCGTCAGGATGGACGAACTGTTATAAATCATTATAATTACAGTTGATTTTGTTATGAAATGTGACTTAATAATCTTATTTTATATTAGTAATTAAAAAGACATTAAAAACTATTATAAAACATTGTATTGGATACCATAATCCTAGGAATTTATTCACAATACTTTTAAAAGAAGATGCTATCATTAATTTATCCAAAAAAATATATTATACATGATAAATTACTATTAATTTCGTAATAAAATATGGCCAAAAGGTGGTATTTTAACAACTAAGAAATAAAAAGGAAAATTATATGAGAAATGAAAATGCAGCAATTAGAAATTTTAGTGTATGTTATTTCTTATTAATTGCACAAATCATTATCACAATAATTCAAAATTTAATTTAAAAAGATAATTATTATTGCTTTCATAACATATGTACTTACTTTACACCTGATCATAAAAAGATTATTATCATGTAACCGGAAACAACACCGACATTTTGACATTTGGTGTTTTCGCGCTTTAAGCGCCATGATGCTATTGTAATCGACTATATAAGGGGATGGAAACGATTTTTGACTCACTTTTTTCACGGCAGCAGTGGAAAGGAAAATACTCTGTGGGATTTTTATAATACCTTACAAGTTTAAAATAGAGGATTAACTGTGAGCAAAAGTATTATTCAGTTGAATAAAGATAGTGACGTTGTGAACTCTTCTCGCTTATAAAAGATAAGTATTTTGTTAAAATAAGTGCCTCTAGTGTAGTAGCTGTTATTGGTAAAGGATTTTAGTGAAAGTATAACTATAATATTATTTGTTAAAGTATTCTTCTACTAAAATGTGTTAAGTAGTTTTGGTCACAGCTTTTAGTTATTAAAGATAGTTTTATAAACGAAAAGTGAAAAAGTGCTAACTGTAAATTATGATTTATCTTAATAATTGATGAAGTCTATTGGAAGTGTCAATAAATTTGTAATTTGAAAAGTGCATTTATAACTATAATCAATGATTGCAATTATATGATAATAAATGTGGATTACTAAAGAATCTTCCTTGTTATTTGTCCTGGTATCTAACTCATGTTCCTATCAATATACAAATAAATGTTTTTGAATTTTTGTTTACCACTATAACGTGTACGTCATCGAACTCCCTGGACCGATTTTGCTGATTTTGACGTGATAACGTCTTATAAATTGGTTACGGCTGGGAGTCACTTATGAAAAAGTGTAACGCTCGGTAACGTTACGATGAGTCACCGAACGAGAGAGAGGCCCGCCGAATGCCTTGCGTCTCTCTCCCACTCAACTATGATCGGTCTGCCGCGCGCATTGTGCAATTTAATTATATTCATATCAATAAATATTCTACCGAGAAAAAGACGTTGTCACGTAAAATCTTCGCCCGTAAAACCGACTTTACAGGCAACGACTTTTTTTTATCTTTTTGTGTATGACGGCGCTACAATAGCGCCGCCATTAATCAAGACAGTTTGTGAATGAGAGTGACAGCTGTCGCTCTGGCGGAACGTCAAACGGGCTGCCATCTTGTTACTCACTTTTGGGTTAGACGCGACGGAGGCCGCACGTCACCGACGGATCGCCGACATTGTCGATGACCAATTTAATCTGTTCTAATCATACCAATCAGTGATTATAGTTAGTGTAAATTGAGTTGATTTGATTAAATAGCTATCGGAGAATTATATTCCGCGTTTATTTTAGCGAATTACCTGCCCGTACGTCCACATACGATGGACCCGTTCGGTGATGATAATGAACTGCCGTTATGTATTAATTTTTTGTGTGTTTGATTACCTCGACGGTTTATATTCACAGTGGGACCCAGTACCCAATAGCTGGAACTGGACAGGACACCGTTTGCCTGATCGAGCAATTCTCTTTTTAAAAGCTCTTATTTAATTTCAATGTTTGTTTTTTCGGGTGAAATCATGCAACTCAATTTTGAAGCAGATATCTTCAATCCATTGAGCTGAAATTTTGTATACATTCAGTTTGGATGGCAATACATGGTTAGGAGTGTGAGTTTTAATGCCTGACTACAGTATAGGTATCAAATGAAAGCTAACTGAGAATACGCATGCGAGTTTAAAAAAAAGTGGCTGAACATAAACTCCGTTGCTCTAATCAATCTGGAATTTTTCTGTACTGGGGATTTAAGAGTCCTCGGTTATTATATTGAGCTCGAATTGTTCGAGTCTGTAGTATCGGTTGTTTAACTTTGACTTATATAAGTCGTCTACGAAATTATTGTCTCAGGGGTAGTTTAAATTTTCTTTTACTTAATTCAAGACCCGTTTCCAAATTTTCTTTTTTAATTAAATACCTGTTAAGAGCTGTCGGGCAGAGTAGAATAGAACCAATATTCTATCCATAAAGATGTCGTAAAACATGGTTATACTAGAGGTTATCACCGTCCACCCACAGACCACAAAATGGACAGCAGAGTTTTCTGAATTATGGTCGTTTACTGTGACCTCTAATCCGCCTGCTAGGCGCGGTGACTATGGCAGAACCCCCAGTATTTTGGGGCTTCTCTCCAGCTAAAGACGTCCTTCGACTGAGAAGCTGATAATTCAAAAAAAACTGGTTGGTTGCCTGTAAAGTCGGTATACGGGCGAAAGTTTTACGTGACAAAGACTTTGAGTGGTAAAATAATTTTAATGTGAATATTCATTCGTATAGTAGGAAGAAGGATGAAATAATAGTAACAATTTAAAACATTTATTTATACAAAGAATTATATTTAAAACATTAATTTATAGGCACGCGTCCCTTCCACTTTTTATGTCTGTCTCTCTCGCTCTTAGGCGGGCTAACCATGCCCGAGTGGAAGGGACGCGTGCCTCTCACTCGCTCTCATTGTAAGCGCATAACGTGAGCGGAGCGTAACGCAGTTTCTTGAAGTGTCACCCGGCAAACCAATTTATAAGACGTTGTCACGTCAAAATAATTTTTTTTTTCAATTTATCATTCGGCATAATATTTATTGTCTGAGATATATTTATCTTACAGAAATGTGTTAACATTTATCACGAAAAGCTGGCAAATAAGGCCTGATCTCCGCCAGCAAATGATACTACTTTAGTTCTCAGCAATTACAACAACAAACAACTTAAGCAACACCCTTTATTTTATTTGATGCCTACTACTTCATTCAGCATCAGTTGTAAACGTAATATGACAATATTGTAAACGTAAACATTTCATTAAAGACGAATATTTCTTTATGTGAGACTACACCTGGGTACATAACTAACTCAGAATTATTGACAATCTAACTTACCTTATAATATTTAAAAACTAGATTTTTATGTCTAAAAAATAATACTAGATTTAAAAATCTAAAAATCTCACGTTTTTCAGTGACCCAAAAAGAATAAAATAACCCGGCGGGCCCAGCGAGGGGCCACTTAAAACGTGGGGGCGCATGTTACTTATGGAGATGTAATAAGATGTATGATATGCATAGATGTTGAGAGTATTTGTAAAGATGCGCCCCCACGTTTTGAGTGGCCCCTCGCTTGCCCCCGCCGGGTTATTTTATTCTTTTTTGGTCACTGAAAAACGTGGGATTTTTATATTTTTAAATCTAGTATTATTATTTTATTCTTTTTAATTATTAACTCAACGAAGTAACCATGTGTTACGCAACAATCGGATAAGCCCCATACAATAGTGAAAGTTGCCGAAAGTTGACCTGAAAGTGCACCTAGAAAGTTGAAAGTTGCTTCAGCGTGCTTTGTCATCGGGTTCTGAGCTACCCTGAAAGTTTCAACTCGCTAGGTGGTCGGGAAGTGCCTCAAAATTGAGATACAAGATTCCAACCGGAGAGACAAGACGACAGACAAGCAAACAGATAAGAAAGCGACCTAAGAAAAACGTGGGAAAATATTTTTCTAGTGAAAATTGATCGTAGACCTTATTAAAAAAAAATCCAATTTTTTTATTGCAATCAAAGACGGCTGTCTTTGATTGCTGACAGATTTCTGACCTATATTTATTATAACTTCATTTTTACTTAAAACCTTACCTGTTTTAATTAAAACCACAGAAATGCTTTATGACCAATAGCCTATCATGTATTTAAAGCAAGATTTATTTTAAATCTAACGCACTTTAGTTAAATGCACTTAAAATAAATTCTTTTCATTGTCTAATATTTTACCTACCTTTAGGCCTTTGATATTTCAAAAATAATTGCATACGTTAATAACTTTTTCAGTAAATAGGTATCATGCAATATCAAAATGTATTTTATCTCTTTTATAAAAGTTAATGGCAACCGGTAGTTTTAATAAAAAATTGGAAACGTAAACATTGCTATATTTGAGAAATATTGACAATTTTAAAAATACTGATGCCTCATTCGACAAGACAAATGGTTACGGTCAATGCCAAAAAAGAATGTTTCAAAAATGGAAAATTTCGATGCCTGAGGAAATCAGTATTAAATAAATTATTAAAAATATGTATCACGGTAAGTACGAGTATGATAATTTTTATTTTGAATGAGTTCGATCCGAATCCTTGATCCGAATCAAGCCCAGGGGCCAAGTCAAGGACCAATGAAGCAAGCTAGCCTGCAATTCATGGTGACACCACTGCTCGCTATCATGTATTATCAAATGCCAATCGCTGTTTTTGATGAGCACTAGTATGTATTTCTTTAACGGTTAGATCTTTCCATGTATGGTATATGTATGTTTATCCGTTACCCTAGTATCCATAATACAAGTCTTTATAGTGCTTACTTTGGGCTAGGCTAATTGGTGTGATTGTAAGAAATATTATTATTATAAATATTATTTAAAAGATGAAAAATCTAGAATCTTACCTATTTCCATAGGTCTATTTATTACACCAATATACAATTTAAACAATCGAAATGAGAGTAAATGAAAGAATAATAAAATTAAGCAAACGGGAGGTAAAAATAAAAATATATAAATAAAAACTTTAAGGTGTCCAAAGAGACATCTTAAAAATGACTTCAACGACTTAAATTAAATGACTTAATAAAATATCAATTTTATAAAGTCATACATCTTTCATAATGAGCACAGTAAAGAAGTGGGACTCCTCCTCCTGCGTAACTTATAACACGTCCGTTTTCAAAGCGAGGGTGAATAGGCACCTTCTGGGTTAACTCGTTCCATCGTAGATTCTGTCTTGGCCCGGGGGCTTAATTGGGATCAGGAGCGAATCCATTCACTATAAAAAAGTCACTACTTCGTGTTACAAATATGTTAAATTTTAAACATTTAATAAATTAAGCATTTAATTTATGACAGGTTTTTCACACTTCACAGTTTCCGATTAAGCTAAAAATTTGTACATACTGTATGTAAATCGGAGTAGAGTGTATTACACTCTACTCCGATTTACATACATTATTATGACATAAAGTAACTCTGTTCGTGGAGACGAAACATGTTTAATTCTCTTGTTATTTATTCGTCTTGACTATATGTTATTCAGAGTCTGATCTAATAATTAGTCTCAGGGTTTTGAACTTATCTCTTTAGTTTTAACTTTTTTATTATTTTGTCAAAAAATACAATCTTATTTTATTTTAAGAGACTTACCAACTAAACACACTTTTATAATAACTGAACGAACAACATTTTTTGTAGATCAGTTTTTCATTTATTGACTGTGATTATACTCTGAGCTAAGTGAAAACTTCTTATTAATGTTCATACAAAATTAAGATGGATAATTATTGATTATATCTTTTTGTAATATGAAGAAGTGACTTTATTTAATGACACTAGCTTTTATCTTCTGTCAATATCGATGGGCGAACGTTGTATCATGACATAAATATTTTCTAAAACTATCTGTAATTTCTCACAAAGTATCTACATATTAAATTCTCCTGGAATTTAATATGCGAACTATGTACTTTGAAGAAGGTTATGCTTGAAAAAAATCTTATACTTGAATTGTTTTGTTAGAATTTTCGTTTAAAATATATTTGTGATTATACGTTTTCACCTAACAGGTTATAACTTAAGTCACAATTTTAAGTGTAGGAGATTGGTTCATTTTTCTAGCCACCCGCAGCTGGTTTTTCCTCGCACAGCTCTGGTAGAAAAGCACCTTGATTGTAGATGACGTTCTATCAATTGTCACCCCATCCTTCGATATGAGATCAACGATCCACAAGAAAAAATTGAACCTCAAAATGTTCGCGTTTGAGTTAAGATTTTACATGAAGATCTTATTGTCATAGTGTTAAAATTTTTCGCACAAATATTAACACAAACTCGTTAGTAATGTTTGAAAAAAGTTACTTTACAGTGTTTTTAGGAATTCATTATTTTTCACTAGTTTAGAAGCGCTTTTTTCATCTTTACGATTAAAAATACGTCCATTTTTGATTCAGACGAACTCATAGTTCTTTTCTTTAGCGATTGATCGTGACGTGGCTGGAGTTGCTTGTTGGCCGGTGACAAGTGTCCCGAGACGTATATTGGCTCCTTGTTTGAAGCTATGCCGAGATGAGAGGAATTAAGTTTGTTCTGTTAGTTACGCTGGTTAAATTCCTTTACTGCACCCAAGAATTTGTCACAGATCCTCGTATTAAGTAGCTTGACAACAATATTTCTGGGTCGATCCGAATTTGAGTTTTGCTTAGCCACACGGTGAAAGACAAAATTTCAGTTTCAGGTATATTGCACGATACGGTTTTCAGAAGTTTAGAAATCAGGTTTAGAAGATTTTCATTTTTGAATTCTGGCACTGACTGTATTATAATATTGCATTCTTTATACTGTTGCTCCATTTGCGTTAATTTTTGACTCATATCAGCTACCTGAGTCGACAGGGATGCATCATCTTTAACGATAATAGATGCTTCAGTTTCTTTGTTGACATTTACGTGATCATAGTGAAACTGGGACAAGAACTGATCAGATTTCGTTGCCTCTTCGAGGTCGGCTCTTATAGACGATATCTTACTACCTAGATCCGAAACCCCTGTTTGCATTGTAGACAGTACAGTGTTTGTCTTTTCGAGATTAGTCTTTTGTATTTCAAACTGTTTGTTCATATCCGAGCGCAGACGCCGAATCTCATCCAAAATTATTTAGTTTCTTCCTTGAGTCCGTTGTGAAGCGATCTGTGTTACTTGATTTGTACTAGTGATTGGTTTGAGAATACCGATTGCATTTCCTGATCTAACCGGAGAACAGTCATCATTTCTTCGCATAGTGATATAAGAACAGGAAGGACACTTTAATTTAGCCAGTTGTTTGGAGTCAATTTACCGATACTTAGGCATTCTAAACAGTATTTAGTGTTGCTCTTTAAGTAAATATTATCGACTATTCGTTTATCACAGTCCGCATAATTCATTTTTAATAATGCTGATTATATAAATATTCACTTTGAAAAAATCCGATTTAATTCCAAAGCAATCATTTATATTATTTTAATCCGTAATAAAGAACGTCTTCTTTTTAATGTTAATCGAGATAGCAATCACGCACAGTAACAAAAGCCCAATATCGCTTGCCGCAGTGACGCTTACGGGTATCGCTTGATAAGTTTGCAAAATGAACACTGTCGAATGTTCAGGATTTTGAGCAATAGTACAAGATAAATGTCACAAATCAGAACAATATTTAAAGAAGTTTTCACTACTAGTTATAGCCATCACTGAATGAACAAGCGATTATATAAGGTGGAAGCAAATTAGCTGCCAGGACTTCGTGGAGTGGTTGGGTCAAGTGTAAAGAATATGCTCAACAAGGATTTTTATTGGAATGTAATAATGTTTTTTTTCGTATTTTTTCTTACCATGCCTTTATTTTATAACTTTTATTGTTATTTCTAATACGTAATCCTTTTCTTGGCTCACCTATTAACTATCAAAATCAATCAAACTATCTTCAATTAGTAGGTAGGTAGGCATAATCGCACACAGCTGATCCGCGCGGTACAACGAACTGCACCGCGGCGAGCGCAGCGCGCACTCCTTTTATTATAACACTTAAAAAACGTTTAATTCTGAATTGCTGCTTCCTTGAGTAACTATTTATACGTTGATAGTAAGAACGGATTACCTAGGTACCTAATAGTTCGATTGTAGGCAAGTTCCATGACACTTGGACAATATCTTCGTAACTCTAACAAGCAAAGAAACAAACCATCAAAACTCTATGCAAAATTAAGGAGGTAGTTGAAAATATCTAATTTATTATACTGCATACTAAACACTTACGAGTTCAGTGAATTTGGTGTAAGGTCTTGGTAGCCGATACACTCACATCACATCACAGCACAGCACAAAAAACCTAGTTTATGGTAAGATATCACCTCTGACAGCTCTCGCTTGTTAATATGGTATTATGTACACAAAAATCGATAGCATACCTACCAAGATAATAAGCTTTACTTATAATACAAATTATTACCTTCTGGCGTTTAAAAGTTCATTGTGTTTTTACAAATGTTATTGGCTACAGTAAGTATTTTAAATACTTAAAGTTGGAAGTATGTACTAATCAAGTTTCACTGCGTGTCCTAGTGTTGCCAGTAGCCGGAGGTCAAAACTAATACGAGATATCTCAAAAAATAACTTTATTTTATTTGAAAAAAAATGGTAATAATTAAAACTCGCTAAAGACTAGCAGCAAAGAGAATGCAAAACAAAACCAAATTATACCACTATGCTGGCTGGTACATAGCTTAGACTTTCTTATATTTATTTATTGATTAGCATTCACAATGTCATAATTCTATAAAATGAAATACAACTATAAAAAAACCACATTGCCGAATCCTCAAGTGGATTTTAAACTCACAACCTTTCGCTATCCGGGCGACCGCTGAGCTACCGTGACGCTGGTAGGCTCATCGAAATTTACAAGCACATTTTACTATGAACTAATTTATAAATGAACTCCAAAGACACACACTGCGAGACCTAGTGATATAGTTAGCTTTTTTGTAAATAATAGAAGTAAGATGAAGTTTGGTCCCTGCTGTGCTAGTTTCTTTCGCCACTTTTGAGAAGGGTCTCCTGATTTCAGAACTGGTGGTAAACCCATTAGTTTACAGTAATCGTACATATAATAAGATAAATAAAAAAAATCAAAACAAAACAATTTTATTTGTGTAAATTGATCAGTTATGAAGCATATGTATGACAACATTACCTTAATCATCCTGCGGTCAGGGCTTCTGTAAAGGAGTCGAAACATGAAGATTAAATATTGAAAAAAAAAAAACAAATTTAAATGCGCAATTCATCTGGGAAAAGTGTTTGTTAATAGTGTTTTTATTTCAATTGTGTAGATTTTTGTACATGGAGGTAACACAAGACGGTCAATTAACGGTAAAATTAATGAAAATAATGTTCCGCGGTAGGTCTCAAATAATAAGCACTACTTTAATTTGTGTTTCCGATTTGATTCCGATTGTACTTATGTTTTATTTTATAGTAAAGATAAATCTATATTTACCTTTTAACAATAAAACTAATTGAAAATCGAAGGAAAGCTACAATTTCTTTGAAAGTAGTCCTATGCTTATAGTTGTTGTCTGAAAAGTCTTATAGATACATGTTTAATCAACACGTTATTATGGTGTAACGACGCTCTAAATTATCACTCAGCCGTGCTCTTCAAGTAGGTATACACCCGTGCTTAAATAAAAATTTTGCGAATCGCAGTCGCTTTCTTGTCAGCGTGCAAGTCTTTTGTTGTGTAGTATCGTAAGTAAGTCGATATTAATCATGCCTCGTTATATTAACCAAGAGTACATGTAAATGATATTTTGATACCGTGAATGTAATGAGGGTGTAATGAGGGCTGGTAGACCCCGCGGTCCTGCCGCCTTGGAAGAAAATATTATTGATTTCTTTCACCGGCATCCGATGGCTAGTACCGCGTAGACGGTGTTCGGATTTAGCCAAGGGACGCTGGGTTAGCCATTTTTATGTTTTGCATGTTTTGTATGAAGACGAAGAGGGTCCTAATCATCCATATCACTTTACCAAAATGTAAGAGCTGACGCCTTTCGATTTGCCAGCTTAGTTGCAATTCTACACTTGGCTGCGCCAGGAGCGCCGACAGATTTATGTACAAATGAATCAACTTTTACAAGAGTTGGAATATTTAACATTCACAATTCCCACTTTTGGAGTAACGAGAATCTCCGCTTGGTCAGACCCGCTCACTTTCAAAGACATTTCAGCGTGAATGTATGGGCTGGGATTTTGGGAGATCAAGTTCTTGGTCCAGTGTTTTTAGACCGCCTCAACACTGAAACATATTTAGATTTGCTGCAGACACAAATCGAGAATATGTTAGAAGATGTCCCTGTAGCAAACCTACGAAGGATGTATTTTCAACACGATGGTGCTATTGCCCATTATTCTCAACGTGTATGAGAATCCCTAAATACGACCTATGGTGCAATGTGGATAGGTCGTGGTGGTCCAGTGCCGTGGCGACTGGACCACCACGATCACCAGATTTGACTCCACTAGACTTTTTCTTTTAGGGTCGTGTAAAAGATTTAGTTTATGGTCAATCCGACCACGAGATCAGTGACAACGGTGAACTAAAGAGACACATTGAAGGCGCATTTAGTGTTGTGAAAAGAAACAGAGACACATAAAAAAAGTGGAAAGACACGTTTGCAAGTGAGCCTTCTTTTGTGTGCAACAACGTGGCGGACTTGTACAACAATTGTAGTTAGGAAGATAGATTTTTAGACAATGTAAATAAGACTTGTAAATAAGGTAATGAACTTTTAAACACGCCGAATTAGTGTAACAATAACAGTATGGTTAATTTTATTACTACATAGGTATAAAATAACTTTATATATTTTTTTATATATTTTATGCATTTTCAATGCGATCTTATAAGATAAATTATTATAATAGAAAAATACTAGAAAAAATCGACTCGGGTCACAAGTGAATCTCAGGCGGGAATCGAACCCGCAACCTTTGGAAATCCGGTCCAATGCTCTCCCAATTGAGCTACCGAGCCTTGCGAACACTCGTCGAAATTTTCTAGTACATTCCTGATTTTACGCTGTAGGCCAGCGTTGTTTCATCAATGAGAGGAAACATCCTCTCGTATTCGAAAGAAACATTTTTACAAATGTTTGGCAATCGATTAAGATGAAACAGCCATGTTAGATTTATAATTTTTGGTTGGTGCGGGTTGCGGGTTGCGGGATGGTTGCGGGTTCGATTCCCGCCTGAGATTCACTTGTGACCCGAGTCGATTTTTTCTAGTATTTTTCTATTATAATAATTTATCTAATAAATAACTGTTAAGTTAATATCAAAAGAAAAAACCTACTTAATTATAACATTAATATGACAGTCCAAAGCCTGTCAAGTGTGATGGAAAATCTCATTTTTGTGAAGTGATGAAAGTGAATCAGCTGTAAGTTTATAACTACACCGGACTCAAACGTAAGTATTTACATGACGAAAGTAATGTTCAATGATGAAATGACAGGTAGGTAATCTCATCATCATATTACGTTTTCACATGTGAAAATAAAAAAGAGTAATCCGTTCTAACTATCAGCGTATAGATAGTTATTGAAAGAAGAAGCAACTCAGACGTTAACGTTTTTCTAAGTGTTAAGTCTAAGGAGCGCGCGCTGCGCTCACCGCTGTTTGGTTCGTTGTACCGCGCCGATTAGCTGTGCGCGATTATGCCTACTTTTAATTGAAGATAGTTTGATTGATTTTAATTGTTAATAGATGAGCCAAAAAAAGGATTACGTATTAGAAATGACAATAAAAGTTATAAAATAAAGGCATGGTTAGAAAAAAAAAGGAAAACAAAATTATTACATTCCAATAAAAATCCTTGTTGAGCATATTCTAATATTCTTAACACTTGATCCAACCACTCCACGAAGTCCTGGCAGCTTATTTGCTTCCATCTTATATAGACATTAACCTAAGTCGGCAATTCGAAAAAAATCTTTGAATCACGGAATCTAATTTAATTTGCGGATCAAAGATAAACACTACCCAGCCGAAAGGTAGCCGCGCGTTATCTTAAAATACTTGTCTAATCAATTAAATAAGTTTTTTAAGGTGGAGAATTCCAAACACATTGGACTGAAAGTCTAGTTGGTACTGTAATAATAAAAGTTGAAAAATAATGTTTAATTAATATCACAGAATATATCGTAGAAGTTTAACTCATATTAAAAAAATATTTCATACAAATTTTAATTTAGGTAGATTTCAATAACATTTCTGATTAATACTGAATTTTAACGTATATTCATTCGCTAATACATAGTAATTACATTGTCTTTGATCCCGCTAACCAGGTTTATGCCTTCAAGAACTTACTAACCTTGTTATTCAAGAAATATCTTGTTTATTTCTTCACTTTCTAATTACATAAGTTAAAGCAGTAGCTTTGGTAGTAGGTGTATTAAATTGGTGAATTAAATCTATGGCTTGAACATATATTTTTATTATGAAGCTGTTTTACTCAAATAATAGACATAGTTATTATTGACGTGACAACGTCTTATAAATTGGTTTGCCGGGTGACACTTCAAGAAACTGCGTTACGCTCCGCTCACGTTATGCGCCTACAATGAGAGCGAGTGAGAGGCACGCGTCCCTTCCACTCGGGCATGGTTAGCCCGCCTAAGAGCGAGAGAGACAGACATAAAAAGTGGAAGGGACGCGTGCCTATAAATTAATGTTTTAAATATAATTCTTTGTATAAATAAATGTTTTAAATTGTTACTATTATTTCATCCTTCTTCCTACTATACGAATGAATATTCACATTAAAATTATTTTACCACTCAAAGTCGTTGTCACGTAAAACTTTCGCCCGTATACCGACTTTACAGGCAACCAACCAGTTTTTATTATTATTATTACTTATAAAACAACAGCTAACATTGTTAGTACACATATGACTTATATTCTATGGTAATAAATTATATAGTGAAATTACTAAACCCAAGACACTCATTTGCTAATTAGCAGACAGTCCCCACTGCTGCGGTTGCCCCGAATATTATTAATGGATTTTAAGTAAATATGTTATTACAATAAAAAAATATATATTATCATTATGACTCTAAAGGAAAGCTTTCCCCATGAATGAAATCATTGTATGCAAAATGGGCTATAACTTACCACAACGGGCAATGGGTTATAATTCCACACACCACTCTTTTTAACCGACTTCAAAAAAAGGAGGTTATTATCATTAGCACACTCACATGGTATAAAGTTAACAATGCTTGAATTAAATAAGCAAACATGACACCCTGACAGGGTTTTCGCAGAATGAGTGAATTATTATATATTTTTTATATATTTTATTAATTTATATATTAACTAGCTGTCCCGGCCACGCGTTGCTGTGCCGACTGCAGCGTCATCTGCCGGTCTGATTTGTGAATCTAAACCATTCTCAGATCCCCTTGAACACACACACAAAATTTCATCAAAATCGGTCCAGTCGTTTAAGAGGAGTTCAGTGACATACACACTCACAGAAAAATTATATATATAAAGATTTACTAAAATTTGACGTTATTTTGCTCATGAAAAAGCATAGTAGTAGTACTCTCGTGGCTAAAATAATAACATACATATTTATGAACACAGTTTTTTAATCTACAATGCGATCCTTATAGTTTTATTGATAAAAAATATATAATGAATATAAAAAATAATAATTCTAAAATACAGGGTAACATTGAACACAAAGAAATCATAAACAGCTGTACGAGGTTCATTTGAAAAATATATAAGTGTTATTTAAGTAGCTTTATCTTTTAGATGTTGTCCTGCCTTTAATGGCGATTTACAAGAAAGCTTATAACCTAAAATATTTCTCACCTCACACGCTCGGAAAAATTGTCATTCAATTTCTGCGTAGAAAACTGCATTTTATCCGCTAGCGTGGAAAAGTGTTTCAAAATTAGAACCTTTCTATTCAAAGAAAAACTTACATACGCTTCGAATCGTCATTATAGTCTTTATCAGTTACATTTTATTCTTATTTAAATTAATACAATAATACTTTATTTCAGTTTTATTCAATTATTATGCTTCCTTAAATCATAAAAACAGCAAGAATAAATAATATTTAGAATATACTATTTGTAAAGCATAAAAATTATAAATGTGTGCTGGGTGAGATTTCATAACATATGATTAGATTTCGGACTGCATCCGAAAAAGAACTGTCACAATGATCTCTGGTATTCACAGTAGATTCACATTGAATAGAAACCAACTTAAAAGTTTTTTCAAATGCATTCTGAAATTTTGTCAAATACGAAAGAATAAATATTTGGACATAAATGTCCATCAGCGACGTAGATACGAATTCACCATTTTATTTAGGCTGTTTCTCTTGCACCTAAAAATTTTCCTCGCTGTAGTAAGATGAGAAATTTTTGTGTCTAGTCAGTAGATTGGAGTAATCTGCAACGTAATATAGATTTGTGCTCTCAATTCTCTAAGCCCTCATTTCTAAAGTGGGTGCCGACTGCTACAACTTTGGTGATTCTTAAGTGCAATCGGATATGACGAATTTTTTGTTTTAGGGTTTTTTCATTTCCAAATTACACAGAAACGCAGTCGGGTTTTTAAGTTTTATAAATTACCGTTTTTTTATTTATTTATCATACTAGCGGCCCGTCCCAGCTTCGCACGGGTCGACAAAATTCTTTAAATTTTTTCTATTATTAAATATTTTTCCGCTAGCGCCATCTAGCTTCCGGTAGACGAACTACTTGCGGTTAACGCTTTGCTATGGTAACGCAATTGATACAATGGAAAAAGAGCGGGAAAAAGAGCGGAGAGACAAACACACAAACCACTGTGATCTTAGATTATACGAGGGTGGGTCAAAAAGTTCGCGGAATGGAGGGTAAAAAGTAAGAAATAAAACACAAAATTAGTTTTCCTTAACTTAACTCTAATACATTTATTAGACCTATCAATTAATTTATTAATACCTTCGAAAAAAAAATGATTTCTCTTTGTCGTCAAAATAGGCCGAAATTGCGCTCTTCACTTCTTCATCGGTGGAAAATTTCTTCCCTCGAAGCTCTTTTTTCATTTTTGGGAACAAATAAGAATCACTTGGGGTTAAATCTGGGCTATAGGGAGGATGCTCCAAGATTTCGAAGCCCACTCTTTGAACAGCAGCCATTGCAACTTGCGCCTTGTGCACGGGTGCATTGTCGTGCAAAAGGAGTACACCTTTAGTCAATTTTTTCCGTCTTTTTTTTCTCACAGCATATCGCAGACGTATTAGTAGTGCAGCGTAGTAATAGAGACACCCTTTTCTTTATAATCAATAAGGAGGATTCCCTCTGAATCCCAGATAACAGTAGCCATGAGTTTTTGGCCTCGATTATCTTCAATCGAATCCCTGCCTTGCTTAAACAGGTTGTGCCACTTGTAAACCATGGTTTTACCAGGGCAAGAGTCCCCGTAAACAGAAGACATCTATTCCAAAATAGTCTGGGGAGGTTTTCCTTGTTTGGTAAGGAACTTGATGACTGCGCGAAACTCAATTTTCTCCATGTTGCAAATTTTCTTCCGAATTGACTTGTTGATTGATGTGTAGCTCAGGTAATTATAACCTATTTTTTTTGTAACTTAGTATTTATACTCTTAATGAGTTTCACAACTAGTGTAGGTAGTAAAAACTGACCTATCCTCCCTCCATGCCCCACATTCCGCGAACTTTTTGACCCGCCCTCGTAGATTCCTCATTTAGTATCCATACTACAAAGACAGTTTGGGACTAGGCAGTTGAGTAAGTTTTAATTAATAAGTAAATTTAATTACTAGCTGACCCGGCCACGCGTTGCTATGGTAACGTTAATCGATTATAAAAACTGTTATGGTAACTATGGTAACAAACACACAAAGTATTGTCTTTATATAGTAGCGATTTATTGGGAGACCAACGGCAAGTTATTCAAATATTACACTCTTGTAACTATTGACAGTCAATGTCACGTCCTCACTAACAAAACAGTTGTAAAGTTTTCTTAAATTAATCATTAATTTCTTATCTTTATTCGTTATTATAAAAAATACGAATATGTATACTTCGTTAAAAGAATATCATTGTAATCATAGTTTTGTTTCTTCAATACATTTAATTTTCACCTCTCTCATTACAGATACATCTTGTCATTAGCACTGGCTGACCTTCTGGTCATCATTACATGCGTGCCATTCACATCCATCGTGTACACCGTGGAATCGTGGCCGTGGGGCGATACCGTCTGCAGAGTGTCAGAAGCAGCAAAGGACGTCAGCATTGGCGTGTCAGTATTCACACTGACAGCTCTCTCTGCTGACAGATACTTCGCTATAGTGGATCCGCTGAGAAAACTTCACGCTACTGGTGAGTACAAAGTTAACTTTTTGACAGACATTTTAATACGTGAACACTTTTCGGAAAAAAAATAGTAAAAGTTATTGTCCAAAACTGGCTTGGCGCGGACAAGGTGCTCAGCAAAACAAATTGTTTTTACAATAATATCTTATTAATTTTTAGACGAATTTCAGTGACCTGAATTAAAGGGAAATATTAAGCCTACATCCTACCGTCACTGGTCTCCATTTGAATTCTGGTTTTAATAGATTCTAAAATAATGTTTATATTAAGTTCTATTAAAATTGTTCTTGCGATAGTCTTCAAATCGTTGTTATTATTTCTTAGGCTTGCTTTATGCGAAACAAACTAAAAACTATGAATTCGCACAGACACATTATTTATATATACAATTGATTGTGATCGATGTTTTAATGTCAAATGTCATTGTGACTCTAAATGTCAGTGTCGCTCATATACTCTATGTGTCGTTCTGACTATATGTAGATGGAAGCAGTCAATAGCATTTTAAACCATCTTTTAGATTACTGCGAAATGAGTTTTTTTAATCGAACGTCAAGACATACAATATTTTTTATTTATATTTACATACAATTTTTTTTTATTTAGAATGGGTTCGCTCTTGACCCTAATCAAGCCCGGGGGCCAAGACGGGATCACCAAGAAGGTGCCTATTCATCCTGGCTTTTAAAAAGGACGGGTTATAAGTTCTCGGAAAATATGTTGTACCCAAGAATTTGTGAAAATAAATGAAAAAAGTGCATTAATACAACAGTTTAGGTGATAACAAATTATTTAAATAATAGGACACAATTTATGAATAGAAATGTACAAATCTACAATATATTATTTCCACCCTATTATTGTAATTGTATGGTAACCCGAAGGACAGTGGGTTGCTGTGCCCATGTAATGACAATTACATATTTGGCTTTTAGGTTAGACAAAGCACCAGGATAATTTGTTTACACCTGTCTAGTTTTTAGATAGCATATTGTTAAATTAGACTCGGATTAATCAAGATATGTTTAAAAATTGTTGTTTTTAGTTTGAAATGTCCCTATCCTAAACATATCGAAAAAAATTTTTTGGGAATACTGACACAAAACAAATAAGATTAGTAGTTTCTTGGTAGTGTACACTTCCAAAGTAATATAGTTTTACTACTTTTAATAGATGTCCATGTTAAGCCAAACCGCCTACACAAAGTGGACAATGTCCTTTAACCGTAATACACAGCTTTTAAAAAATCTGAGAACATATGTGACTTGTCACTTAAATCGAAATACTCCCGAGACAAATTTATGCAACATCTATATTATACAAGTACACCTTACTTGTGCCCTAAAGGCTTTACAGTTCCCAACTTTTAGGTAATTTCACATGTAACTACACTAAATTACTAGTTGGTAAACTAGATACTTTATCGCTGGGCTTGAACATTTTACACAAATGTCCCACTGCTTATTAATCAAAATGGAATATCGTCAGTGTATAAAGTCAGGTTTAAACAGTGACCAATAAAAAATCGATAAGAGTGAGCGTAGCAAGACTTCCGCAGTAGCAGCCAGCTAAGCGACACAACTAGAAAGAAGGAAAAAAGATTTATTCGGGTGAGAACACTATAACATAAAAACAGAATAATTATCCAAAAAGAAAACAAACATTTGTCGCCGAAATGATCTACTTAGCTTTTGTCACAATAATGTGACGCTGATTTTCAGGCGAAGATAGAGAATAGGTAGAGACAAGACAAGCGTACGTTTCCACCAGAGTGGTGCGAGGTAGCTAAGTCGTGCACAATGGAAAAATTGATCGAAAAGCTTTATTTTTCTAGGCCCGCGCTGCTATTGGTGAAATTTTGCCTCACGCACCGCTTAAGTAGTTCGCACAGCTCTGGTGAAGACGCACCCATAGACTTGTGACTTAAAATTAAATTAAAGCAAATTTACATAACAAAATTAAATTCAACCAACATACCATCACTACGTAATTGAATTATTAATAATAGAACACACAAAACTCTAATAAATAACAATTAAAAGTAGACTACACAGATATATTTAGATGAAAATTTAATAGGTTACTTTACTAACTTGCAATCTATAGTAATAATCTGATTACAAAAAGAAGATAAACAAGAAATGCTAAGTATAACTGGGGAAATTTTTCTTCCACAACTTTGCTCTAGACAAGCTTAAATGCTAAAGATTCTGCATTTAATGAATCAAGCTTTATGTTTAAATTAAGAATACTTCTCAGGTATACTTTTTTTATTTAAATATTTAACTTATTACTAGAAAAAAAATTTTGAAGTTTACATAAATTGACGTATATATTCTAATAATTTAATATAATCTGTCTTTAAAACCACTGGAATTTAGTTTCAATTAATTGTTTCATTAGACCCTGCCTTTCGCACCGATGGTCCTGGGTTCGAATCCCGGATGGGGCAGATGTTTGTGTGATTAATACGAGAATTTGTATCTGAGCCATGGGTATTTATATAAATATATATATTTCTATGCATATTACAAACGTATCATATATTATGTATGTCTATCCGTTACCCTAGTATCCATAACATAAGCCTTATAGTGCTTACTTTGGGCTAGGCTAATTGGCGTTAATGTAAGAAAGTGAAAACAATTGAATATATGGTTTTATTTTCTAATTTGCTGTTATATATAGTGAACTAAATATTAAACAAAATTGCATTATTTAAAATTCTATAATACAATACTTAATAATAATACTACAATAAAAATTATACACCCAAAACATAATAGGTACTTATTATTACACACCATAAACATCTGGAGTCTATTTTGTCGCGTGTAATATATGACATAATAATCGTTACACTAGCAGTTCTGCAAAAAATCCGATTCGTTCGATTTCCATATAAGAACTCTTTTTAACACAAACATGCTTTAAATAATATTAACAGTTTTAGCATTTTAATTTTAAAAAAAATAACACTAATATAACTTTAACATAAAGTTGAAACATAGGCTGATCTCAATCACGAATAGTAATTTCCTTCCAATCACTCACTGTTTCCTTGAAGGTATGTTGCTACACGTTGCATCAGTTTCCATCAATCTTGCTATAGATGTCTACCTTCGAAGTTGCAGGCTTGCTAAAAATAAGCAATAGCTTTGTGTATTAATTATACGCTTGCTCGTAACAATACTGCGATTTAATATTGGGTAAGCGGTTCCGCTCAGTAAGGATTTTTTAATTCTTCTTTCCATTTGTTTTTAATTAGTTATTAATTAAACAAAAATATGTATTTAGTTCTTACACTTCCGCGCACATTATACATTTAAATAAAACAACTTATTTAGGGCTTTTTGCGCATTATTCATATTTATGAGAACCGTGATCCTGTGATCATATTACCAATTCTAATTTAGTGCGCATTTTGAACATGTATATTCCATATGAGTTAATTTAAGCCAATGAGTGCTTAAGTCATTTATGTGAGAGCTTTGATGTGGGCGTGTGAGTATCACATGATGGTGTGTGGGCTGATGAAATCATAATAAATAAAAATAAATAAATTGATAGAATCAGGCGTTACTAGGTGGATGGTACCTTTGGGATGGCTCAGCAAAATAACAACTTGCTGCACTGGACACTAGGGTGGAGTGAAACATATACAAAAAATTTTTTTTTGCTCTTTTCAAATCACCTGTATTATTAATTGGTGACCATATGTAAAAGCTTTATTCATGCAAAAAATCAAAGGTCTATGACTTAATTTTCAGGTGGCGCACTGATAAGCCTACCCTCAAAAAACAGTTATTCTTACATTCTTTGCTTACAAATATACTGTTTTTAACTTCGTCTAAGTGTGATCTCGAAACAAAAATATAGTATTTTCTTATGAAACTTTAATATATGGTTTTAAAATAGTGCCAACGTTAAGTAAATTTTCATAAAAAATGCCTAAAACGCGTAAAGTTTTCCGGTGTCCTATATTTGGTGATCCAATCTAATTCAGTGATAACATGTTACCTTCATATTCTGATGTGATTTAACACTACTTATGGATTAGAAACGAAATGTTAGAGTTGAATAATGGAAAGGACCCTTCAATCAAAGACTTATGTAAAATGATTGCTTCCGATATTGAAACAATCTGGAGTAAAGCATCTATCCCTAAAATTACCCACCAACAAGTCGTCTCTAGGGTGATTTTATATTATCAAAAGTACAAGAATGTGAAAAAATTACGTAATGACTCCAAAAAGCAGATATTCTACGATGACTCAGTTAATAAGTTGTTTGATATCGCAACAGGTAAATGTGTATCCCGAGAACTATGCAAATGTGTGACTAAAGTACCCGTAACTAAGAAAAACTTCTAAACAGATCAACGAAATGAGCGCAAAATGTATATTGGTTCTGTGGATAAGGTGACAACTCAATCTATGCAACGTCGTGAAATTAGGAAGCGAAAATATGAAGAGTTTGCTGCAAAATGTAACGTCACTCCAAGTGCATCATCACCTGCCCCAGCTATAGTTTGGACGTCTGACAGTTCGTCTGACTCTTCTATATCAGATGAGGACGATGAATTACGTACTGCAGGATTATTATCTAATCCATCCCTTAAAAAAACTCAACAGATGGGAGATAAGCTGAAAAATCTTGCTACAACGTGCGATAGAACTGGAGTTTCTGATCGATCTGCAGCATTAATTGTAAATGCTGCGTTACTTGACTTAAATGTTATCAGTACTAAGGACTCATCAAAAGTAGTAGATCAAAGCAAAATACGCAGAGAACGGCAGAAGATTCGTAAAGAATTGCAATATATAGAAAAACACGAACCTTTAACGGCTATTTATTTTGATGGTCGTAAGGACAAAACTTTGACTATAACTAAGGCTAATAATATATCCCAAAGGAAGATTATAGTTGAAGAACATATCTCAATCATATCAGAACCTTATTCTGAATACATCGGTCATCTTTCTATTGATTCAGGTAAAGCGGCTGATATTGAGAAAAATATTGTCGACTTTCTTGAAAACAAATATGAATTTCGTTTTTCTTTGGTGGCAATTGGATGCGATGGTACTGCTGTTAATACTGGTCGGAAAAATGGAGTCATTGTTTTATCTGCAAATGTCTGAAGCGCCCTTTGCAATGGTTTGTGTGCTTGTTACATGCAAACGAATTACTACTTCTGCTGGCTATGTTACACGATGATAATCAACAAGTACGAGAGCTGGCTCTTCGGAGAGTTTTAAAAGCAAGAAAGTTCGTGAATTCCAGTTACCAGAGCTAAAAATAGATGCGACAAATTATTATGATTTGATAGAATGGGCGAAAGAGAAGATAACGGAACCTCCTGTAACAATGAAACATAGCGACTCGGAAATTACTACAAAAATTGCATCTGGAGGTAAATTGTTTGATATTGAGAAGAATGAGAAACACCCTTGCCACACTCAAGCAGTCGAAAGGTGTGTCAAACTTGTAACTGAGGCTTCGGCGTCTGTTTGTGGACCCGATGCTACTAGAATAAAATCCAGGCAAGAAATACCTATTTTTGGCACCAAATCTCAGTATTTCCGTCTAAAAGAAGACACTGGGACTACTGATAATGAACATTAAAATGTTATTTTTATGGTTATTTAATATAGCTATTCATTATACTAGTAGTTTTAAGTATAAATTCAGTAGAATATAGAGTATTATTGTCAAAAATAAATGTTTATTTGTAAGTATTTTTTTTTTCTTATCTTTCTACCTTCATACCTAATGCGCCACCTCAAGATATTGAGTTAGAAAGCTGGTATTTTGCATGAACATTTCCATTACGATGGATCACTGTTTGAGAAGCCAGGAAATATAAAATTCAGAAAAAAAATTTTTCGCTCCACCCTACTGGACACGTTTCATTTCAGCGCAGAGCTGGAGGCTCATCGGTGACAGCAAATTGGTGAAGAGCAAGCTTCATACCTTAGCAAAGTTTCTACAGACTGTATTTTGGAGAGTGTACTCAAGAGCTGCGTTTGCTTATACCGCCATCTCCTTTTTTCCATCGGACATCTAGACGCACTGCAGGCTACCACCCTTAGTATCTTTCAGTGATCGCTATTAAGATATTATTTCCAGCGCCACGCAAGCGTTGTAGCAATGAGTCAGCTTTCTTACGCAAGATGGCGTAAAAACCATCCACATGTCCGCAATAATTGCTGACGCTCTACAACGTCGTGTCAGTCGCAAGAGAATCGCAGCAATGTCATGACAATGTATAAAAAAATAATTACTTAATGATAAAATCAGGCGTCACTAAGCGTAATTCTTTATCCATTTATAAATCCAAACAGTAAATGATCTAGGTATTTTGGATTCACAGATAAATCATGATTTGATTTGGTTTGACTGTAACACATTAATGAAACAATATCAGATTTAAACGACTCGTATTCAAAAAACAGAAGCTCAAGTTCATGGTTTCATGTTATAAATTTCAAGGGATTTAGAAATAGGATCTAGTCTCCCAAGTGCTCTTGTTGATAATGACTGACCTTTGAAAATATCTTTGCAAGCGTCCGGTTTCTCTTTAGAGCTGTAAATAGAGACAAAGCTATTAATAAAAAATACAAAACAATAAACCCTGACTTTGCGTGCCATAGTACTCTTTAGATCGACGTAATGATAAAACACTTAAAAATGAAATATGTCTTAGGTTAAAGGAAATGGACGTCGATAAATTATAATTCATGTCATTTTCGCTTGTAATGTAAGCCTTTTCTTAAGCTTTCGGGTATTTATCGTAATATTTTCAGATTAAGGTTACTAATACGACTTTTCTATATAAATATTGTTACAAGGAAAAAAATAGTGAGTATATTGTTTTAAAAACAAGGTACATGGTAAAAATTCCGAATATAACTTATATTACCATAAATAGTGAGTTGTTTTTATTAAAGTATATTACTAAATCATGCTTTACCACTGAGTGAGTAAGAAAACGCTTATTTTAACAACCTCTATGGTCGAGTGGCTTGCATACCGGTTTTTATAGAGACAGCACTGCGTGGTCCTGGGTTCGGTCGTTGTTTCTGATTTCCATAACAAAATTGCTTTAGCTATTTCAATTAAGTCAGAACAATGTATGTGATTATTCTAATATTTATTTATTTTATTAATTTAAAACTTATATCAATGTTGGTTTTTCATTCTTGTAACAAAGAGCTTAATTTAGGGTGTGTTATAAAATTGATATGATGTTGCCTATGAAAATAATTTAAATATTTTTTATAAATTATTTCATTTTTACTCTTAAGTCCGAGTGTAAAATGATGTATGTGTAGTACTAGGTTATCGAGTACATGTCTGTTTTGCAATTGGCGGAATAAAATAAAATAAATAAAATTTATTTTCTCAGTACGATATATTGAGATAGATAACAATGTGTTCTTTGTTCTACAGTATTCTGCTGTATATAATATACTAGCTTTTACCCGCGGCTTTGCCCGCAAATTTTTTCAATAAAAAGTATCATATGTTACTTCTTATACCTCCAAAAATATATCTACGAAGTTTTATGATGATCGGTTTAGTAGTTTTTGCGTGAAAGCATAACAAAAAAACTTACATTCACATTTATAATATTATTAGGTATATTAATTTTTAAAAGATTATGTAAATCAAAACAATAATCAATAATAATAATAATATCATTATAGCAAAAATTATTGAAACAAGTTTTACTGTCATAAAAAATCTTAAAACTTAGTCGACAAAAGGAGTATACATTGGTTGACGGATTATAGATGTTTATAATTCAGGTATTATTTTACCAAGTAGAAATTATTTTTCATAAGCCAACGTTATAAACACTTTCTGAACTTATTATAAGTCAATGGTATATGTACTAGATACGATGGCAGTTTAGTGTACAATTTGAATAAAATTTAAATAAGTTATCCTTGGAATATATTAATTTACTATGTGGCATTACTTATTTGGTTTTCCCTGTTTCGAATTTGTTTAGGGTCAGTTTCACAAGTTCCTGATTAAGTTTCAGATAGTTATCTACCATTTAACACAATCTTGCAGATAAAAGTTTCTGACACCAGCAACTTTATCTGCCAATTATTTCTATTCAAAACTTGTGAAACCGAAATTTTGTAGTTTAATTTGCAGATAAGTGCCGAATGAACTCTCTGGGTCTTTATAGTGGTGAAGCAGGTCCAATCTACTTGTTATATAAGTATGAAAATTTAAAATAAAACAAGTCGACTAAATCTAAGGAAATAATAAAAAAATTAAGACATAATTATAAAATTTCTTTTGGATAGCTACAGATGAGCATTGTAACGAGAAAACAATATCTGTGAAAAAAATGTTTATTTATTTTCGCACTATTAAGAATATTAAGGACCCATCCTTTCAAGTTCCTGTCTAAGCTTATTATGGAAATTTTCCTTTTCATTATATGGTATAATAATTTTGACTTTGATGGAGCCTTCAAAAAACAAAATGATGCAATTGAGAGTTATGTGTAGCCTTTTAAATAGCCGGTAGACTTATGAACCTTATAATACTCTTCCCTGTAAATACATAGTCTAAATTTACCTGCAAATAAAAAAACTTTGAGAGTATATTGCAAGAGTTAAAAAAAATTAGAAAGAATATAGGAGACAATGAAAAACAAATTAGTAATGGCACATTGTAAATTAATATTTTACAATGATAATGTATTGTAAAATACCATAACTAAAAATAAATTCAGAAACTATTTGTGACGTTTGCTTTTGTAAAATAATTCTTATTAAATCAACCAATAACTGGATTATAAATGTAATATATACTCTTTCTGACGATCGATGTGCCTCAACATAATTATATTATTTTTTAATTTATCCAATAATACAGAAAAATCGGACGTGGTAGAAGTTCTATATATGCCAACTATTTCCAAATTTATTTTCTATTAATAATTCCACTAAATTGAAATTTCTAGCATTGTGATACTGTTTCTGCCAAACGTAAGAAGAAAAACCTCTCCTGTCATACTCACGAAAGCAGGAAGAAGCTAGTTTCTAAAATGATTTAAGTTTTAAGGCTTTGGTTCCAAAGTTCACAGAAATCTATGAATCAAGTCAAATGTTGACTCGTGTTCAAAACAAACGCATTTAATATTCGCTGTTTCCTTCTCATATAATGTTGGGTAGCTTCGTGAAGATAATATTTTTGCCAGAAATTAGAACAAAATATTAAATATTCTTATGGCCATTCCCATTAACTTATGCTTTAGTTCTAACTTTGTTACTTCTGTTACCATTTTATTTGCCGGTATTAACGAAAAGATCTAGGCAACAAAACTAATAGTATTATTTACTGGTAATTGAATTCGACCGTTGAAAGTACAGGTATTTATCTGGCTAAATAAGGCTTTTTAACATATGTATTGTACTAAAAGCCTACTCAAAGACTAATTCATCTCATGAATAATTTTTTATTACTTTATCTTTGTTATCTGAAACAAAGATAAAATATAAGCAATGAATTCAACTTCAACAACTTATAACAAATATTCAACAAGGAGATCCTCGTCTAAAGTCAACTTCAAATCATTCTTTAATAACTCCTTTCGCTTTAAATTATAAATACAGTATGGAAATTGCATGTTTGTTTGCTTATTAACTAAACCAAAGCGGCTCAACATTAGATTTAATTGTGTTCAATTCCGATATAATATTCTCCAGGTAAAATCCTAAAGCCCACGCCATCACATGCAAATTGTAGTAAATTATATCGGACGGAATCAATAAATTCCGAATTCCCTTAGTAAACCGGAACACAATAGCATCCGTCACTGCCTATCTCAAGCCCATTGATTCCAATCACGTTCGTTGATAACTTGCAAATCTTTTATCCTGAATAAATGCCTTTATTTGAATCCTTACGTAATTTGTTATTTGCAGAACATTGGATAAAAATAGTACTAAAAAGGTATTTGATTCATTGAAAAAAGTTTCATTGAGTTACACTGAACATGTGGAATCTATTAAAATTAAGTGATAGATGTGATTTGAATGTGACACACCCTCACTCCCTATTTCTCATTCTTCACTTAATCATTAGAGTTCTATAGAAATATCAACATCGTCATCTATAAAATAAAATATATAATAATTTATCTTATAAGATAGCATTTAAAAATGCATGTGACAAATGGCTGTTTCATCCTAATAGATTGCCCAAACATTTGTAAACAAGGTTTCTTTCGAAAACGAGAGGATGTTCCTCTCATTGATGAAACAACGCTGGCCCACAGTGTAAAATCAGAAATGTACTAGAAAATTCGACGAGTGTTAACAAGGCTCGGTAGCTCAATAGCTTAAATGCTCTTCGCATTGGACCGGATTTCCAAAGGTTGTGGGTTCGATTCCCGCATGAGAATTCACTTGTGACCCGAGTCGACTTTTTCTAGTATTTTTCTCGTATAATAATTTACTAAAGACTTGTTAATGAGGACTAAGGAAGCAGTAGAGCTCTTGATCATACCTATTTTATAAAATCGAACATTAAAAAAGTAATACCCTTATCAATACTGAACCAATCACCGTCAGCACAAACTGAGCTGAGAGTAAGGAAATAAGAATTTACTTCCACTTTCACTTTATTCGCGTCCCATTAACCTGAAATCTGGTTTTGATACAATAACGTATATTCCTAAGAGATAAACTTATAGTATACTCAATATCAAAACAATCCCAAGTTAAGTATTATAACGCATCCTACAATTTCCCTCAAATGAGAAAGCATCTTCTATGTGTGTGACTTCCTTTTCTCAAGTCATATGATAAAAGTCCAAGTGAAAAGATAACAGCGACTTAAGTTAAAAAATGACAATAAGATACAATACAAACTTATAAAAAGTTTACTTAAATGTTGTATAACTATGTAACACATAATAAAAAGAGAAAAACACAGCCCTTGCCGAGTTTTTGCGGCTTCTTCAGTACAGGGTCTACGTAGGACTTACGAATTGTTTATGCTCATATTGAATAAAAATATTCTTATGTATTATTTTATTTTCAAAGACATTTTTCTTATACTAGGCGATGCAGTCGCTAAGCATAAAGCTACGCTGGCATCATATATTGGAGCGGAGCGTAATACCTCAAAAAGAAATATTTTTTTTGTTTCGATGGCAATTTTTGGGAATTTCAAAATTCGGGCTCCGACACAATTTCATCCTAAACCTGTTGATTAGATTTCACACAAAAAAAAAATTGGTTAAGAACTCGGAAAGTTATGGTGTAACAGACATTGCGCCATTGAAGCTGATCCATCCTCCAATTATTGACATCAAATCTACGTAATGATTACAAACTCGTCTCCAGTAAACTTACAAATAAGGATAGCCTTACAAAATGTTCGTGTCGTAATTATTATGATAATATTAATGTTAATAAGGTCTATGATCCATGCATATGATGACTGTGCTTTTTATCTATTGATAAATCTAACACCACTCCGAAGTCCTGGGTACAATTTCGAGCCGGATCAATGTGGAAAACGATCTTTTCTATCCGGATGCTGTGCTACCGGCATTTTTCTGATTTCCATAACACACGTGCTTTAGCTACTTAACTTAGGTGCAGAAAAATGTATGTGATATTGTATAATTTATTTATCATTCTATTCATAACCATGGATAAGAACACCGTTGGCAGATTGGGCCAAACCATATCAATGATACTAACGACTACTAACACCACCAAAATCAACGGCTTTAGGTGTTTTCTAAGCACAGCAAGGCAGATGCTCCAAACACAAAATTTTTGGCCTACCACATTATGACCCACCCTTGCAAAAATGACTTAACCTCCCCAACCAGAGACGTCAATTAAAACTTCGGAATAAGAAAAGCACGTTGAATTGCATGATATGTAAGTTAAGAACGTAAACTTGTTCTACTTTTTAATGAAACAAGAACAATCCCTCATATTGAAAGCCACTCAAACGAACAACGCTGTATTCTTATGTAAAATAAAGTTATGAATCAAAAAGTTTCAAATGAAATCCCAAGGATTACGAATAAAGTTATATAAAGCATTATTCTTACAATTTCTCTTCGTTTACATATCGAAATAAAACCACTTTAATCGGATAATTTAGCACTTCTGTTATTTTGTATATATATACTTAGTCTGGCCATAAATACTGTTACACTTAAAAATAAAAAAATATTACATTTGAATTTCGAATCTGTCATTTTTATACGGTTGTTCATTGTGTTTTCTCATTTTGGCGCCAATACATTTTATAATATTTTGCGATATTAAAATGGAGTGGGGTGATAAAGAGAACCGAATCGCTGTGATTGTATTACACAAAGTAGGGATGGAGCCAAATGCAATTTTTAAAACTCTCCATACCCTTGGTATTAGTAAAATGTTTGTGTACCGAGCTATTAGTAGGTACAATGAGACTTCCTCTGTTTGTGATAGAAAAAGATCTGGCCGTCCACGTAGTGTTCGTTCGAAAAAGGTGGTCAAAGCAGTAAGGGAAAGAATTCGAAGAAATCCTGTCCGAAAGCGAAAGATTTTATCTCGGGAAATGAAGACAGCACCTAGAACCATGTCACGTATTTTAAAAGATGACTTAGGACTTGCAGCCTATAAGAGACGCACTGGTCACTTCTTAATTGATAATTTAAAGAAGAATAGGGTGGTAAAATCGAAACAACTACTGAAGCGGTACGCAAAGGGAGGTCACAGAAAAATGTTGTTTACGGATGAGAATTTTTTTACAATAGAGCAACATTTTAACAAACAAAATGACCGTATTTATGCTCAAAGCTCTAAGGAAGCTTCCCAATTAGTCGACAGAGTACAACGTGGACATTATCCGAGTTCAGTGATGGTTTGGTGGGGTGTTAGCTATGAAGGAGTGACTGAGCCATATTTTTGTGAAAAAGGTATCAAAACATCGGCACGAGTATATCAAGATACCATTCTTGAGAAGGTAGTTAAGCCCTTTAACATCACCATGTTCAATAACCAAGTATGGTCCTTCCAGCAAGACTCAGCGCCGGGTCATAAAGCTCGTTCCACGCAGTCTTGGTTAGAATCGAACGTTTCGGACTTCATCAGAGCTGAAGACTGGCCGTCGTCTAGTCCCGATCTTTATCCACTAGACTATGATTTATGGTCAATTTTAGAGAGTACAGCTTGCTCTAAACGCCATGATAATTTGGAGTCCCTAAAACAGTCTATACGATTGGCAGTGAAGAATTTTCCCATGGAAAGAGTGCGTGCTTCTATTGATAACTGGCCTCAACGTTTAAAGGACTGTATTGCAGCCACTGGAGACCACTTCGAATAAGCTTTATATATTTTTAATTGTTTTATATTTATGTACTAAACTAACATAGTGTAAAAGTAATAAATGTTTTAAGCAGTTAAAAAAAAATGTTTTTTCTATCTTACAATATTTATGGCAAGACTAGGTATATAATCCTGATTCTTCTATCATCCTATAAACACTTCTTCTATAAAGGAGACGAACGAAACGTCATGATTAAATATAAAAATCAAAAATAAACTTGCAAGTTTACACGTTTATGTGGTTTTATTTTGATAATATGAGGCCATTTTAATAAATGAATTTGATAAATTGATCTACGAAGAAAATTTTACTGTATTCCCCTTATTATTTTACTCAATCAAAATTACTACTTACTAAAAAAAAAACATTAACTTTTACGGGCGTTGTTATTTAGATCGCATATCAATATTTGGGGCCTACAAGAAAGCGTTTGCAGATACACGATAACTTTCATTACAGTGGAATTACGATACGAATTCTATAAGTCGCACTAAGCGTTTTGGCTCCAACTTTGTGATCCTTACCGCTAAAGAGTGGAACTCTTTGCCTGAGTCTGTTCCCTGATAAATACAATTTAGGGGTCTTCAAGTCACAACTGAATAGAAGATACCTAGGCACATCCTTGATCTCTTCGTCGCTTACCTATTCAGGGTAAAAAAAACAAGACATTTGTATGATTCTTTGATTATATAAACTTTTTTTCAAACGTCTTTTTTTCCTAACTTAGACCACATCTAACCTAGATGGAACGAAGTGGTAAATCTTAACTTTAACTTTATAAAGTTGACGCTGCCGCTCGTCGCTCATAACTTTATAATCGAATTATATTTGTTTTTACTTTAGAGAGTAAATATCGAAACGGTCTTATCCAGAGAAAAAACAGCAAGAATAATCGAGGTTGTCATTTTTTTGGCTTTTAGGCGTTTGATACTAAACGCGCTAAGGGTTAGGCGTTAATCGTCTAAGAGATATTTTTCAATGAGGCGTTAAGGTCTGCCAGGGCCAATCGCCCGAGATATTTTTAATACGGAACGATTAGGACCGCAGTCTCAAACGCCTCAGTGCTCTCTTTTATGGGCAATTAAGACTGAATCGGAGTTATTTTATTATTACAAATTCCATAAATACAGCCATGATAAAAGACCTTGAGTTTTACATATTTACTCATAAACAAGTGACGTGTATACTTGGTACCGCTCTCAGCAAAAACTACTCATACTTAATCATGCCCGTAACATATTTCTGTGCCAGAAGAAATACTTATGTAACAAGAATATAGTTCCTACACTCGAGTAGAGCACACTGTTTTATCATGTGTCTTGAGTTGGGTTTGTTTAATAAATATTTTTAAGTAACTCCTTACCATGAGTCCTTTTGATTATATTTAAAAGCTTTCATGAATATAATAAATCTGTTTATTTATCAACTTAACGTACCACTTCAGGTATCGGCCGTTACATCTAATGAAAGCTGCTCGTTCCAAACTTATTTAGATAGTTTGGTAACAGCAATAAATTCATTATTGGTCAATATAGATTGTTACATTTTGTAACGTATGTAAACTTATAGCTTAATAAAGTTAAATTAACGATGTGTTAATATAAGAAGACAATATAAAAGCATAGGACTGAACTATACAGTTTGGGTACCCAGAAATGTGATATTTACTAACACTTTGTGTGTTTGTATCTATGTGGGTGTTTAACGAATTAGAAAATAACAAATTTATAACATACATATGTTATTTTTTATAATTTGAAAAAACATATATATTTGACGTCCGTTTGGTGCAACGGTAGCGATCCTGGTTTTCGCACCGACGGTACTGGGTTTGAATCCCGGAAGGGGCAGATGAGATGATGAATACGAGAATTTGTACTTGAGTCATGGGTGTTTATATATATTTCTATGAATATTACATATTTATGAATCATATATGTATGTCTATCCGTTACCCTAGTATCAATAACACGAGCTTTGCAGTGCTTACTTTGGGCTAGGCTAATTGGTGTGAATACAACAAATAAAAAATATATATCCTCAATAAAGCTCTGTGTTACAAGTGTGAAAAAACCAACTTTCATATAAATATTATTTAAAAACCAATGCAGTTAAGAATTAAATATAAATATATATAAGACAATAGATACATTGTTCTGAGCTCCGAAATTCAGAAACAATACCAGTTACGCAACATTCAGACCCGAATCAATATAGGAAAGTAAAGTTTTCTACAGGTCCCATGAAAATCGGTATGCGAGTCACATGACTGCCGAGATCGTCGAATCTTTTTTTATAAACGCAATACATTTTGGTCACATAAATCGATCGCTCTTTTAAGTAGAGTTCAATATTTTCAAAGTTATATAGTATCGATATACATTTATTGGATTAGATATTAAGACAATCTAAGCTGATGGGAACCATCTTATTACCTGTTCTACTAGTACTAGTACTGACACTGAGGTATTGTCATTTTTTTCCAAAACTTTTGATGAATTACGTATTTACCTTATAACAAAACGCATTTTAACCAATTATTTCAAGCCCATACCTTCGTAATTCGAGTATTGACTCGTATTCCACGTAGATCCACTGAGTGAATATTACAATTATTTGCCCAGTTAATTAGCTCTTTTGATTTAACTGGAATACCTCGAAACCATGACGTCCTCTCGAGCGTCTGCTTGTGGACACGACTCCTAAAGAGGGTCGAGACGTTGGAACTTATTAAATAAAATTGTGGAAATAAATTCTATATGTAAATTGGTAAAAAGTGTTTCATTTGTATGGATGAAAAAATATTAAAACTAAATAATTACCATAATATCAAGTAGTGGGGTAGATGGAAAATCTGATGACTCACTCGGTGCACGTGTTGCTTTCAAGTTCTGTGTCATAGAAAGTCGACTTATGACAAATTCGCCGACATATATGTATATTTGCTCGAAAAAAATTTTTATGCTTATCACATATACATATGCCCCTACCAGTAAGCGAACTCAGTACCGTTGCGTCAACCGGTCGTCAAACTATAATATATTTATAAAACTCGATGATGCAATCGTTCGGTCTATGGATTTTTTTTTATTTATGGTAGTTGAGCAATTTCCACAAAGGAATAGGATAAGTTACCAAAATTAATTAACTACAGCTCCTCCGTATTTTACTTCACTGAAGGCACGTTTAGGCTTTATTTCACCTGCATTTTCGGTAACTAGCACCCATATTTCTACACCGGGGCCCATGTCATGAGACAAGGTACTTTCTCTTATACATAGGCCAATATTGATGATATTTTATAAAATATTTATTTGGGTGAACCCAAACTTGGAAAAAAATAACACCATAGATTTGGTGAAGAATGATTTACTCAAATTCTTTAAAGCGTTTGGTAAATTAAACATTGAACAAATAAAACAGTGGTGTAATGAATGTTAGAAATCATAATACTACATAGAAATGTTATTTCGGCCGAGCATAAATGATAAAAAGTTATTCGACCAAATTAGACTTTGCAGTAACAAAAAAAAATCGAAATTATAATAGGTCAACTGATACAGCGGAAACGTGATTTTGACGAAGTAAATAGCTAAATGATAACATATGATAAGTTTTCCGTGTAATAAAATATGTTTAAATTTTTTTCGAATTTATGATAGTTTACCAATGTATTTATGTGTATATGGGTCGTTCTTCTTTTTTACCGACAGTGAAACGACGTTTTTCTGTTTTTTTTTGGTTTTTGAACTATCCATAATTGTGGTTTCTGTGTGGAATATAAAAGAAATTGCATCTGTCTTGTCATTAGGACTAATTAAAGTTTCCATTGCGGCATATACTAATTCTTTTTAATGTTGGTTTTTAAAAAAAATATGTGTCAAAGTGGCCTTTTTCTGTGGAGACCATATTTCGGTTTACCACTCTGCCACGGCATTCTACGGTAAACAAACGAAAAATATGTTGGTTGGAGAAAATGAAAAATTACATAATATTAATAGATAAGAAAAATATGGTCGTTTATTCGAACCGAATTAAAAAACCGTAAATATCAATACTCCAACGAGATGCCATAATAAGTCGAAGGACAGACCATTGTCGGTAAAAAGTAGAACGACCCATATAACATTAAAATATAATACAGATTATATTTTTATGCCAACTTCGCTGAGAATTGTCTAAAGTTGTTAATTTATATTAAAATTTAAAACGCATCGTTATAGCTCAAATATTATAAAAAAAAAGTTTGGCCTATCTGTATTTTTGAAAAATTCTAAAGCTCAAGTTCCAGAAATCAGTTCCTAGAAATCCTCGAAAGTTCAACAACCCGGCTGTCTTTTCCCTTAAATTTTATTCTTGGAAACCAATCCCTATAATAGGAGGAATATATTTCCATACCGCCTGATTGATGTTACAATCTCTGGCGAGAGACTCGTAAAAATATCCATTTCGGTGTCTCGTCCGCAATTGAGCAATAATTCAATGTCGGATGATTTTTCCGGCAATAATAGTTTTGTAACTTGAAATGTAAATATTCCATTTCACATTTTAGTATGGAACCCCATATGTTTTTCTAACATAAAATAAACTTACTTTATTCGATTCACAGTATTGGCTATTTGCTCTATGCTGATGATTTTTAAATTTTGCAGTAACACATTTGAAAGTTTAAGTTTGACAATGCAATGACTGTATTTAATAATTAATATTATTATTTTAATGTCAATCATAAATAGAAGTTATCAAATATTAACAGTTGTAAAGTAAAGTTCAAAATAATTAAATAATATTAATGATTCTCAAAGCTTTTAACGTGACTGAATGATGCTAATCAAAATGTCTGAATAATACTTCTCCGGACCATTAACATATTTGAAGTGGAAGTTTTTTCACTATAATCATTTACGAGCCATCCGAGGTTGCTTTTTAATACTCAGCTATTTATTATAACCTTATTATTACACAAAGATAACTTTTTATCTCAATTCGACAACTTGTGTAGGGCTTTTAAATTATTCTAGCTACAGGTGTCATTATAACTGGATATCCAAAAGAATTATTCAGCACTATTATCCTTATATATGATTTTACATATTTAGATACTTGAAAGCTGTGACAGTCAACCTGAACGTATTTTCAACTTAAAATTAAGAACAAACATATTAAAAATACAATATTTTTTGTAGCTTAATCAATGTAAATTTTAAAGAATTGATTCTAAAAAACATCGTGAATAAATTTACAGAAAAATTAAACAGTGGGAATATTTATTATATTAGTATTTATATTTTTAACACAATTGTCATTGAGCTCCTTTTTCATAATTTTTTAACCATCCTTCTTTTTCTCTTTTTTAAGTTGCCAAACAAATTTTGATATTCTTATTGGTGCCAGTGTCTATAATAAAAAAGAACCTTCAGAGCGCTTGTAGACTCCGTTTTTTTCACCGCATAACGGAGCGTCAATAAACGGCTATCCTTGTATACATATATTTTTTTTACCGGATGAATGTTACCTTCGACTGCCGTCTATATGCGTTAGTTTTGAACTGGTAGTCAGAGATTACACACGTGTGAAATGTGAAATAATAATAAGAAAAAATAACTCGTATTGGCCTACTATTTGTACAAGAAGAAACTAAAAGAAAAACGTAAAAGGTCATCGTGGGTGCATCCTGTATTATTGGAAAGGGAAGAATATGTTGCATTTCATACTCTTTTTACGCAGTTGGAAGAAGATGAAACTAAATTTTACAATTATTTTCGGATGAAAAAAGAAACCTTTCAGCTATTATTAACAGCCATACCTATATGATAAAATAAGACACGAGGATACTAACACTAACACCTTCGCCTAATTACAAGCCGCCCCAAGATAGACAACTGTTTAATATAGTTGAGTATGTTTTGAGTTTAGAAAAAAATATAAAATTACCTAGTACTGAAATGAAAAATACAGAAAAAAAGGTAACGAAACAAGAAATTGGTTAATAAATAAAATTTGATGACCGTTTAGTGCAACAGTGGCTATGCTGCCTTTTAGACTAACGCTCTTGGGTTTGTGTCCCAGGGTATGCTTGTGTTTTGAATATAAGCATTTGTACCTAGTATGTTTGTATATGTATTTTATATGTATATGCCTTTCTGTTACCCCAGTATCCATAATACAAGCGTTACAGTTCTTACTTTGAGCTAGGCTAATAATGGTGTAAATGCAAGGAAATGTAATTATTAAATTTATTTAATAGCACTTATCTAATTGTTTCTGTATCTTTTAAGGAGCTTCTCAGTTCAAATTTTTATGAGTGAGTGAAACTTGGATATTTTGTTCAAAAACTGAATATTTAATCAAGTGTGTGGATATATAAATGATTAAATATTTCTTACATTAACACCAATTAGCCAAGCCCAAAGTGGACTGTGTTATGGATACTAGGGTAAAGGATAGTCATACATATACGATACATAGATATGTAATATTCATAGAAATATATATAAACACCCATGACTTAGGTACAAAATACTCGCATTCATCATACAAACATCTGCCCCTTCCGAGATTCGAACCCAGGACCGTCGGTGCTAAAGGTAGCATTGCGACCGTTGCACCAAACGATCGTCAATATATGGAAGTAGATCCTCTGATTTTGAATTAAGCAGCAGTTTTAAGTTTATACATAAATTATTGCTAGGGGCACTAATTGAAAATATAATCTAAATTAATTTACTGAGTTTTGTTGTAATAAAATAGAGCGTCTATTTATTTGAAAATGTCTACTTTGTCTGCTATTAATATTGTTGATTACAATATGTTATTTCGTATTCTTACTCATAAGTGATACTTCGCATTGTTGATAATTGATATTAATGGTTATTTACAGTTTTCAAGTTATGATCTTCTGATGATGTATTTTATTCCTAATTATAATATAATAATATCTTTATTGCTTTAAAAATAAGTACACACACAAATATATCATAATAACTGCAGCTAAAGTTCAGTGTTGTATAATTTATTGATACTTCAACTTATATTTGTTTTTTTATTTGTTAATTAAGTTTTGTAATAAAACTTCTTTGTCATAACAGACGGACTTGGTACCAAATTGTAATTATTACAATCCATATAGCTAAAGTCATGCTTTGAGAAAATCTTTTTGGTAGTGGCATGTCAGATAGGTCGTTGCGTTCTCTTTGAGTGAAACGGTGTGTGTGCGTCATGCTCAGGAACGGGAGCTACTTGTTTAGATATGTCTTCTCTAAATGGTATCTTTTCGTATGCATTTGAAAGCATTTTTATTGATTAAAAACATAAACCTGTAGAGTTTGAAACCGGAGGATACACTATCGATATTTTGGCAACATTATTTTGTATTAATTATGTATTTTGGCAACATATAATTTATAAATGTTGTTACTCCTTTTGTCACTTAAAAGACATTCAGAAACAGACAGAACGGGTGACAGATAAAAAAAAAGGGGTATTTCAGAGAAATTAACTTATATTGTAGAATATAACAGATGAAGAAATAAACCTAACATTAACCTATCCTAACGTAAACATCTTTTTACCACATCACAAATTCACTGTCAATTTCTGAATTGATAAGCACCGTAGTTATAATTCCTTGTCATTTTTTGGTTGATATTTTATTCTTCAGAATTTTCGGTATCTAAAATATTGGTTGTTCCACAACAGTTGCTCAATCGATACCTACAGGAATAAAAAGGTGATGGGTCGTTCTTCTTTTTTACTGACAGTGAAACGATGTTTTTCTTTTTTTTTGGTTTTTGAACTATCCATAGTTGTGGTTTCTGTGTGGAATTTAAAAAAAAAATTGCATCTGTGTTGTCATTAGGACTTATTAAAGTTTCCTTTCCGGTAAATATTAATTCTTTTATAATGTTGGTTTTTTAAAAAAATATGTGACAGAGTGGCCTTTTTCTGTGGAGACCACATTTCGGATTACCACTCTGTCACGGCATTCTACGGAAAACAAATGAAAAAATATGTTGGTTGGAGAAAATGAAAAATTACATAATCTATACTATAATATACTATAATATTATAAAGAAGTAAAGTTTGTGTGTTTGTATATTTGTTAAATTGTAAGGGGTAATCTCGGGATCTACTGAACCGATTTTAAAAATTCTTTCACCAATAGAAAGGCACATTATTGCTTAGTGTCATAGGCTATATTGAATGTTAGAAAAAATTTAAAGAATTTTGTCCACCCGTGCGAAGCCGGGCCGGGCCGCTAGTATTAATAGATAAGAAAAATATGGACGTTTATTTGAACCGAATTAAAAAACCGTAAACATCAATACTCCAACGAGATGCCATAATAAGGCGAAGGACAGACCATCGTCGGTAAAAAAGAAAAAAACGACCCTGATACAATTATTATGAGCTACCTTATTCGATAACTTAATTAGTAATGGTGTCCACTTTTTCCATCATAATCAATTTTATTAAGTTTACTCACTTGACCTCATTAATTAAGTTAGCGTTTGACAGAAGTTGGACATGCTTTTACTAAGCTTTTATTGAGCGTTATTTTTTATCCGCTGCGCTTCGTGGATACAAAACCCACACAAGTGGAATCACAATCTTAACAGCAAGAAAGAAGATATTGAAAAGCCTGAAGAATTATAAAAAGGTGTTGTTATTCAAAAGCAACATGGACAGCCAGAAAATATTCTAATACTGCGAGATTCAGCTTATTTTCTATTCTCCACGGATAAACGCCTCTATTCCAAACACATATCGATAGGAAAGCAACTCGATACTATCAAAGGCGGTGAAATTTTGGTCACACATGCGCATAAAAGCTATTATTTATTAGAACTCGTACTTTTCACCACTAATGATAATAAACTCATTTCCATAATACCGTAATAGAAGTACTTTTTCTCGTTGTTATACTTTTTTTTTTATTTAAAGACCTAATTATTGCATTACGAGATAACACTCGTTACTCAATAAGTATTGAGATAAAGTAGGTACAACAATACAGGAGAGTTGTCAAGAAAGCCCATGGGTGTAAACTGTTTTTGAATACTTAACCACACATGTTAAAATAAATACTTGTTGGTTAACACTACATTGAGCAAATACCAAAAGAAAGAATTTAAAAATAAGGCGTTTTAATTTTTAAAGCAATGTCTAGCAGAAAACCTTTGAATTAACCTATGAATTTAAAGGCTTAAAATGAAGCATTAGATACAGATGTTAAACGTTAGCATATTTTGAGAATCAGAATTATAAAAATTATAATACTTCTCACATTTACACGAATTAGCCTCGCCCAAAGTAAGCACTGTAAGGCTTGTGTTATGGATACTAGGGTAACGGATAGACATACATGTATGATAACTAGATATGTAATATTAGTAGATATATATATCTTAATATATATAAATTACGTGTCACGTTGTTTGTCCGCGATGGACTCCTAAACTACCTAACTGATTTTAATCAAATTTGTACACCGTGTACAGTTTGATCCAACTTGAAAGATAGGATAGGTTTCAATTTATAACACAACAACGCGTGGCTGGGTCAGCTAGTATATATATATATAAACACTCACGACTCACGTTCAAATTCTCGTATTCATCACACAACCATCTGCTCCTTTCAAGACTCGAACCCAGAACACATACGTGTTCTAGTATCTATTATTGTACTCTTGTTTATAGCTCCATCGCCGCTGTGTCATACAGGTTGGACCGAAGCTTGAATCAGCAATGCTGTTACGAGTCGCTTCCATTTGGTTGGTCGCATCACAATACGGTCTCGCATATAAGCGCCTATAGACTTGCCCATGACTGACTTTGTCGCTTTTAATAATATTACGGAACATATCCGATAGCGCCTTTAGTGTATGAACATTCTGTTTTAATACAAAACTAAAGCGTAAGGCGATGGAAGTTTTTCTTAAACATATATCAATATATAACCAATCTCAAAACATTTTATTAACAATTTTTTCTCGAATAATGAGCCAAAATATTTATAAGATTAATGCCATAAATTATTTTTGTTGTTTTGATAAATTATTAATGGATAGTATATTTACTTTACTTATTATTTTATAATGTAAAATACCTATTGTGATTTAGTTGATGTTACAGTAAGTATTGTTTGCAATAAAAAAGAAATGAATTATCCTCAAAAAACACAAAATATTTAACATAAATAATTGTTTTATCTTAATTAAGTACCTAAAGCAATTGTGTTATTGAACCCAGAAACAACGATGGTACAAAAAGACACAGACCTGAGGCAGAATAAAAAGTTCATTTTCTACACTTACAAAGTGGCGTCACCATGAAAATCGTATGCAAGACACTCAAACATGGCTCGTCAAATGTTCCATTCCATCAAATTCAATGAACCCAAATAATAAAATTGAGCATCTTCATCAGCCTAATTATATCACCTCTGCTTCCTTTCCTGCTGTCTACTTACACCGTAGCAAAAAACCAATAAACGATCCTAGTACGGATTGGTGTGTGTTAACAAGGGCAGATGTAACTTAACTTGTCTCCAAATAAACGAAGAACCTCAAGGTAGTTAATTTTGAGTCACCCAGAAGACCAACCCTTTTTGGTCGAGGGGAATCTCCATTTATCAGTCATTAGATGAACTGCCGAGAGTTCAGCACTCCCAACTAGCGCTTGCTGATAGGAGTACACGCTCTAAATCCCCCGATGTACCCTCCATCCTGTAAAAGTTCGGATGGGAAACTGCAACATTCTCCAACATGAAAAAAAACCGGCCAAGTGCGAGTCGGACTCGCGCACCGAGGGTTCCGTAAAATATTTTTATTATATGACGTAACTAAAAATTTACGGTTTTCGCAATTTTTCCTTTATCTGAGCTATAAGACGTTGCTTCCTACCAAATTTCAAGATTCTGAGTCCACGGGAAGTATCCTGTAGGTTTTGATTCCCTTGCGAGTGTTGAAATTTTGCGGAATTTTGCGGCATAAACGGCTGTATTTTTTGATTGCGTTGGCTTAGAAGTTTGAGTTTTTCACAGCTCCAAGGGACAGTAGATCTGAGTATTTCATATAAATTTCAGCTTGATACATCCACGTGTTCCTAAGAAAAAGGGTCTTGACAGACGGACGGACGGACGGACGGACAACAAAGTGATCCTATAAGGGTTCCGTTTTTTTCATTCGAGAAACGGAACCCTAATCCAGAACCCTAATTCCAAGGGAGTACGAATTGCCTCACCTTTCAATAGACACCAGAAGACCAACCCTGGCAATGCGAAAGATGCTGAACTTTTTCATTCACGTGATAACCGCTGTTCCTCTACTTCCCATTGAGCTCCTTATATGTATATAATGATATACTTATATATGTAATCATTCCAAAAATAAATGCTCTAGGAAATTTCGATTAATCAGACAGCATTCAATTTGTAAACAAACAAATTACTTAAATGAAACAAGCTTTAGTTAACTAAGTATGACGAACTGACAGATTATTGTCTGTATTATATCATTAATATAATAAGACCAAGTGAATATAATAATACCACACAGCTATTCCAAATTCAAACTCACTTAAACGCTTATAGCGTTAAAGTAATCGGAAAATCTGTATGTAATGGCGATTTAAATACGGTTTCCTGTGACAAGATCTTTATTAGGTCACACAACAGTTTTAGGTCATACCACATAGAACCATTGAAACAGTACTAATGAAGTGAATAAAATGGAAGTACTATCCTAAGGCATTTGCAAACGCGGACGTTTTCTAATGACAAAATGATGACAATTTCAAGTTTGACTCCACTCTTAATAGTAGTGTACTACTTTGAGCCTCAATTCTATTCCTATCACGAACATTTTATCTTCATAAAAACCAAGAATCAACCGTAATATTAATCTCTAAATCTGTCCCTAAAATTTAAATACTGACTTATCTTTCTCAGAATCAATTTTACCACCTGACTTTCTGGGAACGAATATATTATGTAATCCACTTGACAGTTTCTGGAATTAAGATGTATATCCAGAATGAAAGAATGTTATAAAAATACATATATTCAGCAAAAAAAGCAGGTTTTCTTACCTTTTTATACTTTGTCCAATGTAGGATGATACTTTTGACAGGTGTCACTTCCTTATTGCTACGTACTAAGGTTGCGTTTGTTTACTTATGTTTGGCTTGACATTGCAATAGCAACTTTATACCCTCTATATAGGTGTCTACTGTCAAAAGTATCATCCTACATTGGTCAAAGTATAACAATCAACTAAAAATAGGAGGATAAAGTTATTCCAAATAAAAACTCAACTTCTTTTAGGTGTCAGGCTGGACACGAACCCACGTCCCCTCATTTTCCATCCATCGAATTTTTCCAAGTATTCCTTAAGGCGACGCCAACGCCATCTCTTCATGTTCTAAGTTTTTACTTTTACAAATATCCACAATAGATAAAGAAGAAACTGCAGTATAACTATTATAAAGTTTCTAGTAAAAATTTCTTTAAATATAATAAAAAACAAGCAGTCAAATTCTTAAGTCACAAAAAAGTTATCAAAAGTAGGTTTCTCCTAAAACACAAACATTACAATTTATTATACAATGCTTATTACCAATTATTACGGTCGAACAAAAATACAGAGAAAGGACAAAATATGAAAGATCCCTTTGAAAATACGCTCTCTTTTCCGGTTCTGGCACATTAACCGAACGGTTAGTGTCATCAATAACCAGTAATTGTGCCTTTGAGGCCTCACCATACATAAAATTGGACACAAGATTTCTCGTTACCCTTGTAAAATAAAAATGACATTCGTATTTCAATGGCAAAAGCTTCCAAATGGAAATCTCTATTGAGACTAGGGTCAGCCGCATATTTCGAACTGATACTGGTATATTTCTAATATAATGAACAAGTTTTTATTTTGTTGACGTATTTTAAATGAACTTCGACATACTTAAAGTTATATGTGAAATATTTAAACGCATTTCATAAATAGAACTTATTAAATATGTTGTTTTACTTAGAAATTTTAAGTAGATATTTAACTGCTCACGTAATACGTACCTAGGGCGCGTCCACACCGCAGTTACTTTTTATTGATCGATATCATAAAAAGGATAATATTGTGAGACATTATTTAAATTTAGCGTCTGCTTTTCCTATTTTTTATTATTTGTTTCGTATCAATACCGCTAATAATAAAAAAAACAAAATTCAACAAAAAATCACTTTCACTAACGTGTGACTTTAATTTGTCTATATTTAGCGGTATATGCTTATTTACAGATAATCCTTACACATCGACAAGTCATACAATATGACAACCTGCGCGGTCGAGTGGCTCGTATACTGGTTTTCATATTAACTTGTCTTTCGGAGTAGGAAAGCGTTATCATGAGTTCGATCAAACCCTAGCTGAGTCAATGTAGGAAACGATTTTTTCCTTATTAACTCGTGTCTGGGTGTTGAGGTACCGACGTTGTTGTTTCTGAATTCGAAATTTATAAACATTGTCTAATTTAATTTTATTATGGTTATAATAAATGCCAACAAATTAAAATAACATAAAAGATAAGATCCGCATAAAAACAACCATAAATTTAAATTTTTGAAGTATATTGCATACACTGTATAATTTAAGGGAAGAGATATAAAATATAAAACAAACGATATAAGAAGTGTAAATAAAAATAGAAGAGGTAATGTATATATCAAAATGTAATTTAAAATGTAAAATATCAATTGACAAGTTCTCTCAAGAATTTTGATCATGAAACTGTTATGCAGTTGTTATCAAATGGACCAAACCATTAGCAAACAGCCGCCCTCGACGGATCGATACCACCAACACCCGGAGGTCTTGCGGGACACCACGTAAGGACTGTCAACCTTATGACAGAGCACCGCGACGTGATGGATAACGAAAAAGAGCTTTCTCTTAAGCATGAGCGTATCTAGGCCCACCGTTCTATAAACATGGCTGGGTAAAGAATGGGATAACATTCATTGTATTTTTTTATAACCTTCGTTGGGAATCTAATATAGTTTAATAATTTCATAAAACTATTGTTAGTGAGAATATTAGTATTATTTAAAACGGAGTTTTAACCGTGTTTTAGGTATCTATACTTAACAATTCAACGTTTACTAATAATTGCTCCACAAAAAATAAACCACAATCAATTTGAATAGAACTTCATAAAAACATTTATTTCTTTTTTATAAATCGTAGATGTTTATCTGTGATGTATATCTCACGGAATATTTACTTGTTCCACCAACAATTAAAAGCTCGTAAGCCTATCACAAAATTATGATCATTTTATTTTGTCACTGAACTTTATAAGTCTACTTCAAGATGAACAGATAACACAATAGAGATCGCACTGCCTTTGAACCCGTAAAATTAACTGCTAACCTTTTAAATATACATATTCAAATTCAAGTTATAATTGATGATACAATGGAAGCATAGCACGGTAATTATTGTCAATATTAACCATAGAATATATAAGTTTTATAATAAATTACTAGCTGTCCCAGCCACGCGTTGCTGTATTATAAATTAAAATAAAACCTATCCTACCTTTTAAGTTAGATCAAATAACAGATAGTTGCGAAGTTTGATCAAAATCGGTGAAGTAGTTTAGGAGTCCATTGCGGACAAACAACGTGACACGTAATTTATATATATTAAGATGTATTGTAACGATTTGATATTTTGTACAAAACTATTACGTTGTGAATCTTTGTGACTTTTTGTATCTTTCCTTAACAATTCAAAGCCATTCCGAAATGCAATAAGTGCATGTGTAAATCACTTATCCTATGGACGTTATTGACTCTAGTGTAACTCTTCGTGGAAATTAATCAGCCAAAAATATTGTTTAATATGGATTTTTAACTATATTTATTTTCGGTATTTTTATACTTTGAAAATATTAAGAGCACGTGCTGGTTGACAAAATATACAGAGACCGGAATGAAAACTTCATCGCCCACAAATTCTAATCGTGAATCTATTGGTAGCGAACGCGCTGAAATGTAAATGAGCGATAATGAGAACAAAATCTTCTTTTTTTTTTCTAACAATTTCAATTATAATTTTGAGTACATACAATAACACTACAGCAAAAATGCATGCAAGTTCCTCTCTAGTGTTCTATATTTTTAAACCTTTTTTGAATTAAATTATAACATCAAAAAAGGATATCCACAATAAACTTAATATCTTGAATTAATGCGCTTCAAAGAAAACAGAAGGCATAAAAACAGCAAATTAAAAAAAAACTTTTTTTAAACAAGCGTTCATTATTATTGTTATTAAAACGAACTAAGAAGGTAAAAATTCATTAGCAATTTTCTCCCGTCACTTTAATTTCTCCTTTTTAAAACGTCTTTACCATAGTGAAGTAATTTCTATTTTGTTCATGTTATTCCCACGAGTATAGGATGAAAACAGTCCATCCCCAGAGGTCCATTATAGAGAGATAAGGGTTTCAGTACAACAGGGTTCGTCCTGAGGCGCAGCGTTAGCGATATGACAAGTTTATACACCCTCATACCATTCAGTCCTCGGTACGTGCTCACCTTGGCAATGGGTCATTCATATAATCAGACTGACCCACATTCGTACTGAATGAAACAAACTTATTTGCCCAGATGGAGTTACATACGAATATTATCTAGCTTATTATTATGTCGATTTCTTGCATTTAGTCCACCTTTCACCTTCAGCAGCAGACCCTGGTTACCATATAGGATCATAGTACTCGACTGTACGAATTAAACCAGTCCCAACTCGATAAGGTTGTATGGTTATTTTGCGGAGTTCCTATGTTATATATATTATTTAGCTAATTATTATGTCGATTTATTGCAAAGTCCACCTTTCACCTCCAGCATTCAGACCTTGGTTACCATATAGGATCAAAGTACTCGCAAATACAAATCAAACAAGTCCGAATTTGATGGGATTGTGTAGTTTTATTGAGGAGTTCCGATGACCACCTTCTAGCCCCATCATTAGATCAGCTCGATATTATTACCTATATTGCATTGTCACATGATATCGGAAACTGGGAAGTGGGTCAAAAACTTTTAAGATTTCATTACAGACACTGGTACAGGTGAAAGTAAATATAAGCTTGTATTATTTTATATGACCCCATTACTAAAATTTGAGATAGATATTAAAGATCCATCAAGTATTGCATTTGTATACGCTTATTTTCTAATCACCATAATGTGTCATCATTGTGTTATCGTAAAGAGTTTCACCGGTAAATATAAACAATATTTTTGACGTGACAACGTCTTATAAATTGGTTTGCCGGGTGACACTTCAAGAAACTGCGTTACGCTCCGCTCACGTTATGCGCTTACAATGAGAGCGAGTGAGAGGCACGCGTCCCTTCCACTCGGGCATGGTTAGCCCGCCTAAGAGCGAGAGAGACAGACATAAAAAGTGGAAGGGACGCGTGCCTATAAATTAATGTTTTAAATATAATTCTTTGTATAAATAAATGTTTTAAATAGTTACTATTATTTCATCCTTCTTCCTACTATACGAATGAATATTCACATTAAAATTATTTTACCACTCAAAGTCGTTGTCACGTAAAACTTTCGCCCGTATACCGACTTTACAGGCAACCAACCAGTTTTTAACGAATATAAGATTATTTTAATATTATCCTAACATCGAAAATTCTAGATAATACTTCTCGAAAGCAAGTCAAGGTAGCTTAGCAACGCCTTAATGATCTCTTTCATCTCGTATAATTTTTTTCTCTATTCAGGCACATAAAAGTCATTACAGGAACAATAACTTCATATAATAACGATAAGTTATGATTAACAAGCGCTCGTTAAGGTAAAGATGTAAATGCTTACATTCTTAACTATTATGGTAAAATCAACATCAGATTGAATAAAGAAAGAAAGAAAGAAAGAGTTTATTGACCCATTATACATTTAACAAAGATACATGGAAATTGATAATAAAAGTAAAAATAAAAACGAATTAATAATAATAATAAAAAAACATGGGGATCAATCAGGACCCTGCCCCAGCATAATGCCATTGCTCTGTGACATGTCACAGTGCAACGGCGCTGATATTCTGGCAAGGCGGTAGTCTTTTTATGGGTACCTGTATATGTAATGTCACTGGACTACCTTTGATTTGAAGATGTTATTAAAAAATATGAGCGTGAGATAGTTCAAAATTAATGATTATTTGAAAAATATCATCTTCTCCGTTTGGTGTATCGTTAGCGACCCTGTCTGTCGCACCGACGGTCTTGGGTTCGAATCCCGGAAGGTCAGATATTTGTGTGATGAATACGAGCATTTCTACCTGAGTCATGGGTATTTTATATATATTTATATAAATATTATATATCTATGTATCATATATGTATGTCTACCCGTTAGCCTACTTTCAATAACACAAGCCTTATAGCGCTTACTTTGAGCTAGGCTAATTGGTGTGAATGTAAGGAATATTATTATTATAACATCTTTTTTAACTATACTTAATTAAAATTTTATGAAAGATAATTTTTCTAATGCGTCTTTAGAAGAGCAAGAAAAGTTTCCCTTAATTAGGAAACTTTGAAACAAACAATCAAAGAGAGAAGAACAGTCTAGTTTTTTTGCGCTGTTGCAAGTTCTCTAGAGCACGTCGTTCTTGCAGAGCTATGGCATAATTGTTGTCAAAAAACACATTGGAAATGTTGATATGAAAAAAAAATAAACATCAAAGTTAACCACGAACCACGGACCACGAATAAAATCTGTTGTTTGACAAGTTTCCGGTAATATCTACTCGTGAACCGACGTGAAATTAATTCATAACTGGTGACCCCGATCTCACAGACCAGTATTTTCAAACCAAATTTATCTTAATCTTACGAACCTTTTGTTACATTTTGCTAATTTAGTAAAAAAGTACACATTTTCTTAATAATAAAACATAAACGTATCTAAAATTACAACATGTTTATTACGAGCTAAGATAAAAAAATATGCAAGCGATTAAAAAGCTTGTTTTTTAAACATGTAATTTTAAATCTTACTAAAAATGTTTTCACAACAAAAACAAATTAATAAAGCCCTAATTGATGTCTAGACATCAAGAGCAATTAGGATAATATTAAGTATGAGTAAATTTATAGATAGAGACGGCAAATTATAAAATACAAAAAGGGTGACGCACGGTCATCAACGACCGGGTGTTACTCCACTCCAGAATATAAACCTCCATATTTTCATACGACTAAATGTCGAAGGGCAATTTTACTGATCAGGCAGCTACACGGAATCATAGAACAAATCACATGAAAATAAGAAAAATATTCCTGTTTTGTAAACCCCGCTCTCACAGACATATAAGTCGCCGTTGGCGGATTAAAGATAGTATACTGCCTTCGCGTCATTATATTTTAAACGTTTAAGAATAAAAAAAGAGTATATTCAATTCAAATTCAAACAATTTATTTCAGAAAGCTAAGTACCATAGTGTTAGTAATAACAAAAATACTTAAAAGTTAATGTTAGTATAAAGATAAAAATATACATGATTTTTTATTATTATTTTATGTTCCGGTGTGAAGTTTCACCCAGTGTCGCAGCAGAGGGGTGTCCCACCGGTCTTTAAGCACACAAAGGAGACCGTTAGTGCTGGAGCGGAGTCTGTTGAGCATGGAGGAGGACCTGTTTCTTATTATGGCATAAAAGTCGTCTGTATGCGCCTCCGCAAACATTCCCGACGCGCTACAACGCCACGACAGTCCCAACAGTATCCTGAATGAGTTATTATATTGAACACCCGTTATTATAGTTGAGAAATACTTACAGCACTTATTAAATATTATCGCTTTTGTTTTTGTAACTCAAAAATAAAATATGTATACCAATATATACTTATATGTGACAAAAGTTCTTCTTTTAGCTCAATTGTCTTTTTTATTGACTTCGTCATATCATTCGATATAAAGGGTTGTTTACACGGCACCTTTTCACATGAGAGAGCTACAGAAAACCCTTCACAAGTTCCATATGTCAAACTTGAGTGCGTTCATACTGTACTGTATAATATTTTTTGCTCAGAAACTAAATTGAATAAGAAAACATAAAAATATGGACTTCTCTTACGAAATTGGATTTATATTTTGTCGGCTTGAGATCCTAACTTTTGCGTCTGTCGGTATGGATGTCCAAAAAGCTTATTCATGCTTCGGATGGCACATTTACCGTTAATCTCGTCAGCGTCTGCAGTCGTTTATACCTACCAATCTGCTCCATAAGCTAATAATATTTATTTTGGAAATTCTAATAATCTTGATAAAGTTTACTGTAATAAAATAACTTTAACAAGGTTTTGTTATTAATAAAGTTTAGACCGTTATTCTCTCAATTATACATCTAGTAAAAATACAAATTATATTACTATTAAATACTAATAGTTACACCACGGCTTCTCTTACCGTTTAGTCGATGTATTATATCCATTGGCTTATTTACATGTTTGCGAAATTTCACTTTAATTTGTTTAGCTGTTCAAGTTTGAAAGTGAAGGACACATTTAAATTTACTTTATTTAATAACTATGTTTTTTGAATTTGTAATTTGAATGAATCAAACTCAACAACAACCACTCACCATTTTCAAAATAAAAACTACAAAAATAACAACACATTATATAGACAAAACTAACAGAATTGCCATAGAAAATGGTACTCCATTTTTAACACTTTTGGTCAAATTTCCAAAAACACTGAAAAATGCGTTAAATTTTTTCAGTAAAAAATTAAAATTCACCTTTTTTATGTGTAGCTCTAAAGATACTGTTTCCATACTTATTTACCTTATACGCTCCCTTAGATCTCGAGTTTTCCGAAATCTTAGATTAGCTGTACTCCGGAGGTTTCCTCGCGTGGTTTCCAATCGAATTATTAGAAACCTGACCACGCTTTTAACTGAGATGAAAAGTAATAAATTCGGAAAAAATTAAAACCGGAACCATAGTTGCAAAGATTTAACCTATTTCTAAATATATTTTTTTTTCCCACGTTTTTCTTAGGTCGCTTTCTTGTCTGTTTGCTTGTCTGTCGTCTTGTCTGTCCGGTTGGAATCTTGTATGTCAATTTTGAGGCACTTCCCGACCACCTAGCGAGTTGAAACTTTCAGGGTAGCTCGGAACCCGATGACAATGCACGCTTAAACATCTTTCAACTTTCTAGGTGCACTTTCGGCTACTTTCACTTTTGTATGGGGCTTATCCGATTGTTGCGTAACACATGGTTACTTCGTTGAGTTAATAATTAAAAAGAATAAAATAAAGTAATACTAGATTTAAAAATCTAAAAATCCCACGTTTTTCAGTGACCAAAAAAGAATAAAATAACCCGGAGGGGCCAAGCGAGGGGCCACGCAAAACGTGGGGGCGCGTGTTACTTATGGAGATGTAATGAGATGTATGTTATGCATAGATGTTGAGAGTATTTGTAAAGATGCGCCCCCACGTTTTGAGTGGCCCCTCCCCTGAAATAAAAATAGACAAAGTGGCGTTACCAGGCAAATCGTATGCAAGTCACTCAAACATGGCTCGTCAAATGTTCCATTCCATCAAATTCAATGAACCCAAATAATAAAATTGAGCATCTTCATCAGCCTTATTATATCACCACTGCTTCCTTTCCTGCTATCTACTTACACCGTAGTAAAAAACCAATAAACGATCCCAGTGCGGATTGGTGTGTGTTAACGAGGGCAGATATAACTTAACTTGTCTCTTAAGAAACGAAGAACCTCAAAGTAGTTAATTTTGAGTCACCCAGAAGACCAAACCTTTTTTGTCGAGGGGAAACTCCATTTATCAGCCCACGTCATTAGATGAACTGCCGAGAGTTCAGCACTCCCAACTAGTGCTTGCTGAGAGGACTACACGCTCTAAATCCCCCGATGTACCCTCCATCCTGTTAAAATTCGGATGGGGCACTGCAACATTCTCCAACATGAAAAAAAACCGGCCAAGTGCGAGTCGGACTCGCGCACCGAGGGTTCCGTAAAATATTTTTATTATATGACGTAACTAAAAATTTTCGGTTTTCGTAATTTTTCCTTTATCTGTGCTATAAGACGATGCTTCGTACCAAATTTCAAGATTCTGAGTCCACGGGAAGTATCCTGTAGGTTTTGATTCCCTTGCGAGTGTCGAAATTTTGCGGAATTTTGCGGCATAAACGGCTGTATCTTTTGATTGCGTTGGCTTAGAAGTTTGAGTTTTTCACAGCTCCAAGGGACAGTAGATCTGAGTATTTTATATAAATTTCAGCTTGATACATCCACGTGTTCCTGAGAAAAAGGGTCTTGACAGACGGACGGACGGACGGACGGACAACAAAGTGATCCTATTAGGGGTCCGTTTTTTCCTTTCGAGGAACGAAACCCTAAAAAAGTGTGGTCAAGTTGTGCCTTAACCGTTAAATGTGTTCCATCCTTCCAAGGGAGTACGAATTGCCTCACCTTTCAATAGACACCAGAAAACCAACCCTAGCAATGCGAAAGATGCTTAACTTTTTCATTCACGTGATAATCGCTGTTCCTCTCCTCCCATTGAGCTCCTTATATATATATATATAATGATATACTTTTATATGTATTCATTCCAAAAATAAATGCTCTAGGAAAGTTCGTTTAATCAGACAGCATTCAATTTGTAAACAAACAAATTACTTAAATCAAACAAGCTTTAGTTAACTAAGTATGATGAACTGACAGATTATTGTCTGTATTATATCATTAATATAATAATACCAAGTGAATATATAATACCACACAGCTATTCCAAATTCAAACTCACTTAAACGCTTTTAGCGTTAAAGTAATCGGAAAATCTGTATGTAATGGCGATTTAAATACGGTTTCCTGTGACAAGATCTTTATTAGGTCACACAACAGTTTTAGGTCATACCACATAGAACCATTGAAACAGTACTAATGAAGTGAATAAAATGGAAGTACTATCCTAAGGCAAACGCGGACGTTTTCTAATGACAAAATGATGACAATTTCAAGTTTGACTCCACTCTTAATAGTAGTGTACTACTTTGAGCCTCAATTCTATTCCTATCACGAACATTTTATCTTCATAAAAACCAAGAATCAACCGTAATATTAATCTCTAAATCTGTCCCTAAAATTTAAATACTGACTTATCTTTCTCAGAATCAATTTTACCACCTGACTTTCTGGGAACGAATATATTATGTAATCCACTTGACAGTTTCTGGAATTAAGATGTATATCCAGAATGAAAGAATGTTATAAAAATACATATATTCAGCAAAAAAAGCAGGTTTTCTTACCTTTTTATACTTTGTCCAATGTAGGATGATACTTTTGACAGGTGTCACTTCCTTATTGCTACGTACTAAGGTTGCGTTTGTTTACTTATGTTTGGCTTGACATTGCAATAGCAACTTTATACCCTCTATATAGGTGTCTACTGTCAAAAGTATCATCCTACATTGGTCAAAGTATAACAATCAACTAAAAATAGGAGGATAAAGTTATTCCAAATAAAAACTCAACTTCTTTTAGGTGTCAGGCTGGACACGAACCCACGTCCCCTCATTTTCCATCCATCGAATTTTTCCAAGTATTCCTTAAGGCGACGCCAACGCCATCTCTTCATGTTCTAAGTTTTTACTTTTACAAATATCCACAATAGATAAAGAAGAAACTGCAGTATAACTATTATAAAGTTTCTAGTAAAAATTTCTTTAAATATAATAAAAAACAAGCAGTCAAATTCTTAAGTCACAAAAAAGTTATCAAAAGTAGGTTTCTCCTAAAACACAAACATTACAATTTATTATACAATGCTTATTACCAATTATTACGGTCGAACAAAAATACAGAGAAAGGACAAAATATGAAAGATCCCTTTGAAAATACGCTCTCTTTTCCGGTTCTGGCACATTAACCGAACGGTTAGTGTCATCAATAACCAGTAATTGTGCCTTTGAGGCCTCACCATACATAAAATTGGACACAAGATTTCTCGTTACCCTTGTAAAATAAAAATGACATTCGTATTTCAATGGCAAAAGCTTCCAAATGGAAATCTCTATTGAGACTAGGGTCAGCCGCATATTTCGAACTGATACTGGTATATTTCTAATATAATGAACAAGTTTTTATTTTGTTGACGTATTTTAAATGAACTTCGACATACTTAAAGTTATATGTGAAATATTTAAACGCATTTCATAAATAGAACTTATTAAATATGTTGTTTTACTTAGAAATTTTAAGTAGATATTTAACTGCTCACGTAATACGTACCTAGGGCGCGTCCACACCGCAGTTACTTTTTATTGATCGATATCATAAAAAGGATAATATTGTGAGACATTATTTAAATTTAGCGTCTGCTTTTCCTATTTTTTATTATTTGTTTCGTATCAATACCGCTAATAATAAAAAAAACAAAATTCAACAAAAAATCACTTTCACTAACGTGTGACTTTAATTTGTCTATATTTAGCGGTATATGCTTATTTACAGATAATCCTTACACATCGACAAGTCATACAATATGACAACCTGCGCGGTCGAGTGGCTCGTATACTGGTTTTCATATTAACTTGTCTTTCGGAGTAGGAAAGCGTTATCATGAGTTCGATCAAACCCTAGCTGAGTCAATGTAGGAAACGATTTTTTCCTTATTAACTCGTGTCTGGGTGTTGAGGTACCGACGTTGTTGTTTCTGAATTCGAAATTTATAAACATTGTCTAATTTAATTTTATTATGGTTATAATAAATGCCAACAAATTAAAATAACATAAAAGATAAGATCCGCATAAAAACAACCATAAATTTAAATTTTTGAAGTATATTGCATACACTGTATAATTTAAGGGAAGAGATATAAAATATAAAACAAACGATATAAGAAGTGTAAATAAAAATAGAAGAGGTAATGTATATATCAAAATGTAATTTAAAATGTAAAATATCAATTGACAAGTTCTCTCAAGAATTTTGATCATGAAACTGTTATGCAGTTGTTATCAAATGGACCAAACCATTAGCAAACAGCCGCCCTCGACGGATCGATACCACCAACACCCGGAGGTCTTGCGGGACACCACGTAAGGACTGTCAACCTTATGACAGAGCACCGCGACGTGATGGATAACGAAAAAGAGCTTTCTCTTAAGCATGAGCGTATCTAGGCCCACCGTTCTATAAACATGGCTGGGTAAAGAATGGGATAACATTCATTGTATTTTTTTATAACCTTCGTTGGGAATCTAATATAGTTTAATAATTTCATAAAACTATTGTTAGTGAGAATATTAGTATTATTTAAAACGGAGTTTTAACCGTGTTTTAGGTATCTATACTTAACAATTCAACGTTTACTAATAATTGCTCCACAAAAAATAAACCACAATCAATTTGAATAGAACTTCATAAAAACATTTATTTCTTTTTTATAAATCGTAGATGTTTATCTGTGATGTATATCTCACGGAATATTTACTTGTTCCACCAACAATTAAAAGCTCGTAAGCCTATCACAAAATTATGATCATTTTATTTTGTCACTGAACTTTATAAGTCTACTTCAAGATGAACAGATAACACAATAGAGATCGCACTGCCTTTGAACCCGTAAAATTAACTGCTAACCTTTTAAATATACATATTCAAATTCAAGTTATAATTGATGATACAATGGAAGCATAGCACGGTAATTATTGTCAATATTAACCATAGAATATATAAGTTTTATAATAAATTACTAGCTGTCCCAGCCACGCGTTGCTGTATTATAAATTAAAATAAAACCTATCCTACCTTTTAAGTTAGATCAAATAACAGATAGTTGCGAAGTTTGATCAAAATCGGTGAAGTAGTTTAGGAGTCCATTGCGGACAAACAACGTGACACGTAATTTATATATATTAAGATGTATTGTAACGATTTGATATTTTGTACAAAACTATTACGTTGTGAATCTTTGTGACTTTTTGTATCTTTCCTTAACAATTCAAAGCCATTCCGAAATGCAATAAGTGCATGTGTAAATCACTTATCCTATGGACGTTATTGACTCTAGTGTAACTCTTCGTGGAAATTAATCAGCCAAAAATATTGTTTAATATGGATTTTTAACTATATTTATTTTCGGTATTTTTATACTTTGAAAATATTAAGAGCACGTGCTGGTTGACAAAATATACAGAGACCGGAATGAAAACTTCATCGCCCACAAATTCTAATCGTGAATCTATTGGTAGCGAACGCGCTGAAATGTAAATGAGCGATAATGAGGACAAAATCTTCTTATTTTTTTCTTCTAATAATTTCAATTATAATTTTGAGTACATACAATAACACTACAGCAAAAATGCATGCAAGTTCCTCTCTAGTGTTCTATATTTTTAAACCTTTTTTGAATTAAATTATAACATCAAAAAAGGATATCCACAATAAACTTAATATCTTGAATTAATGCGCTTCAAAGAAAACAGAAGGCATAAAAACAGCAAATTAAAAAAAAACTTTTTTTAAACAAGCGTTCATTATTATTGTTATTAAAACGAACTAAGAAGGTAAAAATTCATTAGCAATTTTCTCCCGTCACTTTAATTTCTCCTTTTTAAAACGTCTTTACCATAGTGAAGTAATTTCTATTTTGTTCATGTTATTCCCACGAGTATAGGATGAAAACAGTCCATCCCCAGAGGTCCATTATAGAGAGATAAGGGTTTCAGTACAACAGGGTTCGTCCTGAGGCGCAGCGTTAGCGATATGACAAGTTTATACACCCTCATACCATTCAGTCCTCGGTACGTGCTCACCTTGGCAATGGGTCATTCATATAATCAGACTGACCCACATTCGTACTGAATGAAACAAACTTATTTGCCCAGATGGAGTTACATACGAATATTATCTAGCTTATTATTATGTCGATTTCTTGCATTTAGTCCACCTTTCACCTTCAGCAGCAGACCCTGGTTACCATATAGGATCATAGTACTCGACTGTACGAATTAAACCAGTCCCAACTCGATAAGGTTGTATGGTTATTTTGCGGAGTTCCTATGTTATATATATTATTTAGCTAATTATTATGTCGATTTATTGCAAAGTCCACCTTTCACCTCCAGCATTCAGACCTTGGTTACCATATAGGATCAAAGTACTCGCAAATACAAATCAAACAAGTCCGAATTTGATGGGATTGTGTAGTTTTATTGAGGAGTTCCGATGACCACCTTCTAGCCCCATCATTAGATCAGCTCGATATTATTACCTATATTGCATTGTCACATGATATCGGAAACTGGGAAGTGGGTCAAAAACTTTTAAGATTTCATTACAGACACTGGTACAGGTGAAAGTAAATATAAGCTTGTATTATTTTATATGACCCCATTACTAAAATTTGAGATAGATATTAAAGATCCATCAAGTATTGCATTTGTATACGCTTATTTTCTAATCACCATAATGTGTCATCATTGTGTTATCGTAAAGAGTTTCACCGGTAAATATAAACAATATTTTTGACGTGACAACGTCTTATAAATTGGTTTGCCGGGTGACACTTCAAGAAACTGCGTTACGCTCCGCTCACGTTATGCGCTTACAATGAGAGCGAGTGAGAGGCACGCGTCCCTTCCACTCGGGCATGGTTAGCCCGCCTAAGAGCGAGAGAGACAGACATAAAAAGTGGAAGGGACGCGTGCCTATAAATTAATGTTTTAAATATAATTCTTTGTATAAATAAATGTTTTAAATAGTTACTATTATTTCATCCTTCTTCCTACTATACGAATGAATATTCACATTAAAATTATTTTACCACTCAAAGTCGTTGTCACGTAAAACTTTCGCCCGTATACCGACTTTACAGGCAACCAACCAGTTTTTAACGAATATAAGATTATTTTAATATTATCCTAACATCGAAAATTCTAGATAATACTTCTCGAAAGCAAGTCAAGGTAGCTTAGCAACGCCTTAATGATCTCTTTCATCTCGTATAATTTTTTTCTCTATTCAGGCACATAAAAGTCATTACAGGAACAATAACTTCATATAATAACGATAAGTTATGATTAACAAGCGCTCGTTAAGGTAAAGATGTAAATGCTTACATTCTTAACTATTATGGTAAAATCAACATCAGATTGAATAAAGAAAGAAAGAAAGAAAGAGTTTATTGACCCATTATACATTTAACAAAGATACATGGAAATTGATAATAAAAGTAAAAATAAAAACGAATTAATAATAATAATAAAAAAACATGGGGATCAATCAGGACCCTGCCCCAGCATAATGCCATTGCTCTGTGACATGTCACAGTGCAACGGCGCTGATATTCTGGCAAGGCGGTAGTCTTTTTATGGGTACCTGTATATGTAATGTCACTGGACTACCTTTGATTTGAAGATGTTATTAAAAAATATGAGCGTGAGATAGTTCAAAATTAATGATTATTTGAAAAATATCATCTTCTCCGTTTGGTGTATCGTTAGCGACCCTGTCTGTCGCACCGACGGTCTTGGGTTCGAATCCCGGAAGGTCAGATATTTGTGTGATGAATACGAGCATTTCTACCTGAGTCATGGGTATTTTATATATATTTATATAAATATTATATATCTATGTATCATATATGTATGTCTACCCGTTAGCCTACTTTCAATAACACAAGCCTTATAGCGCTTACTTTGAGCTAGGCTAATTGGTGTGAATGTAAGGAATATTATTATTATAACATCTTTTTTAACTATACTTAATTAAAATTTTATGAAAGATAATTTTTCTAATGCGTCTTTAGAAGAGCAAGAAAAGTTTCCCTTAATTAGGAAACTTTGAAACAAACAATCAAAGAGAGAAGAACAGTCTAGTTTTTTTGCGCTGTTGCAAGTTCTCTAGAGCACGTCGTTCTTGCAGAGCTATGGCATAATTGTTGTCAAAAAACACATTGGAAATGTTGATATGAAAAAAAAATAAACATCAAAGTTAACCACGAACCACGGACCACGAATAAAATCTGTTGTTTGACAAGTTTCCGGTAATATCTACTCGTGAACCGACGTGAAATTAATTCATAACTGGTGACCCCGATCTCACAGACCAGTATTTTCAAACCAAATTTATCTTAATCTTACGAACCTTTTGTTACATTTTGCTAATTTAGTAAAAAAGTACACATTTTCTTAATAATAAAACATAAACGTATCTAAAATTACAACATGTTTATTACGAGCTAAGATAAAAAAATATGCAAGCGATTAAAAAGCTTGTTTTTTAAACATGTAATTTTAAATCTTACTAAAAATGTTTTCACAACAAAAACAAATTAATAAAGCCCTAATTGATGTCTAGACATCAAGAGCAATTAGGATAATATTAAGTATGAGTAAATTTATAGATAGAGACGGCAAATTATAAAATACAAAAAGGGTGACGCACGGTCATCAACGACCGGGTGTTACTCCACTCCAGAATATAAACCTCCATATTTTCATACGACTAAATGTCGAAGGGCAATTTTACTGATCAGGCAGCTACACGGAATCATAGAACAAATCACATGAAAATAAGAAAAATATTCCTGTTTTGTAAACCCCGCTCTCACAGACATATAAGTCGCCGTTGGCGGATTAAAGATAGTATACTGCCTTCGCGTCATTATATTTTAAACGTTTAAGAATAAAAAAAGAGTATATTCAATTCAAATTCAAACAATTTATTTCAGAAAGCTAAGTACCATAGTGTTAGTAATAACAAAAATACTTAAAAGTTAATGTTAGTATAAAGATAAAAATATACATGATTTTTTATTATTATTTTATGTTCCGGTGTGAAGTTTCACCCAGTGTCGCAGCAGAGGGGTGTCCCACCGGTCTTTAAGCACACAAAGGAGACCGTTAGTGCTGGAGCGGAGTCTGTTGAGCATGGAGGAGGACCTGTTTCTTATTATGGCATAAAAGTCGTCTGTATGCGCCTCCGCAAACATTCCCGACGCGCTACAACGCCACGACAGTCCCAACAGTATCCTGAATGAGTTATTATATTGAACACCCGTTATTATAGTTGAGAAATACTTACAGCACTTATTAAATATTATCGCTTTTGTTTTTGTAACTCAAAAATAAAATATGTATACCAATATATACTTATATGTGACAAAAGTTCTTCTTTTAGCTCAATTGTCTTTTTTATTGACTTCGTCATATCATTCGATATAAAGGGTTGTTTACACGGCACCTTTTCACATGAGAGAGCTACAGAAAACCCTTCACAAGTTCCATATGTCAAACTTGAGTGCGTTCATACTGTACTGTATAATATTTTTTGCTCAGAAACTAAATTGAATAAGAAAACATAAAAATATGGACTTCTCTTACGAAATTGGATTTATATTTTGTCGGCTTGAGATCCTAACTTTTGCGTCTGTCGGTATGGATGTCCAAAAAGCTTATTCATGCTTCGGATGGCACATTTACCGTTAATCTCGTCAGCGTCTGCAGTCGTTTATACCTACCAATCTGCTCCATAAGCTAATAATATTTATTTTGGAAATTCTAATAATCTTGATAAAGTTTACTGTAATAAAATAACTTTAACAAGGTTTTGTTATTAATAAAGTTTAGACCGTTATTCTCTCAATTATACATCTAGTAAAAATACAAATTATATTACTATTAAATACTAATAGTTACACCACGGCTTCTCTTACCGTTTAGTCGATGTATTATATCCATTGGCTTATTTACATGTTTGCGAAATTTCACTTTAATTTGTTTAGCTGTTCAAGTTTGAAAGTGAAGGACACATTTAAATTTACTTTATTTAATAACTATGTTTTTTGAATTTGTAATTTGAATGAATCAAACTCAACAACAACCACTCACCATTTTCAAAATAAAAACTACAAAAATAACAACACATTATATAGACAAAACTAACAGAATTGCCATAGAAAATGGTACTCCATTTTTAACACTTTTGGTCAAATTTCCAAAAACACTGAAAAATGCGTTAAATTTTTTCAGTAAAAAATTAAAATTCACCTTTTTTATGTGTAGCTCTAAAGATACTGTTTCCATACTTATTTACCTTATACGCTCCCTTAGATCTCGAGTTTTCCGAAATCTTAGATTAGCTGTACTCCGGAGGTTTCCTCGCGTGGTTTCCAATCGAATTATTAGAAACCTGACCACGCTTTTAACTGAGATGAAAAGTAATAAATTCGGAAAAAATTAAAACCGGAACCATAGTTGCAAAGATTTAACCTATTTCTAAATATATTTTTTTTTCCCACGTTTTTCTTAGGTCGCTTTCTTGTCTGTTTGCTTGTCTGTCGTCTTGTCTGTCCGGTTGGAATCTTGTATGTCAATTTTGAGGCACTTCCCGACCACCTAGCGAGTTGAAACTTTCAGGGTAGCTCGGAACCCGATGACAATGCACGCTTAAACATCTTTCAACTTTCTAGGTGCACTTTCGGCTACTTTCACTTTTGTATGGGGCTTATCCGATTGTTGCGTAACACATGGTTACTTCGTTGAGTTAATAATTAAAAAGAATAAAATAAAGTAATACTAGATTTAAAAATCTAAAAATCCCACGTTTTTCAGTGACCAAAAAAGAATAAAATAACCCGGAGGGGCCAAGCGAGGGGCCACGCAAAACGTGGGGGCGCGTGTTACTTATGGAGATGTAATGAGATGTATGTTATGCATAGATGTTGAGAGTATTTGTAAAGATGCGCCCCCACGTTTTGAGTGGCCCCTCCCCTGAAATAAAAATAGACAAAGTGGCGTTACCAGGCAAATCGTATGCAAGTCACTCAAACATGGCTCGTCAAATGTTCCATTCCATCAAATTCAATGAACCCAAATAATAAAATTGAGCATCTTCATCAGCCTTATTATATCACCACTGCTTCCTTTCCTGCTATCTACTTACACCGTAGTAAAAAACCAATAAACGATCCCAGTGCGGATTGGTGTGTGTTAACGAGGGCAGATATAACTTAACTTGTCTCTTAAGAAACGAAGAACCTCAAAGTAGTTAATTTTGAGTCACCCAGAAGACCAAACCTTTTTTGTCGAGGGGAAACTCCATTTATCAGCCCACGTCATTAGATGAACTGCCGAGAGTTCAGCACTCCCAACTAGTGCTTGCTGAGAGGACTACACGCTCTAAATCCCCCGATGTACCCTCCATCCTGTTAAAATTCGGATGGGGCACTGCAACATTCTCCAACATGAAAAAAAACCGGCCAAGTGCGAGTCGGACTCGCGCACCGAGGGTTCCGTAAAATATTTTTATTATATGACGTAACTAAAAATTTTCGGTTTTCGTAATTTTTCCTTTATCTGTGCTATAAGACGATGCTTCGTACCAAATTTCAAGATTCTGAGTCCACGGGAAGTATCCTGTAGGTTTTGATTCCCTTGCGAGTGTCGAAATTTTGCGGAATTTTGCGGCATAAACGGCTGTATCTTTTGATTGCGTTGGCTTAGAAGTTTGAGTTTTTCACAGCTCCAAGGGACAGTAGATCTGAGTATTTTATATAAATTTCAGCTTGATACATCCACGTGTTCCTGAGAAAAAGGGTCTTGACAGACGGACGGACGGACGGACGGACAACAAAGTGATCCTATTAGGGGTCCGTTTTTTCCTTTCGAGGAACGAAACCCTAAAAAAGTGTGGTCAAGTTGTGCCTTAACCGTTAAATGTGTTCCATCCTTCCAAGGGAGTACGAATTGCCTCACCTTTCAATAGACACCAGAAAACCAACCCTAGCAATGCGAAAGATGCTTAACTTTTTCATTCACGTGATAATCGCTGTTCCTCTCCTCCCATTGAGCTCCTTATATATATATATATATAATGATATACTTTTATATGTATTCATTCCAAAAATAAATGCTCTAGGAAAGTTCGTTTAATCAGACAGCATTCAATTTGTAAACAAACAAATTACTTAAATCAAACAAGCTTTAGTTAACTAAGTATGATGAACTGACAGATTATTGTCTGTATTATATCATTAATATAATAATACCAAGTGAATATATAATACCACACAGCTATTCCAAATTCAAACTCACTTAAACGCTTTTAGCGTTAAAGTAATCGGAAAATCTGTATGTAATGGCGATTTAAATACGGTTTCCTGTGACAAGATCTTTATTAGGTCACACAACAGTTTTAGGTCATACCACATAGAACCATTGAAACAGTACTAATGAAGTGAATAAAATGGAAGTACTATCCTAAGGCATTTGCAAACGCGGACGTTTTCTAATGACAAAATGATGACAATTTCAAGTTTGACTCCACTCTTAATAGTAGTGTACTACTTTGAGCCTCAATTCTATTCCTATCACGAACATTTTATCTTCATAAAAACCAAGAATCAACCGTAATATTAATCTCTAAATCTGTCCCTAAAATTTAAATACTGACTTATCTTTCTCAGAATCAATTTTACCACCTGACTTTCTGGGAACGAATATATTATGTAATCCACTTGACAGTTTCTGGAATTAAGATGTATATCCAGAATGAAAGAATGTTATAAAAATACATATATTCAGCAAAAAAAGCAGGTTTTCTTACCTTTTTATACTTTGTCCAATGTAGGATGATACTTTTGACAGGTGTCACTTCCTTATTGCTACGTACTAAGGTTGCGTTTGTTTACTTATGTTTGGCTTGACATTGCAATAGCAACTTTATACCCTCTATATAGGTGTCTACTGTCAAAAGTATCATCCTACATTGGTCAAAGTATAACAATCAACTAAAAATAGGAGGATAAAGTTATTCCAAATAAAAACTCAACTTCTTTTAGGTGTCAGGCTGGACACGAACCCACGTCCCCTCATTTTCCATCCATCGAATTTTTCCAAGTATTCCTTAAGGCGACGCCAACGCCATCTCTTCATGTTCTAAGTTTTTACTTTTACAAATATCCACAATAGATAAAGAAGAAACTGCAGTATAACTATTATAAAGTTTCTAGTAAAAATTTCTTTAAATATAATAAAAAACAAGCAGTCAAATTCTTAAGTCACAAAAAAGTTATCAAAAGTAGGTTTCTCCTAAAACACAAACATTACAATTTATTATACAATGCTTATTACCAATTATTACGGTCGAACAAAAATACAGAGAAAGGACAAAATATGAAAGATCCCTTTGAAAATACGCTCTCTTTTCCGGTTCTGGCACATTAACCGAACGGTTAGTGTCATCAATAACCAGTAATTGTGCCTTTGAGGCCTCACCATACATAAAATTGGACACAAGATTTCTCGTTACCCTTGTAAAATAAAAATGACATTCGTATTTCAATGGCAAAAGCTTCCAAATGGATATTTCTATTGAGACTAGGGTCAGCCGCATATTTCGAACTGATACTGGTATATTTCTAATATAATAAACAAGTTTTTATTTTGTTGACGTATTTTAAATGAACTTCGACATACTTAAAGTTATATGTGAAATATTTAAACGCATTTCATAAATAGAACTTATTAAATATGTTGAGTTTTACTTAGAAATTTTAAGTAGATATTTAACTGCTCACGTAATACGTACCTAGGGCGCGTCCACACCGCAGTTACTTTTTATTGATCGATATCATAAAAAGGATAATATTGTGAGACATTATTTAAATTTAGCGTCTGCTGTTCCTATTTTTTATTATTTGTTTCGTATCGATACCGCTAATAATAAAAAAAACAAAATTCAACAAAAAATCACTTTCACTAACGTGTGACTTTAATTTGTCTATATTTAGCGGTATATGCTTATTTACAGATAATCCTAACACATCGACAAGTCATACTAGGTCTGCAATGCTGCTGCTGTTTGCAAATAATGTGCGAAGCACAACCTTACCTAACCTCACCTAAATTTCATGAATGTAGTCTCAGCGGTTTGGCTGTGATCAGCTTTTGAATTTTTCTTTCGGTGATTATTCCTCAGGTTATAATCATGTATGTTCATGCCAAAATTCGTTCGAATCGGTTGAACCGTTAAGTAGCAGGAGGGAGACAAGCGAAATTTGTGTGTTGCTTAAAGAGAGCCTCGCTCAACAATATGACAACCTGCACGGTCGAGTGGCTCGTATACTGGTTTTCATATTAACGCGTCTTTCGGAGTAGGAAAGCGTTATCATGAGTTCGATCAAACCCTAGCTGAATCAATGTAGGAAACGATTTTTTCTTTATTAACTCGTGTCTGGGTGTTAAGGTACCGACGTTGTTTTTTCTGAATTCGAAATTTATAAACATTGTCTAATTTTATTTTATTATGGTTATAATAAATGCCAACAAATTAAAATAACATAAAAAATAAGATCCGCAAAAAAACAACCATAAATTTAAATTGTTGAAGTATATTGCATACACTGTATAATTTAAGGGAATAGATATAAAATATAAAACAAACGATATGAGAAGTGTAATTAAAAATAGAAGAGGTAATGTGTAAACAAGAAGACTAATATATAGTTATTCTTATTTATCAAAATGTAATTTAAAATGTAAAATATCAATTGACAAGTTCTGTCAAGAATTTTGATCATGAAACTGTTCATCATCACAGATTTGATCATGAATCAAATGGACCAAACCATTAGCAAACAGCCGCACTCGACGGATCGATGCCACCAGCACCCTGAGGTCTTGCGAGACACCACGTAAGGACTGTCAACCTTATAACAGAGCACCGCGACGTGATGGATGGAAAAAGAGCTTTCTCTTTAGCATGAGCGTATCTAGGCCCACCGTTCTATAATCATGGTTGGGTAAAGAATGGGATAACATTCATTGCATTTTTTTTTGTAACCTTCGTTGGGAATCTATTATAGTTTAATAATTTCATAATACTATTGTTAGTGAGAACATTAGTATTATTTAAAACGGAGTTTTAACCGTGTTCTAGGTATCTATACTTAACAATTCAACGTTTACTAATAATTGCTCCAGAAAAATTAACTACAATCAATTTAAATAGACCTTCATAAAAACATTTATTTCTTTTTTATAAACCGTAGATGTTTATCTGCTCACGGAATATTTACTTGTACTACCAACAATTAAAAGCTCGTAAGCCTATCACAAAATTATTATCATTTTATTTTGTCTCTGAACTATATAAGTCTACTTCAAGATGAACAGATAACACAATAAATATCGCACTGCCTTTGACCCCGTAAAATTATCTGCTAGCCTTTTTAAATATACATATTCAAATTCAAGTTATAAGTGATGATACAATGGAAGCAAAGCACGGTAATTATTGTCAATATTAACCATAGAATATATTATAATAATTACTAGCTGACCCAGCCACGCGTTGCTGTGTTGTAAATTAAAATAAAACCTATCCTATATTTTAAGTTAGATCAAATAACAGATAGTTACGAAGTTTGATCAAAATCGGTGAAGTAGTTTAGGAGTCCATCGCGGACAAACAACGTGACACGTAATTTATATATATTAAGATGTATTGTAACGATTTGATATTTTGTAAAAACTATTACGTTGTGAATATTTGTGACTTTTTTGTATCTTTTCTTAACAATTCAAAGCCATTCCGAAATGCAATAAGTGCATGTGTAAATCACTTATCCTATGGACGTTGTTGACTCTAGTGTAACTCTTCGTGGAAATTAATCAGCCAAAAATATTGTTTAATATGGATTTTTAACTATATTTTTTTTCGATATTTTTATACTTTGAAAATATTAAGAGCACGTGCTGGTTAACAAAATATACAGAGAATGTAATGAAAACTGCATCGCCCACAAATTCTAATCGTGAATCTATTGGTAGCAAACGCGCTGAAATGTAAATGAGCGATAATGAGAACAAAATCTTCTTTTTTTTTTCTAACAATTTCAATTATAATTTTGAGTACATACAATAACACTACAGCAAAAATGCATGCAAGTTCCTCTCTAGTGTTCTATATTTTTAAACCTTTTTTGAATTAAATTATAACATCAAAAAAGGATATCCACAATAACCTTAATATCTTGAATTAATGCGCTTCAAGAAAGAGTATTTAATTTATTTTTTACAAGACATATAAAACCGCTAAAAGAAAACAGAAGGCATAATAACAGCAAATTAAAAAAAAAACTTTTTAAAACAAGCGTTTATTATTAATTGTTATTAAAACGAACTAAGAAGGTAAAAAATCATTAGCAATTTTCTCCCGTCACTTTAATTTCTCCTTTTTAAAACGTCTTTACCATAGTGAAGTAATTTCTATTTTGTTCATGTTATTCCCACGAGTATAGGATGAAAACAGTCCATCCCCCCAGAGGTCCATTATAGAGAGATAAGGGTTTCAGTACTACAAGGTTCGCCCTGAGGCGCAGCGTTAGCGATATGACATGTTTATACACCCTCATACCATTCAGTCCTCGGTACGTGCTCACCTTGGCAATGGGTCATTCATCTAATCAGACTGACCCACATTCGTACTGAATGAAACAAACTTATTTGCCCAGATGGAGTTACATACGAATATTATCTAGCTTATTATTATGTCGATTTATTGCAGAGTCCACCTTTCACCTCCAGCAGCAGACCCTGGTTACCATATAGGATCATAGTACTCGACTGTACGAATTAAACCAGTCCCAACTCGATAAGGTTGTATGGTTATATTGCGGAGTTCCTATGTTATATATATTATTTAGCTTATTATTATGTCGATTTATTGCAAAGTCCACCTTTCACCTCCAGCAGCAGACCCAGGTTACCACATAGGATCATAGTACTCGACTGTACGAATTAAACCAGTCCCATCTCGATGAGGTTGTATGGTTATATTGCGGAGTTCCTTTGTTATATATATTATCTAGCTTATTATTATGTCGATTTATTGCAAAGTCCACCTTTCAACTCCAGCATCAGACCTTGGTTACCATATAGGATCAAAGTACTCGCAAATACAAATCCAACAAGCCCGAATTTGATAGGATTGTGTCGTTTTATTGCGGAGTTCCGATGACCACCTTCTAGCCACATCATTATATCAGCTCCATATCATTATTATATTGCATTGTCACACGATATCGGAAACTGGGAAGTAGGTCAAATTTAACTTTTAAGATTTCATTATAGACACTGGTACAGATGAAAGTAAATAAAAGTGTGTATAATTTTATATGACCCGATGACTGAAATTTGAGATAGATATTAAAAATCCATTAAGTATTGTATACGCTTATTTCCTAATAACAATACGTGTCATCATTGTGCTATCGTTAAGAGTAATTTTCACCGGTAAATATAAACAATATTTTTAACGAATATAAGATTTTTTTAATATTATCCTAACATCGAAAATTCTAGATAATACTTTTCGAAAGCAAGTCAAGGTAGCTTAGCAACGCCTTAATGATCTCTTTCATCTCGTATCATTTTTTTCTTTATTCAGGCACATAAAAGTCATTACAGGAACAATAACTTCATATAATAACGATAAGTTATGAATAACAAGCGCTCGTTAAGGTAAGGATGTAAATGCTTACATTCTTAACTATTATGGTAAAATCAACATCAGATTGAATAAAAGCGGTAGTCTTTTTATGGGTACCTATATATTTCGCATTTTATAATGAGGAACCATAAAATGTCGCTGGACTACCTTTAGAGATATTTGAAGATGTTATCAAAAAATATTAGCGTGGGATAGTTCAAAATTAATGGTTATTTGAAAAATATCATCTTCTCCGTTTGTTGTATCGGTAGCGACCCTGTCTGTCGCACCAACGGTCTTGGGTTCGAATCCCGGAAGATATATGTGTGACGAATACGAGCATTAGTACGTGAGTCATAGGTATTTTATATATATTTATATAAATATTACATATCTATGTATCATATATGTATGTCTATCCGTTTCTCAAGTTTCCATAACACAAGCCTTATAGCGCTAGGCTAATTGGTGTGAATGTAAGGAATATTATTGTTATATCATCTTTTTTAACAATGCTTCATTAAAATTTTATAAAAGCTAATTTTTCTTATTCGCCTTTAGAAGAGCAAGAAAAGTTTCCCTTAATTAAAAAACTTAGAAACAAACAATCAAAGAGAGAAGAACAGTCTAGTTTTTTTGCGATGATGCAAGTTCTCTAGAGCACGTAGTTCTTGCAGAGCTATGGCATAATTGTTGTCAAAAAATGCATTGGAAATGTTGATATGGAATAAAATAATTTTATCTTTATCTTTTGGGTTTATTAAATACAAATTTAAACTTTAAGACCACGAATAAAATCTATTGTGCGACAAAAGCTTTCAGTAATATCTATTCGTTTTTAACCGTGGTGACGTGAAATTAACTTTCAAAATTCGGTCTCGCAGACCAGGATTTTTAAATCAAATTTATCTTAACAAACCTTTTGTGACATTTTGCTAATTTAGTAAAAAAGTACACATTTTCTTAATAATAAAACACAAACGTATCTAAAGTTACAACATGTTTATAACGAGCAAAGATAAAAAATATGCAAGCCATTAAAAAGCTTGTTTTTTAAACATGTAATTTTAAATAATACTACAAATGTTTTCAAATCAAAATCAAGTTATAGAAGTCCTAATTGATGCTTAGACATCAAGAGCAATTAGGATAATATCAAGTATGAGTAAATTTATAGATAGAGACGGCAAATTATAAAATACATAAAGGGTGACGCACGGTCATCAACGAGCGGGTATTACTCCACTCCAGAATATAAACCTCCATATTTTCATACGACTAAATGTCGAAGGGCAATTTTACTGATCAGGAAGCTACACGGAATCATAGAACAAATCACATGAAAATAAGAAAAATATTCCTGTTTTGTAAACCCCGCTCTCACAGACATAAAAGTCGCCGTGGGCGGATTAAAGATAGTATACTGCCTTCGCGTCATTATATTTTAAACTTTTAAGAATAAAAAAAGAGTGTAGTTGAGCCCGAAAATGTTGGGTAATGCATTCTTATAAACGTAAACCATAATGATAAAATAATCAGCTAAACTAAAAATATATTTATATAAACATTCCATTTTAACTGTAATGAGACACTTACAGCACTTATTAAATATTATCGCTTTTGTTTTTGTAACTCAAAAATAAAATATGTATACCAATATATACTTATATGTGACAAAAGTTCTTCTTTTAGCTCAGTTGTCTTTTTTATTGACTTCGTCATATCATTCGATATAAAGGGTTGTTTACACGGCACCTTTTCACATGAGAGAGCTACAGGAAACCCTTCACAAGTTCCATATGTCAAACTTGAGTGCGTTCATACTGTACTGTATAATATTTTTTGCTCAGAAACTAAATTTAATAAGAAAACATAAACATATGGACTTCTCTTACGGAACAGGATTAATATTTTGTTGGCTTGAGATCCTAACTTTTGCGTCTCTCGGTATGGATGTCCAAAAAGCTTATTCATGCTTCGGAAGCCACATTTACCTTTAATCTCGTCAGCGTCCGCAGTCGTTAATACCTACCAATCTATAAGCTATAGCCCTATAAGCTAATAATATTTATTTTGGAAATTCTAATAATCTTGATAAAGTTTACTGTAATAAAATAACTTTAACAAGTTTTTGTTATTAATAAAGTTTAGACCGTTATTCTCTCAATTATACATCTAGTAAAATTACAAATTATATTACTATAAAATACTAATAGTGACACCACGGCTTCTCTTACCGTTTAGTCGATGTATTATATCCATTGGCTTATTTACATATTTGCGAAATCTCACTTTAATTTGTTTAGCTGTTCAAGTTTGAAAGTGAAGGGCACATTTAAATTTACTTTATTTAATAACTATGTTTTTTGAATTTGTAATTTGAATGAATCAAACTCAACAACAACCACTCACCATTTTCTAAATAAAAACTACAAAAATAACAACACATATATAGACAAAACTAACAGAATTGCCATAGAAAATGGAACTCCATTTTTCACACTTTTGGTCAATTTTCCAAAAACACTGAAAAATGCGTTAAATTTTTTTAGTAAAAAATTAAAATTAACCTGTTTTATGTGTAGCTCTAAAGATACTGTTTCCATACAAGAGTATTTACCTTATACGCTGCTCCCTTAGATCTCGAGTTTTCCGAAATCTTAGATTAGCTGTGCTCCGGAGGTTTCCTCGCGTGGTTTCTAATCGAATTAGTAGAAACCTGACCACGCTTTTAATTGAGATGAAAAGTAATGAAATCGGAAAATAATAAAACCGGAACCATAGTTGCAAAGATTTAACCTATTTCTAAATATATATATTCCCACGTTTTTCTTAGGTCGCTTTCTTGTCTGTTTGCTTGTCTGTCGTCTTGTCTGTCCGGTTGGAATCTTGTATGTCAATTTTGAGGCACTTCCGGACCACCTAGCGAGTTGAAACTTTCAGGGTAGCTCGGAACCCGATGACAATGCACGCTTAAACATCTTTCAACTTTCTAGGTGCACTTTCAGGTCAACTTTCGGCAACTTTCACTTTTGTATGGGGCTTATCCGATTGTTGCGTAACACATGGTTACTTCGTTGAGTTAATAATTAAAAAGAATAAAATAGTAATACTAGATTTAAAAATCTAAAAATCCCACTTTTTTCAGAGACCAAAAAAGAATAAAATAACCCGGAGGGGCCAAGCGAGGGGCCACGCAAAACGTGGGGGCGCATTTTACTTATGGAGATGTAATGAGATGTATGTTATGCATAGATGTTGAGAGTATTTGTAAAGATGCGCCCCCACGTTTTGAGTGGCCCCTCCCCTGGCCCCGCCGGGTTATTTTATTATTTTTTGGTCACTGAAAAACGTGGGATTATTAGATTTTTAAATCTAGTATTTTTTAGAATTACACAGACAATGCAAGCAAAAAAAAACACTTTGTACTATAAGCTAAGCCTTTCTAGAAAGCCTGGAAAGTTTATTATCTAGGAGAGCGATTAAGTAAGAGGTGTTCCATAATTTAGTTTTTGGAGTATCAAATGAGACAATTATGGAAATGTTCAGTGATTCGAATCTATTCAAATGTCACGCATGAGAGCAGCTTATTGAACTAAATTTAGTGAATTCAAGATTTTGATGTTATAATATAGTATACTAGTTTCGACCAAAACATAGGTATATTTCTTTAATTTAACATAATATTTTTGTGTTCATAATAAAAGCTACTAAATGCGTGGATACTAGACATTTGCTAAATTTTTTCACCTTATTAAAATTACAAAGACTTTTAACACTTTATAAAGTACAAATAATATATTTATTGAAATAAAAATATTAACACGGAATAAAGTGTTTTGTCACGGATACAAAACATACTTAAGGCAACTGGTTGCGCTTTTCAAGCTGAAATATTCTAAGCTTGTTACCGTTACAATCTTTTAAATAAAGCAGTGCAGTGTGTTCATATAATTTTATAGCTAATGATACATAATTATTACTACGACTTTGAATAAAAATTAAAGCTCCTGAACTATTTCGACTCCCTTTCAGAAGACCAGGATTGAATAAGTAAAACATAATTAATGTGAAAATGTATGATATAGACAAAAAAGACCTTGATATTTTAAACAAAGCACTTTCACATAAGACACCTAATTCACCATTTAACCAAACAGACAAATAAAAATTTCCCGCGAACACCTATAAAGTAACTATCAGGAAACATTTTTATAGCGGTCAGTGGAATTTCTGTATATTGGAATCAGCGCTGTAAAACCTTCATCGTGCCGTAAAATTTTTATTGTAATCCTATAGCTCGCAAACGAAACCTTTTTTTACATTGCCTTAAATGTACCAAAGAGGTTTTTTTAGAAGGCACAAACCACAATTAGGCCAAGTCTATCTCAACACATAATATTAAACCGAGAAAAGTTTGGAACAACTCGACACTTACATGTTGCATTATAACTTCTCATTATATGTATAAATCACCCGATCTTCAACGCCGTAAGCTGCAATGGTGAATGGGGTCGAAAATCACAACTTAGTATGAAAAACTTTTTCTTCATAAAAGTATCCTAAAGCCTATTTGGACCTATGGCATTCAGATCTGGGGAACAGCATTTTTATCTAACAAAGAGATCTTGCAGCGTTGCCAGTTAAAGACTCTGCGAATGATAATCAAAGCACCCTGGTACATAATTTGTTATGTACCAGGGTATTTGTTATATACCAGGTGTTTGCACCTGTCCACAAAAACTTGAAAGTTGTGTCTGTCAAGGATCAAATAAAAAAACTCCTTGCTGAAATATTCAAAAAGTCTGACTCACCATCCAAACCTTCTGGCTGGGAAGCTGATAAGCATTGAGCCAAACTCTCCCTTTTGAAGGAAGACCTTCTGGCTGGGAAACTGATGAGCATTGAGTCAAACTCTGCCTTCATTAGGCTAAAAAGGCGTGCTACTCAGGAGTTGATTGCATGAGGAGCTAGCACCAATTTGGACATATCATTTAATACTGTGCCATTAACTATCATTATACCCATTATTTGCAATATTTAAAATCCAGCTCGATGTCGAAGAGATAGATCGCAAGACATAAATAGAACTAAAAATGTGTCTAATACGCACCTCATAACGCAGCATAATTCTACGGATGATTCACCAAAAGTACAAATTCTGAACACAACAAGTTATTCCGCCCCGCTTAGCAATTCCGTAGCGCTAATGATCGAAAGTTTCGCGTTACGATGGTGACAGTTGGCCCTCTTTGTAACGTTGAAGCCCCGTAGCAGCAATAAAAAATAATTTGCTACGACGTTTATCAGGAAATATCCTGTTACAGGAGCGTAATGGTGTTGACACCGCGTTTATTTTACACTCGTGCATGATTTTGCGGTGTACACTGCATATTTTTATAAAATGTTACTTTTTAAATATTAACAACTACCATTTCTACCAACCCAACGGTCACAACATTTAGAAAACTTTATTATAATTTATTTTTTAGAACAGCAAATTTCATGGCCTTTATCTCAGTTGATGTTAAGTGATGATAAAGCCAAAAAGTTAGGAATGCGCTTCTCTCGGCATTTCTATCCATGGAGATACTGGCTATCTTACCTTTTTAGTATCTATTAGGACTGCCGTAACTTGACAAGTTTTGAAATCGATATTTTTGTGATAAAATGGGTTGTAGCTAGCAAGGATGAATTAGCCCAAATAAATGTATATTTAAAAATTCAAATGTTAATATTAAATGCTAATTTCAGCACTTTCTATCGACTTACCCTAATAAAGGCAAGACTTCAACTCCCGAATCACTATTATCAGTAAAAAAATAAATATGAAGTAGTAAAGTTTTTAAAATTTGCGCCTGAAAAAGTGAGCAATTTAATTTCCTCAGAAGACGTTTCCATCTCTGTCCACGAGATATTTGCCACTTAATAAGGAATTATTGATGGCATAACTTCGCAATTTTATTTTATTTATAAGTGTCCTACTTTCTGAGAAATATATATATTTTTTTAAATATTGATTTTTTTTTTCTCCAAAAATCGGCAGAAGTGGAACCTGGATTTAGTAAAGAAATGTACGATTATGATGAAATTTTGGATTTAGAAATTCATTCACTTTTAATATCTATCTAGGTATCGCTGTCTCGATCGCATCTTTAAAAAAAATGGCATTCGATCAGAAAATAAAAGCAAAGTACAAAGGCGTGGGCATAAATCAGTTAACAGGTATGTACCTACATATTATTGTAACAAAAAAAACGTAGCGGTAACCAGGCATGAACTTGTGTCTAATTGGGTCTCCGAAACACGCACACCAAACAAACAATAAACAATTAATACCCAAACGAAAATCGATGTTCATCATAGTGACTTCCACCTTGACTGGGAATCACCTTAAGCGTTCCTTTTTTGCTTATAAAGCTTGGAGCCTAAAAAATATGTTGAAGGTACTCTAGGTACTCTAGCAAGTTCCTAAAATCTGCATTATTCTAAACTCGTTTAAAATAATACACAGATTAATATTTTAAAAATTTTCAAATCGAACTTGACGATGACAACCCTGGCATGGAAATTTAAAAATGAATATCTTTTTTACGTGGCTTATTTAAGTATGATAGACCACATCCGTAGGCTTATTTCTATCTAAGTTCTAGGTTCCACTTTTTCGTTTTTAGGGAGAAAATAAAAAAAATACGAAATACAAAAAAAGAAATGCTGCTCCCAAACCAATGCATTTTTTTACGCGTTTATATACGTGTGATTATGTCCGATTGATACATATTTATTAAAAAAATATGTTCTTAATATTAATATTGAATTAAGGTCACGATAAGTTCATGTTTTTTTTTCTCAAAAAGTATTTGAGTTAGACTTTTGGGAATCGAAGTCATGCCTTTTGTATGGTATAAATAATCTATTTATGTAAAAACCTAAAGGTTTCAATTTTTTTGGTTCCATTAAAACACTAGTAACGTGACCCTAACAGACCTGTTGCTGCGCCGGCGAGTGAACCGATGTGAGTCCAGGACTCCAAACAAACTCTTGCTGGAAGAACTACCTGCTATAATATACTGTTTGGAACCCGCAGTATTCCGAATACAAAATGATGGTTGAAAAAATACAAGATAAATTAATGAAAAGGCTTAGATATAAGTTCAAGAAATTTGATAAATTAATAATACCTCTTGAATCACGCAGAGAAATACGTGATCAAATTTTTTTGTACAAAATTTTGAATAACCAGATTGATTCTCCATTATTTATTAAGTAAGATTTTGTTTAAATGTTCTGGAGCTAAACTGCGTTCGCGTGATACATTTTCGATATCTCATTGCAAAACCAATTACGGTAAAAATCGCTACATCCTAAGAGCTGCAAGAAATTATAATGTAAATTTCAATCATATACACTCGAGAGCAATGAATCCGGGTCACTTAAAGAATGTTAAAAATCTCGGAAACTAAAAACGATAGGTTAATGCAATAAATTGTGTTTAATAGACAATGTAACACTCCTTAAATGAAAGTAAAAAAAATATGAGTCACCATACATTTTATTAACACAAAATTACATAAAGAAAAAAACTGCTGATCTCTCCTTAAAACAAAAATAGGAAACATGAAATGATTGAACTTTATTACGATTTTCTTGAAATTTAATACTTCGTATTGCCTCCTCGTGCTTCCATTACTGCGTTTACGCGGTTTGGCATGCTGTACACCAAGTTCCTTATACGATTTTGGGGAATATTCTCCCATTCCTCTGTGAGAGCAATTTTGAGCTCACGAAGCGTGATTGGGGGAGGGTTTCGTTGTTTTACGCATCTGCCTAGCTCGTCCCAAGCATGCTCGATCGGGTTGATATCCGGGCTGCGCGCTGGCCACTCTATACGAGTAATGTACATCTCTTGAAGGTAGTCATTCACAATCCTACCTGTATGAGGTCGGGCATTGTCATGCATAAATATAGCATCCTCACCTAAATTGACCATAAATGGACCAACGTGATCATTGAGGATTTCTTCCACATATCTTACGCTAGTTAAAGAGCCGTTTTCTATGATCACCAGCTCTGTGCGACTTTCAGAAGAAATTCCGGCCCACACAAGTACAGACCCACCACCGTAGGCTACTTTTTCTTCGATGCATGCTTGCTCGAATCTTTCCCCTGGTCTTCGATACACTCTGTGTCTTCCATCGTGCTTGTAGAGCATAAATTTTGATTCGTCGGAGAACATAACTTTTGACCAATCTTCAATACTCCAATTTACGTGGCTCTGGGCATATCTTAGTCTTGAAATACGATGCCCACGCTCCAGTTTAGGGCCGTTTGCAGGTCTAAGGGGTTTTAAGTTAGATTCAGCAAGCCGACGTCTTACTGTCCATGCACTTGGGTTACTTCCTCCGAGGCGTCGAAACTGATTGGTGAGTTCAGTTCCTGTGAGAAAGCGATTTCGAAGCATGGTGTTCACCAAGTATCGGTCTTCTCGTGCTGTGGTACACCTGGTTCTGCCCGTTCCTGGTCTGCGTAGGTTAGAACCAGTTTCTTCGTAACGTCGGAGAACTCTTTGTACTGTTGACAGCGACACACCGACAGTCCTGGCTGTATCGCGCTGACTCCGGCCGGTTTCCAGCATTGTAAGTATTCTGGTGCATTCTTCAGGCGTAAGCGACATAATTTCAGCTTGAATAATGAATATAGAGCACTATCAACATGGTTTATGTACCCACATAATTGACAGATTACAAACAAAAGCAAAACCAAATGCTGTAATTTCGTAGTTCCATCTTCGAAAGTGGCCCTTTTTCAAATTTGATTTTTTTATGATATAACTTTACAATAACTAAGATGTTTTAATACCTACATTTAAGGAGTATTACATTGTCTATTAAATACAATTTATTGCATTAACCTAGCATTTTTAGTTTCCGAGATTTTTAGGATTCTTTAAGTGACCCGGATTCATTGCTCTCGAGTGTAGATATGTTTAATACCAAACTTGCGACATTCAAAAATGAAATTCTCAAAATTTGTTTAAGTAAGTTAAAACCTTAATTTGTTATTGTTTTTATCGTACAGTTATTACTTTATATATTTTTATTATTAATTATCTCTAGTATAGTCTTGGTAGGTTGAACCTTTTGTCTGTTCAATATGATGTATAAGTTAGTGGTGGAAACTCTTTTGGCTTTTGTACTAAAATTCTGTTTTATTAATCAATGTTCCATGTAATGCTGTATGTTTCCCTAATAAATAAATTAAATTAAATTAAATAACCTTCCCGATGTACTCTCAGTTCCGCCAGATGTCCGGTGGGTCAATGTCAGCGATCACCCTATTGCTATTATTACTACTACATACATGGTCATGGGTTCAAATCCTATTCAAATATGTTTGTATGATGAGCATTGACGTTTGTTCCCTAGGCATTATTGTATGTATTACATACGATACTTAGTATCCATTATTCATTCGTTTATTCATTACGACCATCAAGGATAATTTTACATAATAACAATAAACCAATACATAATTACTATAATTAACCAATATATAATCACAATAAATACAAATTATAAATATAATTAAAAAAAACCAAATCAAATTATTTAAATCAAATAACTCAAATAAAATACTCAGCTCTGCTTATTCTAGGACTAAATTGGTGTTAATTGCCCAGACTTAATTATAAATTAGATTGCTCGAAGTATTTTGACAAAATACTTGGTGTGTTATCTTATAAATTAGGTATGATAAATAAAAACCAAAATAAACCTAGTAATTCTATTTTTTTGTAGTTTCTACACTTTAAATAAAACCACTATTATGGATTGAACAATGAATTTACTTTTTTATATCGAATAACTATTATGAATTGTTATGACGACTCATCATCCTGTGATCATGACTCCTGTAAAGATGCCGAAACGTCAGGATTTAATATAAAAAAAAACCAAGAATAAACATATTGTTAATAGCATAAACATAAACATTTAAAGCCTAATTGACCAATTAAATTTATAATTGCACGCTGTTAGCGGTAGTTTTAATAACAGATAACTGTTTACGTCATTCGCGTAATCTAAACAACGCTTAACCCGGCGTCATTGTGGCTACTAAACGGAACTTAGCCGTTGTGGCCGGGTATATTTCACCCATGTACATTACTGTTCACTGAATCAAGTTTATGTCAATACTAGTTTTCTATATTAAAGAAATAAGTAATTATACACATCATTTATAAAAATTAAACATTTATTTATTATAAAATAAGCATATTATCATCAAACAGGAAAAAAACTTTTTTTTTATCCTGAGATCAATTTGTTAGAACATAACTTGAAAAATATATTAAAAAACAAAAAATAATAATTATTTAGGTACTTAACATAAAATTGACTTTCACACGTTAACATAAAATTAGAGTTTTCTTTCGTTTCTTTCTTTCTTGGCGTGTTGACGCAACATCAAAACGCAAACAGCTTTGCAAAAAATAAAAGCGCTGCAAAGACATAGCAGTGCCAAAAATTTCCACACCAGTACCATCAGTTCGCCACAGGTCACTCAAATTTTGGCGATCAGAACGATTTAGACGGGCTAAGTACAACAAGCCGAACAAAGCTCATAATTCGTCTATAGTTGTCTCTTTGAATAATACTGAAGTATATATATACATTAGTATTACAAAGTATTTGTTCCAACATATTATTAGTTATAAAGTGTCTCCAACACTCTATTTCAGTTTTATCATTTTGCACATTTGGCTTTACCCCAGGTTTTTGTAATATAATATTTTCAGACCTTGTGCGAACGTTAGTCCGAGGTGGTTGCGGAGACCACTTGCTGGAATTGTCTTTACCAATATAAAATTCGTCAACAACCGCAGCTACTGTAAGCGGCTATTAACGCGCGTATTCTGTTTTAAAGTTATTACAGTTTTAAAATCCGCCGTGTATTAGATACCCGGCTACAATGACGGGTTAATTACGTTCGCGCCATTTTTCATATCTATCGGTCAAAAAAAGAAAACTCTTAAAAAACAAGCATCAAACAAAACCGTTACATACACAAATTAAACTCTCATATGAAAATGTATTTTCAGTTAATAGTGTCTTCAAAAGTTGTTTGATAGTTCAAATCGTATTTCAATTAGACTTTTATTGCCAAGTTGCTATTGATAAGTGGTATTTAAAGACTGGTGTGTGGCCTGAAGAATAAATTGGTAAAAAAATCTGGGCTTATTATAAAGAAAAATTAACAACACATACAATAAGACAAAGTAACTTTGACACAATCAATTTAGAAGTAACTCTACCGAAAGTCATAAAAAAGGATTGAATTGCGGACCTGTTCGTATCAAGTCGATGTGTTCTTTACGACTCAATTATTGAAATGAGTTACAAAGTGATGGCAGAATTTTCTGTAACTCGAATTGGGAACCATTGGGATCATTATCCTCTAAACGTGTTCTCTTCTCAAAGACGTTTCATTTTTAATACTTAAATATTAAGCAAAAATGTCAAATTAAAGTTGTTACGTTGTGATGCAAAGGTCTAGGTTTAAACCAATATTTTCGGAGTAATTGGAGTCACAATTTTCAATTTATTGTAGTATTTAGTATGTTCCTGAAAGAAAGTTTGAGAATAGTTTTTTGTTTAGCTCTTAAACAGCCATTAAAGTGATTATAAAAAGACATCGTAACTCTAATAAAATAGAGGCAATTTAAAATGATAGAATAATGTAGAAAAATAAATAACCGTGTTGTGGTTCGAAATGTTTGTTCATTCTCTGACACAATAAAAAACGCATTGCAATCCTATATTTGCTTTCTATTACAAAATTTACCTTGGCATACGGTTTTTGACATTATACTGATTAAATGTTTAATACACTTTCATTCCTCAGGTTTTTTTTTACATTCCCACCAATCAGCCAAGCCCAAAGTAAGCACTGTAGGGCTTGTGTTATGGATACTAGGGTAACGGATAGACATACATATATGATACATAGATATGTTATATTCATAGAAATATATATAAACCCATGACTCAGGTGCAAATGCTCGTATTCATCATACAAACATCTGCCCCTTCCGAGATCCGAACCCAGGACCGTCAGTGCGAAAGGCAGGAACGCTACCGTTGCACCAAACGGTCGTAGCGGTCGTAACAATTACTATAGTCATAAAGATCAATAAGCTTAAAATTTTATTGCATATGCTTTTCACACATAACAATTACTTATCATAATATTTTTAATCTCTTGCCAAATACTTATAAGGGCGACACAAAATGCTCACAATTATAAATGATAACTAATTTACGTAATTACAACACCTTATAAGTTTAATTTACGCGTGTCGGCTCGATATACGAGAGAAAGTATTACTTTTTTCCACGTATCATTTAGAAAAACTCTGGCTCACGTTCACCCACACCCAGATTATGCAAATTGGTACAGCGACCTATTTCAGCTTAACTCTGGTCCACCTAGTAAGATTTATTCCTTTGTAAGTACATCACCCGAAATTATAATACATAATTCATTAAATTTTTTATTGTAATATTCATTTGACTAATTTGAAATTAATTACAGGTCTTTAAAGGATAAGTTTATTTAATTAATACTTAGAAGCCCTCAAACATACTGTGTTTGTCTTTAAGCGGTTAATTCACAGAGGAGGTATGATAAGCTAGTAGAAAATAAGTATATTGGTTTGTACAGATGTTAACGAATCAATAAATCAATAATAATAAATTATGTTTATCAACATAAAAACCTCTGTCGTAATGATTTCAAAGAACACATTAAAATATCTAACATTGAAGCACGCAGCTTGCTAGATGCTCTTTTCGCTTCGCTCGCTCTGCTACCCATAGTCCCAAGTTACTTAACCCACCAATCGTTTTCCTTTATAGTCTGCAAAAAAAAGGCACGGAAGTAAATATATAAACACCCTTAATCAACCAAACCAAACCTAATTATTTTTGCAAAAAACTGAAATCTCTCTGTTATTTGTGTATTCCTTTAGGTATATTTCTCCAACCACACTATAATAATGCAAAAACATCAGATTGGCAAGACAATACTTGCATATCAGAAAGTACATACATTATTAATTTGTGGCTGATGGTAGGTACACCAGATTATATAATTTGTGTTTTTTTATTCACCGTATATTTTTATTGTGTTTTACATTTATGTTCACAAAATGAAAGGTGAATAAAATTAGTGCAACAATTCTTTATGCTAACAAAGACAGTCTGCCTATACAAAACTACATTATATGCAAAATTTGATATGCCAAACCATTCATCTATACATATAAATAAAATTGGAGTGTCTTTTTTTTAATATTGAAATAACCGTTGTTACTACATGCATATGAATATATATAAACGGTACATACACCAATTTTTTTTTACAATTTTTGTCTGTCTGTCTGTCTGTTTGTTCCGGCTAATCTCTGAAATGGCTGGACCGATTTTGACGGGACTTTTATTGGCAGGTAGCTGATGTAATATGGAGTAACTTAGGCTAATGTAATTTGCTGATTTTTAATAAAAAAATATTGCAAATTATAATAACTGAGCCACGGCAACGTGTGACCGGGTCAGCTAGTTATTAATAAAAATTGTATGCAATCGGAAAGACGCTCTTAAACCAGTATATTTCCATTTTTATTATTAACTCCTGTCATTTGGGATCCTTTTCAGGAGCCGTCTTCGTAGGATATATTTATTTACTAGCGGCCGCCCACGACTTCGTCCGCGTGGAATATTGCAACATTATTTTTCTTAAGTAAAAGTAGCCTAAGTTACTCCTTATTTCATCAGCTACCTGCCAAAAAAAGTCCCGTTAAAATGCGTCCAGCCTTTTCAGAGATTAGCCGGAAGAAACAGACAGACAGACAGACAAAAATTGTAAAAAAAAATATTTTGGTGTATGTACCGTATATATATTCATATGCATGTAGTAAAAAACCGTTATGTCAATATTAAAAACAGACACTCCAATTTTATTTATATGTATAGATTATTAGCAATATTGATAGCTTATGACATTTTTAAAACTGTGTGTTTTACATCGTGTTTCTCAATAATATTTAATAATAATAGTTAATATTTTTAGGGTTCCGTTTCTCGAAAGAAGAAGAACCCTTATAGGATTAATTTTTAGTCGGTCCGCCTGTCTGTCTGTCTGTCTGTCAAGACCCTCTTTCTCTGGACGCAAATTTTCGACACTCGAAAGGGAATCAAAACCTACAGGGTACTTTCCGTGAACTCAGAATCTTGAAATTTGGTACAAAACCCTAAATTTTTTGTTACATCATATAATAAAATATTTTTTACGGAACCCTCGGTGCGCGAGTCCGACTCGCACTTGACCGGTTTTTTATTCCTTTTAAAACTTCCGTCTTTATTTCTAAATAAACTTATAATTTATTCCGGGTGCAGACAGGTGGTCGATCATACCGGCCTTCCTTAAATTTTACGTTGTTTTAAAAACATCTTACAAAGGTGTCCCATGTTTGTGGAGCTAAATATTCTGCCAACAACAGACCAGGCAACGACTTCCAAACAATTTATTCGAAGCCAATAAGGATCTAAAATTAGACTGTTAGTATGCACTGAGCCGGATGCGTCTCAGGTTTATCAGATGTTGTGTTTATAAGGAATAAATAAATATTCGCTCGTTGAAGACTTTGATCGGAAAAATAAGAACAAAGTAGGGTGTGTAAACGTACATGTTTCATTTGGCACAGCATCAAATACATTTGATACTTTCAGACGTTGGAACTTGAATAATTCTGGTTTTGATTACGCAAGAAATATTTGCGATGCCATTACCAAGTATCAATTGTTATTTGTCATGTGAGAACAAAGTTTTTACGGAAATGTCGATCAGCAAGGTCGTTTTTCATGGCTTATTCGTTTGCTTATCAATAACATATCCGAGGAAAGTTATAACGTATTTATTATGTACTAGCGGCCCGTCCCGGCTTCGCACGGGTGGACAAAATTCTTTAATTTTTTTCTATTATTAAATATTTTCCGTTAGCGCCATCTAGCTTCCGGTAGACGAACTACTTACGGTTAACACGTTGCTATTGTAACGTTATTGATACAATGAAAAAAGAGCGGATAGACAAACACACAAACAACTGTGATCTTAGATTATAGATTTAAGGTAGCATCATACGTCTTTAAGGATTGATTTAATGAATTAATGAATGAGTTACACTAATTGGCATTAAAGTTACTTAATGATAGATGCCAATATTATTGTTATTTTTTTAAGGTAAACGGCCACCTAGAGTCTCGGAGATAAATGATTCATTTTGACAAGGAATATTAAACAATAACAGTCTAGCTACGGTTACATTTTTCCATATTGAAAGATGCAGTCATTTTATTACTTAAAAAAATTACAAGTACATAGCAATTTCTTCTTTGTAGATTTATTTGATACTTAAATATTTTAATGTTATAGGTTACCTGAAAGATTTACTTATTGAAAAAGTAAATAGGTTTAAAAAAAGGGTCTGCCAAAATTTATACAGTTTTACTAATCTCATACATAATATATCTATCAAAACTTCAGCTCGAAAATTTGTCGATGGATTGTCACGGAACTTTAGTAAGTTATTTTACTCATGCCAGATAAGGTTTATGTATAATCAATAAAAAAAAATAAGTTGCAACGCACTCCGAGCACGGCCGGTGTCAAATAAATGTCAGCGACTTAAGACCCGAGTCTCTTTCATCGCCACTTTATATCCACATGCCAGTCAACGGTACGGTCATACTGATGTTTGTGAATGAAAACGTGGACTTACCGGCGACGTGTCTGTGACGTTATTAATCTTCAGGGATGATCCCCTAGGCTTCAAAGTCTCGAATTACATCCGCATTTTTATTCGTCCCACGATTCGTAACATGATTTTTTTTTTCAAACTAAATATAAACTTTTTTTGTGATCTGAGCTTGTAGTTTTTATAAATTACCATGTAGAGTAGTAGGTTTGTTACTATCGTCGTACCTAACTCTGACGCTATATCGACGATGTATTAGTGAGGTTTCCGCAATTAAGGCACTTAATTAAAAGCGAAATGGAAGCAGTTGATGCTGTGTGCAGAAATTGAGACTTATATGTCGCTATGTAATTTTATTGTTGAGCATCTGGAAAAGGCACGGATGGATGGGCTTCTACTATTCGTTAATGCATATATTTAGGTGTTGCTGTATTTATAATTTAGATATGTTATGATATATCTAAATGCCCTATGCACTATGGGGCATGATAAAGATGGATATTTGATTAAATTTTTGAGATAGTTAATCATCTTTTGTGAATTTCGTTTTATGTTGTTCATTTCAACATCTCCCTTAATTTGACCAATTCTATAAAAGATAAGATAAAAATGTTCATGCTCCTGTTTTTATTATATCGTTGCTATATGATATACACGCCCGTCTCTCGCTGTCACACATCAGCGTTGTCTGACATAAAAATAATAAATGTCAATATTAACCCGCATACATCACACCCAACACTCACTGACCTATCTCAAAAACTTGAACTGAAATCTGTCAGATTCCGTAAAGGTCTGGCAGAGACAAGACAAGTGACGTCTCAAAGTTAATCAAAATTCCAATCCGCTGAACCAGATTAAATATTGGGTTAATATGTATGTGTTCGTATTTAATGCTGAAATGCCCACATTTTCTCGTCAATATCCTGTGTCATCTTCTAATGACCCTTATTATAAAGTAATACAAACTCTTGAGTGGCTAAAAATCTGAGTGTACCATAGATTGTTAAGAATTCTCTTTTATCGGTGTTATGAAATGTGTAAGGCGGTGTCTCATTTCAATATCCGTATTTTCAGCACTCCATCCATCTAAGTACCACCGGGTAGAGATCGTGATAAACGATTTGACCGGCTATTGTAACTCAAATATTTTTCTACGTGTTCCCATTTTCACTGTGTGGTATTAAAATTAAAACATTTTTTTTGTTTATACAATATCTTCGAGTGTCGGTTACACTCCATTAAGTGGTTGTTAACATTCGATTTATCAGTTCCGTTACAACTTCCAAAATATCGTGTCGGTATCGCTATCGCCAAATATAAAACTTTGTAATCTTTAGTTTCACTCCGTTCTGCATGCATTTACGTCATAACCATATAAAACGATTTATCACTTTGATCCACATGAACCGCATAACGAAATTAACTATATTGAACGTTTGATGCGGTTAGGAAACTTCTAAATGTGATCATATCCATTACCTCGCCAGCCGAGCTCGTTGAGAGTTTCTAGACTTATTACTTTAAGCTAGACGAGAAAAACTTGGTAGTGTCTGACGATATTAAGAATAAAAAGTTACATTAATTTAACTCAGAACCGCAACGGGTGGAAAGACCTAATGGAAAATGTAAGTAAAAATTAAACTTTATCCAAATACACTTAAAGTAAATTATTTTAAATTGTCTTATAGTTTTAAAGAAATTGCCTGATATCGATATAGTCACTATAAAGGTTTCAACAAACAAAACATTTTGTAAATTTTATGTTTTCGGTGCGATTTATCCGTGAGTACGAGTGATCTTTAACAGAAAAGACCAGAAAGAAGTGTGCCCTCAACTCCTCTCCACTGCATTTAATTCTACTCCATTTTATTCTATTTTATTAGTTACTGTTATTATTATACCAGAGTCTTTAAGTTCTGAAGATGTCAGCTTCAACGCAAGCGGACCAAATCCAATCCACCGACGTTTAGATTTTAGCTTACTACGATGTAAAAACGGGAATATTAATAATAGATTCTTAATAAAAAAACTAATCTGAAATGCTCATCCGATCAAGTAATGATCAATCAAATTTCCATGGAAAAGCTATGATATAAAACTAATAGATAAATCGCCTATTCAACAGTTTCGTAAGTAAGTTAAGGAAAATTGTTTACAGAAAAGTTATGACTAGAGTGAATGATATAGCTTGGCAACTTGGTATATTAAATAACAACATCTGGAAGTTACACGTGTTTTTGTGTTTCATCTGTGTATATTTGTGTAAAAGCTTTTATCTAATTTAACCAATAACAGTAGAGCTTATTTATGGTGTTTGTGTAGATAAAATACATTGTAAGGAAGTGCAGTTGGATTTCAATGGTTACTGCTTTGCTTTCAACAATCAACATTGTTTTTGGTCGTCACATTGAAGGTCTTAGTACATAGTAGACTAGATTTTTACAATTTTCAACTAGTAAAGTAATTAAATCCGGCGTAGATGTACGAGAAACGGAATTGTGTTTGTGCAATTTTTGAAATTCCAATATATTTGCATTGCTTCAACTTCTTCGGGTTTTCAATTATCAAAGAACTCTCTATCAACCTCTATGCATGTCTTTATTCGTCCGAACAAATTGTCAATACACTTTTTCCAGTCCACTACAGATACCTCCTCTACAGCCTTCTCGTACGCCACTAGCGCATCTTCCGGCAATAGAATCTTTATCGATTTCCGTTGTTTTTTTTTTTTTTTTTTTATTAAAGAAATGAAAAATAAATCATATGGTGCCAGATCAGCACTGTGAGGAGAATAACCCAAGACTTTGACAGATGTTATGAGGCAGGTTCCCTGCGCTTCTCGACCGCTGTTCTTTAATAGGCATTGATTCGTTTTGAAACAGTCAAACGGTTTGTTTCTGGATCGTATGGATAAATCCAAGTTGTGATTTTTATATTCTGCATTTTTGATGCTATCTTGTATGTGATTGTTTTCTAATAAAAAAATTCTAGTCAAAATTAAATAAAAAATTAACTATCATACAAAATATTTGCTTTAGAAGACCTTTAAATGACTCACCTGGTTTTAGGTTACATTTGAAATCAATCATGTAATGTAATCAATGTAATCATAAGAATTATCGCACGAAAATGTTCTCGACGCAAATTCATTTTCTATGAAACACGATAACTGAATTAAGCTCTAAAAAACTGAAGGGAAATTCGAAATTTGAACGAACGGTAATTTTGTTCCGTATCTTTTTCTTAAGATTTATAATCGTATTCCTAGTCCTCCTCATAAATAAAAACTTTTTCCAAAAGTAAAAGTATCCTGGTAAAAGGTTTTAAGAACAATATTATCTTCTCGATTTACACAGCTAAAAGAGAACTATTTTGCCGAGCTATGTGACTGATGTTTGAAGATCATGGTTCGTAGATCTGTTTCGGTTATCCTTTGTATTGTCTATACATCACAGATCACGTCACATATAAGCACTATGTTTACATTTGTTACTTTTCCTGATACAGTATTTTTTTTTTCCTTTTTTGTGGCAGCAAACAGTCTTACATTATAACGTAGCTCTTAACAAACAAATATATAAATTATTATAGTAGAAAAATACTAGAAAAAATCGACTCGGGTCACAAGTGAATTCTCAGGCGGGAATCGAACCCGCAGAGACGAGAGGATGTTCCTCTCATTGATGAAACAACGCTGGCCTACAGCGTAAAATCAGGAAGGTACTAGAAAATTTCGACGAGTGTTCACAAGGCTCGGTAGCTCAATTGGGAGAGCATTGGACCGGATTTCCAAAGGTTGCGGGTTCATTTCCCGCCTGAGAATTCACTTGTTACCCGAGTCGATTTTTTCTAGTATTTTTCTTATAAGATCTTATAAGATCGCATTGAAAATTGACTTGATTGACTTGAAATTGATTTGACGACCGTTTGGTGCAACGGTAGCGATCCTGCCTTTCGCACCGACGGTCCTGGGTTCAAATCCCGGAAGGGGCAGATGTTTGTATGATGAATACGAGCATTTGTACCTGAGTCATGGGTGTTTATATATATTTCTATGAATATTATGTATGTATCATAATTATGTATGTTTATCCGTTACCCTAGTGTCCATAACACAAGCCTTACAGTGCTTACTTTGGGCTAGGCTAATTGGTGTGAATGTAAGAAATATAAAAAAAAAAAAAAAAAAATTCATAAAATATATAAAAATTATAAAACAAATATATCTAAAGACCTACAGCGCCAGCAACTATGAAACTATTTATAACAATAAGGCGCGAAACTCACGCTTACAATATCCTATAAATATCCTATAATCTTCTTCTTTAGTAGCGCTATAAAGCGATCGCTGTATGCTTTAAAGAAGTTTAAACTAGGTATATAAAGAACTTTGCTCTATTAAAGTCATATTTTCATCTAAAACCTAATAAACCTGAAACATTGCTTTTTGACTTTATTAAGTATGATGATCATGGCATTTGCATCGGTAACCATTATACAGCATAATGTTATTGAATATATACAAGAAACCGATTACTTCGTGTGTGGTGGATTCGATATTTTCGGTCATCTGCCCTATCAATCTCCTGAACTCCATGCCAACCATGCTTACCATTGTGCCCTATCTACCTTTTCAATTTACTTACAAGGTTATGTAGGCGAGTCCTTACTTCTCCAAATAATAGTAACATTATATCTGGTAACATGTCCAAAAAGAGGTTTAGGAATATCAATTTCAGTATCAAATATAATGACAAACATATGGGTGTGTCAATGGAAAGAAAACCGATCCCATAGTAATAAATCGAATTGATCCTTATCCGAAGTTAGTTAAGTCTTAGGGTGATTAAACTAGATATTAATTGACTTTATAGCCTATAAAAAGTTCAAAGCTCTATCTTTATTATATTCACTGGTCCGAATTTTGTTTACTGTTTCACGAACATGCTAGTACTCTATTTAGCCTTATATGTCTTACATTTATATACTTAATAAAATATAAATTAAGGGACTCCTTTTTACAATATATTTTAGTTGTTATATTATTTATATATGTATTTTAGTTTTAGGTTAATTTAAGATAAGTTATGTTTTAGTTTAGTTTTTAAGTTATTTTATTATCCTTTGGTTAATTAATTAATAATTTATTTTATTTGTATGTGTTTCATAGATTTGTTAATTATAGTGACTATAATTTTATGTGCTGTAAATGGACTTACACCACTTTCAATATTGTAAATGTCGTTACTTCTGTTAAAGCTGACGAGTTTCTTGCGCCCATTCTTCTTGTAACTTAATATAAAAGAACTAAGTATTTTAATATCTGCAAAAAGGTAAGTTTTAGATTTAAAGTTATCGAAAAATCCATTTGTTTTCGTGAGTTTTTGAGATAGGTAACAATTTATAATAATATGAGTTTGAAGGGATCCCCGCCCATAGCTGTCGAAGTTTTTCAATTAGCCATTTGAATTTTACCACACATGATAGGTGAGTGTATGCAGAGGTTTTGCAGACACAAAATTCTCACTTGCAATCGATGGGCATTCTGCATTTCTTACTTTGGAGACTGTCTCGAACTTAAGAAACATCTCCGTGTTAAGCTGGCGAAAGATTTTTGGACAAAGGTCTGAATAGTAGAAATCATTTTCGATATATTTAATATAGAATATAAATGACATTAACTTTTAAATTGCTGTAATAGTAGTGTTATAAGTCTTATCCAAATTGTTCTACTAACTTTTGATATTTATCATTGTTGTACAAAATTTCATAAAAAGCAATCATTCAATTTATTAGACCATGAAAGTTTGTATGAGAGGTGAACGCATAATTGGTCTTAACGTGCCTTACGCAGTATCGAAGATGAGATAATAGTTTTTTGGCTACCCGTCCATTACTAATACTTGCGAGCCCAGTCTAATTATAGACGAAATGCACTAGCCGGTGCGCCATCGCGGTTTATAATAGATCAAACTATACATATTTTATATACTGAAAGTTATAATAATATGTTACTTATTTTGCCTTTCTTCTTTTGAAATTTCAGAGATATAATTGTTTAGCTATAAACATAAATATAGTTCTCCCGTTCTTCATTAGATGTCGCTGTACCAAAATGAAACGCGCTAACGTTTCGGTTCCACGACTACACATATCGTTCTCTTCCCGTTGGTTTGTTTTCCTTTCCGGCTTGAGCGCCGTAGTGACTCTATGCTGGTTCGGAGATTCCCTCATGGGAGATGTCGTCCAGCTAGAAAACCACTATGGTGGCTAGCTACTCTCGGCTTGAACTCCATTTAAGGATTTCGCCGTCCCAAAACCCGGTATGTTGTTAAGGTCATCTGCGACCAACATCAATTACACATAAAAAAAAATGGTTTGTTTTCGATTCTCTGTTTTTTATGTAATAGGGGTTTGTGACAAGTAAACCATTTACTATAAACGTCATTCATTACAGCAGTTTGTATGTTAAAATCAAACAATAATGTTATTATAGTTTATCTTGCTGAATAAGATTTTTTCTTTATATTTCTTCAAATTACTTAAACATCGTTTATAGCAAATGTCTTTCATTTATTCTTTCTCATAAATTCGGCGTGGACGTTTTTGCTATCGAGTTAGTTAGAAAACAATTTGTTTGGTCCTGAAAGAGGATCAGAGTTATTAATTAATATCCCTAATCGTTTTAATTCCTAACGAACTTTTCATCCGTATAAATGATAAGACTAATTCATCAAGTATAAATTCAGAGATAAATTGAAAATATATATTCGTAACAAATAATTATTTTGCGTTGATTATTTCAGCTGTTGACGCAAGAACGGTATCCCTTTATATTATTTATGAAAAATATCAAATCAAAAAAACTTCTTATTATTTTTAAACAAGTGTGCTTACATCAATTTTCAATTATCTCTTCGTTTCTTTCCACCTTCATAACATCATCTAGTCTTGCTTCGTATGGTTTCACTTTGTCGAATAAAAAATACCTAACACATTTTTATATAGCATCACCAATGTTCATATGAATAATCTTTTGCTTATCAGACATCAAAATAATGTGATTAACCTTGTAATTGTTACTAGCTGTTAGTTTCCCTACAGTTGTTTAATAAATAAATACATAAGATACCTATTTATATCGATTTAAAGAGTGATCCGTAACGCGAACAAAAATTTCAACTTAGCAGAACAAAAACACCACAATATTCAATATTTCAATATTTCCTGATGAGCTCAATTTAGATATGGCTCGATCAGCAAAATTCTATCAAGAACTCGTTGACTTATAATCCGTTTCTATTATTATTCTCCGATATTTCATCACTTAATGTAATTTAATTAAACACTACATAATGCTTCTAGCTTTATCATCAGTATTTGACTTAGAGATGTCAGCGAAATTGTTAATTAATACTAGTAACAATTGTATCTACTTATAAGACTGTTTCCAACTAAATCATATTTTAGTGTTTGGGGCTATGCGGCTCAAATGAAACTGTAGTCACTGTGATCTTGAAAATCTATTGCAACAAGTTTTTAGCCTGGAAACTTCTAGAAAATCCACAAATTTTTAAGCCTTGAGAGATCTCAGTGCTCCCGTACTCAAAATATGTTAGCCCACATTGATTTGGTTTCCATAATCACATAGGAGGTGTTTATCTTCAAATTATATATTAACGGGAATATGCTATTCATTTATTCATTAACACTTTATGCCCAATGACCTTTGTACCATAAAGACAGACTTATTACGAATGGCATTCTCTAATAAAGTAAATATAAATAATATGTCACTTCTTCAAAAGGGTGTATTTATCATTTTAAATTATGTACAGTTATCGCAGTCTCCTGCCTTAGTTCTTATAAGTTCCAAGCATTTGTTCATTTTCTGCAACAATTGCTCATTTCATACCATCCACCATTTCTTTAACATTCTTCTGTTTGCCCACATTTCCGAAGCTTTTAACCTTTTGCAAATAATCTGAGTTAGTCTAAACTTCTGTTCCGTAAACTAGATGGCATTTTGTGAAGAGTTTGAAATTCCGGTTGTAGAGAAGGCATAACTAAATGCTTTCCAAGCCTGTTCTATGCGGTATTTTACCTTTATACTGTGGTCTTTTTACTCATTAACCATGCCAAGACCATGAGAGCAACTGTATGAAGTAACTCTCTGAGGGAATACCTTGATTAAAGAGATTTTCTATTGGCTGTGTGTGACCAACAATATTGATTCAAGGATATATACATCAACAAAATTAAATTATGTTTATAAACATGCAATAAATTTTCGATGCGTGAGACAAGTTTACTACTTTTTCTCATAACAATCTAGCAGTTTATTGCGTAAATAACAAAAATTTTATTTTTAAAATAACTTTAAAAAAGGGAAAATAAAAGTTTTAAATTCGCCTGAATCTTAATTTAACTTGAAAGTCTTCTTATGTTGTAAGCTGAACATGAAACTAAACGCAGTGCCTAGGGATCAACTGAGGTATTAATTTATGTTAACAAATTAATTTAAACTTCATAAACAAGCAACCCCAGGGAATGAAACAAATCCACACAGATGTTTCTACCGATTGAATCTAAAGTTAATTTAGTCGGATACCACCTGGTCAGATATGCAAACACTCTCTAAGGGACAACCACTAGAAAGTCTAGACCACCGAACAACAAATCAGCCATTATTCAATTAGACATTAGGTTGTTTGTTTCAGTTCAAACGAACTATCAAACCTTCGAAAATACGATCGTATTTGTAAATAAAACCGGCTCGCCAAGAGACATGTTTATAGCACAATAAGGCAAGCTACTGTGTACTTTATAACCTGAAAAGAAAATCCAATTTTCTTCCCTTAGTAGTACGGGTAACAGTTAATTATAATTGGAATTCTTTCTACGATGTACATACAACGTTTATTGTTAGGTGTTTAAACGTTCAGAGGCCCATATTGTCTCGAAAACAGTTTGCAAAACGTATCCAGAGCGCGCATGGAAGTTCATAAAAGGCGACTGATGATACTAGAGATAATCACTGTTCCTCTCCCGTTTCTGAGGGAGGTATCCATCCACTAGTAGACATTTTTCGTCTGAGGTAATAATGGCATAATATACAACTTTACAAATCTATGATTACTCATATATATGTTGAGTTTCAATGGAGTAAAAATTGTAGTTTTACATGTAGCCCTAACATTGACTTCGATAGTAGTTATTTGTATATATACTATGCATATTTTTATGTACATTTCGATTTAAATCAGAATTATTGTATCATTCCTAAAAATAACTATATGGGTATGATTCTCTATATATATGTATATGATTCTCTATCCTATATTTTATTTAATTGATCATTTGATTGTCTGAGGAAATTTTTTACAAGAATAAATTGAACTTTTCTTAGGAGTCAAGTGGGAAAAACTTCCACATTCTCTTGCTATCCAAGATTGATAGATCCTTTGCATTTTTCCAAGTGCTTCTTAGCTGAATAGTCGCGCCCTATTCGTGTTTTTAGTAACAACATACCTACAACATCAAAATGTAATATTTTTACAGGTAAAGAACAAACAGCTATGTTTTGTTATTTAAGCATTTTAAAAAAATCGAAGAATTATTTAAATGTCGACCCCTTAATTCTTCGAGCTCCGTGATCAAGTATTTCGCGAACCGATTTTTATGGTAACGAAATTTCTATACCTCGAATTCGATCCCCTGTCAGGTCAATGTAGAAAAACGAACTTTTCTATATTAGTTCGGGTCTGGGCATTGTCGCACCGTCGTTGTTTGTGAATTACATAACACAAGTGCTTCAGCTACTAAACTTGGGTTCAGAACACCGTATGTGATGGTGTTTAATATTTATTCATTTATTACATGAGACCTATACACGAGAGTAAAGACACATTTTGCAGGTGGGCAAAGTGATGACGGTTCATGCGGTGTCCTAGCTTTACTAGCTGTCTTCTGATCTGGGTTCTGCTTTGATACCAGTTGAAGTAGATTTATAATAAGTTCTTATTTTTACTCCAGCAGTGACAGAGTACCCACTTTTCTTAAAAACCACACATATTTTCCACCATCATCCTGACACGAGAGCGGATGAGCGCGAGTAATGAATGTATCCTCATTGTTACAGGTGGAAGTAAACGAGCAACGAGGCTGACAGTGGCCACAGCAGTCGGCATTTGGATACTGGCCGCTTTGTTAGCGACTCCAGCATATGTTGGTTCTTACTTAAGGGCCTTTGTCGTTAATCCGACTACACAGGTAAGAGTTGAGTGTTCAACGTATAATATTGAGGGCCAAATGCTACTTAATAAATGGAATACCATACCTAGGAAAATGCTTCCTAAGTACTATAGAGATAATTATCGTCAACGACATATAAATTTTGCTGCTGCTGCAATTTCTTATTTGATTTTGAACTCTATGTGTTTCGTTTTAAGCTGTAAATCAAATAAAGAATTTTCACAGTTTTGTTGATTGATGTTCTGGTGACTGAAACTATGACATGTGACATGAAAATAATTAAGATGAGAAAAGATAATTAATGAAAACCTTTTATAGTAGGTATGATTTATGACACGCAGTGTAACGTTATTAGCAAGAAACTAAGAGTTTATCGTGGAATACCCATGTGTGGTTATTGAATAGAATGAGCAATGATGATTTGAATAATTTAAATCGTGAATTCGTGAAAAAATAGTGACAAAATGGTCGATTTGATAATAAAAACTAATAATAATATTTCTTACAATCACACCAATTAGCCTAGCCCAAAGTAAGAACCGTAAGGCTTGTGTTATGAATAGTAGGAATAAAGGACAGACATATTTATATCATACATAAATAAGTAATATTAATAGAAATAAATACACATGACTGGGGTACAAATGCTTGTATCTATCACACAAAGATCTACCCCTCGTGGCACTCGAACCCAGGACCGTCGGTGCGAAAGGCTGGATCGCTAACGTTGCACTAAACGGTCGTATTATAACGCTCCATATTTATCTATCTCTTTAAACCATACAGTGCTTATTTCGGGCTAGGCTGATTGATATGAATGTAAGAAATATAGTTTCTTATTTCCTAGGTATTCTTTCAACCAAGTAGAGCAACATACGTACCGCGTTAAAGTTTACTATTTTCACCCCTTATGTAAATATTTACATCTTATTTTGGTCTACAGCGTAGAGTTGTGCATTTTGTTAAAAGACCGCAAATATCTTGCAAAATTGTTGTGCATCTTGGTATGTAACTAGTCTGGCCATCAATACTGTTACATAAAACCTCTTATTTTATTTAACTTTTTAATTATTTTGAATATAGAACGCGTTTATTATTTTAAAACTTTTTTCGAATTCACGCCATTTCACATATTTTTACGCGCTCATTATCAAATTACAATATGGAAAGGGGTGTAAAGGAAAATAGGATTGCAGTGTTTGCCATGCACAAAGTGGGTATGAAGCCGTCGGTCATATTCCAGACACTTCAAAAGCTTGGTATCAGCCATATGTACGTATATCGTACTATCAACAGATACAAAAACACTTCGGGCGGCCGCGTGCTGTTAGAACTACACAAGCTGTTAATGCTGTTAAAGCCAGATTCCGTTAAAACCTCATTAGGAAGTAAAAAATCTTATCGTGAAAAATGAATATTCCCGCTAGGACTCTGTCGCCTATTATAAAACAAGACCAGAAAGCTCGGTGCTTACCCTCGATATAAAGAGAGTCGATCAATCAAAATGCCTTCTGTAACGCTACGCAGGTGAAAGGCACAGAAATATCCTACTTACCGATGTAAACATTTTCACGATTGAAGAGCACTACAATAAGCAAAATGATAAAGTGTGCGCTCACAGTTTTATAGAAGCTGTTCAAGTGGTCGGAAAGGTACAACGTGGTCATCATTCTGCGTCAGTGATGGTTTGGTGGGGCGTGTCTTATCAAGGCGTCACAAAGCTTTACCCAACATTAACATTTTTGTAAAAAAGGAGTGAAAACTTTACCCAAAGTTTATCAAGAGACAGTATTGGATCTTGTTGCGAAACCTCTCAGCAGTACATTTTTAAAAATACATTTTTAGTACCGTGGACTTTCCAGCAGAAATCTGCTCCTGTTCACAAGGCACGAACTACCCAAGCCTGGCTTGTAACCAACGTTCCGGACTTTATAAGAGCTAAAGACTGGCCCTTATCTAGACCAGACCTCAACCCCTTAGACTACAAATTATGGTAAGTTTTAGAGGACATAGACTGCTCTAAACGACACATCAAATCTCTTAAAAAATCTCTGGAGCAGGCAGAGATGAAATTTCCCATTGTAACAGTGCGTAAATCCATAGATTCGTGGCCAGACCGATTAAAGGCCTGTATAAAAGCCAAAGGTGGCTATTTCGAATAGAATTTTTTTTTTATTTTTTGCTGAGACTTTAATAAATTTGTACATTTAGGCTGTAGTAATATTACATTACTTCATTAAAAAAAATGCATTTTCGGTTTTAACAAAACTTATGGCCGGACTAGGTATATAAAAATCAATCGCCATACTGTAATCACGCAAAAACTCGACAAGTTGTCGATGGTCTTCGGTAAATTGTACTCATGCTAGAAAGTTTGTGTAGAGCAAGCAAAAAATGGTGAGCAAAATCGAGCGTTGCAAAGTACGCCACGGCTACTTTCTTATAAAATTTATTTGCTGGCGTTATCAGTTTCCAACAACCTCGTCGCAGACCTCGTTTGCCGGACTTCTTTTTCTTTCTTTCTTGAACCTAAAATTTAGGCATTTAGTTTATTTAAAAGCCAGTGATTACTAGGGGACAACGAGAAATCTTTCACCTTTACATCTTAAATGTCTTTATGCAATTCATGCTCCCAATGTTGGGTTCGTTTACCTATGAATAAAATCACACTTGGGAGAATGGCCTGTTTGGATTGATAGAAGTTTAGGATAATAATTTCACCTGAGATGTTTTTTTCAAAAAACGTTCTATATTAAAAGCTGTTAAGGTATAATCACCAAAACCTCAAATAATAAATTAATAAATCGATTTTATACAATGCCTGTAAATTTGTACAAATCGACGCATTTATGATGTAGTTCTTTGATAATCTTTCTTATCATAACAAAAACAATTTCGAATTGAAAATCCCCACTTGTATTCAGTATACGGTACTCAAACCCGTGACATCTCACTATCCGTTCCATTGCTCCTCCAATTTATTGAGACACCGAGACATTGACTGCTCCGTTAAATTGTTGCAAATTTTTCTTAAGTTGAGCATCAGCATTACAAGTATCAAACAAATGATAAAGATGAAACTGATATATAATTTCAAAGGATAATTTTAATCGTTTATTCAAGCATCTGCAAGAATTTATACTGAAAGCAATGTTTAATAGTAATTGGAGAGCAATCCCCCGGATAACGTAAGACAAGATACCTGAGACAAAATCAACATTACCTAGTTTTTGCTATAAATCAGACAGTATAAATAAAATTTTCCAATGTGGGTAACGTCTCATCAGTTGAGCAATTAGACAACTCTGGGTTGTTTAAAAAAATATTTCTATAAAAAATCTTTGCTATACAATCATTGATAACTCGTGCCTACGTGCTTACTCGAAAATTAAATTAATATTAGGTCAGACATAGGTCATCTATAATACGACTCAATATATAACCTTATCGACCTTGACGACCGTTTGGTGCAACGGTAGCGATCCTGCCTTTCGCACCGACGGTCCTGGGTTCGAATCCCGGAAGGGGCAGATGTTTTTATGATGAATACGAGCATTTGTACCCGAGTCATGGGTGTTTTTATATATTTCTATGAATATTACATATCTATGTATCATATATGTAAGTCTATCCGTTAGCCTAGTATCCATAACACAAGCCTTACTGTGCTTACTTTGGGCTAGGCTAATTGGTGTGAATGTAAGAAATATTTATTTTATTTATTTATCAAAGAATAGTCAACGCTCTCCTATCCTACGCACTTTTTTTTACGAACGCACTATATTTAAAATATATTTAACATTTTATATCGTTTCCAGTGTGTTGAATAGCTGTCTAAGACATTATATGTGAATGGATACTTAAGGATTTTGTAGGCATTCCACAACAAGCCCTTTTTATTTATACTTTAGAAAAAACGTTACTCACCCTCCGTCGGTAAGCGACGAAGTTGTGTGGAACTCTCAATTGAGCACCTGTTCAGCTATAAAGCTTATTGAGTTAGAATCAAGCCACAAAAACCTTAGCATCTACGCCACTCCATTAATCCCTCGGGACTATGGCAGATTTCACCACTAAGTGCGCCTAAAGTACTAGCTTTAAATTCTAGGAGTCCTATCTCCTCGAGGTATTTCTTATTTATTTTTCAACGTTTATATACCTTTCAACTGAAAGACGTACTTTACGAGTTAGCAGGCAGGTTGGAGAAAAAGACCATAATTCGGAAACATCATTTATATTGTATTGTAAAATTATTGTAACAAACTATTCAAGTATTTCATAAAATCAGATGTTCTTTGTTGAAGTTCACATACATTAGATAACTAAAATATCTTGCCTAATTTGGAAAAGGTTGAATAATGCATTGCTAGCTCGCCTGCAAATATGTGTAGAGACAAACGGCAATGCCAAATGCCAAATAAAAATGTGCAGACACACACCAAGACAGTGACTTAATATACACCTTCACCAACTACTCTTCATGTGTATTCGGGCAAATTTTACGGAAGTAAGCTAGACATTTTAGTTTTCTTTTAATCAATCAGTTATGCTTATAATACCTATATATTATTCAGACGTGTATACTTGAATTGCAATTTTAATATGACTAAATTACGATGAATTGTTAGTGTTTTACAATGTTACCTCATGTTGGCATTACTATTTAATGACAGTAAACTCAAATAGTTGATGGGACACGAACAGGCATAACTAGTATTATATAATAATAATAATATTATATTATTTATTTTAAATCAACATAACACAATAAAAACAGAACCGTGACAATAATATTAAAGATACCTTGATTGTGAAAGCATTTTGAATATTAATTGACACATAATATCATTACAATGTGTCATGCTCCTTGAACTTGTATTATAAACTGTGTATTCTAACAAAAATAATTACAAAAAAAAATAAAAAAATCTTCTAAAAGACAGCATATCTGTAACAATGTGATAAGTTAAAAAGGTAATTACTTAGAATGTTTGAAGTTTGTCCTTACTTACCATTGGTTATTCGTAATAATCTGTGTTTAAGGATTCCGCCCCAAACCCCTGGCGAACGCTCGTTGTGTGTTTTGTGGTCAACGGGAAAGCTATGTATCTATTACGATACCTTTAATTGTGAATGGTCGGTGCTTTTCTACTCTACCGGACTTTACTTTTTAATTTGTGCGATTGCTGTCGATCGCTGATGACCGCCACTGTGCCTTTAGATGGACCTCAAGCCAAGAGTAGCGAGCCAACGTAGAGTTTTTTTGCCAGACAGCATCACCCCTGAGGGAGTCTTCGAATCAGTAAAGATAGACTATCGCGCTCCAGCTGAAAAGAGAGGTATCATAGGGTACTTCTAATGGTTCGAACCTCGAGTATGGTACGATTGGTACGCTGTGTCGTGGAAGTGAGTGGACTCCACACCGCACCTATATTCGACAATTTATCTCAATAAATAAATAAAACATATTTATTTGATACCTAGGTAACACTTAAAATATTTAGAAAATGAAAAACGGCTTAATGTAGAAAGTTGCCAATACTTTTATTGTTTTTTGAAGTTATCTCCGTTCCTCTCTACACATCGTCGCATTCGATGGAACCTCTGAGAAAAGCAGTGGGCCCATTCTTCCTTAGGGGTCTCTTCTATGGCATTTTCGTGCGCTTTCACCGCATCTTCAGTGCACGTAAAGCGAATACCTCGAATTTTATCTTCAGTTCTTGGGAATAAATAAAAGTCGCAGGGCGCCAGGTCAGGACTGTATGGCGGATAACTCATTATCTCGACACCTGCCATAGTCAAATATACAACAGTCCGTTTTGCGGACTGCGCTGAAGCATTGTCGTGGTGAAGGCGGATCCTGCTTCGAGGGCGCTGCTGTAGATTTTTTTTCCAAGACAACAGGCAAACAGCGATTGACATACCAGTCTGCAGTAACTGTCCTTCCATCTTCTAGCACAACTGTCGCGAAATGACCTTTCCGACCAAAGAATGAGGCAACAATCTTTTTTCCTTGACTTCTTCCTTTCTTTACCTTAGGTGGCCGGTCCTCGAAAGGAAACACCCACTGAGCTGATTGTCTTTTGGTTTCGGGTTCGTAGCAATATATCCAGCTTTCATCTCCTGTGACGATGTCAAATACAGCATTTGAGTCACCGCCGTTGAACTTATCTAACATTTGGCGACACCAGTCCATGCGAAGGTGTTTCTGATCGTCGGTTAAAGTATGGGGAATCCATCTGGTACAAAGCTTCCTGACGCCTAAATGTTCGTGTAATATTTTTTGAACTTGACTCATACCAATGCTTAGGCTTGCCCGTATCTGCTGATACATAGGTCACTCTCTTATCATCCTCTATCATGCATCGCATAGCACTAATGTTATCTTCAGTAGTCGCTGTTAAAGGACGTCCCTCACGCGGATCATCATTGAAATTGCTACGTCCACGCTTAAACTCGTTAAACCAATTGTATATAGTGGCACGAGATGAGGCTTCATTAAGAAATGCTAATCGCAGCCTATCATAGCTTTGTTGTTGAGTAAGCCCACAACGAAAGTCATAATAAATCATTGACCGAAAATTTTCTCGCGTTAGGTTTATTATCACGTGTAACAAGAGTTTTAGATTTGCCGACAATTCACAAAAACAAATGACAAATGTATGCAATATACTTCATTAGGTTACCAAAGAGTTCTAAAATTGAAATTCAAAAAAAGTTTTCACTAGCAATGTTTCTAACTGGCCAGTTCTAAACATTTTCAGTTTTACCCACGTACTTAAACATAAGTCAACAAAAACTGTAACAGTAAAAATAAAATATAGAATTAAATTTTAAACTCAAAAAAAAAACAAAAATCGCAAACAACTTATTATGTACCACGTCTGTACCAAATAGGTGATCAATTCAGCTTATGTCAGCTAAAGCCTGACACTTATTTTCAATTAGACTCCATTCTTTTCTTAAAGGAGACACAAGGACTCCTTTGCAGTGCATAGCATGACCTTAAATCAATAATACTAAACTTATAAATATCTCTTTATTGCACACATAGGATAACGAAAAAGAAATCAACGAAAAGTAGACAGACAGGCAGCCTTATTGCTAAACAACAGTCTCTTCCAGGCAACCTTGGGTGAAAAGCATTAATAAAGATGAAAGGTTAATAATGAAGTGGTTGCGTATTTTGAGAGGAAAAATATAAATTTACAATATGTTATCGCTAATGGTGATATAAAATAATAATAAGAGGAGAGAGAAATAAAGATTGTAAGAAAGGAAATAGCTTTTATATCTGTTAATTAAATCCTTTAAATTCAAAAATAAAATCAATAAAAAATTAAAACCTGTATAACCTAGATGTGCGGCGCCCCTAAGCTTCGTAATGCGACTCTATATTAGTATCCATTATACCTTTATTTAATATCTATTGCACAGTCATTAACACACTAAGCTATACAGTTTGACGTTTTCACCTGCCTTATATAATGACATAAAGTAAGTAGAAACGTTCTATTACAATGTTTATACACTTAATTTAAGAGTATATAACACGTTAAACTGCCAACCAGTTTCCAGTTCAGTTTAGAATGAAATAATTGCTTAAAGCCAATTTGGCCAATTCCTTTAACTTTATTTTATATTGAAATACTATTGTCATGTCTTAGTATTTGTGTGCGTTTTTTTCTTTTCAATTATCATTATTGGATATCGCATCTGTTTCGTTATATTGGAGCTAGGCCCTCAGTTTTACCCGCATGTTTCCCTTAGAGATACATAATAAAAAAAATGTGTGTGTATCCTATAATTCCGTTGAATGTAGGATATAACCTCCTTTATCAAAAGATACAAATTTTACCTCTTAATAAGTTCAGTATATCAGTTATAAGCGTGCTACGTCTTAGATAATCATCTCTAAGAAGTAACTTTCCTGAAGCTGTAAAAAAAAGCTGTCAAGCGGGTTTTTTCGTAGCGATCTTTAACAACAAATAAAGTGACTCTTACGTGTACAAATGCTGGTAATAAATATCCAGCTGATCCAAATCAACTTCCTTGCTGACAGAGAAATGTTTCAGTCTAGGAAAATAAAATACAACCCATTTGTCTTAATAACGATGTAGGGATAGCCTCTTTTCGCATAATATTTACTTTATTTTCAGTTGTAAGGAGCTATGTCGCGTGTTAAGCGTGAGCAATCAAGCGTTACCTTGATTGCGATAAATAAACAACTTTCGCAAGGATCGTGTTGGGATGGGTGTCCTAATTTTATTATATCTTGAGATCTTCCGTGCTTCAGAAAACAAATGATTTGCTTGAAAATAGAATGAGTGACCAAAATGTTTTAATTTTTTTATATCTTTTTTCGGTCAGGAAGTAACATGTCTAATGCCTCATTAATGGTCGCCAATAACAGAAATATTGAGGATGTCCCGAATGATATATTTTCTGTGTTGGTACTACTTCAAACATATTTTTATTGCCTTTCGACGAAACTTATTCAGAAAATGAAAATAACTTTATTCGAATGGACTTAAAAATAAGTAGTTTTGAATCGTCCAACATTTTTTCCTACCACCCATTCAGGACGTCTTTTAACTGACAAGAAGAATGGGCGCAAGAAACTCGTCAGCTTTAACAGAAATAACGACATTTACAATATAATACGTCGTCACCATACACAATCCACAAAAAAAAAAAACAAAATTATTTTGTTATGACAATACTAATAGTGTTATGATATCATTATTTCGTTGTTTCGTTGATTACAACAAAGTCAACAAGTATCTGTACTTACTTAAAGTAAGTATCCCTGAACATTGCAATAACATACAGGGAATAAACGACAAATTTAAGAAAACAACAAGATTTATGTTTAGTTTTAGCCAATACTGAATACTGAAGGTTAGAGCAGACCCATTTCCCAAGGCAGCACCCGTTCACGAGCATGACGCATGATACAGCCATCGCTTCGCTCAACCATATCTTAGGGAACGTAACGATCCGCACCACATGCCACCACCCAAGAAATGTATTAAGAGAGCATGTCATACTCTTATCTACCAGTAATAAATTAGTTTTAAAAAATTAAAAAATGCTAATGCTGTATGTTACAACCTGTAATAAATAGTGTCATGTTGAAATGACACATATTACTTCCATGCATCGCGATCTATTAAATAGTCGTTGACCTTGTAATAACCTTTGGACATGAGCTTATTTTTAACATACATTTTAAACTTATGATAAGGCAAATCTACTATACTTTGTGGAACTTTATTAAACAGTGCTATACCTTTCCCCAAGAAAGAGCCTCCTGTCTTTTGAAGTCTAAATCTTGGAACGGCAAGTCTATTCTTATTTCTGGTGTTAAAGCAATGTACGTCGCTATTTTTGACAAAAGTATTGTAGTGTTTTCGTACATAAATTATATTCTCATAAATGTACTGTCCCGCCACAGTAAGAATATTAATTTCCTTAAAGAAATCTCTGAGAGTATACCGAGGCCGAAGGCTGTATATTGCACGGACAGCTCTTTTCTGTAATACAAAAATGAGAAAAACATAATGTAGCAGGAGGTTTAGAATTTAAAGTCGTTCGGGTGTGTAAGAACGGTGGCGTTCTATTGAGCCTTGACTAAACTATCGGTACAAAACAGCGAGAACCCCGACGATCTTATGAGCGTGAGCCAGTTATACCGTTGGCTTGGCTGCATTTACTATAAGCTTTATACAGTACTGGGATCGATATCCGGTGTTTTCACCATCTTAGGTTCGTCCGAGATACGAAGTCCATTCCACGAGCCCATTTTTCGTATAGTAACAACAAAAAAATAATAATAATAACGGAATAGAATATGCAGCGTTACATTTATGTAGTTTATTATTTGCTACCTATTCTGCCGCATCTATGAATTTAATTTCTGCTATAGGTTGTCTGGTAGAGACTTATTTTAGCGTGTAGTCCGCCTATTGTGTTCATGAATAAACAAATTATTGTAATAGGAGTCATTTAATAAAATAATCGTCATAATTTTACTATTACTGCACCTACTGCCTCGGCACAAGCGTTTTCCATGGAAACACTATACGGAGAATATGCCATACCCATTATTTGATTTGATCAATCGTGACTAAATTAAATAAGACTAATTTAGAAATGAAGATATTATATACTATAGTAATAACTAAACTAGTTCGCCTCCAATCATTGAATCGTTAGTGTTCAATATAACTTCATGGTCGATGCTTTTAATGTATGCTGATATATGTACGGCTCATATATAATGAAATAGGACAGGGTACGCTACATACAGTTATGCGTTATTCGGTGGCCATGTCTTAGTGGTGGATATAAAAAATTTAGTGAAATAATTACCAATTATGTTTCAGATGGCAGGTAGGATGAATCCATATGCCACTTAAGACTTAGACAAATTGAGTTTTTTCTAGTAATATAAACTATTTTGAAACAAAATTTGGTTATTAATGCTTAAAAAAGAATAATATAATAATTATCAATAGCTATTACTTTATTAAGGTTGAAATTAATCAATCATCAATCACCACGAACTGACTAAACTAATATAATAGTAATTGCTGTATTTAGTCATTGGTCGTTAATCATCAGTCAAACTAAAATATAAACAAATCCAGAAAGTGATTTTCCAAAATATGTAACTCCTTCAATAATAGTAGCAGAAAGATGAAAAGACATTATTCTACTATTTACTACACAACATACCAAGATACCATTTGAAGAATCGGATTTATTGTGATTCGTTAAACACAGCAAACTTTGAATGCATTTCCTTTGTAAGATGCCGAAAATAACGAATCTGCAAATACGGAGAAAATTGGAGCGCTCGTTATAAGTCGAATTCCAACGAAAAACCTGAACTAGTGTAAGGAGATGTTGAAAATGTCTGACAAATTCTTGACATGGATATTCTTCAAATATGTCGATACTGCATTATAGTATTTTAGTAGAGGAGCTGACATCCTCATCTCTACGAACTCGATTGTCATAGTAATCTGATAGTTTTTATTTGCATGGTTCTTTCTGAACGTGGAAATAAAAACGATATGTCCAAGAATATTTCAAGAAATCCAACAGTATTGGAGACACTAAATCTCCAGCTCTTTTAATTAAATAAATAAATGTATTTCTTTTGTTACCTTTTGTAATTAAAGATAAATTATTGAGCGAAGCTCTCTTTTAGGCAACTCACAAATTTCGCTTGTCTCCCTCCTGCTACTTAACGGTTCAACCGATTTGAACGAATTTTGGCATGAACATACTTGATTATAAGCTGACGGACAAAGGCTATGTAAAAAAAATATGTACTTTACCATGGAGGAATAATCACCGAAAGAAAAATTCAAAAGCTGATCACAGCCAAACCGCTGAGACTACATTAATGAAATTTGGCGCCAAAACTCACATCGTGGTCGGGACTAATGTGCAAAAAAAAGTTTTGAAATCGATTCTAATTGCTTTGCTCAATATTTTCAAACAGCAGCATGTATTGCAGACCTAGTAACTTTTATCAAGTACTAGTTATTCATACTGTTCACAACCAGTATGAGAGTACATAGGCAGGCGAGAGAAAGATATGCAGTCAGTTATGTGTGTATCTCTCTCCTACTCGCTTATCCAAGATAAAACCTATGTGTGCGTTATTTCTGTTGCCAATGGTGTAAAGGCGTTAGGTCGAAGGATGGCTTTTCCCGTATAAGTATAGTGCCTACTACATATGTGGCTAACGTGATCCAAAAAATCTTTGGCTTTTCTTAAGATAGAGATAAAGGCCTAAAGTCTTTTAAAATGCTTTTAGTAGTTACAAACCATTTGATTGCCTTATCTTAAGGCTAAAAAAACACAAGAGCCAAACAGTCTTCGGGATCATTGACTACCGCACACAATTGTTATAGGTATAACAGTGTTATAGGTACCATAAATAATAAATTCAGATTTCCTTCGGTTAGTCTAAAATAATCGATCCTAATTTAATTCAAACAACCCTCATTGCCCGAAGCTACTTACCCAAAAATATTCTTTAGTCTAAGCAATCTTTTCACACTTTCATAATTGTTGACCCTAATTATTGAAATCCGGAATTATATAACTTCTAATATGAATGTACTAAAACTATCTGGATTTCTGAGGATTAACAAAGACAACGCTATATTATTTTTGATCCTAAAAGGTGCTTTCAATTTATTTATATTTATTTAAGACTTGCGTACACTTACGTAGTTGACAATAAAGATTTTAATTTGAATTTGAACCATGTCACACTAAATCGGCTGATAGCAAAGAGACAACAATAAATAAATAAATAATTATTGTAATGTGATATGGTTCTACGGGGTATAAATCTTATTGCACTACGCTTTCGTTTTATCAAATTTACGAAAATTATCCACTGACTGTTGTGGGTTCAAAAAGCGTTAGACATGTTGATTAACCTTGTAAATACGAGCAATATAAATGGGCATAGATATTTTCGAGAAATAACGGTCTTAAAAGTATCGGGAACGCCCGGCTACTGGCTTACCTAGTATCAAGAAATATCCGTGCTTTTCCTCCATTATAAAATAAATATTCTGTAAAATTAATGGCTCAATATCTAATGACGAACGTTTATAAAAGGCACAAGACAAAAATATTAAACCATGCGAACTAGGATTGACATCAAAAATAGATATAATGTACATTTCCCATTTTCTTTGATACAAAGTAGATATTTGACTATTTCAAATTAAAAATTATTTTTTTAAGTCTAGAAATTTACCTGCACGTTAGTAGGAAACTGACCGATAGTACTGGTTTCTAGTTGCAACCCGGTTCTTTAGGAGTTGAGCACCCTCTCGTATGGATACAATAAGGTAATGAGATCCTCAGATACTCAATACGTTCGTGTCTGTCGACGAAACTTGCTTTCAACAGGGATTACTCATTAATGAATATATAACAACGTAAATTTTACTCAGCTTGTAAAAGCTGAGATCGAGTTTAAAATCCCTTGTTAACGAAAAGAATGAAAGTTATAATGAAACACGTAATATATTTATGTTCTCTAATTCTGCAACATAAATATATGGAAAATTATAAATAATATATTAATATTAATATATTTATTGAAAACATTGATGGAATTGCTTGTTTTTTATTTTCTTATTAATTCAAATTGACACTGTTTTCTTTAAGTCAGAAATATTAATGTTTGTTATTTAACCTTTTTTTGTTAAGTGACTCATTAGGTGAACATTTTTTCACTTGCACATAGTAGCCAATCGTTTATCTGACATTTAAACGTAATAACACTTTGGGCGGTCTGACAGTTTGGTATACAGGTGTCCTATAAAATGAAGCGTAAGTCCAGAAGTAGAGCTACCCAAATCCCCCATACGTATTATCTGTTATATTTTTGTATGAGATTCACTTGTGACCCGAGTCGATTTTTTCTAGTATTTTTCTATTATAATAATTTATATATTTTTGTAGTTTTTGAGTTATGCAATATTTCTAATTTTTTGACAAACATTTTAAACTTAATTTATTTATTTATTTATTTATTGATTTACCAACATTTGAGTAGGTACATTGTTACATTCATAAACAACAAATCCTAAAATTTAACACTAAATGCATCAAACAATTATAGGTAAATACAACATGCTCAAGTAGAAATTTAACAATTAATTTAATTTAAAATAAATAATTATAAACATTAGAAATGTCAAATAATTGTATTGTAAATAATTGAAATAATTGAATTGCAACTTTTTTAAATATATTTAGTCATAAATTAATCACTAATTGTACTAACATAATTAATTATTTTAATTTTACTAACATAATGTAAGTGCAATGTTATTAACAAAATAAGAATATATATTTATTTAATTCTGAAACAGGTGATTATTATTATTACTCTTATTATGCGTATCAATGACGATTTTACCGACATAGTTGAGCGAGTCAAAGTGAACATCAAATGAATTGTTATATTTGTTAATTAGTTTGCAAAATCGTGAAACAGGAGAGTTAGCACCAAACACCGTCTTACGGAATGGAGGGCATAGTGGTGTAATTTTGTTACGTGGATATCTATTGGGTGCGCGAAAGTTAAAAAACGACAACAGGAATGGACAGTCAACCTTATCATTTAGAACCTTCCAGGCAAAGCGGACATCAGTCAATTCGCTACGACAAGCTAATGATAACATTTTGAAATGACGAAGTCTATCGACATACGGGATTCTTTTCATTTTTTTGATATGCCATTAGCGAAGGCTAAATGCCACATAAATCTCTTCTGCACCCGTTCCAATCTTAAGTAATGAGTAGCAAAATGCGGCCTCCACACTATACTTGCGTACTCGAGAATGCTACGAACCAAGCTATTGTACAACTGAATCTTGACACTATTGCCTCTGAAGTCCTTAGCGTTTCTAATTATAAAACTTAACATTTTAGAAGACCGTTTTATGATGCTGTCTATATAAGGAATAAATGTTAATTTATTATCAAAGACAACCCCTAAGTCCTTTATCTGCTGTAGTTCCTTAATTATAACATCCCCAATATAATAATTTGAAGAAACTACCCTTGATTTGCGTGAATATCTGACAAGGAAGCATTTAGAAGCATTGAGAGTCATTTGATTCACAGAACACCAGCGTACAAGGCTATTAATGTTATTCTGTAGTTCGACACAATCTTCTATCGAGTCAATTACTTTGCAAAACTTCAGGTCATCCGCATACATATAAGATTCCGAGGATTTGATACATTCTGGCAAATCGTTGATAAATATGTTGAACAGAATGGGGCCCAAGTGAGATCCCTGCGGAACACCAGATACTATATTGCATGATTGTGACCGAAAACCATTAACAACTACATAAAATGACCTATTTGCCAGATAAGATTCCAACCAGCTCAATGAGACAGGAGTGAAACCATATGCAGCTAACTTTTGCAACAGAATTGAGTGAGGGACACAATCAAAGGCCTTGCTGAAATCCGTGTAGATAACGTCAACCTGTTTATTAGAATCTAACGCAGCAGTTAAAGTCTCGACAAATGTCACCAAATTAGTGCAAGTAGATCTATATTGAACAAAACCATGCTGCCTCAATGAAAAGTATGGCTTGAGGTGAAGTTGAATATAGGGGCAAATAAGTGACTCGAAAATTTTAGCAAAAGTAGACAAAATAGATATTGGCCTGTAATTTTGTATTACTTCTCGAGCTTCCTTCTTGTAAACAGGGTCAATTTTTGCAGTTTTCCATTCATCCGGAAAGATTCCAGTCCGCAATGATAAGTTAAATATCATTGATAGTGGACTCACCAATTGTTCAGCACATCTAAGTATAAAGATAGGAGGAATTCCATCTGGGCCAGCTCCCTTTGTAGCATCTATACTTTTAAGTTTTTTCAATAATATTTCATCACCTATATCAGGTAAAATAAACAATTGGCTGCCATTTTGTAAGTGCTGCAGCTTATAGGAATCCTTAACCTCGGTGTTGCTAATGCTTTGGTTGTTATAAATTGAATTAAAATGTGACGAGAAAAGCTCACAAATTCCTATTCCATCTGACGTAGTAATAAGACCATCTGTCATAGCAATAGGATAAGAACTACATCCACCACGGCGCTTTTTTACATAAGACCAAAACAACTTGGGATTATTTTTTATATTATTCTCTAAACTATTTATATATTTTCTGTAACATTCAGAAGCCAAATGTTTACATCGAGAATCCAATAATTTTACTTCATAGCCATCTAGCGAATTTCCATATCTCTTGTACTTTCTTCTAAGTTTGTATTTTTCTTTTAATATTTTTATCAAGGGTTGGGTGAACCATGGCGGAAATTTGTTATTATGAGGTTTTTTGAACGGCACATACTGTTTAATAATAGATCTAATGGTTTTGTATAACACATTAACAGCGTCATTTACATTATTCAAACCATTGAACAATTCATGCCAATCACAAATTTGCAACTGTCTACAAATAGCTACATAATCCGCATTATAGAAATTGTAATTCAGAGTTTTTGTGTTATAAGGTAATTTTATGTCTTCTTTTAAACCTATGTCAATAACAAGAGGCGGATGTAATTTGTCGATACGACTAAGATAGCTTTGAGACTCACTTACATTTAATGATTTAATATTTGAAAGTACTAGATCCAGAGTTCTACCTGATACATTTAAAACTGTACTGTGTTGTTTTAAAGAATTGACATTCATAAAATCTATTAATTTATTAGCCATACTCGACATCGGGTGCACTACTGAAGACTCGCTCAACATGTTCCAGTTTATATTTCCCAGGTTAAAATCACCAATCATTAAAATATCACTAGGGGATTGTTCAAAAACAAAATTACAGTTGTCAAAGTAGTGGTCCAATACAGTATTATTCACGGGAGGTGGTAAATAAACAGCGCAGAGAGCTATCTGACGGACAGAATTATGATTTGGGATATCAATTACTACCGAGATATCCTCACAACTGCTTTCCCATTTACATACTCGTTTTGAAGGTAACTTTTTGGAAACAGCCACTAAGACTCCACCGCCATCCTTTTTGTGACCAAAACACAAGTCATTCCTGTCCCTCCTGTAGATGATATACCTGTCGTCAAACAGCTCACTACTGCTAATAGAATCGTTCAGCCAGGTTTCCGTAATAACGATAACATCATAATCATTAACACAAATTTGTTTATAAAAATAATGGGTTTTAGTTCTAAGTCCACGTGAATTTTGATAATACAAATTTAAAGAAGAGAATTCAATAATTTTTTTAACAATTATAGCATGCACTATTAAATAAAATGAAACAGAATTGATTAGGATAATTTATCGAGAAACCTATTATCCCTTATAAGTATATGCTCAGAAGCATCATCCCTTCTCATAAAAACTCTGCCGTTACGCACCCAAACATATTTGTAACCAATGTCCTTAGCTTTAACACGCGCCGCAGCATGGAGAGCCTTGTTAGTAGGCGAGAGATGTTCCATGATATAGATTGGTACTTTTTCTCCTGAGATGCCTATGTGACTTGAGTTAATCTTGTCATTGGAATGTGATTTGTTGTATTTGAACGCGGAAGCCAAAAAACTATCTCGTATATGTGGGGTGTTAAACTGAATTATAACGGACCGAGGACGATTACTTTTCTTGTCCAATTTAGCAATTCTAGTACACTGTGCAATATTTTCATTATTCACTTGATGACCAATGACAGAACCCAGCTGCTTTACCATCATCAAAAGATTCTCATTTTTCCTCTCTGGAACGCACTGTATTTCGATGTTGCTAGCTCTTGAATGTTGTTCCAATTGATTCAGCCTGCTGGATAAATTTACTATGGTAATTCTCATATTATCGTTTTCAGATTTTAATGCTTTCATAGTTTCTGAATTTGTTGTCATCTCCTTCGTGATTTCTTCAAATTTACTATTTATAAAGCCCATGGACTCCTTGACATCAGATATGTCTTCCTTTATGGATTTTAATTCAGATGAAAAGTTTGACAGGGTATTTTTCATCAGGCCTAACATATCAGCAAATTCGGATCGAATTATATTCCTTACGTCATCTTGCGACAGAGTAGCGTTGATATTTGTCGGGGGTGAAGATAACGCCGGCCTTTTACTTGAGCGGGTAGTAGTATTCGCATTATGGCCTCCAGCGCGAACAGGTGTTGTATCTTTCTTTATAGATTTCTTCCCGTAGCTTTTACATAATGGGCATAACCACTCTAGTCCAGGGTTGGTCTTCAAATCTGCATCTCCCGATTGTAAACAGTCAAAATGAAATTTCTTATTGCATTTAATGCAAATAATTTTTTCATTACATTTAACGTTTCCTTGACAACAACCCCAATCAGACATTATTCCCCTTAATTTTCTTTTCTTATAAAAAATATGCACAAATTACTTTTCTATGTGCAGTATGATAAAACGTAAAAAAGACAAAAAAGCAATTAAAAAAAAAATCGCCGCTGGGATTGATCTCTGAACAGACCGAACGTGACCGACTTCTCACGCTCTCGGCTACCTGAGCGCTTATTGCGATGACAAATTTTTGTATTGGTATGTTCAAGACTCGTATCGTGAAACAAATGAACATGAGTCGACGAACCGAGGTCACTTTGAAATTATTAAATGTTAACATACACTTGCTTTAATTTATTTCACTACTAAATACTTTAAACTTATTATTTTATTAATTATTTCTTTTTATTTTAATGTTACACTGAACAGGCGATTTTTTTTTATAAAATAAATTGAGATTTGCTGCGTTTTACAGTTAATTTACTTGATTATGCACTGTCACTACTCTCACTATATTAACGATGTTATTTTTTGTTATTTTTTAGTGAAAACAATTGTACGTCGTATTTAAGAAATGCTTTTCACTTTAAACTCGATCTTAACACTTTATACGATAATAAACTATTTTTAATTACTTAAAGTACGGAGCTCACTGTTTATATGATAGCAGCGCCATCTTATATGAATATTTTTAGGATGTCATAATATTCACCTAATTTAAAAAAAAATCCAATACTTATTGTAATACTTAATGTCTTTTTGAAAAGATTAATTTAAAACGACGAAAGATCGCGGAACATGTCTTATTTTTTATATATTTAAATTGAGAGCATTTTTTAAGGAAAAAGTTAACTTGTCTTCTGTATAGGCTATGGGTTCCAACCCTGACAACATCTAAAAAGCAATTTGCTTAAGCTTTAATTGAATGTTTTTCCCGTAGTTCCTGGTCTGCTACCCTTACCCACCGGGATGGGGGGAGAGCTTTCCCCGCACCATGGTTCTGATCCGGTTCCTGATATACTACTCGCTGCCTCTGGCTGTCATCGCTCTCTTCTACGTGCTAATGGCCAGGCATCTCGTATTGAGCACGCAAAATGTCCCTGGAGAGATGCAGGGTACACAAAGACAGGTAAGCTTATTTAAATTTTGTAAGTTAGTTTAGCTATTTTTTTTTAATAAAACCCACTTCTTAATATTTCTATATTTACAAATAACATAACGGACCTATAGAACTGATATTGTTTAAAGAGCTTTATATTTAAACTAGCTGAGCCGGCCACGCGTTGCTGTGCCGACTGCAGTGCCATCTGCCGGACTGATTTGTGAATCTAAACCATTCTCAGATCCCCTTGAACACACAAAAAAATTCATTCAAATCGGTCCAGCCGTTTAGGAGGAGTTCAGTGACATATACACTCACAGAAGAATTATATATATAAAGATAAACGGATAAAATTAACAATATTTGACAATGATATTCGAAAAACATTTCGATTTTATATGTTACAAAGCTTAAAAAATCAGAAAGGACATCACCCATTTTGGGCTATTTTTTTTTTAGCCGGCCAACAAAAAATAACTAAATTTTATCATAGGCATAATTATAATGAACGTTTTGTATTATGACAGTAAAGCTCGAAACCTATTGGTTAAGATGATAATCAGTCTCAAAGTATTTACTTTATTACCTACGGTTTGCGGGGTGAGCTCGTGATTTCCAGGTAAACAGTTATTGTTAATGGTGTGCGAGCGAGAGGACGTTGCAAGTACATTTACCTGCCGAGTTACAAGTGTTAACAAGAGGCAAAGTACACCCACTTAATCCTTTTCGTAGGTACTTTCGTTCGTTAGTTCTCCATGCAGGCGTTTAAGTACAGGTTTTTTATTAATTATAATGCATATTATTTTCATTTCATATATTTTTATTCAATATTTACAACTCTCCTGGCCTTACAATAATATCTTCTAAACCTTCGGCGGGAATGTGTATCGTTGGCTCGTGCCTGGCAAACCCCATGTACCACACAATGCACATGACGTGTGAGCAGCAGCCAATGGTTCTTCGGCCAATGTTACATGTACAGTAATAGTGTTTTATAGCCTGTCGCCCTTCGAGAGCCCTACCTATGCCAATATAAACGTTATACGAACGTGAACGGACATGTCGGGACTGGATTCTACCGCGCAATACGTAAAGGTCTGTTCCTTCTAGCTCTCGTATGTGTTCTGTGGGTAATTGGTCGCCAAGTTCAACGATGAACATAACATTTTGCTGCAAATGCTCCGCATAGTAACTCCTAGCTTGCTTTATTTGGTATACACCAAGTGCAAAAAGGATAAGATCTTCTTGTGTCAATGTGCGGAATTGAACCTCAAGCGCATCAACGTTAATTGAACGAAACGGAGCACGTCTTCGGTTATAATTGTATCTGTTCACCAGATCCGCCAATGTATTCGGTACATTAACCCTTTCCCGTATTATTTCTAAATACATTGGAGCCCTTACATTGTCCACAATCAACACATGATAGGCATTTAATAAAGCTGCACTGATTTTAAAATATTCCATCATATAATGCAAGGCGCGATTGCTGTGTACAATTCTTAACAAGCGAAAATCTCTTTTGAATCGTCCATTGATTATTTCTACTACCCAGCGGCATATAGTCACAAGTCTGGATTTATTCGCTTGTTCCGTCGTAAGTTGCGTTTCGTTTGCATTTTTCGTTTCTGGCATATGTACTGTATATCCATGTGATTGTAAAGGATAGGCCGCGTCTCTAAAGCCACGATCTAAGATAAATACGTCACCCGGTCTGAAAAACCAATGAAATATGCTCTCCTCATTTTCAATAATTGCATTCATTATTGTTGCATCGGAAGTTGAAGCGGCGTGCGGGCCCGTTACGTCAATTATATGACCGTCACAGCAAACAAACAAGAACGGCTTGGTCAGATTTCGATATTTGTGAAGACTATATGTTTGTCGTTGAAAAAAATAGTTCGAGCTCTTTTGGTTGTATATATATGTACCATCGACTATTATTATAGCATTTCTTTGTGGCAAAGGGCTTTCTGGATTGCCAAATAGAGTTTCAGGTACTAATAAATTCCTTTGAGCCACTTGTTCCCTGTTTATGTGGTCAAACCCAACATGCAAGGGAACAAAATCACGCAACAATGCATCACGACCTAGAGCTAACATTCGTTGAAAACGGGATTCGCTCGTTCTAAACACTAAAGCAAGTCTGGCATTAGAGTCTCCTGTTCTTAGTTTTGCCAATACAGCGGCCAGTATTGGCTTCTTTTGACGATTATTATTTAGGCTGGATGTGTTTACGAGTAGATCGGAAAACTGTTCGTGAGTAAGTCCCGTCCAAGTATGAAACTCGTTTGTATTAATGACTTCGTATGTCTCGAAGTTTAACACGTCTGTTGTAATATGATTTCTCATAATCGTCAGAGCATTCACTATTTCAGATGCAGTAAAATCTTCTATGAGATTGTCTTGTAAAGGTAGAGTATACCAAAGGTTCTGGGCTAAGTGTTCTTCGCAAACGCGAGCATTTTCTGGTATTAGTAGATTGTACCGCCCAATCATACGAATTATGATATCGTTAGGTATTCTAAGCCTGGTAATATTTTGACAATGCTAAAAAATGCAGTGCACTGTTGAGTTTGGAGTACGTACAAATCCTGCTAAGGTCATTGTTGGATGATTACGGCTTTGTTGCTGAATAGGCTCATCGGGCAACACGTCATCATCTTGACGCGCCTCGCGTATACGCCGATGAAACGTCCTCTCAGCTCTTTGCCAGCAAGGTCGGCAAATGACGTCGGTAGGTTCGTTCTGAAAAAAAAATAACATTTTTTGTAAACCCACCTTCTACAAGTTAAATACAAACGAATCTTTCCCAAAGGACTTCTTAACAAAAATAATAACATGTTCGTGCCCGTACTCACACAAAACTAACTATTTCAAAGCTCCTCCATAATAATCTGAGCTATGTCGATGTGCTGTTCTTCCCGAGAAATCCACGTGTAAGTCCTTCGACCTTCACATGGTTCACGACAGTTAATACACAACATATGTGCCATGATTAACAAAAACAGTATAACAAAAACAAAAACTCAACGATAATTAAAACAACAAACAAAACAAAATCAATGTTAAAAACCACGAAAACAGTGAAAGTAGCCGTCCGATGTAACGAGAGTTGCATGGAAAACTAACGAACGAAAGTACGAAAAGGACTAAGTAGGTGTATTTTGCCTCTTGCTCACACTTGCAGCTCGGCAGGTAAATGTAGGTACTTGTAACGTCTTCTCGCTCGCATACCTATTATGCCTCTTGCTCACACTTCTCGGCAGGTAAATGTACTTGTAACGTATTCTCGCTCGCACACCATTAACAATAACTGATTACCTGGAAATCACGAGCTCACCCCGCAAGCCGGGTGCAAGCCGTAGGTAATAAAATAAATACTTTGAGACCGATTATCATCTCAACCAATAGGTTTCGAGCTTTACTGTCATAATACGAAATGTTTATTATAATTATGCCTATGATAAAATTTAATTATTTTTTGTTGGCCGGCTAAAAAAAAATTAGCCCAAATTTGTATGAAGCCTGAATGATGTCCTTTGCGAGTAATATCTTTAGACATAAAAAAATATTAAAATTCGGCAACTATTGCTCTAGTTTTCAGAATGGCAAAGGCCGCGCTATTGGAAATTTCCCTACGTCCTTTCACATTTCTCATTCTTTATTCTAAATTATCAATAAAAAAATGAAAATAAAAAAAGGAAAATTTCTTAAATATGAATCATATCGTAGTAGTGGACAGCATCACCGATGAAGTCATTATCGAAATTCATTTTGAGTGAGTTATACAAAATTACGATAGAAAAATCTTACGTCAATCAGTTTCTCTTTAATTTAAAGTTAAACACACTCATCAAAATTAATTCTTGCTGTTTCAAAGTAGACTTCATCGCTTGTGATATAATAACGCCAACGATTTATCCAGTCTTTCAAACATTTTATATAGAGGCTGATTTTAGGCAAAGCCTTTAGCGTTGTCAGCGAATTATTTTTGATGGCTCCAATTGAATCAATACGACATTCGCGAAAATTTAAGCTTGGAAAAAAGAATAAATCAGTTCATACCAGGCATAAAAAATGTAAAAAAAGACTAAAGCGTCAATCTTTCTAAGTGACGATGAGTAAGAGCTTCTTTGCATGTCTTAGTTGTGAATCTATATTTTTTGTCCGTAACAACTCCAGAAAATATACTGTCTTCACTTACGTGTCTGTAATGAATTATATATTTTTTTTTTGTTTTTTTTTTTGTAATACCAAATGCATGCCTATAATGAATAAAATGTTATGTTTGACTTTGAGGCTCATATAGGCACTACGATTTTCGAGCACTTGCTTTTTGATACTAGTGATGTTTCCGTCATTCGTATTCAATGATAGACGAGAAAGACTTTATCAAGTCAACAACTTTTTCTTGCCTTCTACGAATCTGTTAAACAATTCGTTTCCTTGTCTTAGGAATATATTTTTGCAGTAAATATTTCAAGATATTTTCATCGGTTCAGCTCATTAAATTTTGTATGGAATTTTAAATTTGAAGCTTTTTTTTGTTTAACTGTTTCTTCCAGGGCTGTAATTGCTGGGACTCCAAAAATGTGACAACCAAAAACTACGGCTTTAAAAAACACCCAAGTAACACATCTCAAGTTCGCGTGGTTGACGATACATAAAACTAATCTTTCAGATATCTTGTTAGATTATAACGACATTTTAGACTTGTGATTTTTTTTTCACATGACTTGTATTGGCTACTTCTAACACAGAGTAGAAGAGAAAAGATTGAACGTAATTGAAGTCAAAGGAATAAACAGCTCAATAATATCTAGTTTTAGGTTTCAAATTCGACAGCAAGGTACACAATCTCTTGAGATGAATTAAGAAAGGTAGTCCCAACAAATCTGATTTGGACTGCCGTTATGGATTCAGCTTTTACGCATGTGTTGTTGTACCTTTTTCTATTCATTTCGATCACTATCACGGTATGTATTATGAATATGTTTTATGAAGGAGGGATGCCTCCTGTTGCCAGGCGAAGCGAATTCTCCAAAAAACCTTAACTAAGACAGTAACTCAGATGTATCATATTATAAATGTTAGCCTCCAGTTCTATAAGGTGCAATTCATATAAATGGCATTCCTTAACTAAAACTTTATTAAATTTAAAACAAAAGACTCAAAAACTTGTTACCATTGGCGTCCCTTTTTCCAAAATTTAAAGATAAAATCTATATTGCAAGAACGACTTTCTTATACCACCTTTGAATAATAGAATATTTAATCTATACCTACTTTGACAAATTATTATTAAATAATAAACAAATTAAGAAGGTATCACTTTGAAAATTGTCGATAATTTGTTTGATTTAATATTTTACACCACTGTGCACTGAGTCTCACCTAGAATATTCCACCACAGTCAGCGCTCTTTCATCGAGCTGACTCCACGCGTAAACAGTAAGTGTGGTGTCGTAAATTTAAGTTCTTCTTTGACACAAAACATTATATCTCACAATCAATCGAGTCTATTGCAAACCATGACATATCATACCTTAATAGAAATATGATATAATAGACATATCGTTTGTGTGTACGAAATATTACCCCACAGTTCAGCCGGAGTGAACATTCGAGAATGAAAATACCTACTTAATGATATACCCGTCAGCGACAAACAAAACAAAACGTTAGCTCATGTTGACGTATTTCAGGCATATGATGATATAATTAGCATACTGTACAATTGTACATAATAAAATAAGGGCCACTAATATTCAAAAAAACATTACTCGTTTCTAAATGGTTTCAGTATCCATAAACGTTGACTAATCGTTTAGTTCTAAAAGCCATAAAAAGATGTCGCTGAAGTATATCGTCTATATTCTAAATGGCGTTGTTTTGATTTTTGTTGTTTAAGAGATATATAAGGCATTGTGTTTAATTGTATTGTGAGATTTTGCTATCTAAAGAAGTGTATAAGGTCAATCTGTGGTGCAGATTACTTAGAAAGTTGCAAGCCATTACTTAAAACATTAAATATTTTGCCTCTTCCTTGCCTTTATATATTTGAAATTGGAATTATTGTTAAGAAACATAGCAATTTGTTTATAACTAAAGCCAATAGTCAGTATTTGGGTAGACGAGGCGGTGATTTGGTAATACCGTTTCAAAGGTTGAAATTGTTTTCCAAAAACGTCTATTGTATGGCTATTGCAATATATAATACATTACCTAATGACCTAAAAGCATTGCCACTAAATAGATTTAAGGCAAGATTATTTATAATATTAATACACTCGAGAACAATGAATCCGGATCACTTAAAGAATGTTAAAAATCTCGGAAACTAAAAATAATAGGTTAATGCAATAAATTGTATTTAATAGACAATGTAATACTCGTTAAATGAAAGTAAAAAAAATATGAGTCACCATACATTTTATTAACACAAAATTACATAAAGAAAAAAATCTGCTGATCTCTCCTTAAAACAAAAATAGGAAACATGAAATGTTTGAACTTTATTACGATTTTCTTGAATTTTAATACTTCGTATTGCCTCCTCGTGCTTCCATTACTGCGTTTACGCGGTTTGGCATGCTGTACACCAAGTTCCTTATACGATTTTGGGGAATATTCTCCCATTCCTCTGTGAGAGCAATTTTGAGCTCACGAAGCGTGATTGGGGGAGGGTTTCGTTGTTTTACGCATCTGCCTAGCTCGTCCCAAGCATGCTCGATCGGGTTGATATCCGGGCTGCGCGCTGGCCACTCCATACGAGTAATGTTCATCTCTTGAAGGTAGTCATTCACAATCCTACCTGTATGAGGTCGGGCATTGTCATGCATAAATATAGCATCCTCACCTAAATTGACCATAAATGGACCAACGTGATCATTGAGGATTTCTTCCACATATCTTACGCTAGTTAAAGAGCCGTTTTCTATGATCACCAGCTCTGTGCGACTTTCAGAAGAAATTCCGGCCCACACAAGTACAGACCCACCACCGTAGGCTACTTTTTCTTCGATGCATGCTTGCTTGAATCTTTCCCCTGGTCTTCGATACACTCTGTGTCTTCCATCGTGCTTGTAGAGCATAAATTTTGATTCGTCGGAGAACATAACTTTTGACCAATCTTCAATACTCCAATTTACGTGGCTCTGGGCATATCTTAGTCTTGAAATACGATGCCCATGCTCCAGTTTAGGGCCGTTTGCAGGTCTAAGGGGTTTTAAGTTAGATTCAGCAAGCCGACGTCTTACTGTCCATGCACTTGGGTTACTTCCTCCGAGGCGTCGAAACTGATTGGTGAGTTCAGTTCCTGTGAGAAAGCGATTTCGAAGCATGGTGTTCACCAAGTATCGGTCTTCTCGTGCTGTGGTACACCTGGTTCTGCCCATTCCTGGTCTGCGTAGGTTAGAACCAGTTTCTTCGTAACGTCGGAGAACTCTTTGTACTGTTGACAGCGACACACCGACAGTCCTGGCTGTATCGCGCTGACTCCGGCCGGTTTCCAGCATTGTAAGTATTCTGGTGCATTCTTCAGGCATAAGCGACATAATTTCAGCTTGAATAATGAATATAGAGCACTATCAACATGGTTTATGTACCCACATAAATGACAGATTACAAACAAAAGCAAAACCAAATGCTGTAATTTCGTAGTTCCATCTTCGAAAGAAGCCCTTTTTCAAATTTGATTTTTTTATGATATAACTTTACAATAACTAAGAAGTTTTAATACCTTCATTTAAGGAGTATTACATTGTCTATTAAATACAATTTATTGCATTAACCTAGCATTTTTAGTTTCCGAGATTTTTAGGATTCTTTAAGTGACCCGGATTCATTGCTCTCGAGTGTAGATAAAATGTACTATAAAATTGAAGATTTTTTGAATGATAAATTATGAATTTGTTTGTTCATAGTTAATGCATTTAATACTAATTTTATTGTACATATTGATATTAAATAATAATTTAAGCTACAATCAATTTAATAATAAATGAATACTCTGAATATTTGTACATCGACCTATCGATAGAATATGCTGGACAATTTATTTTAAGATCAAATGTAACCATATTCATACAAATAAATAAATTATTATTATTATTATTAAAAATCCCTTAAACAACCTCCAGGTTACCATCCGATAGTATTAGACATGGGTAACTCAACAAAAAACTTTGAGCCGTAGATCAGATCACGATTAACATATGTGAGCTGGATCTGTGAAACGGATCACTCACTCACTCAGCTCACTCAGTACTTAAATCTAAACGTTTTGCGCGCGACTCCGGAGCCGTTTCGCCGTTCGCGGTTCGTTCGCCGATAATAATATATCTCGTGTCTCTGACTCTGTGGGTGAATAAACCTAATCTAATGAGCCGTGAGCGTTTTGTTTTATCGTTGAGCTTTGGTAATTTCTCATTACTTGTGTTTACATTTACCGGTTTAATTATATTTTGATTAGTTTATTAACTAAAAATAGTAATTTTAACAGAATTACTGAACTTCTGTTGGTAACAATTAAAATTGTAATATGAAAGTAAGATTTTTTTGATCGAGACAAAGGAAAATAAATAATCCTGATTAAAAAATGGTAATAAATATTGTAACACTAAAATGGAATGAAACGAAACGTAAACGAAAATGTCAGTAACTTGTCAATTGACAACATAAGAGCGACATATTTAAATTTATCGGTATATCATCATGTTATGATAGTATAATACATAAGTAAGTTTTATATGTTATATTGAATAATTTAATCTGCATTATTTTTCTACTTATACTTCTTACTAAAATAAAGTTTAGTAATGATTAATTCCATTTTAAAATACGGCATAAAGATAATGTGTTAGAAACATTTATACTAAGTTAGCTAAATTCAAATTTTAATTTTTAGAATTGATTAGTTAAGCCAATTATTTGGCTTTTTTCTGATAATAGGACATGTGCTGTTATATGATGAATTTATTTTGACTTACACTTTATTATCAAAAAAACATAGATAGTTTGCTATAAGATATAAAATACGTGTGTAAAAAACAACTACGCCTCCGAGCCCTCAGATGGGATTCGAACCCACGACCTTTCGCTATCCGGGCGACTGCTCTGACCGCTGAGCTACCGAGACGCTGGCAAACGTGTCGAATTTTACAAACGTATTTCAACTTCTACTATGAGCTAGTATCGTTCCACCAATGTTGAACGCTAACTACCTTCAACATCGAAAGTAATATTTTTACAAATATTAAACAATCGATTAAGATGGAACCAGCTATAATTATGTTTTTTATTAATCTTTTTTGCATTCACAATGCAATATTTCTATAAGATATAAAATACGTGTGTAAAAATTAAATTAAAAACATAATTATAGCTGGTTCCATCTTAATCGATTGTTTAATATTTGTAAAAATATTACTTTCGATGTTGAAGGCAGTTAGAGTTCAACATTGGTGGAACGATACTAGCTCATAGTAGAAGTTGAAATACGTTTGTAAAATTCGACACGTTTGCCAGCGTCTCGGTAGCTCAGCGGTTAGAGCAGTCGCTCGGATAGCGAAAGGTCGTGGGTTCGAATCCCATCTGAGGGCTCGGAGGCGTAGTTGTTTTTTACACACGTATTTTATATCTTATAGAAATATTGCATTGTGAATGCAAAAAAATTAAATTAAAAACATAGATAGTTTGCGTTAATATGAAAATGATAATGAAATAAAATTTATTGATGCATATAAATTTACAAACAAACATATAAAATATAGATGAAGTAGGCTTATTCCTACAGGGCCACTATTTTGCAGCAATAGATGCTACGACTACGACGTAGCAGCGCTAGTAATTTGACAGGGTTCGTTGACCGAATCATAGACTTGTACAAAAACAAATAAAATAATAATAATTAAAATTAACAAATTTGGTACAGACAATATCACTCAATAAATCGACACTTAGCTTTATCAAAATAATATAATATAATAATAATTCTTACATTCACACCAATAAGCCCAGCCCCAAGTAAGCATTGTAAGGCTTGTGTTATGGATGAACATACATATATTATACATAGATATGAAATATGCATTGAAATATATGTTAATAGCCATGACTCACATACAAAAATTCGTTATTATGGGTGCGAAAGGCAGGATTGCTACCGTTAGACCAAACGGTCATCTTTATTTGCTTAAACTGGAAATATCAGATGAAGAGATCTGTCACAATAGGCAAATTAGGTATGTCGACGTTCATCAAGACTATCCAGAGTACATAGATTATGAGTGACCTAAACGTTATTGACACAAATTCGCAGTAGTAATCCAGTCCCTAGCAAATAAATCGTTTCACTTCGTTTAATTTCTGCGGTATGAAAAATCGGCTCTTAAGCTCTCCGCTTGAGTGGGTAAATTTCTAAGTGGTTTGTAAATAGAGAAGACCATTTCGAACACTTAAGGAGTAAAGTCTAGACGTGTTAATGCTAAAAAATGTTTTGTACATAAAAGTTATAAAACTTTATTAAATTTAAGAAATTGTAATCAATATTATTCCTTATATATACATCGTCAAAAGAGTGATACTTGTCTTTCCCGCCTGTGATTAATGACCGTAGAAGACCATCTGTTTATGTAGCAATATCTCCATTAACGATGTCAGTATCGTAAAATTTACGCAGTCTTAAAATTATGTGTGTTCAATAACTTGGAAGTCAATGCTTTTGGTTCTACGCTTTAATTAATATTTAAACATTAAAAACCATTGCTTACAGGCTGTCTTAGAGGCCCCAATGACTTTGACAGAACACTTTTTTATAACTAGAATAAATAAAGAAAGTAGATAAACAAGGTTTCGGATTTTTTATTGACGGTTTATAGCAGAATGGATAATCTTTTTTTAAATGGGGCGATTCACACATATTTAAAATTATCTTAACATGCTGAAATTTAATAACCTTTTTTTGGGCAATAGTAGAGTAGCTTCGCGCATGCAAAAGCTAATAACCAAGTTGATAATATAGATCCTAATTTTCTGTTCGATTTACTCTAATTAAATAAGGTTTTCAGTAATAAATGTCGGTATTAAGTTTGTTAATTTGAAAAAATTAAACAAGCCAGACTATTGTAACGCCCGTGCGCTATAAGAAACTTTTGGATACATTCCGGAAATAACGTTATAGAATAGAATGTGTACGATTTGAAATTTGGCAGAACGAAACGTGTTTTGTTATATCATTCGAGTCAAACCTGTCGTGTGCGAATGTAGTAATTGTAATGATTAGAGACCGGATTATATGCAATTGCATATTTTAGCCATTCTCAGCGGTAATAGCATATTTTACCTAAGATCTAGTTATGATGCATATTATCGGTACCTTTACAATATTTTTCACTAACCCTGCGTTCCGAAATGCGACCTTTAATAACAGTCACAAAATATATGGGCTTAGCTAATCTAAGGAGGCATTTAACGATCCTTAAAAAAAACATAGCTCTGATTTGCACTCATTTTTCCTACATACCTGAAAGTATTAAAAAGCTTGAAACTCGCGGTTTGGTATTGACTGAATCTATCCAAACAATGAATAAAATACTCCAAATGAACTCCGCGTTGCCAAAGGCATTGCCGCATAAACTTAAAGAAAAGTTTGAAAACATATTGTACAATAAACTAGGTTTTCAAAGTTTGTGTCAAATTGATAGTTTCATCAATGGGACGGCAGAACTTTTGCCAGAAACTATAAGTGCTAACATAGCACCCAAGTTCAAATTCTGCCCAGTTACCTCAGTGGATGTGGTGCGGACCTTTTCCACTTACAAAAATATTCTAAATAATCGTAGACACAATCTTACCGCTGAAAATTTAGAAAAATATTTGATTGCTTATGTTTACAAATTTTTTAAATAATTTTAATCGCATATAATGTTACTGTACCTATTATCGCCTATCAAAAAACAATTTACTTATTATTGTATGCTGATTTTGAAATAAAAAAAATGAATGCTTACTATTATCTTTTTTTTGGGGATTCCTAAAATTTATCATTTAATTTCGCATATTCTGCCAATTTTCGTACATATTTCAAGCATTTTCCATGCATATAACAAGCTTTTTATGTTTCATATAATCCGGTCTCTAGTAATGATTATCGTTCTGTTTGCAATAAACAAATAACAGTCGTGTGATCGGGTACAAATACCTCTCACAGCCTACAAGTCCTGAGCCCCGAAAGGACGTCATATCCCGTACCTACTTCACACTACTGAGACTCGTAGGGCCAAAGATAGAGCATCCCTGTGTAGAAAGTATCGTCGCCTCATATGTTTTAGTCGTGAATTTCATACACACATAATATAATTTTTCATACTTAATTTAAGTACCTCACCGGCAGAATTTTTCATTTCTTTTATACATGTAGGCATATTCTCAAAGTACTGCGATATATCTGACAAATTCTGTTGCAAAATCTGGTACTTCATAAAATATTATTAAATTAAAATTTAAATCATAACAGACATGTACTTTGTGCGGGTCTCTTACCCTAGTATAACGAGATCTGCAATACATGCAACTGTTTGCAAATACTGAGCGAAGCAATAAGATTTTTGAAGGGTGATTATTCCTCGATGGTATGTCCGATATCAAAAATTTTTTTTGCACATTAGTCACGACCACGATTTGAGTTTTGGCGCCAAATTTCATCAATGTAGTCTCAGCGGTTTAGCTGTGATCAGCTTTTGAATTTTTCTTTCGGTGATTATTTCTTCATGGTAAAGTCTATATTTTTTTACATAGCCTATGTCCGTCAGGTTATAATCATGTATGTTCATGCCAAAATTCATTCGAATCGGTTGAACCGTTAAGTAGCAGGAGACAAGCGAAATTTGTGAGTTGCCTAAAAGAGAGCTTCGCTCAATAATTATGCACTGTAGTTGACCACGACGTAAATGGCTGTGGTGACTTTAATATGTATTTAATTTCTTTAGTTTGCAAAATTAGCTTTATACACTAAGTGCTATGAAAGTCATCTAAAATCCTTTCAAAATGCTTTTATATCTACAACAAAATATCATGACTTAATATATTTCTTTCGGTAAAACAATTCAGATTCAAATATTTACTTATTTGAATATTTTCAAAATCCTGACATAAACCATCAACGGCTTGAGCCGGCAAGTATTGCCATTCAGCACACAATAGCACACATTACTAGACACTATGCTAAGTGGACTTTTGCCTTTTTTCATTTATATGTTAACTTTGATACTGTCGCTTACATTTAATGTTTATTTTTACAAATTGCTTCAGTGTTTTCTTTCGTAAATCCTCCTTTTGATATCCTCTGTTTACCTACCGTTTGTGATTGACAACATCATTTGTGCTCACAACATATTACGACTAATAAGCTTTTTTTATTGAAAAAAAAAACAATTAAAATACTGTATTACATAGAGAAATAATTAAAATTGTTAGTTAAAAACATCATAAATACAGTTTCTCAGAAAAAAAGATGTAAAATTTCTAGTTAATTTTATAAGTGTGTTAGGTACATAAACATAAACACGCCACGTGATTCCCCATAGAAATCTAATGGGACCTCTTACCATACAAAAGATCAGACTGCCGTGCCGCCCGGCCTATCGTTCGTTAGGCTAAATGAGGTTAAGAGATCAGTGGGAATCAACTTCGACTATGATGAGGCGACTAATTAAAACCTCATATATTCTTTTCTCTTCGCTCTTTTTCCAGCGTCCTAAAATACCAACTTTTATACAGAATTTATGATTTTTATATTTTGCATTTTTAATGCTATCTCGTATAATAATTGTTTTTTGTTTCATAATTGGGAGAGCAGTGAATCGAATATCTATAGGTATATCTATAGTCCCGCCTGAGAATATCTTGTGAGCCGAGTCAGGTTTTTATTATATTTTGAAGTGAAAACTTCTTTAGCATCATTGTGATTTGAAAATCGATGAACAGAAAAAGCGACAGTCAAAAGAGACAGACACATAAATACATAAAATTTAACGTAGGAGAAAATGAGACAGGAAGCATTATGTACGTGTGTTAATACGTGTTTGTGTGCGCATGCGTAGTACAAAGCTTGAGAGAAGGCATCACAACATCCGTGATATTTTGTATATGTGTACGTATTATTTTTGAAGGTTTCACTTCTACCACGTGTGAATTGCACACATGCTTTCTTTTTTAATCAAAATTTATTTTATATTGAACTATAAATTTAACTTTAAAGATATTATTTAAATTTATTAATAGAAAATACTAGAAAAATCGACTCGGGCGGGACTCCCACAACCGTTGGATGTCCGATCCAACTCCACATTATGAAATAATATAATATCAAAATTTATTATGTTATCTCATAAAGTAATTTTAATGAAATTAAAAATCTATATAATTCATAAAAAAATAATAACATATTATTAGATAGCTATGTTAAATATAAAAATCAATTTCCGTTCATTTGTCTTGCAAAACTCAACTAGTAGTCGTTAATTTACTAAATAAAACTATAGCTAATTATTGCAAGCATGTCAGAGAAGGTTTAGGCATATAAGCCATGTTAGGAAAAAAGTGTTGCTAGTTATAAGCAAATACTTTAAAAAGGATACGTTGCCTTTAAAGAAACAGTATACCAGTTCAATGACAAAGTCAGGAAATAAAAAAATAATGTGGTACCATTAATCTGGGGTAAATAACAACTGGGGAGTGTGACAGCAAAAAAAATATTATAAGTTATTTTCTTTGTATTTTGATACTCTATTAAAAGTGTTTTATTTATTAATTTTCTATTCAGAGGTTAGAGACATTGTTTTTCACCCCCTACAAAATTTCATAACAGGATACATTTCAGAAAACAATTTGCAGTATTTTAATTTACTCGTACCTACTCTTGCGCCAAACGTTAAAGGGCTTTTAAGGGTTTAACTCGTGTAGCGTTAAATTTGAAATATATTGCTATTCACCCGTTTATTATCGGTATATTATCAAAAAAATAAACCAATCGTTTTAAAACGTCGAACATAAAGGTAATATAGTACCTTAGAATGTCCAATTAGACACAGATATATTTAATAGCTTCTTTATACTGTGGAGGGGCAAGACGAAAATGGAATGTATAGATCCTTTTACTAATCGAATTGTAAATAATTTCTATCTTAATTCCGTAGACATGGAAGAAATGTAGAAAAGTATTTTAAATCTGAACAGCTCCAGCTTTAAAAATATCTCGGAAGAACCAAATCGATTTCGCAATAGTCAGCGTGTTAGGCCAGTGATTGCGGAAGTTGACCAACTTTAACACAGGCCGCTGTTTTCATGGGTGGTGGTGACATATACAGACCATATTGGAAGAATTTCTTCTTGTAATCATTTCTTTAGATATAAAAATGCATGTGTTACCGAAACTACTCCTACTATTTTATAAGGAGCGTCTATTTAATGGATTTTTATTATTAAAGCATTTAACTGCTAGGTTTTTTCAGGCGGGACTCGAACCCACATACCTCGCTCTTCATAATTCATCATCATCATCATCATCATCTCAGCCGTACGACGCCCACTGCTGGATAGATCCCCCAAGGATCTCCACAACGATCGGTCCTGTGCTGCCCGCATCCAGCATTTTCCCGCGACCTTAACCAGATCGTCGGTCCACCTCGTAGCGGGCCTACCCACTGAGCGTCGTCCGGCACGCGGTCGCCATTCGAGAACCTTTCCGCCCCAACGGCCATCAGTTCTCCTTGCTATGTGTCCTGCCCATTGCCATTTCAGCTTCGCAATTCTTTGAGCTATGTCGGCGGTTTTTGTTCTCCTACGGATCTCCTCATTTCTGATTCGATCGCGTAGGGAAACACCAAGCATAGCTCTCTCCATTTCCCGCTGGGCGAATTTGAGCCTTCTTACAGAAATAAAGGATGAGCATTTTCTTAAGCAGACGTGAGCGCCATCTCTTCGTGTTCTAGGTATAACTACCTACAACATTAAGTGTAATACGCTTTGAGCGATAAGACCGCCCTTTGTAACACTGTTTTAAGTTTTCTTTTGTTTTATTATTACCTCAATGTGATGTTATCAATAAAATGCTTTGTATTGTATTGTATTGTACTTTTACGAGTATCGAAAAATCGATAAAGAATAAACAGATATCTAATTATTATATTTTTTGTTATTTAAGCATTTTATATCTAAAGAAACTATTATATAAATAAAATCGACTTGTCTCCGGTATCTGACGGGACGCCTGCCTCATCCCGCCTGACATCTTGAAAGAAAATATTTTTTTCATAAAATAGGTACTATAAATGTTATTTCATTTTGTTTTTACTTTAAGCCTTTGGTCCCGTCTGAATCTTCTGTAGTTATTACCACTTACCAATTTTCGTAAGGCCCTTGTAGTCAATTACGGCTCTTTCTATCTATAACGATTTTTTGAAGTGAAAACTTCTTATGGCGCGTTGGGCACTTTTGTGGGTGAGCATTTTCAGCCGTTCTCGCGACAGATGAGATTTTACACAGATATACTCCGCGTGTATTCTTATAATATATGTATACTATACGCGCTCTTTGCATGGGCATTCGTTCGTGCTCTCGCGACAGACGAGATTACATACCTATATGTATACTCAGAGTGTATAGGTATGCGAGAGCGCTGCATGCTATACGCAGTCTTTGCATGGGCATTCGTTCGTGACCTCGCGACAGACGAGATTGAGAGTTTTTTATATTCATTTTATAAATGAATATTAAACGGAAAATTTATTTATTTAAATATTTCATTTTACTTGTGTTGCTGCTATGGTATTGTGTTGAAAAAAACAAATCTAAAGTGTTAATAGAATTAATAAAAACATTGTTTATATGAAGAATTTGATTTAACGATGTCCAATGATCGCAATCTTAGCACAACAAAATACAAAACTACTATTGATGCAGTATTCACAAGATAGGTATATAAATAGATTAAAATCAAAATTGTTCATTTCATACTTTAGTTACCATAGACCTATTGTTTCAGTTTTAGAATTTGATGAAAATCCTGATAATAATGATGAAAATGCTGATAATGATGATGTAAGAGTTGTTGAAATTATGGATGAGAATTGATAAATTTTGTATTTACTAATTACTAATATTTCCTTATTTAAATAAAACCACTTCCTTCGAATATAGTTTCTATATTATTATACTTCATGTCCATTCAAAAAGTGCCCACATTGCTTTGATAAACTTGATTTTTTATGTACAATTTCTCATGTCGCGAGCGCACCTAAAAATGCTCACCAAAAAAAGTGCCCAACGCGCCATAAGTTCAAGTTTTCACTTCTGCCTGCACTCCCGGAGTGCAACCCTCATTTTTTTAGTGTTCACTCCTAAAGAATTGATTTTCATATAAGGCATCCGGTTTTAAAAAAAATATGTAGAGTAAAATTTTGTGATCGAATGACAGCGTTACGTTTTTTGTGCGCAACCTATAGTGCATACCTTTTTTTTTTCCTCGAGGGGAAATGCATTACGCATACCCCACCGTTGGGCGGGCGGTGGGGTTATGTGGGACTCACCCGTCACGAAGGCTGGCGGGCATACCCACTAAAACCCCCCGCTGTACTACACTCCGCCGTGTGACCTTGTGGGTCCCTTTTTGTGAGTCACCACTGCGGTCCGGTGGTTAGCCCGCTTTAGGCCCCTTCACGACTCGGTGATGCCAGAGTACAGTTCAGGCATCGACCCAGGCAGTGGGGTGAGTGCAATGCCTCCAACGGATACCCGGTCCGTTGAAGGCCACCCCATCACCTCTTATTTGGATCCCGGCCTCTTCACGTGCCCTTTTCCCTGGAAAAGGGTGAAAGTGACCGCCACCCTCGGTCGTTAGGTGGGGCTGGATGCCCTGTGCTACTTGGGCATTCCTCTTCCGTTCGAAATCCTGTGTGGAGGCCCAGCTAATGCTAGGCCTCCACACAGGATTCCCATATAAGGGTAATCCCTTATATGGGAATCCTGTTGGCGTACATGCGCCCCCTCCTCTCTGTCCTTTTCCTTCTTTGGGGGGCGGAACCTATAGTGCATACCTATCACTTTTATTTTAAAGTTTTATTTTATTATTTTCTTTACCCGTTCAAGGAACCCGTGGATACCCAGCAGTGGGAACTTATAGTCTGATGATATTGATGTATTTGTTACAGATGCGAGCTCGTAGAAAGGTAGCTGTGACAGTGCTGGCGTTTGTCCTTGTATTCGCAGCTTGCTTCCTTCCATCACACGTGTTCATGATGTGGTTCTACTATTGGTGAGTTAACTTTGTCATTAGTTCGTCAATAAATTCTCTTTAGCACAATTATGAGCAATAAAATTGAAAATCGCTTGAAGAAATTTAACTCTTATATAGATCGATTTGTTTTTGTTTGTACAGTATATAGTCTATTCGAATCAATTTATAATAAAACTAGCGGCCCGTCCCGGCTTCGCACGGGTGGACAAAATTCTTTAAATTTTTCTAGCATTAAATATAGCCTTTGTTACTCAGCGTGAATGTAGCTTTCCAATGGTGAAAGAATTTTTAAAATCGGCTTAGTAGTATTTGAGTTTATTACAAACATACAAAAATACAAATCTTTCCTCCTTATAATATTAGTGTAGATAACAATGAGATCCCGACACTTTTGCATGCGTCTTGTCTTGCTTGCATCAAGCGCGCGTGGATTTCCTTAGCAGAGCTATTTTATAAATGAATTTATTATACTCTTCAAAGATCTTATACTTACAATCATCAACAAATATATTTCGAAAAAGATTATTACAGGATTTTATGTTGATAAAAAACTCTATAGCCCATAACTCATTAATAGTCATGAATAGGTACTCTTAACATCTTACACACGTGATAATTTTTAAACGAAATATCCGATTGAGATGACAAAAAAGTATTTTACTTCTACATAAATACTCTTGATAACATAATGCTTAATTTCGATAAAGATTAATATTACGATCCATATTTAACGTATTTTATTTTTCTTCAGACGATTTAATAATTATTTTGAACACAAAATCGGTTATTGTGATTAAACCATGATAGCTAGATATGATATATGTTCTCGCAGACTTTTTTGTAGGTCTTAATAGGATCTACAAACCCGTAGTACATCATTTTGTTCTATTGTAAATAGTTTTTGCAGCGCACGCAAAAATAGGTTTTCGGTTTTACACCTTGTGTTACAAAATAGCAATTTTATTGCGGATCCCTAATTTTGAAAAAAAATATAGCCTATAGCCTTCCTCGATAAATGGACTACCCAATACTGAAAGAATATTTCAAATCGGACCAGTAGTTCCAGAGATTAGTGCGTTCAAATAAACAAACAAACAAACTCTGCAGCTTTATAATATTAGATTAATAGATTAATCCAATATGGTTGCAGAATTAATAATAACAGTTAATTTACGTAATCATTTTTCATTCACATCAATTAGCGTAGCCCAGGATTTAAGGTTATAGATACTAGGGTAACGGATAGACATACAGATATGATAAATAAATAAGTAATATTTATAAAAATAATGTAATATTCATTAAAATATCACCCATGACTCGGGACTAAATACTCGTGCTGATTACACAAACATCTGCCTTTTCCGGTACTCGAAACCCGTACTCGACCAAGTCGTATGAAAACCGCCCAATACATATGATGCTTTGGCAGAACTAAAATAACAATCTAACAATTACGAATCGGCAACTTAGTTCAAATAGGGTAAGATAATAAAAAACTTTTGATTAAACTTCTTAAACAAAACCAATAATAAAAAAATAAACCAACCTTGAATTTTTATAATTGGAGTTATTTCCAGCACAAAATTATCAAATTAGAAATACTTCTCAAACTATTTAAAACGAAATTAAAAGATGGCCATTAAATAGAACAAACAAATTATTAAAAAATACGTCTTTATTTTTACCGTTTAATGGCATTAATATATAGTGGATGTTTATTGAGCGAAGCTCTCTTTTAGGGAACTCACAAATTTCACTTGTCTCCCTCCTGCTACTTAACGGTTCAACCGATTTGAAAGAATTTTGGCATAAACATACATGATTATAACCTGACGGACATAGGCTATGTAAAAAAAATATAGACTTTACCATGGAGGAATAATCACCGAAAGAAAATTTCAAAAGCTGATCACAGCCGCTGATACTATATTAATAAAATTTGGCTCCAAAACTCACATCGTGGTCGTGACTAAGTGCAAAAAAAGTTTTGAAATCGGACGTACCATGGCGGAATAATCACCGAAAGAAAAATTCAAAAGCTGATCACAGCCAAACCACTGAAACTACATTGATGTTTGGCGCCAAAACTCACATCGTGGTCGTGACCAATGTGCAAAAAAAAGGTTTTGAAATCGGACATACCATCGAGGAATAATCACCCTTCAAAAATCTAATTGCTTCGCTGAGTATTTACAAACAGCAGCATGTATTGCAATTTGACATCTTATTTATGCTGGTTAGCTCTATGAAAGCTTAGTTGAAAGTCTTAAACTTCTGGGGAAGATTTTCAAGCTTTTAGAAGCCTGTCTAAATCAAATTATATGCATATTCCTGCTTTATTTCTGTATCAATTATCCCGTCTTCGATTTTCAATGAAGGCTCTGATACTTCATAAGCAATTTATTGAAAAATGCCAGAGGACTGATTTTCGAAGCAGGTAATGTTTGGTTTCTTATCAATCTAAATTTTATGACTTTTCTCCATTCGAAATTTCAAACGTAACTGATTTATGTTCTTAAAGTGCATACCCCTCCCTTATAATTCAATGTGCTCCTGGCCGCTGCTATTTTTTTTTATTGTTATTTTTTCTTTCTCGGCTATAAATCTATTGACAATGTCGCGTAAGGCAATCTGTTCAGAAGGTTCAATACGATTCTCTTGGGCATTGGTCTCTTTGGCCGGTGTAGTCAATGTGGGAAAACAAATTGGATCATATTGGAACTTACTTGTTGGCTTTTTTCTGTATCCTCTGAGTCATTCTTTTTGGCACACAAGTTGTTGCAACAACCCTCTTAACCATGTGACTTATTAGAATGAATACCATGTGATCTATTATAATGAACCTTGAGGATCTAGTTTCACTATTAAATACCATTGCAAAAAGCACTACTGAGGTTACAAAATAGTTTAATTAAAAATACAAACTTAAATCTATATTAAGGATAATGATAACAGTGCCGATTTATTGGTATTTTTTCGTATCACGTACACGTATATCCACACCGGTAACACTTGTTACTCCATAGTGGGGTGGGAATGAAATCAAGAGGGGAAACTGTGTGGAACAGGGGGATGGTTCTAGAGGTCGTCGCATAGCAGTGAGCGTACACAGTGACAAAAACTTCTGGCGATCCAGCCTGACACGTGTAATCTTTATTACTACGTGACGTGTTGACTTGCGTTTTATAAGAAATCACGCAGCAAAGTTTACCCTTTCTCTGAAATAATAAGGATTGCGAACTATAATATGCAAAAAGATTTTGGTTTGTAATATGTAAATTACTAATACTGTATTTAATCGTATAGAGGGAGCACAATTGGAAACTGACGAGTTTCTTCGCTTTGAGAGATTTTTATTCCTTTTCTTTACTTTTAAATCCAAACTACATACACAAGTACACGTCATCTTTTCTCCTATTAAATCTGGGGATCTCCATGCCAAGAACCATAACCAGTGTTGCCAACTCCATGTTCAATTTTAATTGAAAAAAAATAAGCAAAAAATAATTGAATTGACAATATTTTATTTTTGTTAACTTGTTTTTTTTAATAAAGTTAAAACAAAAATATAGTTACTTAATAGTATTAGTTATTGGTCAAAACTAATAATTTTATAAATAAACGTTCGGTTTAATAAATAATGTTTTCGCTTTTGAGAAAAGATTAGAATAGCTTTTATAATCACAAAATGAAAAAAACATTAAAAAACAAACAAAAACAAACACTTAGAATATAATAATTCTAAAAGTCGTTTGATAAGACGGGCATTCTTTTATGTAACACGGGTCTATATATTAATCAATTATTATTACGTTTATTATTCCTAATTGAAAAGAAAGCGATCAAAAGTAGGCACATATGAAATAGACTGTTTAAATGACTATTTTCAAAAGAGTTTTATTATTCTTGCCAACCTTTAAAAAAAGCCTATAAAACTTCATTTTGTGTATTATTGATGCTAATTATATATAATAATAATAATAATAAAATTATACAGAATTTTGTATTTAAAAATTAATTATTATTATATATTATTAATACGTCATTTCTGCGAAAGCAAAAAGAAGTCCTACAAAAACATGTCTCCATATTAATACTTTTTAAATAACTCGAATTCGTTTGTAGAAATACTCTAACAAAATGGTCTGTGTTTTAATGGGTCTGGAAAATGTCTTGTTTTTCATTTTATTTGCTTTCAAACAAAATAAAAAGTAAAACTCCGCCTCTTTCATTGAACTTTTAAAAATTACAATTACAAACCTACCTTATCTATCAGTTCACCTTTTTCATAGTAAACCGTTTGTGACAGCTTAAATATATATGTTACCGGCAATCTGTATAATCCGGTATTCTATACAATACCTAGATAATGTATAGAATACCAAAATCGTGTAGGTACTGTATGAAATATTATTTATTTTATACTTTGCCTAGGTATTCTATACAATACCGAATGCACAGCCGGTAATGTATGTAAAAGACGAGAGCAAGGAAGGAGGGGACGTGCGGGCAGGCACCTGCCTGCCTGACGTGTTGCGACTTGTTTACTTGCGTAGCGTATATTGAGCTCATTGCGTAATCTTTACTTTTGTTTTCGTTAGTGAATTTATTTAATTAAAAATGGCGGCCGATCAACGAATGTCTGAGATGAAAGAAAGATTTAATTCACAATTAAGAATTAAAAGAGAAGCAGTAAATACTAATAATCGCACATTTATTGCCGATCAACGGTATGAACAATTGTTAGAAGAAATAAAAAATGCAAAAACAGTCGAAAAAAAGTCACCCCGGGATTACTGGTTATTGAAGCATTATGATTTTATTACTGTTGGTCAAAAACATAAGTTGATATTTCCTGTGAATACTCCGAATAACAATATTATATACTACGTCGCTGATAGTGAATTATTCCAAGTACTTCACGAGGCACACCAGGGTATCGGCCATGGCGGACGAGACCGAATGCTGAAGGAGCTTTCTTCACGATACAAGAAAATAACTCGCCACGATGTTGAACTATATCTGCAACTTTGCGAACCGTGCCAGCAAAAACAAAAAGGAATAAAAAAAGGGATCGTTGTCAAGCCCATACTTTCATCAGAATTTAATTCTCGCTGTCAAGTAGATTTGATTGACTATCAATCTCATCCAGACCGGGAATATAAATTTATAATGGTCTATCAGGATCATCTCACGAAGTTTGTCATATTAAGAGCCCTGAAAACAAAACGCGCGGAGGAAGTAGCGTACAATTTATTGGATATTTTTACACTGATTGGTGCACCAGCAATCCTACAATCAGACAACGGTAGAGAATTTTCAAACCAAGTTGTAAGCAATCTTAAAATATACTGGCCGACCTTAAAAATTGTGCATGGCAAGCCTAGACATTCCCAAAGTCAGAGGAGTGTCGAACGAGCTAACCAGGACATCGAAAACATGCTCAGAACTTGGATGCAAGATAATGATAGTGAACGTTGGAGTGATGGTCCGCGATTTGTACAACTCATGAAAAATAGAGCGTTTCATTCAGGTATCAAAAGAACACCTTATGAAGCTCTTTTTGGATCTAAAATAAAAGTTGGTATATCTTTGCCTCTCGATGATACTCACAACTTGGAAAGCGAAGATCTAGAAAATGTAATTAAGTTATCACCAAGTATACCTATCGCTTCAGAATCTGTAATAGTAGATCCAGCTGAGACACAAAATCAAACTCTACAGGCTCCACATCAACAAAGCCCTGCCATCGAAAGTTTTGATATCCGTAATGAAGCTTCAAATATTCAAAGTGCGCATGATGAACACATGACTATCCCAAGTTCTGAGATTTTTGATAAGCCTACGAATGTTGAAAATCTTAATTCTGAGGTAAATATTCAACCGTTAAATGATCTGAGTTTCGTATCAGAACCTGAGGAATCATTAAGTTCTACACTCATGTGCTGTGTTTATTCCGAGGAGACAACAGGTGCTCATTCGTGTAGAATGTGTAATAGCCCTATTCATGCGATCTGTGCTGCTCCAGAAAAAAATACGGCAGAAGGTTTTGGTTCTAAAGTTGGCTGTAAAAAACCGCATCAGTTCCAAAAATAATTTGATAGAGCAAGCACAGAAAATGCTTAAAACTTCTGAAAAAAAATTTCCTCCCGTAGCGTTGGGTACTACTGTAAGAATTGCTGTTTCGGAAGTCGACAGAGGTCGCGGTGATGCTCGCAATATACTAGCTGTAGTCTTACAAAAAACCGATGACGAACTTTATCAACTAGGCACAAAGCAAGGCGTTGTTAAGACATTGTATTCAAGACAGCAGTTTACAGTTTGTCATCAAGAATTACTTAAAAAAGAAGACGTCCCTAATCTAGATACGACACTCCGTACAGTTGCGACTCTGCAATCTACAGGGACAGGTCAGGGATTTGTCAAATGTAGTTGTAAAAAATGTTATATACTAAAAAGCGATACTAAAAAGTGTTCTTGTCTTAAAAGTAAGATTTTGTGCACTTCAAAATTTCATAATAGTTCGTCATATAAGAATAAATAATTTTTACTTACTTCTTTTAAATTTTGATTAGGCAGTAGACCTACTTATTATTTTTACATATTTCTTTTGTTTCTTAAGTTTTTTATACTTATTACGTACCTGAGTACTTGTAAGCAAATTAAATTATGTTACTTATAGCCAGAAGAAATTTTAGTTTCACGTTAATTGTATTGTGATTTTACTGTAGTAACAGAAAGGTGCGTTTTTTGTACCGTTTTCATATAGATTATTTTTAAGGAGCACCCTAATTGTTAATTGTAATAAAGTTGATTTTAAGTAATAGAACATGACGTTTCATTTGCCCGTCACTTTATAGGTCCGGTTAACATTGATAAATATAGACCAAGATCTATTTATTTTACACATTGCCGGTGGAACGTCAGGTACTCTATACAATCCCTAGGAATTGTATTCATTACCTAGGTAAAGTATGTAATGGACAATAATATTCCTAATATTTCATACATTGCCTAAACGCCCCAGGTATTCTATACACTGCCTAGGTATTGTATAGAATACCTGAATTATACAGATTGACGGCAACATATACAGTATATATGTCACAAATAGGTAACCCAAAAATTATTTCTTATATCCAATTTTTAAAGGGTTTTGTGGTTTGCTGGATGCTTGTAATATGACGTACGGGTCTACGTCGATACTACTTTAGAAAGTATATCAAGCTTTTCACTGTTAAAGTAAAATAGGCTCTAGTACAATAGTATAAGGTAGGTGGAAATAATTAGATGTATTGCCTTATTTATGTATATTGTACATCGGCGAGGTTTGTGGTCAGTCCATTTGGTTCTAAGCTGTTATTTCAACCGGATTAAGACCACCTTCTGAATGTCGCAACGTTAAGTGCAACGGTAGTGATTCTGCCTTTCGCACTGACGAGTCATGGGTATTTATATACTCGTATATTACTATAAATATTAGATATTTATGTAAGTATTGTAAGAAATATTTTTATTATTCAAAATTATTAATACAAAATTCGATGTCAACGGCAACGGTAGCGATCCTAAATTCTTCGCCTAAGTTCCCGGTTTGCCATAATCTCCGCGCTTTCAGGTGGGTTAAATATCACAGTAAAAGACCATAATTTGGATAACGCTGCTACCCATTTTATGGTCAATGTGTGGTGAAACCCTTCAATATCATAAGTGAATTTTTTAGTATGAAGGATTGGTGCTATTGTACTTAGCAAGACACCACACGCCATACTAATATAGGTCTGCTCTAATCTACTTAGTGTTGTCGAGTATTATCTGTAATGTGTGTATACACGACAACCTACTATAAACTGTCAAAATTTCTCATTTGATATTATACCGTATAACTTTGGATTTAAGCTGCAAATCAAATAGAGAAATTTGTCATTTTTGTATAGGTTCATGTACTATATATTGTTTTAAACTTTCATGTTCACTAACATTATAGTAATATAAGTTATTTACGGGATTGTTACCATGTACCTTGTTTTTAGCGAGTTTCCGATATTTCGGCACTGTTGCAAACGCCATGATCACGGAGCGCTCCGTGACCTATATATTATATATTGATAATTTATATTTGTTATAAATATATATATCTTTATATTTATAACTTATATTACTATAAGGTACTGTTGACTGTACATCAGTTGTAGTACTGTCTACAGCTTTTATGTAAGGAAATTTGGAAGTTGATAAGTTTTTTATTTTTAGAATTCCATTTAAACTTACTGAAACTTAAAAGAATGTAAAGATAATTTAAGGTATATATAGCCTCAACGCTTTCGACCATAGTATAATAAAAATAAATGGAGGTAATCTGATTTTTTAAATCTTCGGTGAAGCGCGCTATAAAGCGAGGAAGTTTAATGCTTTTGGAGATGATGTGATCAAAGTGACGCCGGAATGTGAGGCTGGTATCAAAGTATACCCGGAGGTCCCTAACAACTGTTTGCCATTCCAAAAGTCAAACCATTAAGATGTTAATCGTGAAGAAACTTGTGTGAATTAAGACTCTTCTCCGTGAGATAAAACATTAATACTAAAGTTATTAAAGAAATTGTAAAGTTTTTTCATAAAAATATTAAATTAAACACATCGAATCTTAATTATTTATTATGTTCATTTGTTCATACTAGTTTTTGAGTTTCAAAAATAAGAATAAAGGCTATACGTCGCCAACAAAGTAACACTATTGCAATGGGGTTAAAAACGATAATAAACCGTACTCATACGTATTTAAAATAAGTATTTTGATTATTCCATATTTCTACCTAGTCAATAATTTGAACTGGTAATAAAAAATGGTCATAAGTTACTGAAATTTAACTCTTTTAACTCTACTACTCTTGCATCTCAAAGTTCATTAAATAAATAAATAAAAAAATAAATATTTCCTACATTCACACCAATTAACCTAGCCCAAAATAAGCACTTAAAGGCTTGTGTTATGGATACTAGGGTAACGGATAGACATACATAGGTATATCATACATAAATAAGTAATATTCATAGAAATATATATAAACATCCATGACTCAGGTACGAATGCTCGTATTCCTCATACAAACATCTGCCCTTCCGGGATTCGAACCCAGGACCGTCGGTGCAAAAGGCAGGATCGCTACCGTTGCACCAAACGGTCGTCAAAACAAAATATATTATTATTAATATTTCCTTTAATGTATTTATTACATTTTTTCCAGTCACATCCTATTTGAAGGTTCCAAGACGTGTTTGTTTTTTAATGGCATATTTTAAATCTAATACTCCCTGTATATAAATTAATTTTAAATAATCTGACGGAGGTTTCGTTCAAAAATGGGAGGATTAGAGATAGCAAAAACTTGGAAAGTGCTCCTGTCCATTTTGTGGTTTACGAGAAGTGTATGGTGAATGCCTGCAGTATTATTAGTTACGTTCTACTCTGCCAAACATGACGACAGGCGGGATTGAAACCCACAATCTTTGGGTGTCCTGTCCACTGTTCTCCCAACTCAGCTACTGAGCCTTTTGACAATAAATTGTAAGCCGAATTGCTTATTCTAGTATTTTTCTATTAAAAAATTATCACATAAGATAACATTCAAAATGCAAAAATATAAAAATCATAAAATAAAAATATTATACCCATCTTCACAAAATATTTTATTCACGTCTGTGACTAGTAAGCGCTGCCGTGAATGGCAGAAAACCCAGATATTATTCATAATAAAAAGTCACTATTTTACCTTATAACGATTATATTTCAACCATCAACCCCTTCCCGATTCATTCGAAGACAGATTTTATTTCACTTCCGCTTGGAGTCACGCTTTTAAGCAACAAAATAACAAAATGATAAAACGAAACAAAAGGATGCGCCTATTGTTCTATTGAAAGTCAATTTGACATCAGACGCGGCGTTTCAACGGACCGGTTGGGTTACAATAAACAAAAATAATGTACAAAGTTTAAAATACAAATTAGTAAATTCAAAGCTCTGTCAATGATTGCATTGAAAACTATTTAAAGTGGAAAACATCTGAACAATTTAATTAAACCTTTCTTGTTTCGAATTCTAAATATTCCGGAGATTTGCACTGATAATTTTGTTGAGAGTGAATGTTAGTTATTTTAGTAGATTATTTACCAACACTTTAGTGAGTTTAACGATTCATTAATTTAACAGTAAAGACGTAAGTTTAACTTTATACGTGCTTAAATATGGAATTTAAATTCTGAAACAAAATTCACTTATTAATACAATATGCAGGTGATATATATTTTCACAATTAATTACAGCACTTAAAATTCCGAATTTAACCAGTTAATGCGTAATTAAGTATTAATATAAATTCAAAACTTGCATGCCCTTTATGTTAAAACTGCGCAAATTTAATCACATAATTACCTCAATTTCGTTCTCAGCTCAAGTATTCATCTTCTATTCATCTCTTGGGAATTATCACTTAATTACTTTGATGTATAATGTTGTTTAATCCTTCGTCCCGGCGCTATCATAAACAACGTTTTGAATTTCTCCAAGTTCTTTTATTATAACTCGTTTCCTTTTAGTTAATTATAAGTCTTACCTTTAGAATTCCTATACGTTCGTTCTATGAGTATTCCTTTGCCATTGAAGCTTAACTCTTACTCTAATTTATTTAAATCATCTTTATAAGAATTGTACAGTCGGTTAACGTTTGCAAATAAAATAATACTATTCTATCATTTCACTTATGCTGAGAAGTTGTTACTAAATTATCTCTTGGGCGAATTAACGTTTTAAGCGTTATAAATGCAAAAATATTCAAAATTATTAATATTTCTTGCTTTTTTAATAACAGTTTATATATATTTTCCGCCTCTTAGTCTAATTTATAGCAATAGTGGCATTGCTGTTTTCACACACACTGTTTTCAAGGTCCTGTAACTTCTATAATACATTTCTACGATGAAATGGTTTGGTGTAGTATCGGTATAAAGGAGTATTTAAGATCGTCCCATTTATTACCAACCTCCGAGACAATACTGATACCTTTACAACTACTCTCTTCGACTATTCCAAACTATACGTCAATATTTACTACTGCGCCATGTTTATTTTTGAGTGTAATACATAAAACATATTCAGGGCATTTATTAAAGTGAAACTGAACCGGATCTTTACACACTTAATACTTGAGTAGGTCGTTGCTATTTTTAGAAAGTAGATGTTTTCGTTTACGCTTATTTATATGTTCATGTACGGTTTCTAACCACTAAATTCAATTTTACAGCCCCTCAGCAGAAGACGACTACAATGGCTGGTGGCACAGTCTACGCATTGTCGGCTTTTGCCTCTCATTCCTCAACAGCTGTGTGAACCCAATAGCTCTCTACTGCACCAGTGGCATCTTTAGAAAACATTTTAACAGGTAACGTACCAAATCTTGTTGCGCACACAATAAAGTTGCTGTCGATTCAAAAATAAATCAAAACTAAAAATAAATAAATTGTTTTTTCCTACGTCCTGTATATTATAAAAAATCGTTGAGAAAGGTTTGTCTTTCTGTCTGATTATTTATCACGCTTTGTACTTTTATTAATGCAGTTTTTACAATCAATCTTGGGATTTTACTTTAAATCTAATATGTGATTCGTCTTATTTAGCTTTAGCTGGCTTTACCCAACGAAGATATGGTTTGACCTCTCCTTAGTACTAACCTTTATATAATGAATAAGCCATTTCGAATAGAGGTCGCGAGCAAAGGTTTCCTTTATCCGGATTACACGCTACTGCATATCAATAAGAATACCTCTACGCGGTCACAATGAAAATTGGCTTAAACTCCTGTGTTCCCTGGGGAAGTGCGATAAAGACTATCTATGACAAACCGAAAATTTAATTAAATAATAATATAAGAGTTGCAATGCGACTTAGTGTTTTATAGTGGTTTTTACTAGCCCTTCTCTAGTTCACATGGGTTTACTAAAATTTTGTTGCTTATATATTTCTAGTAAATGTTGGGAAATAGCAAAAAATCAATTGGAACGGTGTTCCCATGGATCAGGTTCAATGACGCAATGTCTGTTACACCATAACTGCCCGAGTTCTTAACCGATTTAAATATATTTTGAGTGGACACATTTAGGGCTAGATCGTGACGGAGCCGTTGACATAAAAGTTTGATTTCGTTGCAGCTCAAAGGTATTATAGACCTGAGTATTTGATATGAATTTCAATTTAATACCTCTACGCGTTCATGAGAAAAGAGGTAGTAACTTTAAAATTTCCAAAAATATTTTTTTATTATATGATGTAACTAAAAATTTGCGGTTTTTGAAATTTTTCCTTTATCTGTACTATAAGACGTTACTTCGTACCAAATTTCAAGGTTCTAAGTCTACGAGAAGTACCCTGTAGGTTTTGATTCCCGTGCGAGTTTCGAAAATTTGCGGAAATTTGCGGCATAAACGTCTGTATCTTTTGATTGCTTTGGCTTAGGAGTTTGATTTTCAGTTTGATCACAGTTTGAGTTTGATCACAGCTCCAAGGGACAGTAGGCCTGAGTATTGGATATAAATTTAAGTTTGATACCTCCACGCGATCCTGAGAAAAACGGTCTTGACAGACGGACGGACGGACAACAAAGTGATCCTATAAGGGTTCCGTTCTGTCCTTTTGAGGTACGGAACCCTAAAAACATGAAAGTAGTAAATGTCGGGTTATGAAATTTTTATATTTATAAAATTAATAAATTATATTTAGTTAAGCAATTGACAAAATAACGCTTCTGGGCAGGTACTTAGACAGATGCGAACAAAGTCTCTGGCAAAAAGAACATTGTTCTGCGTTACATTATTTTATTTTCTCTATTCTTTTTTACAACATATATAGCAAAAAGTTGACTTAAGACCTTAACGCATTTTATACCAATCAACTGGTAAGAGTACATCAGCCAACGAGCTATGCTAAATAAAAATAAACAATAAACAAATTAACTCAAAAAATTACAAAATTATAAGAAATTTGTGCGCTATGGTCTTTTGAAAATATAGTCAGAAAGGGAAATTAATTAAAATGGGATTATTATCATGTTTTTTTTTTAATTTGTGGCACAGATATTTTGAATATATTATATGTAACAAATCGTACAGACGTAAGATAGCTTTCACGTCTATACAACAGTAACTTTTCAGAACAAATAGAATTTTTAGAGTTCGAAAATCAAATTACAGTGAGCGAAAAAGATTTTAAAAAGAAATCGGTATTGTGATCAAACGTCTGAAGAATAAAGCGCTTACTACAGCGAAGATCTAGTAAGTGAAAGGCACCCAAAAACTAAAAAATAAGTGATTTTATTATAAACGTTCTTAACCCTTAACTGCATGATATATTAAATAAGAGAAAAATATTCTAAGTAAAAAATTAATTATAATTTTTTTTTTCATCAAAATGTAACAATTTTTAAAGTTCTATTTAGTAAGAAACCATATGGGTTCGTATGTATCAAAGCTTTAAACCCCTTGGACTTATATGGTTGCGTATGCTTACTAAGCAGATATGATAAGTAATATGAAATGCTTATTATATTTGACGAAAAGTAAGTAATGAAGAATGTCATACAAAATTATTGATAGAACCTAATTATACATACCTCATTATAACATAAAAATTTTTTACTTTTGGGACATTTAGTATTGGTTTTTATTGAACACACTTGACAAATTTGTCGATTTTTCTGCCACTCTGGCAAGTTTCACAGTGGTCAGAGGTAGGTCCTGGTGCTTTTCTGGAGCTTTTCTCATTTTCTTCGTCTGAGTTGCTGTCCCAGGGCTTAAAAAAATTGATGGACTGCAATGGCGGCTCGTTGATGGTGAACCAGTCACTGAATTAGCCAATAGACGACCCCTTTTACGAGGAAGAACCATTTACGAGAAGAAATCGGCTAGCGAATCCAGCTCTTTTATATCGTCAGGAAGTTCAACATTTCCAGTGAAAATGTAACGATCCGTATTATAAGGAGGCAAATGTTTAGTTGATCACTTCATTGTAACGGTAGGTTCTTTACGACAACTGCTTTTCTTGGTCTTTGATGTTGAGAGTGAATTTGCTAAAGGAATACCGTCTTCGTCTGAAAATTCGTCGTCCGCCTCAGGTACAATAACAGGGCGTCTAAATGGTATGGACAATGTAGGTATGTCAGTGTCGGAATCAAAACGAATTCATCATCACCATTCACAATAATTAGTTGTATTTATTATAGCACCTAATGCCATTACCACATGAAGTAAACCACAATCAAAGCCAACATAGGATATGTCAATTCCACAGATTAAATAATAAAACTAAAAAGTATGAATCCTCAACAGGTAATGCTCAGCATTGCGTTAGTATGCTTATTATGCTCATAAAAGCACCCAGGGTCTACTCTGCCACCAAGAAAGAAAAAGATAGCTTAGCATAAAGAAAACGTGAAGCAAATTGAAACGAAACTATATCCTCGTGCTAAATTAATAATAATGCTTGGGTGCATACGAAACCACATATGTCTAAGCGAAAAAAGCGAAGAATGCCTACAAACCCAGATATGGTTCCAAAACAATTGGTGTTGAAAATGGGTGGAATCCAATAGAAAGTAAAAATCTATTATAGTGCATACAAACTAGAGGTTTGCACAACAAAAAATTTTTTGTTGTTTGAAAAACTCACCTTCTTTGCAAAGTTGAGAGTGTAAAAATTCACTGACAATGTCTGGAATAGTGAGATTATATCCAAGTGCCGTTAGACCATAGACAAAATGGATGCGTTTTGTGAGTTAAAATAAATTTTATCTAGTGATCTTTAGTGTCAAAGAAAAATGTTAATGTTTTTTGACTTGGAGTGTCCGTTTCATAAAGATATTCTCACCCTATGTGCGGTACTAGTGCTCGTGCATACATTATTTTAATCATTTTTATGTGTCGATGGGGCAATGTCAAGAAGTCGTTGGTTCTAGGACGATTTTTGATCATGTCCTTTGGAAAGCAGTTTCTGTAGTCTTATTTAGTGTTCATTTTTTGTTGTATTATACTACCTTTTACTTTTAGTGATTGATACCAGTATTTTTGCATCAACTACCACTTCTATTATGAAATCGATAACATTTTAAACCCCTCTTCTTCTGTATTTATTTGGTAAAGGTTATTGTTTTTGCTTACATATGTTTTTATTAAGGATCTTCAGCAATTATAATCGATTATGTCTCTGTCAAAAGAGTAAAAAAACTATAAAATTCAATTAGAATTTTCATTGTTATGTCAAAGTGACATTTCTTGGACTGAGACAAAGAGTAACTAAGTGTATCTGCATAATTATTTGAATTATAAAAATATAAAAAAATTTACATGTAAACTGAACAAACGTTTTAACAGAAAGTTATTTCTAATAGTTATTTCTAACTTAAATTTTACAAGATTTATAAATTAGCCAATAATAATAAAGGACTGGAAAAAAATGTTTTCAATTGACTCATTTATTGTTGTTGTATTAACGTGTCGTAACTTATCTGGTAGACTTTATTGAACAGCGATAGTACCTCTCTATTATTCTATTAGTCTTATCACGTGCCACTTAAAAATCAAGTGGGGCTCTTTCATATACATAAAACTTTACTCAAGCAAATGACACTCGTGACGTCAATATTTTAGTTGAAATGATTCATAACCTTGTAAAAGCTAACTAGGTCTAACTGAAGAACAGTTTAAATGGAGTTAAGAAGTGCAATTGGACAATCAAGAAAAAAAATATCTTCACAAATTTGGCTACAAGATAAGAAACAGCTAAGTAATTGGAATTTCTCGATAATTATTTTGCTAAAGTTATATTTTCAAAGGAATATATGATTCTTCGCACAGGCTTTCCCAAAGATTTGAGGAAATTTCGAAGAAGTTGAATAAATTGTTATGCTATGAAAACTTATCAGACAGAGACAGATAGAATTACTTTCCCATTTATAATATTAGCGCAGTCTAAGTAATTCTTCCCGTTAGTATGACTGTTTTTGTTTACCAAATACATATATTTCTTTATAATTAAGATGTTTATGTTATGACGATAGTTTAGTAAATTGAAGCAAGACGAGAAATTTGTGAGACACAACAGACTCATCACACCAACATATGCCATCTGACTCGGACGCGAATCCGAGACCAGTTAAATATTAATAGAGCTGCTATAGTTGCACCAGCTAGTCGATAAGAGTAATGTGTTTTGCTATGATTCTATCACAAAAATGAATCAAAATATATATTTATATATTTTTTGTAAATCTCGCCTGAGTTTAAAAGAGGTGAACGATTATATTTTACTTCAACTTCTAAAAACCGATATCCTATTTTCTAGTAATAAATCTGATAAATAACGAAAAACTACAAACGTGGTACAGTGACCAAATCAAAGAAAAACTTGACAGAGGTGTTCTTAGAATAATACATCTATAAGATATATATAATTACCATTTTTTCCGTAGGATGGGCAGAGATAGTGCCACTTTCTGCAATCCTAACATACATCTTTAATTTCTTCAACTGTCATCAGACCTACCATACAAGATCGTCAGTTAAGGCTGTTTTTCAGAACATCTTGTATTTGATTCCTCAAAGATTACCTTGGTTTGCCTTTATCGATTTAATCATGCACATTTGCCTCATTAACTTGTTTAGTCAATCTTCTTTCATTCATCATCTCTACATTGCCAAACCATCCTCCCTATAACATCCCTTTTTCTATATCTGTCACTATATCTTCTTAAAAATAATAATATTTATCATATTCACACTAATTAACCTAGCCAAAAGTATGATTAATTAATAATGGCATAAAATATAAAACCACTTTTACGATATGAAAATCAATAACGTATAAAAAACAAATAAACACATCGGGAATCCGGTAAAATTTGTTTCACTTAAATGGCGTTACTAATGATATTTGAATGTCAATAGAAACAATTGAATAGTTAAGAGGACCATACTAACTGCCTCATCACCATCATGACGATCGATAAAGTCACATACTAGTGCTGCCAGGAGTTCCAATGATGGCGGGACAATACGAATTCGTGCATTTCGGCCGAATCCCGGCAACTGACACTATTCCTAATATCTACAACAATTAGCCTAGCGCAAAGAAAGCACTGTAAGGCTTATGTAAATACCGGATAAACATAAATATTATATATATGACACGTACATAGAAATGTAACATTTAAATCACCACGCGTCAGGTCCAAACGCTCGTATTTATCACTCAAACATCTTCCCCTTCCGGGACCTTCCGGGAAAAGCAGGATTCATATACAATTTCGCCAAACTATCGTCAAAATACACTTGCACTTTCGAGTCCACTCATTTAAAAAAACACTGAACATATACTGAGTAATCGAATTTAATCTGTGAACATTACTCCTGAAATAAAGTTAAGCTTCTTTGAGAATATTTATATAAAATAAATTATGCGCAAAATCCGTAAAAAATCTTTTATTTAAAAGAATGTTTAAATTAACTTTTTCGCTGCTCGTAAAAGAGTTCATTTTATTTGAAAACATTAACTTATGAAAAAATCAAAATAAGTCTGGCAACACTTATAACATTTTTTTAACACGAACACATATAAGCAATTTAATTTCATTCCTAATGAGATCTAGACCCTTCGAAAGACTAAATTACGGAACTTCTTAATTTGAATGTTATAAGGAACTTTTGTGGTACTTCCTATATTGCTACCGAAAATTAATTATGGTTTGAATTAACTAACGTTAGTCAAAATTGTTCTTTGAACTTGTTTATTAGATAAAATGGAATAATTTCATATGCTAAAACCTATTACTGAACATCTGTATTCAGAAGCGCAAGTACGGTTCCATCGACCTCCTTACCCGTATAGCTGTTATCATGTAAATATATCTCATATATTTTAATACCAATTAAATGACGCCTCAGCATTTCATCCTTTTCATTGAAGATATATCTTTTGTTGGTAATACATATATAAAATTTTTGACCCATTTGGTTTACCCCTTTATTTATTAACTAGCTTCGACGTGGGGGACCAACCGTGGTGTTTGGTTTATTAATCGCCACGCACTTCCTCAGGAAACACTAGAATTTTAGCTAGTTTACACTGTTACCGCTTTCGACGACCAAATAACCGCTTTTTTAGTTTTGATTAAAAACTAAATACTTAATTTCATATTCAGCACTTTAGAACTGGTAGACTTCTCATACAATATTTCATCCCCTTGAGAACCTTTTAAGGTTCCCATTTTCATTTATTTTAAGCAGGAGCCTGTGTATCGAAATTTATGCTTCTTACTTCAAAAACATAGGATATACAAAAAAAAAACATTTTATTTACTTGAAGGAATTAAAACGACGAAATACGCACAATTTTAATTTAAATCAAAAGCCTTAATACATGGATATTACTTCATAACTTTTCATAAAATATTTCAACCCTTTAACATTCCTTTTTTTTTAAACTTCTATAGGCAGGTTGGGCATTTTTGGGATGGGAAAAAACCTTTGAACTCGCGACACAATTATCGTTACCGATACCACTTTTTTCAGTATAAAAAGAAAATATAAATGCTATAATCCAAAAAGAGTTTATTCCTCAATTCAAAGATATTGACCGCTTATTTTTTACGTTTATTCTTAACTTAATATTGCTTAAATTTTACATTTAAAAAGTAAGAATTGAGCTAATTTTTTAGCATCGTTGTGATTTGAAAGTCGATGCAACGAAAAAGCGACAGTAAACAGAGACAGACACATATATTGATAAGATTAAACGTAGGAGAAAATGAGAGAATGATTGAGAAAAGCATTATGTACGTGTGTTAATACGTGTTTGTGTGCGCGTGCGTAGTACAAATCTTGAGAGAAGGCATTACAACAACCGTGGTATTTTGCATACGTGTACTTATTATTTTTGAAAGTTTGAATCCTCCTCCTACCACGTGTGAATTGCACACATGCTTTTTTATTTAATTTCGTGTATATAACTGCAATAAACATAAATAAACATCTAAAATGACATTTATTAGTAGAAGTGGTGATTTTATAAGGTCGCCGATTGAACTAGAAAGAAAATTTCACCTTAGCAGGTATCTGAACTTACTTCCTAAAGTCTGGAAGTAAATAAATTCGGTAAATTACGTACGTATGTACGTACGTATAATTTATTGTCTTGAACTTTAATTAAAAGCCTTCGTCGGTATAGTACAGTCCCGAGCAATAAGATGTATCAACCGTAGAACCATATTTCATTACATTAATTATTGAAGTGAAAACTTCTTCAGGCGCGACGAGCATTTTTTGAGATGGGAAAAAATTATTGAACTCGCCACACTGTTACCGTTACCGACACCTCTGTATATAAATATCTACATATTAAGGCCACGTTTACACGATAGTGAGTTTGGGTTGAAATACTTTGATGATATAACTATATCCTAATTATATTATGACAATACTTTGTGTGTGTTTGTTACCATATTGTTAGTAAATAATAAGATCGTATCAATTTGCAAAAAGTTCAACTTTCGAACTCTCACGTAAATAATTGGAGTTAAAAACTTGTTTCGTTCTACGCAGCAACAAGCACGTTCCGGGCAGAGCAATAGCGAGCGAATACTATTATAATATAAATATAAATTGCAGATATACGTACAACATAGATATATATTCATGTCGGAACTTCTCGAATCAAAAGAATTAGCACGAGATATAAAACTGCAATTGAAGCAGTTCTTACAAAATATTTAAATAGATTCGAATCAAAATTGATTGCTTCATATTTTAGTTACCATTAACCTAAAGTATAATATTACATGTTTTAATATTTTTTTTGTATTTCTCAATGCTATCTTATAAGTTATTTCAATAGAAAAAGACCTGAGACAATTATATTTTTTTGTAAAAAAATTTAAGGGGGTGCTAATTTTAGCGTCTATTGTTTAACTTAGAAACTAGAGTAAACTTTAAAAATGTAGTGAATATACCACTTGTTTAGGAGGCAGAAGATGAGCTCAAACTGTACCCGATGAATATTTATTGTGTGGCCCAACAGCAATAACACAAACCAAATAATTACCTGGGTTTGATGAAAATAATGTCCATTTATTGTAATTTTATACAAAAAAATTATACTATCGTACTTACGGTATTAACAAGTTAATTGAGTTTTTAATAAGCATCAGTGCTTTTAATTATATCAATAAGAAAGTAGATGTATAAGCCATTTTCTGCCATTGTTAACAGAATGCTTTTAAACGGCATAATTAGGTGGCTTTGTTGTAGAGCATTATTTATGATAGCGCCACGAAAAAGCATTTTATTTCAATAAATAGGAGAGTACATCAAAATTTGTAAGTATATAACACTTAAAAAAACGGTGTTCTAAAAAACTAAAAACCTGACTGCATTTATGTGTAATTTGGAAATGAAAAAACCCTAAAACAAGAAAGTCATCATACCCGATTCCACTTAACATAAGAATTGGCAATGTAGCAATCGGGACCTATTCTAGAAAGTCAGCTAACTAGTCAGTAGATTGGAGTAATCTGCAATGTAATATAGGTATGTGTTCTCAATTAACTAAGCCTCCATTTCTAGAATGTGTGCCGACTGCTACAACTTTGGCTATTCTTATGTTAAGTGCAATCGGGTATGACGACTTTGCTATTTTAGCGTTTTATTATTTTTTAGTTTTATTTTTGAATGAGTTTGTATAACAACACCTTTGAAGCTAAAATCCATCGAACCGTTCAGGCTGCAAAGCGTGCCAAACATTTGAATTTGGCGCCAAAAATCCGCCATTTTTTTTTTATTTTGATATGCCCAGTGTCACTCTCACAGTAAATAAGAATCTAACGACACCTCTCAAGCTAAAATCCATCGAGCCCTTCAGGCCGCAGAGCGTGCCAAACATTTGAATTTGGCGCCAAAAATCCGCCATTTTTTATTTTTTTATTTTGATATACCCAGTGTCACTCTCACAGTAAATAAGAATCTAACGACATCTCTCAAGCTAAAATCCATCGAACCGTTCAGGCTGCAAAGCGTGCCAAACATTTGAATTTGGCGCCAAAAATCCGCCATTTTTTTTATTTTGATATGCCCAGTTTCACTCTCACAGTAAAAAAGAATCTAACGACACCTCTCAAGCTAAAATCCATCGAGCCCTTCAGGCCGCAGAGCGTGCCAAACATTTGAATTTGGCGCCAAAAATCCGCCATTTTTTATTTTTTTATTTTGATATACCCAGTGTCACTCTCACAGTAAATAAGAATCTAACGACATCTCTCAAGCTAAAATCCATCGAGCCCTTCAGGCCGCAGAGCGTGCCAAACAATGATACATACATACTTACACCTCGAAAATCATAACCCTCCTTCTAGCGCAGTTGGATAAAAATGACAATAAAAGACAACAAAAGAATCGAAAAACGCATCATACTTTTTACTTTATCCTAGTTACATTCACCTTTCACTTCTAGTTTTGGTATAATTTTACGGTACGTTTACGTTAAAGTAGCTCTTACACATAAACATTCTGCTCACAAACAACTCAAAGTGCTAGTAAAGATATGGGAGAATCTCTTTCACTTTCATTTGGTTTCATCAAAGGCGCTCTACGCAGACCCGACAAGAATAACTTATCCATCGACTGACTTTCCTTGGCAAAAAGTGATTGACGTCAACTTCCAATTTGAAGCAAGTGGTGATTAACTTTTTCCGGCTTTATACAAATCCCAAAGCAGCTAATTTTTAAAGTAATAATTTATAGTAAAGTAAAACTATAAATGAAGATGGAATTAAATATTATATTTAACTGTTTTACAGTGTAGATGCTTAAACTGAATACTTTATTACGTTTGAATTTTAAATTAATGTTTGTTTTTAACATTTGCTCGTAAAGTGGCACTTATTACACCAACTTTTGATTTCAAATCCACTTCGTTATTATTATTTTAATCTCGGCAAAACCCTTTAATACCTAAAACATAACATTAATATCTGCGCCTATCGCACATCAAAATAAAATCTCTTCTTCCGTATGTTTTTTATTTTTAATAATGACGTATCGACTTCATTACGTCATCGTCATACATATACTGCCTTTCAATATTTTAATCGATCACATTCCTAATTTTAAGTAATAAACATGGTTCTTTAGCACTTTTATAAATAACTAGGCGATGCTGTCGCTAAGCATAAAGCTACGCTAGCACCATATATTGGAGCGGAGCGTAATACCTAAAAAAAGAAAAAAATATCTTTTCGATGGGTATTTTTGCGACTCTCAAAATTCGGGCTCCGTCACAATCTGGTCCTAACCCTGTTGATTCGATGCCACACAAAAAATATTAAAATCGGTTAAGAACTCAGGAAGTTATGGCGTAACAGACATTGCGCCATTGAAGCTAATCCATGGGAGCTTCGCTCACTTCATTCGCTCCGCTCCAAAAATTATGGTACGCAAAATTTTCAATACAAAAAAATCAAAAGCTCAAAAGTTCTTTACCACCAAATTTGTTTTTATTTTAGTTCCATCATCTATTAGGTGTGAAAGGTGTGAAATATTCGTCTTTAAACTTAACATGTAAGGAATATTTGACAAGTAGTTTGTTTTTGTCAATATTTAAAATTATTATGCTTGGTTGGCATTACTAGTGCTATTAAGTCCTGTGCAATTGTTCTAAATAATAAAAGTAATGAATGTACCAAAATTCAACTCTATTTCGTAGCCTTCAGAGTATCGCTATTGATCTTCTTGTTATGAAGTTTCTATAGAATTACAACGTCAATAGCACTACTCGCTACATCGAAAAAGGTCTTAAGCATTACTAGTTTTCTTTGTAAGTGTATAGAGAAAGCATTACGTAATGACGTTCAACCTTCTTAAATAATAACACAAAGTTCTCAACCTAACCGTCTCGTAACCCTAGAGAATATACAATAGTGCTCTTCACAAAACTTTGCGAAAGAAGTATTATTGTTGTGGTTAATACATATTACGAATCATATTTATACATAGATATATTCTATTTTGTCAACGTGCTTTAAAATTCGATCACAATTTTAGTGATTAATCATGCTGAACAGGTAAAATATTATGCAAGCAGTAGCCGCCAAAGTTAGCACGAAAACTCATGTCTGTCGTATAATTTAAAGATGAATTGAAGATTTTCTTTGAAATACGGCAACCAAGTAGGTAAATTTTTATCCATTTTTTTAATTAAATTTCTTGGTTGCTTTTGGAAAAAAAATTGTTTTCGAATTTCTACGCTATATTAAGAAAAGTAAAATACAAGCTTTGACCGAAACTATGGATTAATGGTCTTTCGAATGTGTTTCTATAAGGGCCTGTTTCGCTGGCGGCTGCTTCGATGCACAATAATGCTCAAATAAATACAACTTTAAACTAAAGTCAGCCGTGGCTTTATTCTATTCTAGAGCGATATCTTCAAATTACATAGGTAGATACTATAAAGTTAAAAAAATATAAACAAGATAAAAAGATTTAGTTCTTACTCTCCCGCGCCTATCAGACGTTTTTCTTACCATACCTCTTCAATATCTTAGTTATCCAGTCACGATTCCATTCTGATAACGGCTTCTGTAAGGAAGTTGAAAGTTCGTTAGAATAATATATAAAAAATTAGAATAAACACGTCGTGGATTTGGTGAAAGAGGTTTTATTCGATAGATAAATTATTATCACTACATAATATTATAAAACAAAGTCCTCCGCCGTGCCTGTCTGTCTTTCTGTTCGCAATGAACACAAAAACTACTGAATGGATTTTCATGCGGTTTTCACAAATGGAAATAGTAATTCATGTGGAAGATTTAGGTATATAACTTGTCAAGGTTTTGTGTAAATTGGTTAAAATATAACGATAATTGTTAGAAGTATCGGAAAAACTCAAGCCACTTATTAGATTTCATAAAAACGCTTCCAAAACGCATTGATATATAATTAAAAATGCATGGTGGGATATTCCTCTTTTATCGATTAACAAAGCAGTCCGCGATGGCATATATCTTTTAAAGATAGCTTACTATATCTTCTCTAACATATTAAAAAATGGTCACGTAAAGTGCGGTAATTGGAAAGCTATTTAGACGGATACAGTATTTATCCTTATCAACTGAAAAATGTTAGTTAGCTTAAGCATTTTATGCACATTATGAACACCATATAACGTAAATAAATATCTTAGGAGTTATTGTAAAAGAATCACGTGCGCGAAAATAAATTTATGCGCGTTTTTCACATCGATGACGGGACTCTCTTGAGCGATCACTCCCACTCCACGCTGCGCCTCCTCTGTCTTCCACTGTTACTATATAAGATGAGCGATAACCTCAAATCAACTCTACCTCAAATACACTTTCCCGTGTCCCAAGTCCCAAATCTTTCGGCCTATCTTTCGGTTCAAAAATCTCACAGTAAACGCACTTTCTAGGCGACGATCGACGCTCCTTTTTCGCAACCTCGCCTAAGTGACAGATCATTTCGACAGATCGACAGATGGACCTCATTCATTTATTAATTTATTGCGTCAAACGTGGTATTAAGGTTAACAATATTTTTAAGGTACAACATGTTCTGCCATTATGGATATTATATTATCCATGATTTTTTTTGTTTTGTTTACGCATTAAGTTGATGCGATCCTACGACAGAGAAAATATGTAAATAAAATAATATGCTCTACTACTGCAAAGCCGGGGCAGCTTCGCTAGTATTTGTATGTAATTTTTTATAATTTTGTATTTTTAGTGTACCTACGGGTGTTAGTTGAAATTTGCCGGTTTTTTCGATAAAGAAAACACTTAATTTTCAGAGTATCTAAAAATATTGACCGAAAGATTCTACACACTTCGCCCAGATGGGCGATATTCATAATTTGCCTAAAAGGCAAACTATGGATACCATCCCAAAAAAGCTTTTTCTCTTCCGAGCCAAACCATTCGACGAGCCATTTTTCGACATCTTGCCAAGCGCGAAGCGCTGCTCTGCAATTAAGTGTCCCATCGATGCGCAAAGGTGATAGTCGGACGGGGCGAGGTCTGGAGAGTACGGCGGGTGCGATAATATTTCCCAATTAAATCCAACAAAAGGTTTTTCGATTTTCCATTTGTCTATCGTTCGGTTGGTGTGGCACTCATTTTCCAGACTTCTAGATCTTTCCTATGGCTTTTAAAAGTTAAGAAATTTCTCCTAGAGTCACATTTAGTGTTTGTGACAATTTTTCTTGCGATTGGGTTGGGTCTTCATCCAATAACGCCTGCAATTCCTCGTCTTTGAACTTTTTCGCTGCACCGGGATGTTCAGTGTCTATCAAATCAAAATCTCCACTTTTAAATTGACGAAACCATGTCTCACATTACCTAATCACTGGAGCATGTTACCGTAAGCTTTTACTAGCAACCGATAAGTTTCAGCTGCTTTTTTCTTTTGATGAAATATGAAAAGCAACGAATGCCACAAATGCGATTTACTTGGAACGAAACTCTACATATTCACTGAGGTAAACAACTATGACGCTATTATTTTTGGCCGAATGTGACTTGTATATATTTGAAGCTTAATGTTTATAGAAAAACATTATATACATGCCGAATTATAGAAATTTATACGTATAGCTAGAGACATCTAACAGTAAAACCGGTAACTTCAACTAACACCCCTAATATAAAAAAAAACACCCAAAGAAACCACTACGTACTTAAACCCAGGTCACGATTGGGAAATGACATTTATTATACATAATGAATTAATTATAATTTCTTTATTGTGCCTAACTCGGAATATAACACAACACGTAGCAACTGTATAAAGTGTGTGTAGTATCTTTAACTAAAATGAAACGTGATTTCATAAGAGTAGCGCAGAAAATATCAAGATGTGATAAAAAATGCATCTTCATTTTTCGTGAATGGTTTTTTGTTCAATATATATAAGTTATATTTATTATACTACATAGTATTGATACATGTCGCTAGTCAGTTTAAGACTTTTCTGGAAGATAAAGTATTTTCAAAAGTATAGTATTTTTATTTTTAAATATATCAAACATATTTGATTTACATATAATTATCTTTAACCCTTAACTGGTATCGGGGGTCAAATTTCACCCCAGTGCAACATATTTTTTAACATAAATTTACAGTTTTATAACCTACACTCCTGCGCATCGAGCTAATCTCATTACATGGCGGGGTGCGGCGGGCGACGGACGTTGGCCCTTCTAATATTACTTGGAACAGAGGTACGTACACTGCTGGGGTCAAAAATCACCCCCGACACCAATAATAGCTATTTACATGGACACTATATTTATGATGTATTTTATTTTTTCAGCAAATAACCAAAGTCATGACCAGTTTTTTTAATGAGGATCAAATTGCACAATTATTGGAAGACGAGGATCATGAATCTGATCCAGAGACCATTCGTGAAACCACAACAGCAGCTGTTTGTGACTTTCATTGCCAGGAACCAGAAGTAGCTAACTGTTCTGATGACAGTGTATTAGAAACTGACTCGGATTCCAGCTTATCAAGTTCCAGGAGCGAAGAAGTAGATAACCTTGCGTAATATTATCAGCAATACTAAACATTTCGATGGTAAATGGTTACATTTTGTGGAAAGCATGTAATCTTGAAAAGCGTCTCAAGAGGAACATATACATAAAAAATAATGGCATCAAGTTGATAAAACCATTAGTTGAAGTTAGACAGAAGGAGAGTTCAAATTTTTCTGCAGATCGTTAGATCAATGATTTTCTTTAGAAAAGAATTGAAAATTTTTTGAAAGATGTTCAAGGACGAATTGGACCAGCAACAAAATATACCTACTGATGACTCTGATATAATCAACCGTAAAAGAGGAAGGTGTTACTTATGTGATCGCAAAAAGTTAAAGCAAATGTTCTCTTTTCATATATAAAGAACATACTGCAGAAGCCATCGCATGCACTAAATGCTAAGTGTTTTGTAGTGCATAATTTTTTCGCTTCGTAGTAATTTCATTCGTTTTTTTCATTTTTTTACTATTTCATTGATCTCATATAATGTTCCTATATTTGTTATAATGATTATATAAGAAAATAGAACCAAAAGTTATTTATCCATAATTGTTAGATTTTTATAGAATTTAGATCTACTAAACTAGGCTCTTAAAATATTGTTAAAAAATGAGAGGCTAAGAAAGGTTAAAAAATAAGTTATATTTTTGTTAAAAAGTGTAATAAAAGTTGTTTGATACTTAGATTACAAGTTGTTTAATTAAATAAAATAATAAATACCAAAATACAGTAACCTATTCATATTTTGATAACTTAATTAATATGGGGTCACATTTCACCCCCGATACCAACTAAGTTGCCCTTTTTTGCGAATCCAGTTAAGGGTTAACTGTGATTCATTTTTTTCCATTTTAAATGTGACGTCTCTTAATATATAAAATGAAAATATTCTTTGTTATTTAAGCATTTGATTGCAAGATTTTTAAGCCTTAAGACATTTGTATTTGAAAAAATTTTTTAGATCAACAAAAAATTTGTTGGAAAGTATTACCCAAGTTTCATTCAAATGCACGTCTTTTAAACCTTTGAAGACCCAATCCACTGGTCCATACGCCGTAACTGCTAAGCTACTAAAGCTTATCAAATTTAACTTTCTTTGTTTGTGTGCCTTGTGCCTACTTCGTATACTACAAATGAACAATTGTGTTGATTTGAACACCTATACAGGTATTTTGACGTTCGTTTGGTTCACCCTTACCTTTTCCACCGCCGGTCCTGGGTTCGTGTTCGAAAAGTATAGATGTATGTGCGATGAATACGAGCATTTGTACCTGAGTCATGAATATTATATAAATTTTTATAAATATTATATAACCTTGTACCATAAATAGATGTATGGTACATAGATCTATCCGTGACCCTAGTATCCATTACACAAAGTTAACAATGCTTATTTTGGACTAGTTTAGTGTAAGTGTAAAATATTATATTATTCCTTTTTCTTGAAAAGATTCCTTGTAACTCTAGAGGGGTAAGAGGAGTCGAAGTATTCGAAATGTTAACTGTTGCCGACCTTAATCGCGCTCAGATAATTCATACATAACAATTTAGTACAGGTATTTTATTCATTTCTTTAGTTAAGAAATGTATAGTTGATATATTTTTAATAGAAGCCACACCTAGTCTTTTGTATATATAAAATAATAAACACAATAAGAAATCAATTGAAACAATATTTACATTAGAAAAGCCGCTTCAGATTCATTTAAAATGAATAAATTATTATAGTGGAAAGTTTTTCATTGAAGGACAAACAAAAACCCCGTTGAAGAGACAATTTTCGCTGTTCGTTCTAGTTGCATCACCGTGTGATGCATCATCATCAACATGAAATCGATTTAAAACAGTTAATAAAAATCTGTTGTTCATCCACCTACTCCACAAAATAGATCTGTGTTCCAATAACAGGCTTTAATACCCCGATGACTCAGCCCAGTAAAAATTTAATCACACAAACCAAGGTTTATTGAACAATTAACGTGGATATTCATTGGCGATCTGGTGCTGCTAATGTTTGTTTCTATAGTAAATTTTATTCGTTGGTTTCATTTGCACTGGAAAACAACAGCTGCGTAAAAATTCTATAGCTAGAATGTATAATTCACGAGTTAAAATAATAAGATGATGGCATAAAATAATTTTTGAGTTAAATCGTGTTGAGGTTTCTATATAGTCTTTTCAGTGACACATTTATTTCTACGTAAAATTAGGATATCTTAGGATTCTGAAAACAAACCTCTTTTCTTTATCAAATATTTGTGGTTTATCATATGTTATGTACAACAGCTTAACCCGAGTTGATTTAAAAATGAAAGTTTAATTCCGGAATTATCATTCGTAAGGTTTTAGTTTTCTCCATATGGCACAGTCACATCGAGATCACCTGCAAGATGAGAACTATTAAGACCGGCCTTAAAGAACTTGCTGCAGGGAAGTGAAATTAAACACAACTATACTTCACGAGTGCCTGTTTAATACTGAATAATAGAATACTGAATAATAATAATAGAATACACACACTTCACCTCAGGGGCGAAAAAAAAGAAAAATAATAGTTTACATGTTATTTTTTTTTTATAAAGTTACACAATAAAAGGTTTAGTTCTATTCTTATGTACTACTTGTTGAATATTATTTTTAATATCTTAACATTAACTCCCATATCTTCCAAAACTATATATGGACCTTCATATAATTTGTCCAACTTTTAAGCACATTCATTTTTTAATAAAACTAATTGACCACTATTATACGATACATGGTTTACATTCTTATCATAATTACATTTACGTTTTTCTTTACTTATTAACAAATTATTACGAGCGTCCTGTTGGGCTACTTGTAACCTATACTTTAACTCTAATGAATAATTTTCTGGATTATATAAAGGTTCAACATTTTGACTAATTCTACACGGTATATTACTAGGCCTACCAAACACTAATTCAAAAGGCGTATATTTAGTCTCTGTGTGTACAGTATTATTAAAACTATAACACCAAAATGGAAGCCATTGACTCCAAGTTTATTTCTGACCGTTACATTGTATTCGTAAAAATGCACCCAAATTTTTGTGAGAATTTTCTAACGCACCGATAGATTGATGATGATAAGCAGTTGACGTAAGTTTTTCTATTTCTAAAAGTTTACATACCTGTTCCATTGTTGAAGATACAAATTCTGTACCACGATCAGTCGCAATAGTATCTGGCACGCCAAATCTTAAAATAAAATTATTAACTAGTTCCTTAGCTATGGTTATAGTTTTAGTTTCTTTGTTCCTAATTGGATAAGCCTCGACGAACTTGGTAAGCTCACACTGAATTGTTAGTATATAACAATATCCTTCCAAATCTCTATCCAAGGGACCAACAACATCTAAAAATATTTTTTGAAATGCATGTAATGCTGTTGTTGTTATCTGCATAGGTTCTTTGACATACCTACAATGTTTCATTTTTTGACAAGTAGTGCACTTACTTACAAAAACTTTAACATCGTTGTCTAATCCTGGCCAATAAAATTTCCTGTTTATATTATTTGTCATCCTATGTACTCCAGCATGACCACTGGTAGGTAATAGATGAAAATCATTAAGAATGTATTGTTTCTCTTCTTTATTATTAATTCTTCTAACACCTCTTAATACACATATTCGTGGACCGGTCCAATCCTTAATATTTTTTATCTCTTTTAATATATCTTTAATGAATGATCATTTTTATTACATTTTACTATGCATAGTTCATTTATTTTATATTCTTTACAAAACTTCTCTAACTTAGTCACAAATTCGACTCGCGTAAATTGTGCCCTAAAGTTGAGGTTTATGTACACTATAGTCTTTCTTTTATTTAATATAAAGCACTCTTTTTCTACACATATATCATTACTTCGTTTCAACTTCTCTAGCTTGTCATTATCAATAAAACTTAACTCGACGAAATCACTAGGCATTTTTAATAACTCCACTACCCTTGGTTGATCAGGCCTTGGGCTTATGGGTTTATCTGATATACAAGGTGATTGTACTTGTCTATCCAAATTTCTCTTTTGATTTCTTGTCATAACCGCGATTATTTCTTTATTCATCTCTTTCAACGAGTCTGATGTTACGCAGATACGAGATAATGCGTCAGCTACGCAGTTAGTTTTCCCTGGTATATATAAGAGTTTAAAATCATATTCTTCTAAGGCTAATCTAAATTTCAAAAGTCTACTTTACGGATCTTTTAGTGAAAATAAATAAATTAATGGTTTATGGTCAGTCATTATTGTAAATTTACGACCATAGACGTAAGGCCTGAAATATTTGATTGACCATACGATAGCTACCAATTCTTTCTGAATAGTAGGATAATTTCTTTCGGCTTTATTAAGTGGTCTACTAGCATATGCTATTGGTCTCATATCTTTGTTACATAAAACTGCATCAACAGCTGTGCCTGAAGCATCAGTCTGTATGACAAATTCGTTATTTTCTGAAAAATCTGGAAACTGCAATATTGGTGGGGTTGTAAGTGCTTGTTTTAATTTATTAAAAGATGTTCTACATTCTTCAGTCCACAAAAACTGCTCATTTTTTCTTGTTAATTTATTTAAACAATATGTAATTTCCGCAAAGTTTTTTATAAATTTCCTATAGTAATTGCAAAAAGCTATAAATCGTTTTACTTCATCTGTATTAGTTGGTTCAGGATAATTCTGAAGAACTTGAATTTTAGATGGATCGGGTAAAACTCCTTCTGAAGATACTATGTGACCTAAATACAACAACTCCTTCTTTAGAAAATGACATTTTTGTGGATTTAATTTAAGGTTAACTTTTCTTAATCTTTCTAGTACATCTATCAAATTTTTATTATGTAGGGTCATATTTCTTCCAAACACAATTAAATCATCTAAATAGATAAAACACTTTTCAAATGCTAAACCAGACATAGCTACCGACATCGCACGACTAAAAGAACTAGGGCTTGTCTTTAATCCCATCGGTAATCTCTTCATTTGGTATTGTCCTGTACTTGTTGTGAACGCTGTATACTTTCTACTGTCCTCATTTAATGAAATTTGATAATAGCTTTGATTTAAGTCTAAATGTGAAAAGTAAATAGAACCAGACAGAGAATCTAAAATGTCCGTAATATTCGGTAAAGGAAATTTATCATCAATCATGCAATTATTTAGTTTTCTGTAATCTACTATTAAACGCCATTTATTATTTTGATTATCAGTTGATTTCTTTGGTACTAATAATATTGGGCTTGACCACTCACTTTTGGCTTCTTCTATTATATCGTTATCTAACATTTTTTGAATTTGATCGTTAACTTCCTGTTTTAAAGAATGTGGTAATCTATATTGTTTGACATAAACTGGACTGATATTGGGTTTAAGTGTGATTGACTGTTCATAAATATTTGTAGTACTAAGTTTATCACCTGGCAAAAAGAATACATCTGCATATTTAGAACATATATTCGTAATATATTGTTTTTCTTCTGAACTGAGATGATCTAAATTTAATGTGTCTATTAAAACTTTAGCTCTTTCCGCATTTTTGTAACAATTATCGAATTTGCAAATATTGTATTGATCGAGGGAATGTAATTGTGGTTGAAACATTGATAAAGTAATATCTTGTTCACTAGTATTTAAAATTTTTACTGGCACTCTGTTATTGTGAATTTTTACTATACTTCCCGCCATAAAAACATTTTCAGTTAATTGTTTTGAACAAATAACACCATCGCCTTTAAAATCTGAATCTAAAAATAAATAATGTATTGATTCACTTCGCGCTGGTAAAATTAAAACTTCATTCGAATAATCAATTGAGTCACTCATCGGTAGAGAACATTCCATTCCATGTAAGTAAAACGTAATAATATTTGTAGCCAAGTTGATATTTGATGCATACTTGCACAGAAAATCTAAACCTAAAATTCCATCTGCCTTTAATGACACGTTATCAAAAACATATAAGTTTCTAGCGAAATCAATTCTAGTAGGTTCTGCATGATGAGTCAATTGTAGCGAAACAAATCCCGCCGATTGAATTTGACCTGCAATACCGTTTATGACTGTGTCGTCTCTAAATATGGGCGTGTTTATTGGAATAGCTTCTCTTCTAATTACAGACAATGATGCACCAGTATCTATCAACCAGAAATACTTTTTCTTTCCGACGTATAATGATATAAATCTAGTTTTTCCATTTAAACTCAAAATAAATTGATTAGGAACGAAAAAAGTTTAGCTCATCAGAATTTGACACTAATGGTCAAGATTCGTTTTTACTGTTTTGTGTTGTCACTTTTTCGGTAAAATAAACACGTTGATTACCATTACCCCTATCATTGGTATTACAATAACTCGAACGATTATTTCGTGAAAATCGCATGCCACGACCTCGGTTTGAAAAATGAAAACCGCGTCTAAAAGAACTATTAAAATAATTACCTCTCTCCGGGTTGTTATGATCATTGCTGGACCGTTGGTGATGATACCCTCGTTGTCCTCGGGAACGGTTACCGAATTGTCTTTGATTATAATTATGTTGATAAAACTTACCTCCTGTCCCTCGACGTGAAAAATGCATCACGCCTTCACCTTTTGATGTTGAAGCAGTTGTCAACTCCTCATCCTTTGCTGCTTGTATAGCCTCGTTAAGGTGCTCATAGTTGCGAGCAGCAATGATTGTACTCAACCGGGAATCTCGCAAACCCTCTGAAAAGCGTTTAATAGCAAACTTTTCATTTAAAGGTTTTAAAATAGAAAAATTGTCACTGTTACCATCTGCTTGGGAAATAGTCATATCGGAAAAAAGTTTTTCTACTTCTTTACCGTACTGATCAATTGTTCGCCAGCCCTGCGTAATATTTTGCAATCGAGATTGAATAGCTGTAAATGACTTTTTTGTAAGCAAATGTTTTTTTAAATCTTTGACAAGGTCACTTGTAGATTCATAATCCGAAGATAATCGTAATTTAGCATTCTCCGAAAGCCTACTTTTCAAAACAAATTTAATTAACATTTTTTTTCCAGAGTCAGATAGCATTTCCAAATACATTTCAATAGAATCGATCATTCTTTTTATATTACTTTCATTGTTATCCATCACAGAGATTAAACTACACGCCGTTTTAATATCGAACTCCATGGTTGTTCTTATTTCGTCAATAGGTTCACTATACTCAGAATCACTGCTTTCAATGGGCGATTTGCACAATTCTAAAATATTGTTATAAACACTTTTTATATTACCCCAAACAGAATTTATTGTTTTTAATTCATCTGCTTTTATTTCTTTCTTATCAGATAGCAATTGAACAATGTCAGAACTTTTACTAAAAATAATTTCTGCTTCGGATAATTTATTTTGTATGCAATTTCCGAGAAAACGTGATTTTCCTTTCTTAACTAAATATTTTCTTACATCTTTTATATCATTCAGACAGTGTATCAATTCATTAATCATGCTACTTCCAAATTATATAGTTACAAATATAATACATACCCAGTTTCTTAACTCGCAGAACACATAGTAGGGGACACCATTCATATATGGACATAGGAATGTCTTCTAAAAATAGATTAACACATTACATATTGCGATTAAATATTGCAGGTTGATTATTGTTTTACGAATAAAATGATTCTACATATATATTTTTTTTTATAAGTATTTTCTTAAAGTCCCTATAATATAGTTTTAAACATATTAAGCAAATGCACGTAAACAAGTCCTGACGATACACGTAGGAATAAAACAATTCACGTCACTTTACTCGCCACTTTCACCTTAAACCGCACATTTATTTTTCACTACACTTCACCTAATTTTGAAGTTGCTGCCATGATAGGGTCTGAATCGTTTCGCCGCCAACGAAGAGAACTCCGCAACGCGCCAAGCGTTATCTCTCTACGTATCCACTTTTTATGGGTTTTTTTATAAACTTTATAAAATCCGTAGACTCCTCCTAGAGCAATTAATGTGATGATCACCACCAAAAGTATGTTCGTGGTACTTATATGATTTGCAAAATCTTGCGTTGCTGAGGCCGAGTTACCAGCTCCGTTCTGCGCTATGATGATCTCTTCTTGTTTAGATGATTTGGAACCCATTTTTAAAATGTATTATTAGCTTGAAACACACCACCAGCTCAATAAAGTCTCGATCAATAACTATTAGTTCCATAATTAGTATGCACTGGCCGAAACATGAGATAGTCTTGTACGCGAACCGTACATGGCAAGGGTCGCCATGCAGGGAAGTGAAATTAAACACAACTATACTTCACGAGTGCCTGTTTAATACTAAATAATAGAATACTGAATAATAATAATAGAATACACACACTTCATTGCAGTTGGATAGAAAAGTATAGGAATTAAGTATAATATAGGAGGCCGCTGACAATAAGAAGGCCAATAAATTTTTCACATTTAAAAAGTTAAATAATTTAGTTTTCCATTTGGAATTAACTGATTATTGAATCATTTAATTAAAGACAGACTATTATAACCTTTTCTATTCGGTTTTAGGTTCGATGGTGTAATGTATGTAAAATTGCTAATTGTACCTAATGTATACAATCAAAATTAAGGTAACAGTAAAATAAAAATAAGTAATAAAATAACTTTTTAACGGATACTAGCGAATACTTTATATAATCCTGACGTTTCGATCCATTTACAGTCGTCATACATATGCACAATATTTTAATCGGGCACGTTCCTAACTGTTAAAATTTTATACAAATAAAAAATTATTTATGCATTTTATTGTGTCAATGATTACTATAAACTACTGAGTCTACCACCAGTACGGAAATTCTCCCGATTTCCGTACCGCCCTTTCGCGAAGAACTAACGAAAGAAACTCTGACCGAAGTCGAAATATCAGGATTAAATATAAAATATGCGGTAGTATCCATTCAAAAAGTTGTTTTATTAAATATGTAATGGGTACGGAAGTATAGGAACTAAATATAAAAATGAGTGTTTTTTTATACTAACCGATAAGTAGCTACATATCATTTATTTAACTTTCCTTCGATTTATTGTATAAATACTGAAGAGTAGAATTTGTCTCAGTGTCCTCCCTGGTTCTTGAGAAAAGTTTAATTTATCTCAATAAAATTTCTTTAAATAAAAAAATCAAGCTATTTGTAGTAGCTTTTTCTTTTTTATCGATTGTCAGACTCTTGTAAAAAAGTATAACATTCGGAGTTGACAATTAAAATCGCTGATACTCACTCTAAGACATATTTAGAAAAATTCAAAAGGTCTCTAAGGATCTTGGTAGCGCAAATGGAAATTACTCGCCTGAATAGCAAGAAGTTGTGGGTTCGTGTCCCGCCTTACTCCTGAGACTGGGAATGGAAGACATATGTCATAATGTCGCTGTCATTATTTTATGTAAGTTATATTTTCCTATTTAAATACTGTCTTATATGATAAATTTTAATGAAAAAAATACTAGAAAAATCAACTCGGCCCACAAAGTTGTCCTGCCTGAGAACAAATCATTAAATGGAAGTTTTATCTTAATTGTTAAACATTTGTATAGATATTTGTTTACAACGTGAAGATGTTTCTCTTATCGATTAAGCAACGCTGGCCTGTTTATCCTCTAGGATAAAAAAGGCTCGACAGCTCAATTTCAAGAAAAAAAAGTTAGTCCTATTCCATGTCAATTTAAGGCACATAAGCTAGTAGAAAAAGCAAAAATCTTAAACGCAAATACAATTCGAAGTACCTCTTTCGATAGCCTGCATCTAACGTTTAATTATTTATATATTTATCAGAACTAAATACTCAAACAATTCTTAAAGTCAATTCCTTATCACTTCAAAGGGAGCTTTTAGATTTCAACAATCTCAGCGCAACGAAATCTCAGTTTTCTTACAGTTGAAAAGGTCTGAGATTTCAATTAAGAATTGTTATTTTCGCAATTGTATAACAGACTCGCTGGTTCGGACAATCAAAAGTTCAATTTATCTTTACAGATTAGTGTTCACAAATCTGATGTCATCTCATATCAAATTAACAACTGAATATGGACGTGAATACGTGTGTATATTAATTACTCGTGCGGTTAAAGCCCATTAAATTAATGTAAGTTAACCGGTACTATGTATACATCAGCTTGTATTTTTCCGTACTTGCTTACATATAGAAACTTGGTAATATGTTATATATATTATTTTATTATCTTCATCAAATTATTAACGTTTACACTGTAAGAGTATAGGCTTTTTTATGAAAAACTTACAAAAACTTTACGAATTGACCACAACATAGCAATGGTACAATAAGCGGACTTCATTCTTAAAGCATTATCTTTGGAGAAAACGAAATTCATTAATACGGTAAAATAAATAACATTTAATAAATAAAATGAACTTATTACTACATATTAACACATAAACATACACTAGTAAGTAGGTGACGAATGAAGATTATCGCCTTGATAAGCTTTCTAGGAGAGAAGCTCGGAACTTGCTTTATGAAGGCTATTTTAAGGAGATTTTCTAATGGTTTCGGAAAGGCTATTTCAAAGTGAAAGGTAAAGGAATTAGCCATAAAGTTAAAATGAAATCGGGGAGTGCTGGTGAATTGATAGATAAATAAATAGATCGTTTCATAGATATTGAAATTTCACTGTGGGTGACTAACTGTAGGAAGGCAAGGTTCCACGTATTGGAACCGGGACTTATGTCGAAGAAGCTCGAAATGAATTTTACCCATACGATACCTTTTTAACGTCCTTATGTCGTTAAGGTATCACTATCGAGCATGATTCGACGACACAAAGATATTTCTAGCTTCGGACCAGACGACCACCGTCCCGCACCCTGCGTACTACAAAATGGCCGTCGATCTTGAATGCATTATACACAGATTTGTGTAAGCAATTTATTACAAAAGGGGATATTGAGTCTTAAAATATGTGAGATTTCTATGCATACAGTCAATAAATCTTTTTTTTATTCTAGGTATCTACTCTGCCGCGGGGGACCATCGCATGGCACGCGTGGCTCTCTATCTCTTTCTACCTCCAGGAGACTCACTTCCAGCAGAAAAACCAATATCAGCATGATCCCCAGAACGTAAGTGACTTGAATCAACTTTTATCTTGAAACTTAAATTTCATTTTATTTCGAATTTCATACAAATAGCACCTTATTAAACTTCTGACCAACAGAAATGCAATTTATTTGGATCTTGACCTACACTATAGTAGCCACCTTATTCTTCAAACTCCTGATCATACTGATTTCGATTTCGAATATTTTCATGCTTACTGCATTTTGACTCGGTAATTTTTTACCTTCGAAAACGCAAAAATCTCAATATTTTGCTTTGAAGATAAGCCTATCTTAAGTTTGTATAGGTCTATCATTTACTGACGCCGGACGACGCTCAGTGGGTAGGCCCGCTACGAGGTGGACCGACGATCTGGTTAAGGTCGCGGGAAAACGCTGGATGCGGGCAGCACAGGACCGATCGTTGTGGAGATCCTTGGGGGAGGCCTATGTCCAGCAGTGGGCGTCGTACGGCTGATATGATGATCATTTACTGCATCATGCATTACCTATATAAATGATTTTAATTTTATTTTATACACGTTAGTAATTCTGTCTATTTTTTTAATTGGTCACATGCTTAGTATTGATTTGCAAGTTTAAATAATTTTAGTTAACTTGATTATGTTTTTTATATTTTATTGCATCCTTCATTTGCCTATATACCCAATAAAGTGGACTGGTAGAGAAAGCCGCAATTATATAAAAAACAAAATAATATGGTAAATAAATCAGATGCGTGCAAACCCTCCTGTTTTATTATTCTCTGTTCTATAGGAGACTGCATATCATAGGTATAGTATGTATAATACAAAATAACCTTTTTTTTTTATATTCTTACAAAATTTATCCCTTTTCATATGTTACTCTTGTGTGTCTCCTATACAAAAGGATACAGCTCTACACCCAAATAAATAACTAAAATAATGTTCACAATGATATAAATATGACTATGGTCTAAAATATATATGTTAATTGTAAATTGATTTTTGTTGATTCCTTTTTTTGTTAGTACATGTAGTTGCTCAGTTGGATTTCATCACGGCGTTTCGACTCTGTTACAGGGGTGGTGATGACATGGTTTACCTTTTAAGTATAAAATTAAAATTTAATTAAATATAAAAAACTGGTTATTTATAGTCTCTAAATTGTGCCACAATTTGATGCTTAGAATCTTATAAATGCTTAGAAATCCAATTGTTTTATAATTAATGGATAAAAGACAAATAAACGAAAAAAAATTTTTTTTTCAACGCTAAGTTTTTAGAGCTTCCAGCTCTACCATCATACCCTAAATATTGACCAAAATCAGCGTTGTCAAGCGGAATCAAACAAGCTGAAACTCAATAATTGCGTCTTTTTATAATTTTCCCATGGTCACCTTTCGGCTTCATCATCAGACCAGCTATATGTTGTAATATATGTGGATCAAATTTAACTTGCAACAATCACATATACTGGGAAAGGTGAAACTTAATAAAAGCTGAGAAAAACACCCCTTTTAAGAAATTTATGAGGTCACAAATTTTAACAGACCCATTAAATTTTTCCAAGTCCCGGCCGACACCTGAGACAAGATGGATTCTTGCACTTTATTTCCTTAGATCTAAAAGTCTAGCAGTTAATAGTCACAAACTGTGATAGATAAAACGAAATGTTTATCGATACATCTATACATATAAATAAAATTGGAGTGTTTGTCTGTAATATTGAAATAACCGTTTTTTACTACATGCATATGAATATATATACGGTACATACACCAAAATATTTTTTTTTTACAATTTTTGTCTGTCTGACTGTCTGTTTGTTCCGGCTAATCTCTGAAATGGCTGGACCGATTTTGACGGGACTTTTATTGGCAGGTAGCTGATGTAATAAGAAGTAACTTAGGCTACTTCTATTTTAGAAACAATCTTTTATTTTAGAAAAATAAAATTACCGTGCCACAGCAACGCGTGGCTGGGTCAGCTAGTCTATACATATAAATAAAATTGGAGTGTCTGTTTGTAATATTGAAATAACCGTTTTTTACTACATGCATATGAATATATATACGGTACATACACCAAAATATTATTTTCTACAATTTTTGTCTGTCTGTCTGTCTGTTATGGCTAATCTCTGAAATGGCTGGACCGATTTTGACGGGACTTTTATTGGCAGGTAGCTGATGTAATAAGAAGTAACTTAGGCTACTTCTATTTTAGAAACAATCTTTTATTTTAGAAAAATAAAATTACCGTGCCACAGCAACGCGTGGCTGGGTCAGCTAGTCTATACATATAAATAAAATTGGAGTGTCTGTTTGTAATATTGAAATAACCGTTTTTTACTACATGCATATGAATATATATACGGTACATACACCAAAATATTATTTTTTACAATTTTTGTCTGTCTGTCTGTCTGTTATGGCTAATCTCTGAAATGGCTGGACCGATTTTGACGGGACTTTTATAGGCAGGTAGCTGATGTAATAAATAACATAGGCTACTTTTATTTTAGAAAAAATCTTTTATTTTAGAAAAATAAAATTACCGTGCCACAGCAACGGGGGCTGGGTCAGCTAGTGTAAATATATATTTATTCTTTAACTAAGCAAATCTTGTACTATAGGTACTGAATAACGTATAGAATACATATATAAGTATATAGCTGACTATGACTCGGGAACAATTGTTTATGTTCATCGCACAAACATGTGCCCCTACCTAGATTCGAATCCGGGATTTTGGGCGCCGAGGGTAGGATCGCTACCATTGCTCCATGGGGCCTTCAAATGTTATTGTATTAAATATAATTATTTGTATCATCTTTATCATCAGTATATTAATATGCTATGATGTGGACTATGGGTGAAACACCATAGGAGGTTTGGACCCTAAACCACCATGAGGACCAGTGCGGAATGATGGGTGCAAATGACTCCAAATGCAATGCTCTTAAAATTCGGGCAGGTAGTAACAGGTCAACTGTCAAGTAACTTATTAATGGCCGCGATATCAAAAACTGTCAAGAAGTCCAAATAAAGTTTATATATTTTTTGTGTTGTTTAAAAAAATAATTTTATTGCCTTTAAACTACACTTATTCGTAGCAAAATATAATATTGCAGGTGGGATTAGAGTTTGAAGTAGTTTGGGCAGGTGAGAACACCGGCGTTCTATTGAGTCTTGACTGAATAACAAAGAGAACCCAGGCAATCTTATGAGCCAGGGCCGTTTAACGTGCCTATTAAGGCAAGGAGTTTAAAATAATAATTTTGGTCACCAATAGCGTTAGATACTTAACCTTCGCAACCAAAGCCTGAACACGCTAACTGTGGTACAAATAAGCATCTCATTAAATAAAATCTCTTGTATCCTTACTAATATTATAAATCGGAAAGTGAGTTTGTTTGTTTGTTTGTTTGTTTGTTCCGCTTTCACGCCGTAACTACTGAACCGATTGCTTTGAAATTTTTCAGACGTAAAGATAAAATTCCGGATTAAATAATAGGGTACTTTTTTTCCTGGAAAAAAATTCCTATAAGGGTTTCATTTGCAATGACCATTGATAAAGCACAAGGCCAAACTCTAAGGGTTGCTGGAGTACACTTGGAAAAACATTGTATTTCGCATGGTCAGCTCTATGTAGCGTGTTCCTGGGTTTCCAGTGCCCAAAATCTGCATGTTTTTGCTCCACAAGGGAAAACATATAATATAGTGTACCATTCAGTTTTGGTTTAACAGCTAATTGTATCCTGCGTTACATCGCGCTTCCTAGATTTTTCCGTGGGAATGAGAAGTTTTCTTATAGTTGTGTTTTATACCGCAATATAACCGAATTCCACGCGGGCGAAGCCGCGGGCGGAAAGCTAGTTTCTAATAATGTTAGAAGACTTAAAGAAATCGCAATAATAATGCTAAGTGTATACGAAACCAAGTAATATTCCCTTTATTGGTGAAGAATACTTTAATTATTATATATATATAAAAGATTTTAACAAAATAGAGACTTGTCACAACAAATTTGTATATCGTATAAAACGAGATTTCGTAAAAGCGTAAAAGACATGTCAATTTATTCATCAATAATCCATAACCATTATTTTATGAGTACAGTCTCATAAATACATTCTCCTCGTAACAGGAATAATAGGTGACGTGACAGTATTCGTTTAATGTGTTCCTTACATGTTGTCACAATAATTTGATTCCATTAGAAAGATAGCGAGAAAAAAAATTGACCAATAACATAACAAAAACAGAAAATGTTAATTGAAACACAGATAACACTTAAAAAAGTACAGTACAGTCAGGAGAAATATGATTTATACACCGTAGAACCATGTCTCACTATATCGTCCTAAAGCAAAGAGAAAACAGTATATAAATAATAAATAACTAGCGGCCCGTCCCGGCTTCGCACAGGTGGACAAAATTCTTTAATTTTTTTCTATTATTAAATATTTTTCCGTTAGCGCCATCTAGCGTCCGGTAGACGAACTACTCGCAGTTAACGCGTTGCTATGGTAACGCGTATACAATGGAAAAAGAACGGGAAGAGCGGACAGACAAACACACAAACAACAAATTTGTGTTCTTAGATTATAGATTAATCTAATATGATACGGTTCTACGGTGTATTCATCTTATTGCTCGTGACTGTACACATAATATACAAGCGCAAAGGTCACTCAGATCCCCGCCTTATGTTGTCACGAAATGAAGCCGTACCGAAGCGACGCTGGTATTCTGGCGAAATTTTATTAGTATTTTTCTCTCATGTTATGAACATTCCAACGTCCATTTGACCTTGTGTTTTTGAAAAACTAAATTCATGTTCAGAAATGTCGACTAATGAAAATAACTTCGGAAAAATAATTTCTAAAATTGCGGCCAAGCCAGCTTCAAACCTAATAAATGTTTAGGTAATTAAGTTTTTCTAGAAGGACGACGATAAAATGTACTGTGTAAGAATGTGAAATCGCATTCGAAAAATCCAAAACACAAATTATTTCTTCTCAACGTTATTCGTTTTTGTCCCTCGTAATTACTACCCGCTAATATTAAATTCATTCTTCCCAGTTGTTCTGCTTTATAAAATGTAACTCATTTAGCTAAATAAAAGTACTTATAAGAAAAACAATAAAAAATAAGGATTTAAGAGTATTTGTTTTGCTAATATTACACACTTTGTATACATTACTTTTGCTAATATACATATTATGGTAATTACACAACTTGGTCAACGTGGGAATTTAACGTTTCACAGACAATTAAATTTAATAATTAATCTTATAAAAATCTAGTGTATTTGTTAATTTTTTACAAACATTTCTTTACACCTGTACATAAAGCGATTTAATAAAATATATGTTATACAAAAAAAACTAAGTGCAACAAAACTTATAAGTAATAAATCATGCAATAAAAACAGCATGTGCTGCAAATTCAATTAAACTTCATAAAAGAAATGTTAAGGTGAAGAAAAAAATGTTACGGAAATGCGGGGAGCGTCAGCGGATTGTAATTTCACAAAACGTGCGTTGAATAGAAAATGACGTTTTGGTCTCTATAATCATCATGAGCCAATTATTCCTTTCCTGTTGATGAAAAAGCGAAGGAAGAACGGATCATTACCCAACTCCCATAAAGTACAGATTACAAAGAAACCCTTGTCTGCAAACTAATTGTCTTTTATCCTCACCTCAGTTTATTTATCTTAAAAAGACTAGGATGATTTATTTATTATATAAAAATACATGCAGGTTTACTAACTAGAATATCCAAAACACCAGCAAATCAGATAAAAGCACAAATTGAAATAAATAACATACATTATATCAAACAAAACAAAACCAAGAACTTATAGATACTACTCTTGAAGTTGGTTTTAATGAATACTGACAAATGTAAAATTTTCTATTTTCTTCGTAGTTATTTCCTCTTATTATTTGCGAAAAAGGAACAAATTAATTAACATAAATAAACGGAGAATAAGCTTGGAATGGTTGCAATATTTTTATCAATTTATCGGAATTTGATGGAATGAGAACAAAACACTGAAATTGTACACAATACTTAATTTGTTTCTTAATAAAAAGGTAGCATATTTGTTTCTACGAAAAGGAAAATTACAGAGAAGAATCTTTGTAATTAGCTTTTTTCCGTTCCTTTACAGAAATTTCGTCAACTCACTAATGAAAAAATAAAGGCGATAAGATTGATCTATCATTATTTGAATGAATTGATAGGGCCGTTTGGGAGCCACTGACGTGCGTTCAATTAGCACAAAAACGGGTGTATTTTAAATTTAATTTTTTTTAATGTTTTCTTTTGCCGTTAATAGTACAGCATTAACAAGTACTTACAATTAATAAGATGGAGTCCTGAGTTCTCTTACCATCGAGATAGTAACATTTCCACCTCACGCCCCATGTAATTCTACCATAACAATACAAATGGTCGTGTTCAGTGAATTATCCCTATTTATTTCGTAATGGTACAAAAAAGGCAATAAGGATTGCCACCCATCCATTTCGCCGTATTTTTCCTACTTTACAAAAGGGAGAGTTGACTGCGTTCAGTTGCATTGTATACTGATATGCACTATCATAACTCGTTGCATCAAAATTTAAGCTATTCATGACATTTTATAATAATTACAATTTATTCTTATTTCATTACTTTTGGGTGGTGTGGTATTTAGGTGGTAGCATCGTAATAGAATTCAGATAAAAATAGATTAAATTTCGGGGTTATTAAGCTTTATGTGTCAGTGTACGAATTTTACATTTATGTTTTGTTTTTAGGACAAGCGTGGGAAGAGACAGCAGCATCCGTTTGATAAACAATGGCACCTCAAAACTCTGAGAGAGAACTAAGGGCCGCTACCCTGCCAATAATAACCAGGAGCGGTCCAAAGAAAACTACAGCAAGTGTCTACTATTCAAAACGGACAATATGGCCCCTTTCCCGAAATGTTGTGAAAACGAAAATGGCGCAAAACACATCGAGTCCAATTTCGACGGAAAAGAAGGCGGTAGCACTGAAAGCTTCTTTTTGCAGCTTGAAGGGTAAATTAGATTAAGTCAAAAATTAATGATTAATTGATGGAATTAAATTGTTAGTTAGTAATATATATGTCAGAAGTGGTTGTTAGACAGGTACGATAAAACACGTGTGTAAGCTTTGCTTACTGCAAAGATGAAACAATTTTTAATTTCCTGAGAATAAATCACATACGTGTGCAAAATTTCCTCTTAATTTGGCATGGGGAAATTAGTCGAGTTTGTATAACAAGATCTTACCCCAAATATACGCCAAATATACAGTAAAGCAGTTTTTATGAGGCATTTCAAATCAATTTACAAAAGCGTGAAGATTTGAATCACTCTGCGCAATACTCCGATATATGCGGGACTACTTTAACCGATTCGTTGCTGATGCTTTTTTTGCGTGTGGCGTTAGCCACTGAAACCGTGTCTTTTTTAAATCGATGATAACTCCTTCAAATCAAGTTTTAGGGAAAACAACCCAGATTTAAACGATTTTCATTTTTCACGTAAATCAAGCTCGTAGCTTTCGTTTTTGTAAGTGTATGTAGCAACGAATCGGTTAAACGTTGCCTGGAAGTACTTCAAAACATACTCACCGCTTTTTGGATATTTATTACCTTGAAAATATACGTTGAAAAGTAAAATCCACCCAAAAGTAACGGTCACAAGTTCACAACTCTGATAAGAGAATTAATAAATTAGACAATTCACTTGTATAATTTATACGCTCCTTTCAAATTGCTGCCAATATGAGAAAAAATAAACAAATGCATTCACTAAATCTTAACAGTTTCTAAAGACTGCGAAAAATGTTATTAAACTGGCCGGCACTGAAAATGACGAAGTTAAGTGTTGAGCAGCTATAAAAAAAAAGGTCGCGAACATAAAATTGAGACCAGTTCTTAAAAAAACATACTTATGCTCATATGCAGTAAGGACTATTATTATTTGTTAGACTACAAAACCATTCGCCCTTACAGATTTAACTTGCTTTATTTCCATTTAATAAAGACAAGCCTTAAGTTGATATAAAATTTATTAGGTTATATTAGGGTATATTTCTCATGACCCATACATACAAATATATATATATAATTTAAGATGTGCGTACCATAGAGTATATATAGCATTGAATGGCGCATAATAAAACGAGATCTGTTCTGTGCGTTTGTATAACCTAAATTCATACGAAAAGCATGCGAAGTTCGCTATATTTAAATTAAATTGAAAATTTTCTCCTGTATATTGTAATAAGTTATGTAATTGTATATATTCTATTCCAGAAAACAGAACTTATGTATATAGTCCACTTATTTGTTATATTTTAACTAATTATTTAGTATTAAAAATAATATGAATAAAATTAAATGTACTATGACATTAGCTAATAAGAATATACACTAATTGTACAATGTGTAACATATCCATAGGTATGTAAATATATAATTCCTACTTTTAAATTAATTTGAATTTGTGATATGGAAACAGTTAGGTAAGAACAACAGCATCAGCTTACAACAAAACGTAAATATTCAATATATATTAAACTCTTTGCGCTCTACTATATGCTGAAAATCGAAGGAGAAAATTATATATTTTGAGTTTTCGCATTCGAACTGTTCGATCAGTCTAAAGAATATAGGGTAAAGGCACCAGTGGCCAGCCAGGCACCAGTGTTCAGCCTTTTACATCGTTTATTGGTCATAAATATCGCTATAATCAAATTAAACAAATCACTTGCACTTAAATAGACGCTCTGATTCCTTATTGGTTAATGTGTCACGCGACAGGAGCGGCAGGGGATCAGGGGGTAGAAATAAATTCGTTCATATCGGTGCTGTCCAACGACAAGAGCAATAGTGTCAAGTCCGCCATATTTTTTATTTCACGTAGTGTTCTCTTAACAGGTAAGAAAGAACCTATTTTATTATAAAATGTGATTGTGTTTTCTAAATGGTAGCTTTATACATTAGTTCATGTATTAAATTATATTAAATTTTGATTAAAATATCGCTTTTTTATGTATAAATTGAGGGGGCTGACCATTGGATACCACTTTTTTACAAAAGATCCAATGGACAGCTCCGGGGCTGATAACTGAGTTTTTCGATTATTTTTGAAATTACAAGACGACCATTAGAACCGATAAATATAAATTTCCAAATTTAGTACGACAAACATTTCCTAATGGTCGAAAAACCCACTGATCAGCCACATTTTAAATTATTTTTCCATGCGGCTGATCACTGGGTGTTGAAGATCCAGTCACTCAGCCACGATCTTATTTAAATGGTATTTTTAGGGACGAATGTGGTTATTTGTATGAGAATCTATAAGCAATATTTAAATTTTACCTGAAACAGTTATAAAATATATATTTATAATCAATGATTATAAACATACATTTCATAACTATTTCATACTTACAAGGGCTGAGCACTGGGTTCATCGAGGCTGTTTATTGGTTTTTAGAGGCTGTCCACTGGCACAAAGTGCCATTTTTTGTTTAAACGTAATTATATATTTTATTAGGAAAATTCTTATATTTGACATATATTTTTTAAAAACTATAATAAACAATAAATCCAATCATGCTGTACATTTCACTATCTGACATATGCTGTAGAAATGGCAACTGTTCAAATTTCAAAAAGTCGTTATGAGGCTGACCACTGGTGCCTTTACCCTATAAGACTATTTGGTGGGAGCAGGAAGTAAAGTAAGTATCACTTTAGTTTTCGTTTCTAGATTACATTCGTAATGTGGCTGATATCAGTATGTAATAATGGTGGATTATTGTGTTCGTAAACAAACACACGACTCTTTCAAAAAGTACATCCGCTCACTGTTTACTCAAGGGAAAGTGGAAGGAAGAAGAAAGAAAGGAAGGGAAAGCTATCATGTAAACAAAAAATAAGTAAAAATGCGACTGTATGTGCTCTATACCGTTTGCCTTCCTTCAAACTAACAAAAACAAAAAAGTAAGCACTTCAAGATTATACCACGTTAACCTCAGATCAATAACTAAAGCTAGGTTAAGTTTAAGCTTTAGTTATTGTTCTGAGACGTTAACCATGCCATACAACCATACAAAGTGTAGGCCATAGTTAATATGACAAATTTATTTTGACGAAACGAAACGTACGAAAGGCGTAATCTACTTCAAAGGCCTCAGAACAATAACTAAAGCTAATTGTTCTGAGTTCAAAGGCAGCCTATACGTAAGATACTCGCTTTAATCGAATGTTGCTATGGCGTCATTCCTTGTCATCCTTGTTATTCAATAATGGACAACGTCAATACGCCGTTTCGATTCAATTTTGACAGTGATATCTTATTTCATTTACTATAAGTCTGATCGTAACCTTGATTACCTCCGATGTTAAAATAGAACCATTATAATATTTCTGCGAGGAGGAAAGGTGAAATAAATTTGTGGGTAACGAGTTTGAACTGTCATTGCGAATGTTAAGCAAATTTTTCGCAATGGTCAGCCGTCGGAATGGTGACAGAAATGTATTATCTCAACCATTATGCTTCGGAAAGCATTTTCAGCGGTTAATTGGAACTGCTTCTGCTGTCGTAAGCACTTTAATCTTTTTTATTTTATTTGTGAATTCTTGTGCCTCCAAAAAATAATACTAATCACGATTTGTCCTTTATATATTTGTCAACTATTAAATATGATTTTTTATGTTTAATTCTTACACCTTCAAGCCTTTTGCACATTTTAATAAAACTACATGAGCCGGATTTATTTTTCTTTTTTTATATGCTGACGTTTCGTTCCTCTGTTATTAATAATACCATTTAAATTCATTTCATCAACTCAGCTTATTACATTATGACCCCGCTAATTAATAAGGGGTTTGTCTGTGGTGTCCGCGACCATGATGATAATATAACGAGGTAATATTAATTGTTGTTTATTACATTACTATGAAAAGGTTCCATTGTATTTATTACAGTTTTTGTAAATTTACAGTTACGAATGGAGTGTATAAAATTAAATATTCTTTATATCCGTCTTATTTTATTGGTATTTTTTATTGAAATATTATAAACATTGTTTGAAAAGGATAGGAAAATTAACTGATTGGAATTTATTAAAAAGGTATATCGTATTATTCATAAAAAAATTAAACGCTTTATAAACCTATTATGGTTAAAAAATGTTTTGTAATTTTTTTCACTAATAATGATTTCAGCTTGAAATGTTTTTGTGAATAATACGGATACTCATTGACAAAAGAACCTAAAAAATGGTGAAATAAATCAGTCTTGTTTTCGAACTTGGCTCTTTTACAACTTTTTTCTCCGAATTTTCTATCTTATTTCTTATTTAAGGTGTGTAGGGCTTTCTTCAAACATCAAAATAAAAATTATAAAACATAACTTTTCTTGATGTTTAATGTCTGCCTGTTTCCATTTACAAATACTTCATTGTTTAAATTAATATAATTGTTTACTTCATTGTTTAAATCTCTAAAAAACCCTTACTATGGCGTCTTTTCTTACCATGTGTGTGTATGTTATTGTTACCAACTATGTTTTTTTTATTTTATAATTTATATATGTTTATTTTGTAGTAAAATTTATTGTAATTTATCATTAGTTATCTATTTTGCCACAATAATGTTTTTCGTTTTCCTCAAAGGTTGACTGGTAGAGCATGCTTTTAGCATCAAGTTCGTCTATTGTACCAATGTTACATAGTGGTAAATGAGATTTTATAAATAAATTAATGATTAATAAAATTGCACTATACTTTGTTAATGTAAGTAGTACTCAAGAATGTTATAAAATATATATTTTGTAATTTAAAATGTTACAAGGTTTAGGATCTATATACTAAGTACCTTTAAAATAGGAAAAGATCACCGAATTTTCTTTACTCTTAAGTATAGAAGTAAATTAAATATTAAGTAAAATAAAGTAATATATAGAAACACAACGCAACTTGGGAAAAAATCAAATGAAATATATTTTGAACATTAGCTAGCCAAAATTATCTAATTCCTATTAATTTATCAGAAGTTTTTGACGTGACAACGTCTTATAAATTGGTTTGCCGGGTGACACTTCAAGAAACTGCGTTACGCTCCGCTCACGTTATGCGCTTACAATAAGAGCGAGTGAGAGGCACGCGTCCCTTCCACTCGGGCATGGTTAGCCCGCCCAAGAGCGAGAGAGACAGACATAAAAAGTGGAAGGGACGCGTGCCTATAAATTAATGTTTTAAATATAATTCTTTGTATAAATAAATGTTTTAAATTGTTACTATTATTTCATCCTTCTTCCTACTATACGAATGAATATTCACATTAAAATTATTTTACCACTCAAAGTCGTTGTCACGTAAAACTTTCGCCCGTATACCGACTTTACAGGCAACCAACCAGTTTTTTAAATATAATTCTTTGTATAAATAAATGTTTTAAATTGTTACTATTATTTCATCCTTCTTCCTACTATACGAATGAATATTCACATTAAAATTATTTTACCACTCAAAGTCGTTGTCACGTAAAACTTTTGCCCGTATACCGACTTTACAGGCAACCAACCAGTTTTTTTAACCTACAAAAATTGATATGATTTTATTAAATACTTGAACATGGTTCCATATCTAAGCTATTGTTGCTTTCATTTATAAAGCATCAATCTCTTTAAGAAATTCTTAATATGTTTTTAAATCGCAACATTTTTAAAATTATTGAAATCGAACATTTCTTACCGAGCCTTTTAAAGTTTTTACCTAAGCTTGACTTTTCGACTCCTTTTTTGGAACCGTTATTTTTATTGTTGATGTTTGATTGTCGTCGATCACAAATATCCGCCTAGAATTTCGCTTCCACGTGACCCGTGGACGCTGCCTCACAGCTTTCCTTAAATGGGTCTCAAACCTAGAGAACCGCTGTAGTTGTTTTCTAGATTGACGGCATCTCCCCTAAGGAAATTGCCGAAGCGACATGGATTCACTACGGCGCTCTAGCCGGAGAACGCAGGGTGTGCAGTAGGGAGCATCTTAACAGCTCAGACGTCCGTAAATTGTTTAGACCGAGTCTTCACACTCTGGACCAGGGTTGTTGCGATTATCATTATCAGCATCCGCGGATTATCAGCATTGCTTTTAATATTAACCTCAGCATCAGCAACAATCAATGCTGATTTTTAATGCTGACATTCAAGTCATAACGTGTTCATTGAAGTCAAGTCAATTGATTGTACATGCATAGTGTAATAATAAGAAATAAAATAAGTAATTCATAAACTAATTCAAAATGCCTCCTTATATTAATAATAATAAAAAAAAATATTATCAGACTAAAAACGCTAGTATTTATCTTCTTCTTTATAAATAAAGTGATAACTAAACATTGGTTATTATTATAAATGGTTATTACAAAAACATGTTTTATATATGTAAACTTATACTATAGAGGTATAGTATATTTTATAAACAGAAATAATATAATCATTAAGTACAAATTGCGTTATATTAAAATAATAAGTCTCATTTGCTTATAATTTAATACTAGGATATTTTTATTAACGTTATTTATTAATATTAACATCTGCTGATACAGAAAAAACCTGAATTAGCAACAACCCTACTTTGGACCTATAAATGCCGGGTGCAGACGCTGCATATGTGTACACATAGTAACTAACTGAGATTCAACAAAGGTCACATGCTGGTCACATGTCACAGGTCACAGGAATGGGAGGAGGAAGCCATACAAATATTTTTGAGAACATGGATGATAGAGTGATGTCATTCTTTGAGCACGGCTCATAAAGAGGAGTCAAAACAACTGAAAGTTAATCACAACAAACTTAATAACAACTAAAGTTAATCAAGCCAAGATATAAAATGGATATTATTCATATTAGGCAAGAAATGTTTATAATTTAAACAGAGCATTAATAGTTTTCCTATTAAATCCACTTAAAACTCGATATAACATTTAAGGTACCTGTTAAATATAAAGTGGGTGTAAAAATAGCTAGGTATATTATGAGATTGTAACAGCGATCACTTAGAAAATGTTGTACCAATTTTGAAATGTATAGTTAGTTATTAAAGATTTAAAAAAAAATTACATTCTACCTACCTACCTACACTTAATAAAACATCCTCTCTTCTTGTCGAACTGCAAGTGTTAAATGATAATCAGTAGGGATCATTTGATTTTTCTATAGTTTATGTCAGATGACTATACATACAGGCAATGGCTCATAAAGCTAAATGCTTTGGCATTAAGCCTACCGTGTACTATTGTAATAAAGATTGTGTTATTCTTAGAGTGCATAGCTTGGTAGAGTCTCGACTATACCTATTATAAAATAAGATGGTAAAAATTTTATTCATATTATTCAGAAATAATTTTATTCATTTCAACTATTTATTTCAAAAATATCTTACCTATATTATGTTTTCCTGTAATTTTCTAGTCAAGTGTTTTGTTTTCATCCTTTATAACACTAGTAATAAGTGAGTTAATTAAATTGGTAATACTTTATTAACATTAATATTGTAGTTTCATTTCATGTTCCCTTAAGATTGCCGCGCAGCAATAGAACAATGATGCATTCGTAAATTAATTACGCCTCAGTAATTGACATAACAATGTATTGTATAATTTTAGCGAAACACTGACACGGCTATAGCTGTGCTGTAGTAACGCTTCGCTCTTACGCTCTGAAGATTTTCGGAACTCTACCTTTAGCTACAACGAATCTAGTAGCGTTTGAAATGTTAGTGAATATCTCTACATCCATAATAGTTGCTTCTATATTTTTTTTAATTAAATTACTTTCAAAATGGCATATTCATTTCGTAATAGTTGTAGATACCGTATGTATTTACAACTATTACGAAAATGTCTCAAATTGTTAGTTGGAGCGGAGCGAGCAGAGCGAGCGAAGCTCCCATGGATCAGCTTCAATGGCGCAATGTCTGTTACGCCATAACTTCCCGAGTTCTTAACCGATTTTAATATTTTTTGTGTGGAATTAAATCAACAGGTTTGGGACCAGATTGTGACGGTGTCCGAATTTTGAAATTCGCTAAAATTCCCATGGAAAAATTTTTTTTCTTTTTTTAGGTATTACGCTCCGCTCCAATATATGTTGCTAGCGTAGCTTTATGCTTAGCGACTGCATCGCCTAGTTATTACATAATTCATTTACCACGTCATTAGTTGTTAATTTCTCTAGTTTCTATTAAAATCACCAAGTTCAAATTGATACAAAACGCCAAAGACAACTTTTGTAAGTTACTTGATGTAATGACGTCACCTGCTTGTAAACAAACTTATCTGTTAAATCGTAATACGTAAAACTTCATTTACTGTAAATAAACAGGTGTCACTTCAGATTCAGCCAACCCCGTGCGTTTTCAATCACGTGGTCGAATATTAAATTATTTTATTAATGATTTCTTATATAAATCACATATATTTATAAAAATAATGTATGGGCTAAATTGGTTAAGCGATTAGTTGCTACATACAATTACCAGAAACGAAGGCTACGAGCTTGATTTACGTGAAAAATGAAGATAGTTTTATTCTGGGTAGATTTCCCTAAAACTTAATTTGAAGAAGTTATCATCAATTTAAAAATGACGCGGCTCCAGTGGCTAGCGCCACACGCAAAGAAAGTGATGGCACGCCAGACGTGCAACGAATCGGTTAAATAAAAATTTTCTGTTAAGCTTGATCTATATTTTTAATATAGTCAAATACCCTATTACCTGCAGTTGAAACAACACACTCGTTATTGGGAAATAATTTTCTCATTCCAATAGAGAATTGCCAAAAACTTGGTAGGTAAAAGCACCTACAACGTACGTTTAGTACAGTCGTCATTAAGTTATAAAGATCCTTATTTATAACCCCTGTCATGTTGTTGGATCAATTAAGATGGTATTAGCGTATAAATTTAGATACGTACAAATATATCCTGACAAAATGACTCTCAGAAGGTTGCAAATGATACTCCCTATTGCCTCGGAAGCGAGTGTATTATTTTCAACTAAGTTTTAAGCTAAGTTACACACAAGTACGACGTGTGCTCACACTCAGTCGTGAGAAGAAAATTCAGCAAAATACACACACTGTACCCAAAATAATTATGCTTTCCAAATTTTTTATGAGAAAAGTAAATAAAAACCATATATTAACAAAATATACCGATAAAGAAAGGGACAACCCTAGACATCAAGTATGTACATGACACTCGGTGAATGAAATTCTATACTCATCTATTCGCGCAAACCTTATCATTATATTACTTGGAATTGTAAAGGTTGTTTATTTCACCATGATCTAAAAAAAGCATTTGAATTCAATATTATGAACACGTGTCAAATTATTATAGCCTAACATTATAACTCTGTGGAAAAGAATAACAATGCTCTTTTTCTTATGGAGCTTTAATAAAAATAGAAATATATAAATATTTTATTACATTTTTAATAGAGATTTTTATCTGTAGAAATTATGACAAGTAAAAATTTAACTTATCTCAGGTGTCAAGCTAAACTCGAACCCAAGTCTCTCGCAATCCGGGCGAGTGCTCTCCCAATTAAGGTACCGAGACCTTGACATACCCCGTAGACTGTATTTACTTCTTTATTATTAAAAAAGTCCCTGAGTTCTTATAAATACAAAGTATTTGAATTTTTTAATATATAACGCCAAGACAAGATATACGTGGGCGGGTCAAAAAGTTCGCGGAATGAGGGGCATGGAGGGGGGAAAAGTGACTTTTTACTATATGCACTAGTTGTGACACTCATTAAGAGCATAAATACTAAGTTTAAAAAAAAAGGTCATAATTACCTGAGCTACACATCAATCAACCAGTCAATCCGGAAGAAAATTTACAACATGGAAAAAATTGAGTTTCGCGCAGTCATGGCTGCTGTTCAAAGAGTGGGCTTCGAAATCTTGCAACATCCTCCCTATACCCCAGATTTAGCCCAAAGTGATTATTATTTGTTCCCAAAAATGAAAAAAGAGCTTCGAGGGAAGAAATTTTCCAGCGATGAAGAAGTGAAGAGCGCAATTTCGGCCTATTTTGACGACAAAGAGAAATCATTTTTTTCGAAGGTTAATAAATTAATTGATAGGTCTAATAAATGTATTAGAGTTAGGGAATACATTAAGAAAGAAAAATAATTTTGTGTTTTATTTATTACTTTTTACCCTCCATTCCGTGAACTTTTTGACCCGCCCTCGTATATATACTAGCTGACCTCGCATTGCTGTATTAAAAATTAAAATGAAACCAATCGGAAAGTATCGGAACTTGCATGTGCTTTGGAAAAATAAAAACCGGCATGTAGACTTCAAAAACAAAATTGTTGAGTTACCAGAAAATGTCTCAGATACTGATAAAATTAACATCTACTTTTTTGAAATGACAGCTACAAGTGAATCAAATCGCAAGGAGTCGTTACATTATTTTTCATCTAATAAATTCAATGATGGTACCTTTATTTTAAAACCTGTAGATGAAAAAATGAGTCTGAAAATTATTAAAAATATTAGATTGAATGATCCCGGCGTTGTTGGCATATTACTGAGCAGGATCTTGTTAACGTTACCGAGAGCACTGGCTATAATCACAGCTGTTATAAATAAGTGCCTTCCCTGTCTTATGGAAACAAAGTATTGTTAAGACTATTCCTAAATTTAACAAGGTCAGAACTAAAAGACCTGCGACCGATTACTTTCGATGTTGAAGGTAGTTAGCGTTCAACATTGGTGGAACGATACTAGCTCATAGTAGAAGTTGAAATACGTTTGTAAATTTCGACAGCGTCTCGGTAGCTCAGCGGTCCGAGCACTCGCCCGGACAGCGAAAGATCATGGATTCGAATCCCACCTGAGGGCTCGGAGGCGTAGTTATTTTTTACACACGTATTTTATATCTTATACAGAAATGATTACTAGAAAAAAGTAAGCACTGTAAGTCTTATGTTATGTATATATGTAAAAATAGTATTCATCACACAAACACTTGCCTCTTCCGAGGCTCGAACCCAGGACCATCAGTGCGAAAATTCAGGATCTCTACTGTTGCACCAAATGCTTATATAACAAGGAATATAATGATATAACTTCAAAGTAAATCTAAGGCCAAAAATAAGTTTTCATTTATTTTGTACGAATGATTAGGTCGACACCAACAATAGTGTACTTAAAGCATACATTCTATGAACCCAAATATTAAAAATGATCACACAAACTTTACGCAACAGAAATGTTTTACAACTTTGTTAAAAGAAATAAAGGAACACTTGACATACAACAACACAGAAAATTACCTGTTGAGTATCGCGGCCTACGAAAACTCTATTGTACAAATGGAGCTGGGGTCTTACTCCACAAGCGCTTTGCGTTTTTAATACGATCGAGCTTTTCTCATTAGCTTTAGAGTCTACATTGGTATCTTGCGAATACTTCGAATACGAAGATATTTTTAACTACTATCTAGTAGCTGTATTAAAAATACTTTATCTCAACACTTAAAGAAATGAACAAGGTATGATCATAATTATGTTGCTATTACACTTTTAATTTGGTTTAGTTCAAATATTGAATTGCGGATGATAAGTAATGTCATAAAATTCACCTGGTAATCGTAAAGTTCGTCTAAATGTACCTTTGCGCTGATGCTATTATCGCTCTTGAGCGTAGTACACAGATCTAACATTACCGAGGGCAACTGATAAACCCTCATGGGAGGATAAATATCAATCAATAAAACAATGCCACGGTCTTCCATCTAATACTTTGAAGGTTTATGCAGGTATTCGTTTTCTTTTAATGCCAAATAACCTAAACAAACATTTTAACAAATGGCTTTCAAAGTAACAGCCCTAATAACAGGATAATTTAGTCGAGCATCCATAATGAGCCATCCACTTTTCAAACATAATTTTTCGTTTACATTCCATCGTGATTTCCTGCACGGGAAATGCCTCTGGCTCTCGATTTTATTATATTTCTCATATTCCGATGTCAATTAACTTCAGATGTTTGACATTAAATGCAATTCTTCGCCCATAACTTCATATTCATATGTGGCCAGATTTTTATGTAACTATCTTGTTTGTGGTACATATACCCGAATGGCAAAGATATTGTATAGAATGTAATTCTTCTAAAATTTTGTGGCAAATACCTAAGGTTTTAAGGGTTGCTCTCTCTCAGAATAAACGCAATTTTTACACTTGGGCGAGAATATACTTTTAATAAATACTTTGTTGACACTGTTTGTACAACGTCTTTGAGTTTCTGCGCTTGGGATAGGAAATGGTCTTGAAGCGCGATTCATACCCTCTACATAATTATCGTATTTCTATTGTGAATTTCCTTATGCATAAAAACTGCCTAACGTACAGCGACAGTGACAATTAAACTTACTTTTAGGTTTACGCGAAATGTCATTTTCAAATTAATGCTAATAACTCTCTTTCATATACAAAGTACGTTTGTTGTGCTTCTGCCTTTTTTTAGGAAAGTATCCCAACTGTTTCCACGATTAGTTAACCTTTTGCTGTAGTACTGTACTTTCATATATCTTGTTCTAAGCATCTGCCATAAGCGCTATTGGATAGTACTGGACAATGTTGCGGCTTTTTGAATACTCAACTTGCACTGCTCAATGCTTACTTCTTCCTACATATGATTAGGACTTTTTCCCTTTTCATACAATTATGTAGATATATGTTTAACTCAGCTTGACTTAGTTGTTTCTTGAACTGTTTAAGCTTGAGGATATGCTGCTATTGTTTAGACTTTATCTTAAAGTGGTCTAATGCTTTCCGTTATTACCTCGAAACTAAATACAATTTTAAACTTACCCACGCTACACTTAGAGAGGTTAATTGTGAAGCCATCCTTGTTCGATATGCTATCTTGTGATACTTCTGATATTCCTCTTCACTCATATGTCATTGACGAAATCAACGAAATTAAATAGGAAATCTAGCACATGAAATATTGTAGCCATGAATAAATAATTGGAAGCATCTGAGCTGCATTACGTATACAAACCAACATCTTGGAAAAAAAAACTGATATGATAAGTGAAGTTTTGGATTTTACGCATTGGGTATATGTCGGGTTTTTTCCCACCATGGTCATATTTTCCCATTTCTCTTGAGTACCATATGCTATAGCTTAGCTCATCGACTTTGTAAAGGTTCCTTATTTCAGAAGTTATTGTTATAATTAATTAGGAAAAATTCAATTGATAAGGACTTAATATTTTAGGATTTTCAGTATTAGTGAACAGTATCTTTAATAGATATTTAGCGGGTACATATGAATTCGATGCAAATACAAATGAAAACTAAAATATTCTTGCAAAAATACAATGCCTACTAAGTGTGAATCCCCGAAGCTCAGACGTTTAGCTCGAAGGTAGCGATATCTGTCCAGTTGAGTTAAAAGCAAAATATCCCCTTCTTGTAGACTTAATAAAATAATTACTTAACTATCACGTACAGTGACATTTATCTGTTTCTTCCAAATATAAAGAACGCATGGAACCTTAGTCTTACCCCTAAATGTAGTAAGTATATACTTAAAGACGCCATTGTATTTCTCAATATTGTTAATATTGTCCTGTCAGAAAGAGCAAGTGACTGGTAGACCTAGAGCAGTCTTCACTGCCTATTCTATCAATCTTGCAGGGTCCGACGTTGTTGTGGTTAATACTTACCATTATTAATCATTCTACGATAGCGCCATTATAATCAATTACTAACCAAACCTCTAACGCTTTTCATAATAATTTATTTTCTAATATTCCATTGAAATATTTCGCCTCTCAAAAATTTTACAAAAAAAATGGTTAAAACACGTGAATCGTTACGCATACAATAGCTATAATACGTCTCTGTCAACCATTATAATCAGTTGTTTATGATCTGTCTGAATACTTGTTTTCTAAATGGTATTAAGAAGTATAATAAACAAAATAATGTAAGAAATATAACGAAACTTTCAAATAAATAATGTTTTTGAGGTTATAAACAATTTTCAGCGCTTCGTTATCATTATCATCAGCCTATTAATGTTTCCACTTTTAAATAAAACAATTATTCATGGATTATTGCGAATACTTTATATTTATCTGTTGGTGTACAAAATTAAAGACAGGTACGAAAACACAGTTGAAAAAATTCAGCAGATACAACATACAAATTAAGTAATTTGTTTTGACTTTCATAACGTAGAATTATTCCGTTTCCTGATTGCAGACCGTGATGCTTGCAATACCGTATCGCAACTGCAATTGCTTTTAGATAGGTGGTGCCATGACAATGGGCTGGTTCTAAACTCGCAAAAAACTGTATATATAACTGTAAAAACTGTAAATATCTGTAGTCTATACAACAAGACCGGACGCTATAGTAGTTTAAGGCTCATGAACATGTTTGCTTGCAGAACAATAATAGCACTTGTAATTGTACAGAAATTGATAGCCTCGCCTATCTGGGTTTGATTATTGACAACAAATTCAACTGCTCACTGGAAGTCTTTGGGATGAAAAACTAAATGCTTTTCTCGCCAACCTTTATATTATTAAAGAAAGAATTCCTTTTGAGGTAACACTTATGCTTTATAATGCATTTGTAGACTCAATAATTACATATGGCCTGAAGAGCTATGGCAGAACGTTCAAAACATACTTACTCTGTATTTTAAATTACAAATATTAAAAAAGTAGCCACACCTAACATATTAGAAAAGGTTATTTACTGAATTTTACAGCATTTCTTTAATAAAAATATTCAATAAGAAATTTAATATTTTTATTAAAGAAATGTTGTGAAACAACTAGTGCAATTAATGCTTGCCGAGAGAGAACCAGTCTGTATAATTATTATTCCTCGATTACTAAATAAATTGGATTTCTTACGGAAATTAAACATTATAACTAAAAAAAAAAACCTAGGTTTAGCCGGCTAATCTTAAGTTTATATTTACACCTATCTTTCTATATATTCTAAATAGCCTTTAGATGGTTATTATACCTGTTTTTTGTGCATATGCGGCGAGTTGGTGTGAACCATCGCTGCGGGTAAACTGTTCACTAAAATGACCGTTTCGGTAACATTTTGTAGCTTCGATTGTAAGTAATTAGTTATAAGTTTTTCACCTAGCATTCCGGCCAAGCCCCTATGGTTTTTGGTTTGCAAAGATGAATAATAATTTTATTTAAAAATTAAATAAATAAATAAAAGAAATCCTTATCATCTAATTTATTTTATACTTGGTCCTTTATTTGCATCAAAGCAATGGTTGCGTTTCTACCTTTCGCACTGACGGTTTTGAGTTGGAGTCCTAGATATGGCAGATGGTTGTGCATTTGTATCTGAGTTAAGGGTAGTAGTTATACATAATACATATCTTTGCATCATATACGTATGTCTCTCATATATTAGGGGCCATATATGAGAGACACACGTATATGACACATAACACATGCCTTATAGTGCTTACTTTCGGCTAGTCTGATTGGTGTGAATACCAGAATTATTATTATTACAATTTTGGTATTGCCATTGCCGCACAAGAGGTGTTTCTTAATCAGTGAAGTTATCAATAAAATAACATATAATTTCCTGAAGTGTTATGTTATTACATAAGAATGGAAAGAATATGACGAGATGATGTAGGAAAAATTTGGGGCCTTCAAAGAGATGTCCGTAGATATCGGACATTGATAGAGACATATCATAAATTTGTGGACGACGTATCTCATACTTTACTATTGGTTAAATACTGTCATTTTTTCATTTTTTCCTTTGAGGAACTACTGCAACATTTTTCGTAGTAGTTTGATCAGAAGAGAGAAGGAACTCCCAATTTTCAAATAACTTACTTTCTCTTTGATAAGCTCAAAGCTTAAGCTTCTTTAAAATCGCACAGTGGTATAAACCAAACTAACATAATACTAGCTTAAAAATCCCTTATGGCCGCAATGATTTCACTGAAACCAAGTAAAATGTTGATTTAATTTTATATGTATTAGAAAAATAATAAAAGTTACGATACGCAATGTAATAACGCAGCAATAAGTCGTGGGTGTATCGGTGTATTTATGAATTGGAATTTCCAATTAAGACAATCATGAAAATGCGTAAAAATGCTTTTATAATAAAATATCATAAAAAATCTTCGTGATGTTGATGTTGGGAAAAAATGATAGGTCATTTCGAAATAATGTTTAGGTATGTAATATGTACCTTACGTACATATCTTTATCTTTACTGAACTTAAGTATGTATATGAATGTTTCTATTCTATATGTGTAATAGCTGTGCGTTTTGCTTCGTAATTTTGTTTCTGACCATAATGAACCAGAGATGGTTGCTTTATTTACTAATCCACAGAATACTTTTAAGTTTTTGGGAGACTAACTCCACGCATTAGTTTTAATAATGCCCTTTTTCCTTTTTTTATAAAGTTCATGTATACGAAACTTATAAACATTAAAATTAACAAGCTGCACCCGGCATGCTTTGCAATGCTCTTTTTTTGCTATTTCTAACATTGTACAACAACAGAAAAAAAAATTAATCACAATCTGATCAATGGTTTCGGAACGCATATAAAACATACATGCCCACATTGATTTTTTTTATATAGACAGATTGTGAGAAGAATAAAAGATTTTCATTTTCATTAAGGGGTTTTTTTATCTTGTTTAGTACATGGAGACGATGATGAGAGCATAATGAGGTTAGCAAGAACACTGAATATCCTTTGTCCTAAATACACCCAAACTAACTTATACTGAATGTTTTAGTCATATGGGGATTGATGGATACCTATACTTGAGAGGGGTCTTTAAGTTGCAGAAGAAATTTCTGTTTCTGACATAATTTAGTATACATCATTATGCAAATGTACCTCCTTTATTGAAAAGTAAGATTAATAGCAGAGAGCGTGTGAGATATTTCTTCATATTAAAATAAATTCTGCTCTTAACATCGTAGAAAAATAGATTTATATATTTCACATGGTGACATTTGACAAAATCCTTCCATGCAGCAATGAGAAAGTTATGACATTCGCATAATATTGCATGATAATAAATATATGCTAAAAACAGGAGTATTCATTATATTTCATTCAATCATTTGAGCAGATAATACGAAATAATCTGCCAATGAAAGCTACAATAACTCTGAATATTTAACGAATAAAAAGAAGATTAGATGAATGGTAATTTTTAATAGGACAAAAACAACTAAGCAAATTTAGTAGAGTTATTCTATAATTAAACCTTTATAACGTATTTAACTAAAGGATTTTAGATTTATTTAATCTTATATAGTACATGTTTAAGAATGTGTGTGAATTTAGATTTATTGTTATACCACGTATTACCCAACTTAAGTAACTTAACGAGGAAAATTTTAGTGCCTTTTCAAGTGACAAAGCGTGTCCATAAAACGCCTACTTACATGAAAAATAGACATGAATGTCTGTGTATAAAAGAATCTGGCTTCTAACAGAGATAATCTGTGAAGTTTTATTACCTCCTTTCGGCAGGCGGCTTTTTGTTGGTCAACCAATATCGAGCTAGACCTTTCTTGTTCGAAAGCAATTTCTTTCGTTGGGCTTATTTCAAAAATGGTTTTGGCTTCCAGCTTATAATATAGCACTTCGATAAATTCAAGCGCAGATAATTTACATGGACATAATTCATTGTTAAATATCAACTGTATCGAATTTTCAATCACAAACAAGTGGAACGAATAGAGGTGAAGCTCTATTGAAATTACGGTGTTTCCTGATCTTAATAGCCTCGCGTAGCATTCTACGAACAACCGCAACCAAAAAAAAAACAAGCCACAACAAAACACTTAAACTAAAATACATTTTTTGTCACCTCTTTATTAATTTATGCAATTTTTTACCGTAAACTGGATGAACTATACAGTGTGTTTGGTCATGGACTAGCGATATTCTAAAGTCTGTTAGAACAACTACTCTAATACACAAATACACTACATAGTTAAGTCCAAACTATTTATCAGCTATGTGGCAGCCATTTTGTTTTTTTTTCTTGAAATATTCTCTACTTGGACACAAAAAAAAATCATATCTCCCAAAGTGTAGGCGTTAATATTATAAAAATAGGCTTATTCGAAGCGAAAAACTCTAGTCTATCGTATAATTGAAACAGGGAGTTGTTACGTTTATAATTTGAAAAAATAATTGAATATCATGTAAAATATAAAAAAAAATATGAAAATAAACCAATTATTGTAAATTACTGCAAAAGTAACCCCGATAACTCATTTATTTTTCCACTAGATTGATAGGGTTTGATCTAAGCTACAATACAACATTTAATTTACAGCTGTATGTCTACTGCTTTAAAAGTTATTGTTGTTTGAACATAGCCTATGCGCAAGCACAAAAGGCGTTGGTCAGAACCCTAACCGAAAATTATTAAAACACAACATTCTTATTAACTTTTATTTATTCAATGCTCTTACAGTACACTAACAGTTTAATCAAAATCAAAAAAAGTCTCACAATAATTGTTCAAAGTGGCCACCTCCAGTTTGTAGGCAAGCTAAAGCTCTCTGTAGCACCTGGCGTGATGAGCGCCTAATCATGTCAAAATCAGCTGTTATTTCTTCGCCGACTGACATTATTTTTGCGACGAGTACTTCTCTGTTGTTGGGAACATTAGCGTACACCTTTTGCTTCATGTGAGCAAAAGACAAAAAATAATCTAAAGGGGTCAAATCGGGTGAGCGAGGTGGCCAAGCTACCACACCGCTGCGACCGATCCATGGGGAATGATGGGTTGTAGAGATGTGGGGTCGTTAGGAATAAAGACAACCGTTTAGATTAACGTACTCATTTATTCTGCCTCTGGCATACACTTTGGATGGTTATATATATGAAGATGAATTTATATAATATGAACTTATATCTATACTACACCTCCCCTTTTCGGAGAAAAAAAAAATGGAAAGAATTACATTTTTTTTTAAATTTCTATACTTAAATAAACTTAAGATCTAAAAGGCTTCGTTCTATGTTTATGAACAATTATAAATTTATTATCTTTCATTATAATAACATTTGGAGTCTCGTCTCCCACAACTTCATACGAGCCGTTGTATACATTATCGAACTTAGTGCCCGTCTCGTTTTTCTATTGAAAAACGGTGATAAGTTGTTATTACAACTTATCACCAGGCTTATAGCTAACAGGGTTTAAACAAAAATCATATCGATGTTTCTGACTATTTTTAGACAATAACAAATTATTTCGTGCTTGTTGCTGAGAAGTTTGTAATTTATATTTAAGAACTAAAGGGTAATTTTCACAATTATACAGTTTACTTTGATTTTGATTCGAAATCAAATTACTAGGCAATGTACAAATTTTACCAAAAACCAGTTTATACGGCGTGAATTTTGTAGAACTATGTACCGTAGTATTATAAGCGAAGCACCAGAAAGGGACCCATGTACTCCACTCTTTAGACTCGTCATTTGTTTGGATACGCAAAAATGCATTTAAACTTTTGTGTGTATTCTCGAGCTAACCTATTGATTGGTGATGGTAAGAGGTACTTTTCAACTGTTTGACGTTAAGTAATTTGCATACCTCGGTCATAGTTGTAGAGATAAACTCTGTTCCTCTATCACTAGCGATTTCGCGCGGTATGCCGTATCGCAAGATAAAGTTTTCAACAAAAGCCTATGCTACACTAACTGAATCCTTACGTTCTAGCGCATAAGCTTCTACATATTTAGTCAACTCGCACAGAATTGTAAGTATATACGACTTATTAAAATAATCCTTATCTAAGGGCCTAACTATATCTAAAAATATTTTATCGAAAGCAGCAGTGGCAGTCGAAGTGATAACCATCGGCTGTTTCGTGTGTACGGAATGCTTTTGCATTTGACACTTTTTACATTTATTTACGTATTCGGTAACATCACGTTCCATCCCTGGCCAAAAATAATACCGTTTAATATTATTTATCATACGCCTAATGCCAGCGTGGCCACTAGAAGGGAGAAGGTGGAAGTCATTTAGAACAACAATTTTATCGTCTTTTAAGGAAATTCTTTGTACTCCTTTTAATACACAAATGTGTGGTCCGGACCACTGGTCATTATTATTTATTTGTTTGGTTAACCATTCTATATATTCATTATTATACTAATCTTTCATAATATAAACATTTTTTATGTTTTTTAACATACAACACTGCTCAAACTCACTCATATATGCGTCTCGCGCCCTATACGATCGTGAAGGAAGGCAAGTATATATAATCGACTCTTTTGGTAAAAAGAAGAAAAAGTCTCGCTTTTCCTCTGTATTTTTTAGACTATTCCATTTAATTTGAGACACAAGCTTAAGCTCAACAGTTTCTGGTGGTTTACTATCCATCTCCACAATTTTCGGTTGATCAGGCCGACAATTGTTTTGAACCTTATTATTATTACTCGACAAATCATTCTTTCGGTTATCGTCTAATTTTTTCCTTTGCGCTCTCGTCATTACATTCACACTGTCGGTCATATTTTTCAACTCGTCTGAAGTTACAATAATTCGCGATAAGGCATCAGCTGCGGAATTATTTTGTCCTTTAATATATTCAATATCAAAGTCATACTCATCTAAAATGAGTCTAAATTTTGTAAGTCTGCTAGATGGGTTATTCATTCCAAATAAATAAATTAGGGGTCTATGATCGGTAAAAATTTTAAATTTTCGTCCATATAAATACGGACGGAAATATTTTACGGACCATACGACAGCAAGCATTTCTTTCTCTATTGTCGGATAATTAAGTTCGGCTTTATTTAATGGCCGACTTGCGTAGGCCACAGGAAGGCTATTTTTATTACATAAAACTGAACCTATTGCATTGCCTGATGCATCAGTGTAAAGATAAAACTGATTACTTTCTGAAAAGTCCGGAAATTGAAGAACTGGTGTTTTAATTAAACTATTTTTCAACTTTTCGAACGAGTCCTGACATTCTTTTGACCAAATAAAGGGTGTATTTTTCTTACTTAAATTATTTAATGGTTTCGTAATTTTAGCAAAGTTTTTTATAAAACGACGGTAGTAGTTTGAAAAAGTGACAAATCTTTTTACCTCATCGGCATTTTGGGGTACGGGGTAATTTTGTAAAATCTTAATTTTTTCGGGGTCAGGTTTGACACCCTCTGAACTCACAACATGTCCTAGATACAAAATTTCTTTCTTTAGAAAAGTGCATTTATTCGGATTTAATTTAAGGTTTACTTGTCTGAGTCTCGAAAAAACATCAATTAAATTTTTATTATGTAAGCTCAAATTTCGACCGAATATTACTAAATCATCAAGGTAAACAAAACATTTTTCGTAGTTTAAACCCGATAAAGCTACTGTCATTGCCCTTGAAAACGCACTAGGGCTTGTTTTTAAACCCATAGGAAGTCTTTTCATATGATATTGTTTGTCGAAAGTAAATGCTGTGCATTTCCGACTCTCTGGTTCAAGGTCGATTTGGTAATAAGAATTTTGTAAATCTAGATGACTAAAGTAAACAGCTCCTGAAAGTGAATCTAAAATATCTACAATATTCGGTAGCGGAAATCTATCGTCCAAAATATTTTCATTTAATTTTCGGTAATCTATGACAAGCCGATATTTTTTCTCAACACCATCACTTTTTTTGGGCACAAGTAATAAGGGACTCGACCACTCGCTCGTACTTTCTTCAATTATGTCGTCATTTAACATTTTTTGAATTTTTTTCTTTATTTCCCCCGTTTGAGATTTAGGCAATCGATATTGTTTTTTATACACAGGCGATGCATTAGCTTTCAAATGAATAGATTGTTGATAAATATTACAGGTAGATAACTTGTCTCCGTCGAGATGAAAAATATCTGCGAATTTCGCACAAATTTTCTCTATTTCCAATCGTTCGTCGTTCGTTCCAATATTATAGTTATTTAAATAATCTATCTCTTGGCTGAAAAAACTTAACGACACTTCCACATCTCTCGTATTTAATATTTGTATAGGAATAAGGTCATTCTTTGGTTTTGCAATGGAACCTGCTAAAAATACTCTTTCACAAAGTTCTGTTGGAAAAATCACACATTCATCTTTCATACAAGATCGTACAAAATGTATCGATTCGCTCCTGGGTGGGACACAAATATAATTATTTAAACTTCTTTTCCCCGGTTGTAACGTTAAAGTCGTTTCACCCTCATCATTGCGTAATTTTAAAGTATTTTTTTCTAAATTTAGCATTCCATTATATCTCTTTAAGAAATCCAAACCTAATATTCCATCACACATGAAACATAAATCTTTGAAGACATGAAACTTGTGTATAAATTCTTTTCGTTAACGTTAAATAAACAAAACCTTCCGAATAAAGTTCGCCACACAGTCCGTTTATTTTAATAGAACCTATTTGGAATGGAATGTTAAGTTGGATCAATTTCTCATACCTAATCGCACTAAGTGAAGCACCCGTGTCGATTAACCAACTGCATGAATCATGATTTAAAGTTAACTGTACCGAGTTATAACTTTCATAATAACAAATACTATCACTATGGTTATCTTGTTTATGATAAAGACCGAAAAAACTGACATGGTTCAGAAATACTATTTTGCTGTTCGTTCTGAACGTGATTAACGCTGGTACTAGGTGTAGGATTTTCAATATTTTCACTAGAGGTCATATAACGTAAATGGTGATTTTGTTGGAAATTATTAAATCGACTGTAGTTATTGTTCGGGAATCGAGGACCACTTGTGTTTTGAACGCGTGACCGGGTAGCATAATGCGTATTACTTGATAGTGAACCGCGAGTAGGGCCATTAGAACCGCGATTTGTGAAGTTATAACCGCGATTTTCGACGTTAAATCCGCGCCTACTGTAACCGCGTGAACGTGAACCTCGGTAATTATAAAAATACCTGTTGTTGTTACCTCTGGTGAAACTCATAAGAGATTCCTCAGATGTTGCCGTCATTTCTTCGTCCTTCGCTCCTCTTATGGCCTCCCGTAAGCTAGAGTAATCCCTGGCAGATATTATAGTACTGATATGTCCGTTTCGCAATCCGTTGGAGAAAGTCTTGATTGCTAATTTTTCATTTAAGGGTTTTAAAATATCGTATTTATTTGAATCTCCGCCTGATTGCGAAATAGTCAGTTCAACAAATAAATTTTCAATTTCCTTACCGAAAACCTCGATAGACCTTTGGTTCTGCGTTGTTCGAAGCAATTGCTGTTGGATCGCTGTAAAAGATTTTTTAACAAGCAAATGAGTTTTCATATCGCTTACAAGTTCCTTAATGGTGCCATAGCTCTGCGAAAGTCTTAGTTTTGCAGCCTCTGATAACCTGGTTTTAAGTACAAATGTTATTAACATTTTCTTAGAATTTTCCTCTAAAAGAGCTTCGTACATCTCAATGGAAGATATCAGTTGTTTTGTGACTTCTTCCTTATCGTTCATAATAGGTTACAAGGACACAGCCGTTTTTAAGTCAAATTTTTCCATTATCTCGGTGTCACTCAAAGAACTGTAACTATCAGAATCGGAATTTGCTTCCGTACAATCCTTAGCTTTACATAAAATTAATAACCTCAAATAAAGGCTTAATGCTTTCACAAAGTTGAGAAATTAATGACAACTCCTCAGGTTTATATTTCTGTTTCTCTAAATTAATTTCATTTAATTCTATCTCAAAGTTACATAAAGCGTTATTGGCTTCAGCAAACTTTTTTGACAGATATCAGAATTTCGCCTTCTTTTAGGTCCTATCTTAGTCAAATATGTCTTAATTTTAATAAGTTCGTCATAGTAAGCTTGTAGTCGAGATGCCATATAGGTATTATGCTTAATACACTTAACATATTTTTATCAGTAAATATTAAAATAACTCTTGTATAAAAATATTAATTAATTAGGTATACATGAAGAATAAATGCGATTAATATAAATGGTTAAATGCTTAAAATACACTTAAGGTATATATGTAGTATTTTACCTAAGGACAATTGAATAGTAATAATAAAAAAGGCATACGCGTATCATTCGTAGAGTTGGCACATTCATCACTTAACACTCAATTTAAAGGACGCTGACGGATGGGCGGATGGTCATCGCCTCATCACACCGCCGAATCGTCTCGTGGCGCAGCTTGTGGTAGCTCACGACGTCGAAACCAGCTCGAAGATCGTTGCAATTGGTGTTCCGTGATCTCCCGTCTAATCCATTTATGATGACAACTCTTGTAAATGCGATATGCGACGAAACCTCCCGCAATCACAAAGACAAAGCAAATTATCTCCAGAGTAGAAGAAGTTTTATCCGCATGCTTGGACAGTTGCTCTAGCATCACATCACTAGCTCCCGCATTTTGCGCAATAACCACCTCCTTATTTTCCGTGGAATATTGTTTTCCCATTTTGAAATAATGATTGTCGCGAACACACTTGTATTAACACCAGCACAGTTTGTAAGAAACTCATTGTCAATTTTGTTCGAATATTCGCGATAGTTTACACTAACCGCACCATATACGGAGTCGCGCGCGCTCCCAGTCTCCGATGGCAAGGGTCGCCATGTAGAGATGTGGGGTCGTTAGGAATAAAGACAACCGTTTAGATTAACGTACTCATTTATTCTGCCTCTGGCATACACTTTGGATGGTTATATATATGAAGATGAACTTATTTAATATGAACTTATATCTATACTACAGGTATTTAAATATTCACTCACTGCTCGAGAATAGTGGGCGGGTGCACCATCAAGCTGGACCAACATATGTTGCCGGTATGACAGAGGTGAGGTGCCATGAGACTATCTGCAAATTGTGTTTGCAGGAACTCCAGGAATCTAGCCCCATTTAATGTTGGAGGCAATTCCAAGGGCCCTATCAAACGATCGTTGATTATGCCTGCCCACACATTAACTGAAAATTCATGTTGAAATGAACTTTGGCAAGAAATGACAAGACGAAACTAGGTCATATATAATTTTAGGTATTTGAATGTACGTTTATGTAGTTTATAGTTCCCAATATATTCCTTTACTAATGCACTAATGCTATCAGTTTTCATCTCTTCAGTTGCCTGGTAGGCCCAACTTCCTCCTTATTCCAAAATATCGAGACTATCGTATATATACTTACAAAACTTTCATCGGAATCGATAGCCACGAGAATAGATGGACACTATAGATATTCATCTTTTTTGTGATTTTGGGTAAATTTATGGGTAAGAACTGTCCACATTTATAAATTTTTCGATAGTCCATTTTTCTGTAACACCTAATAAATTTTCCTCCATTAACGATAAGTGTCGCCCATGACAAACGCAAAAACTAGTAAGTCAGTTAAAAAGGAGATATTTCAAGATTAGTTGCCATTCTCATATCGAATTAATTGGTAACAAATAAAATGAGATGTTCTGTTTTTTATAGTCATATTGTCCCTTCTCTCCCAAACCATTTAATACTAAGATACAACACATTTTTTCACGAATTTTACGTAACATTAATGTCGTTTAAGTACTTTTTTCTTCAACAAGTAAAAGTAAAAATGCCTTAAAATGGGTTAAAAACCCAACGTTTTGTGTGGGAATAAAATTTTAAATTTGCTCATCATGTGTTATTAATAATGTGTTGGCCTCTGTATCGAGTTAGTGGTTGCTAACGAAAGAATAAAAAAAGCACTCGGACAGAACTAATTTGTTTTAATACGTTAGGATTTTTTTTCTTTTACTTCGAGCCTAAATCTTGATTTAATTTTCTTTTTCTATTGTATAGAGACAGCTTCTCGATATATCGATAAAATAAAACTTTGCTAGGGTGATCATATTAAGTGCATGCCGTGAACTAAGCTGCCTAATGTATGAATAAAATTCAGAAAGCAAGTCGTCATCACTTACAGCGAGATTTTATTGTTTATTGTTAAATTTTTGTTTTCTTTCGGTTCGCCGGTACTGGTTGACTGGTTGGTGACTGGTTCTTATACACGTTGAGGCGCCAGTGTGACGGGTGCAGTCGGGAGAAATAAAAGCACTCAAGTTCACTTATGTTTTTGTATTTATGGAATTAAGGCACAACTGAAACAATTATATAAAAAAGGTAAATTACACTCAATACAAAAACAATTTCACATTTATCACTAAAATATATTATAAAAGGTAGGGCTACTTACAATAGTGCCTTAAAGAAACTTATAGACTTTTATATAACAGGAACTGGTGGTACAGAATACATATACAGGAAAACTGACGTACATTGCTTTAACACCAGAAATAAGAATAGACTTGCCGTTCCAAGATTTAGACTTCAAAAGACAGGAGGCTCTTTCTTGGGGAAAGGTATAGCACTGTTTAATAAAGTTCCACAAAGTATAGTAGATTTGCCTTATCATAAGTTTAAAATGTATGTTAAAAATAAGCTCATGTCCAAAGGTTATTACAAGGTCAACGACTATTTAATAGATCGCGATGCATGGAAGAAATATGTGTCATTTCAACATGACACTATTTATTACAGGTTGTAACATACAGCATTAGCATTTTTTAATTTTTTAAAACTAATTTATTACTGGTAGATAAGAGTATGACATGCTCTCTTAATACATTTCTTGGGTGGTGGCATGTGGTGCGGATCGTTACGTTCCCTAAGATATGGTTGAGCGAAGCGATGGCTGTATCATGCGTCATGCTCGTGAACGGGTGCTGCCTTGGGAAATGGGTCTGCTCTAACCTTCAGTATTCAGTATTGGCTAAAACTAAACATAAATCTTGTTGTTTTCTTAAATTTGTCGTTTATTCCCTGTATGTTATTGCAATGTTCAGGGATACTTACTTTAAGTAAGTACAGATACTTGTTGACTTTGTTGTAATCAACGAAACAACGAAATAATGATATCATAACATTATTAGTATTGTCATAACAAAATAATTTTGTTTTTTTTTTGTTGTGGATTGTATATGGTGACGACGTATTATATTGTAAATGTCGTTACTTCTGTTAAAGCTGACGAGTTTCTTGCGCCCATTCTTCTTGTCAGTTAAAAGACGTCCTGAATGGGTGGTAGGAAAAAATGTTGGACGATTCAAAACTACTTATTTTTAAGTGCATTTGAATAAAGTTATTTTCATTTTCATTTTCATTTTCACTTGTGAATTATGCTTATGAGCTTATTCTACTTGTGAGCTTATTATAACTGCTCAGCACTATAAATATATTTAAATGATTGTTATCGGTGAGTCAACCGCTGTACGCGATGACTCTGATAAGAATGAACTTCGAGAACAAAACAAATAAAAAGAGACAGACAGTAAATTTATGTTATAAGTTATTATGTTTCAAAAAGAGGTTTTTAATTTTCTAGCTATTTAAAAACTACTTAAAAACAGTTATGATTTAAAATAAATTTAATAATACTAGTGCTAGGTAGGTATTGTGTTCAAGCTTAGACTGGTAGGAACCTTCTGGATAGTCGACATGGATTGCCCCAGGAAAGTGCCCAGCCAAATCTAAACTTATATGTGGGATACACTGGAGGTACTTTTTTTTCTCAGCACTGCCCGTAAGTGTTAATTGCACTGATCTGAGTGATATATTGACGCTCAGAATCAGCAACAATTTTATGTCGGTTTCTTTCAAAACCGCGTATAGTTTTACTGTCTGATGGGTGTAGTAAATGTGGGGTAAGTGTAGTGTATAGTTGCGTGTTTGTTATGTCACTACTATAAATTATAATAGTCTTAGTGATAGGATGATATGTGATGAGTTGAAAGGAGAGTGAAACTAAAGTTGTTTAATTTTTTCCTATCTAATCTATTATACAAGGACTGGTTAAGTAAGACTAAGATAAATTTAATAAAACTAGTGTTAGGTAGGCGTAGTGTTCAAGTTTAGACTGGTAGGAACCTCTGGATAGTCGGCACGGATTGCCCCCAGGAAAGTGCCTAGCCAAATCTAAGACTTGTATGTGGGATACACTGGAGGTTTGGATTTTTGTGTCGGTTTCTTTCGAAACCGCGTATAGTTTTTTGTCTGTAAGATGTAGTAAATGTTGGGTAAAGTGTCCTGTAAGTGTTTTGTGTAGTGGTGTAGTTGTATTGTCAACTACTATAAATTAAATAAAATGAGGATTGGGATGAGATGAGATGATTAAGTTACTAATATGGCCAATAAAATAGTGTGGGGCGACTAAGCCTTTTAGAATTTGGAAAAAAAATAGAAAAAACACACACAACATACAACGATCTTCAAAAAATTTTTGTTTTCTTTCGGTTCGCCGGTACTGGTTGACTGGTTGGTGACTGGTTCTTATACACGTTGAGGCGCCAGTGTGACGGGTGCAGTCGGGAGAAATAAAAGCACTCAAGGTCACTTATGTTTTTGTATTTATGGAATTAAGGCACAACTGAAACAATTATATAAAAAAGGTAAATTACACTCAATACAAAAACAATTTCACATTTATCACTAAAATATATTATAAAAGGTAGGGCTACTTACAATAGTGCCTTAAAGAAACTTATAGACTTTTATATAACAGGAACTGGTGGTACAGAATACATATACAGGAAAACTTGTGAATTATGCTTATGTGCTTATTCTACTTGTGAGCTTATTATAACTGCTCAGCACTATAAATATATTTAAATGATTGTTATCGGTGAGTCAACCGCTGTACGCGCTGACTCTGGTAAGAATGAACTTCGAGAACAAAACAAATAAAAAGAGACTGACAGTAAATTTAAAATAGGAAACCAAGAGAAAAAAAATATGAAAAATGGCCAGAGAAGAGCGCAATGAAAGCAACGAGTCGCCAATATAGCTATGGCGCCTCGTTACAAACTTAGCCTCATAAAGTACGTAAATACTTCGTAACGTTCTTCTTCTCGTAATGTTAGATCCCTTTTTACTCATGGATCATGTCACAAATATGCGAGGTAATTTTTAAGTTATATTATCTCACGCTGTCCAGGTTCTTATTGAGCTACTAATTGGAAAGGAACTCGTCCTGACGCTTGAGGAAAAGTTCGTTTTTTAATAAAAAAATAATAACAAAAATAAATTCTCAGCTCTGACGCACGACTGAAGTTAACCGTCTAACTTTGAAAAGCCACAGAAAATAATAATACAAAACTTCAAAATAAAAGTGCAAGATATTTGCGCACAAAAAACGTAACGTAATCATTCGATCACTAAATTTTTCTCTTCATATTTTTAGATCGGGTGTCCTATATAAAAATCAGTTTTAAGGAGTAAATTTCAAAAATAAATACATATAATATTACATGATAACGCAATAAAATAATACTGTAATTTGTTATCAATTTGGTATTTAAAATTGCAAGCTACACAAAATTATCAAATTTTTACCATTGGATTTTTGCTCAAATATCAATTGACAAAATGTTAACAGTTCATTGTAGATTGATGCTGCTGTCGTCCGTATCAAATTATTTGCACAGTACGACAGACAATAAGGGGGCATTTTTGTGATCCAAAAACCTTGGCTTTTAGCTCTATTTTAAAGCCTCGTACCTACATGTCTAAGAGGCTTAGCCTCTGGTCTAGTTTGTTAAGACTTGGCTTGGGAAACTTTCAACCGTCTTAAAATAACTATTTTCTAAACAGGTTAAAGTTTTGAAGGTTTTAAGTATTTGGACCTAATGACTAAAGGGTATCGATTGACCTTTCATAAGCTTAATTTAATTGCTACTAAAAATAACTTGGTCTTTAAAAAAGCTGCAGGCATTAAGCAATTTAAACGGCTTTTCTGTGAGACAGTCCTAAAAAGACTCAAAGAATTTTACGGTTATAAGCCTGAATTCTGTGGGATCACAAATTCATAACCGATAATTTGTCGGCAATTATATAAATTCATATTTGCTTTTATAATGCTTGTTCAGTATATTTGAGTTCCTCCCTCACACGATGCCAAAAGGTTTCCAATCATCCTTAAGCACTTCCTAACGATGTTTGTTGTTATCACATCGTTCCGCTATCATGACGTAAAGAAGCAATCACATGGACCGTAATTGAAATTTAATGTGCTTAAAGAAGCAACGAACGGGTTGTATTCGCTGAGTGAATCAAAACTACGCAATAGTCATTACGAAGAAACCGTATAGACAGTGGGCAGTGTTAACCGGCTGCGGTTGACAAATGCAACAGCCAATCTTAGAATGAATGTTTCAAAAAATTCTTTTTAAAATAAAATATAACCTCAAATAAGATTTTATATTGGTAAATTAGCCTAATAGTTTCCACCGCATGTTAAACGTAGTAACTATTAGATTATCTGTGATATAACCTAATGAAGACTATTAAGCATATTTGATCATTAATATATATTTATATAAACTATAGGTACAAAAGCAGCACGTCAGACTTCAAAACACTCAAAACGATATATAGATAGATTACCCAATCTATCACTTCGCATTGGAAAGTGTTGGATATTCTCGTTATGATGATCCCACCAAAGGAAGATATTTCCTTCTACAGCATAATAATGTATTTTTTTATTAATTTACTTACACGTAAGAACAGCAGCTCTAACATAACAGATTAATAAAAAGATAAAGGCTGACAGTCATTTACAAATCCTCGCAAATAGGCACATTTCTATTAAATAGCGTTTATTCATTGTAATACTGTTGTCTCTTTCTGCAAAGTTTTATCCATATAATTTTATCATTATATAAATTTATTATATTCCTGATCGAAATTGCGATGATACTTATGCAAGAACGAGTCAGAAAGTACGTTTTAGAGCATTTACAGTTCACGTTTTGTTAAACACGCCATCCACGCGCGCTGGTATCGATACAAACGCGAAACGCGTGAATTTACGCAGATGTTCAAGGTTTTACCTTTGTATACCTCCATAAATCCAGTCTCGCACTTGATTCGGTATCAGTATCGATACAAACGCATTAGACATAGGCTCTACAGCGCGTTAAAAACACAGTGTGGAAAGACCCTTAACTGTCATATAAATATGCGGGAGGTAAATGTGTATGAAATGCCTTGTCAGGTGGTTTTTGTTTATTTGGAATACCTTATTTAGAATTTATTTTCATTTTGAATACTTTATATCAAAGAGTTCTTAATTAAAAACCAAAAATGAAAGTAAATAAAAGCTTGTAATTAAATACTGGCCGCTTGTGATATCAGCATACATTCTAATCTTTAAAAAAATAAAGAGAATTGTACGATAATAATTTTCTAATTAATTTTTTATTTTATATCATCTATACATATAAATAAAATTGGAGTGTCTGTTTGTAATATTAAAATAACCGTTTTTTACTACATGCATATGAATATGTATACGGTAGATAGACCAAAATAACATTTTGACGTGACAACATCTTATAAATTGGTTTGCCGGGTGACACTTCAAGAAACTGCGTTACGCTCCGCTCACGTTATGCGCTTACAATGAGAGCGAGTGAGAGGCACGCGTCCCTTCCACTCGGGCATGGTTAGCCCGCCTAAGAGCGAGAGAGACAGACATAAAAAGTGGAAGGGACGCGTGCCTATAAATTAATGTTTTAAATATAATTCTTTGTATAAATAAATGTTTTAAATTGTTACTATTATTTCATCCTTCTTCCTACTATACGAATGAATATTCACATTAAAATTATTTTACCACTCAAAGTCGTTGTCACGTAAAACTTTCGCCCGTATACCGACTTTACAGGCAACCAACCAGTTTTTTTTACAATTTTTGTCTGTCTGTCTGTCTGTTTGTTCCGGCTAATCTCTGAAATGGCGGGACCGATTTTGACGGGTCTTTTATTGGCTGGTAGCTGATGTAATAAGGAGTAATTAAGGCTACTTTTATTTTACAAAAAAAATATTTTAGAATAATAAAATTACTGTGCCACAGCAACGCATGGCTGGGTCAGCTAGTCCATAAATATAAATAGTTTATTGCTTAAACCATATTGTTCAAAGATATTAAATAAAAAAGTATATATATCATTATGAACCCTGTCGGACAAAGCAACCTGGAGAGGGGAAGACCTTTCTTTTGTCAATTATTACTATTTTTGTACTGAGGTTTTTAAAAATATTTTTTTATTTATTATAAATAAATTTATTACTTATTTAATATATTATTTCAAAATTGTATCATGTGAGTTTTCCTGATGCTATAAACAAATTTATTTATTAATCATGTCCTTAATTGTATTAAAAAGTCTTTCTCTTAAAGTAAATCTTTTATTAAATCTGGCAAGTTGTTATAATTTGTTGACACTACTAGTGGTCCAGAAGAGTGTATTTTTAAACGAAATGTTGGCAAAGTCAGCTTTTTTCTATGACGTAAAGTAGATGTCGCTGTTTCTTTTCGCTTTTGATTGAAATATGAATATTTTCAGGAAAAAAAGCATGCCTCCAAAATATATATACGCGATAACGTAAGAATTTGATACTTAACAAACTATAGTTAGCAACTAACAAAGTATAGTTATATTTTTAGTTTATATATTATAAGAATAATTTCATGAAACATTACGATAAATATAAGTTATACAAAAGAAATATAAGTTATACAAATATAATAATAATTCTACAGGTTTCTCCGAGTAATCAGCATGCAAAAATAATGTTGAGACATCGATTAAGTTCCAAATTTATCATCACATAAATGTCAATATTTTAATTCCGGTATAAATTGAATTATTAAATGTCAAAACAGTTAAATTACAATTAAATTAAATCGTCATTTTAAATTACAATTCAGTCATCAATTTGCGTATGATTAAAATTACTCTTATAATTAACTCTTATAGCAAACAATGTCAACGGTACAATGTCAAAATTCTTTAACATTGTAAAAACTCTAGTAACACTGTAAAATGTTAAATACAAAAAAGTCTCTTTTGTAAAGTGAATCAAGAAGGAGTTTTAGTGCTGTTAAACCACATAATTACCCTGTAACCATAAGCCGTGCATGTGCGGTAGCGTAGTCGGTTAATAAATGCTGTATGTTCATTTGTCCTCATTTTACCTCAAATAAGACAAAGGTAAAGTTAGAAATTGTAGACTTATGTTTTTGAATTTGGGCTATCCAATTCATATGAGTGTCTTATATATTACCGAGTCATATATAAATTTTAAATTTATTGGTGCTTTTTGATGCGAGTGAAGACTTATTGACTTAGTTTTTGAGAAATTTATATCTATACCACTTTTTTATATTATTGCATGTGGAGTAAAGTTTACTGTGTACATGTTTACTGTTATTAGAAGTTCTTAGTAGCGATCTATCATCTGCGAATAATAAATATGGTTTTTGCACTACTTTAGGAAGGTAGTTTATATACTTACAGAAGAAACAACAAACATCCGATAACACTATCAGAAAACATATATTATTAGATAACACTATTAGACAAGTATGAGTTAACAATATGATTCATCATCACAAACATTATTTTGAAAACAAGTTAAGTAGCTAAATAACTTGTATTATGCTGATTACCATTTCCAACACAAAACGTACCACATAACTCAGATCTGAGCCAATATAGGAAAATTCCTTTTCTAACCCGGCAGGGAATTGAACCAAGGACATCGGAGTGGCGTGAAAATCAGTATGCAGGCCACTCGACACCGGAGGTCGTCAAACGTCATACAAAAGAACATACTTCCAAAAATATCGAAGATGATAAAATGAGACCGCCAGAATTTTAAAATTTCCGTCCAAGCAGTTATTGAACATTACTTCTTAAGAAGTCTAGAAGTAAATAAGCTAAAGTTATTATTATAATTTCATGCAATGGAAAAGTGATAAAAATATGTCTCGTATTCATATATATTTCAAATCATCACATACGGTGCTACGGCGTAAATGTAGCTATACTATTAATTAGAACATACGAGTATTATGTAAGCAGTTTGTTGTCCCAAATTAACACTCCGTTTAATCACTCCGTCACTTATGTAATTTTTGTCAAAACGTAATTAAGTATGAGATAATACACTTAATCTACCTTATTAGTTTGTTTTCTTTTTGTTGTAGAAACTCTTTGTTTATACATTATGGTTAATGAAAACTAAAGTACTTTTAAACCTTACTTCAAAATATACTGTCATACGTTCACAATCTCGCTCTATTTTATTTATTACATACAACACGTTAATTGAATTCGAATCTACGATCTCTTGCAGGGATATTTTTAAAAGGTAGACAAGATTATACTATTTGGAAATTCAAAATGAAAATGTACTTGGTACATGAAGGTTTGTGGAAATGTATAATAGGTTATCCTGATGGAGATTCTACTGCCTCTAATATTAAAGAAAGGGAAGACGAAATTACCCTAGCCAAAATTTGCTTGACATTGGATGGACCAGCCATAACGCACGTAAGGAACTGTAAGAGCGCCAAGGAAGCCTGGAGCACTTTAGCTGCTGCTTACGAGGATAAGTCCATGGGTCGTCGTTTGGCGCTGGAACGTAAGCTGTATAGGTACAATCTCAGTGAGTTTAGTAGTATGGAGATGTACATTGAAGCAGTGATGTCCACAGCTCAAGATTTGGGAGACATAGGGAAGGTAATAGAGGACGCCTCTCTAGCGGCTATATTACTAGGAGGACTGACGTCACGCTTTGATCCCTTAATAATGGCACTAGAAAATTCAACAGTGCAGATTTCTAGCGAGCTGGTGAAAAGCAAACTATTAACAGAATTTTCGCGATCTACTGATAATGAACCAATTAAATCGGATCTTGGTTTATGTGTTCAGGAAAAGAAGCCTAAACGAAAACGGGAGATAGTCTGTTACCGCTGTAAGGAGCCTGGACATAAGAGACCGGACTGTCCCCTTAACAGAAAGTCCAAAAATGTTGGCCCGAAAAAAGAAAACACCCTATCTAGTCTGTTTGGCGCATTCAAAGTGGGTACCGAGGCGTTCAAAGATAAATGGTGGGTAGATTCTGGAGCAAGTGCTCATATGTCTGGAAGGTCAGATTGGATGGAGAATATACAAGAGTTCTCTACTGGGCAAGTCACAATTGCTAACGGAGATGTCTTGACAAGTGCTGGCATTGGCAGTGTTTCTATTAATAATAATTTTAAATCCGAATGTTCTAATAGTATCAAAAATATATCAAATGTAGTTTTTATACCAAATTTAAATACTAATTTGATTTCTATAAAGAAGGCTGTAGATAATGGATTTTGTGTTGTTTTTGATAAGAAAGGTTGTATATTTTATAATGATTTATCTTTTTCTTGTACAGGTGATGCAGTGCTACATGGTTCGTGTTGTGGTGGATTGTATAGTTTGGATTGTACGGTTAGTCTACCTAAAACCTTATCAGCGTTTAAAGTACATAGTGATGTATCGAGCTATCGACTATGGCATAAACGGCTTGGTCACTTGTGCCGTATAGGGTTACAAGAACTTAACAGAAGTAATCTAGGCGTTCAGTACACCGAAGTTGATAAAGAGCCCTGCATAGCTTGTGTAGAGGGTAAGCAGGCCAGAAAACCATTCAAGAAAATAACATATAAGAAAGCAACTTCTAAATTAGAACTAGTGCATTCGGATTTATGCGGACCAATGTCGGATAATTCTTTTCAAGGAAATAAATATGTTTCTACTTTTATTGATGATTTTAGCCGTTTTATTTTTATATATTTTATTTCTTCTAAAAATGACGTTAAGAATAAGTTTTGTGTTTTTAAGGCTATGGTTGAAAGAGAGACAGGCTTAAAGGTAAAAGCGTTGCGTACAGACAACGGAACAGAGTACGTTAACAAAGAATTTACTGATTACCCGGAGGAGGAAGGTATCCAACACCAGACAACCGTTCCTTTCAGTCCTCAACAAAACGGAGTTTCTGAGAGGACTAACAGGTCGGTAGTAGAGAAGGCGCGTTGTATGCTCTCTGATTGTTCTCTCTCAAAGGGCTATTGGCAAGACGCTGTGGAGACAGCGGTTTATTTAAAAAATCGATGTCCACATCGAGCTCTCAATGGTAAAACGCCCTTTGAAGCATGGCATGGCAAGAAACCAGACTTAAGTCATTTGAAAGTTTTTGGGTGTCGCGCCATGATTAAGGTTCCAGATAACTACAGAAGGAAATTGGACATTAAGGCGACAGAACACATTTTCGTTGGATATTCAAAAAATCCACAGAGCTACTACTTTCGTGAAGCAGATTGTCCAAGGAGGTTGATAAAAGGAAGAGATGTGGTTTTCTTCGAAAATTCTTTTTCTAATTTGAAGGTTCAACAAAAGGAATCGATCCCTTCTACTTCTTGTGGAGATATTATTTTTGATTCAGTACCCAATCAAGTATGCAGTTTATACAGGCGAAGTGAAAATACTGAGCAAGGCACTGACGCTGGTGCTAGTGAGCCGGAACTAGAAGCACAGCAAACTCACAGCGCAGACGGGACTTTTGATGTTGAAGATACGTGTACTCAAAGTACAGAAATTACAGAAGAAAGATATCCACTCAGAAAAAGAATAACCAAACGTTTTGATACTAATCTTATTTGTAATGCAGTTACGTATGACTCCGACGAACCTGAAAGCTACGCAGTTGCTATGAAGTCGGAAGAGAGTGCAAACTGGCAGTTAGCGATGGATGACGAGTATAAATCGCTAATGAAAAATAAAACTTGGACGTTAGTTGATAAACAAGATAAGAAGATTATTCAATGCAAGTGGGTATACAAATTGAAAAAGGATGCTCAAGGTCAAGTTGCCAAGTACAAGGCAAGGCTAGTAGCCAAAGGCTTCAGCCAGACGGCGGGCATTGACTACTATGAAACCTTCTCTCCGGTAGTGCGTAATTCGTCCTTGCGAACACTGATAGCTTTGGCGGCAGAAATGGAGTTGAATATACATCACTTAGATGTAGATACTGCGTTTCTCAATGGAGACTTATTGGAGGAAGTTTACATGCAGCAGCCTCCGGGTTTTGTTGAGACAGGTGCAGAAGATAAAGTCTGTTTATTAAAGAAATCACTCTACGGCTTAAAACAGGCTGCTCGTGCATGGAATATTAAATGAAATCAAACTTTATCAAAATTGGTTTTGTCAAAACCTCTGCAGAACCATGCATCTATACGAAAAAGTTTGGTGATGAAACTGTTATTATCAGTGTCTATGTTGATGACATTTTGGTATTATTTAAAAGGAAAAAGACTTTTGACACTGTCAAAAATTCTCTAAGTAAATTTTTCTCATTAAAAGATTTGGGAAAACTTGAATATTGTGTAGGTCTTAATGTAAAACGTTCGGAGGAAAAGATTTATGTTAGTCAAACGACATATATTAAATCAGTTTTAAAACGTTTTAACATGGAGAATTGCAAAGAAATGTCAACACCTTTAGAAAACAATAAGCTGGAAAAGGGTAAGGAAACACGCAATTATCCTTACCAGAATTTAATAGGCTGCCTTATGTATCTAGCTGTGAATACCAGGCCAGACGTCGCTTATGCCGTAAGCTATTTAAGTCAATTTAATACTTGTTTTGACAAAAAGCATTGGTTGGCCGCAAAAAGGGTATTACAATATTTAAAAGGAACTCAAAACTACTGTATTACTTACAGGAAGACGGGTGACTATTTGTGTGGTTATACGGACGCAGATTGGGCAAACTGTATTAGTGACAGGAGGTCGTACACTGGTTACTACTTTACTCTGGCAGGAGGGCCTATTAGTTGGGAATGCAAAAAACAACCAACAGTCGCGTTGTCTTCAACTGAGGCGGAGTATATGTCGCTTACTAGTGCGGCTAAAGAAGCAATTTTTCTTAGGAGGTTAGGTTGTGGTGTATAACGACAGCCAAAGTGCGCAGAAAATTGCTCTCAATCCAATCCATCACAATAGGACGAAACATATAGACACGAAATTTCATTTCATTAGGGAAAAGATATCTGATGGCATTATAGATGTAAAATATATGCGATCAGATCATATGTCGGCAGATGTCTTAACGAAGCCCTTAAGGCGCATAGCACATAATAGATGTGTAGTAGGCATGGGCATAACATAATTAATTAAGGTTATCTTTATTTTTCATTAAGGGGAGGATGTTGTAGAAACTCTTTGTTTATACATTATGGTTAATGAAAACTAAAGTACTTTTAAACCTTACTTCAAAATATACTGTCATACGTTCACAATCTCGCTCTATTTTATTTTTTACATACAACACTTTTACTTTAAAATGAAGTTCAAAGTTATAGTTTAATTATTATAATTTTATTTGTTTAGTCGAGAAGAACTACCTACGTTCTAATAAGATGTTACACCATTTGCATAAGTGACATTCTAGCACCGTATTATTATCTGTTATTTTCCCCACAGGCAGGTATAGTATAGTATAGTATAGGTATATATTACTCAAGAAAAAGTGCTATTACCGATCTCGGGTGCTTTTAAAGCCCCCGCTGTCGTCTCGGGCTTCAAACAGAGCTTTCATCGGTAATATGTCACTTTTCCTTTTGGCGAATAATGTGCTGTTATCCTACACCTCCTTGAAAAGTAAGTCGATACTTATGCCAAAACGTGTCGTAAGACATATTTGTATGAAAATCCTTTACTGAATGTATTTAATTTTATTTTTAGCATTCTTAATGCCATATTTCTATAAGATATAAAATACGCCATAATCTAAAAATAAAATTAAATACAGTATTATAGCTTGTTCCATCTTAATCAAATGTTTAGTATTTGTAAAAATATTACTGTCGAAGTTGAAGGTAGATCTCTTTCAATATTGGTGGAATGATAGTAGCTCATAGTAGAAGTTGAAATGCATTTGTAAAGAGGGTTGCCCATTCTGGGCCCACCGTGGACATCATTAAACAAAGAAATGATTTTGTACATAAATTTTAAAATTCAAAGTTATTAATTTTACATTTATTTAAACAGGCGCCACTGCAATAAACCACATTTCGATGAACAAAAGTATTTTTAAAAAAAAACCGTTATGTTATGTAACAAAATGTTACTAGCACGTAAATTACATTTGAGATATAATTTCCCATTAAATATCGATACGAATCGATTGTGACGAAAATACATTCAACTGAATAAATAACTTGAGATTTTGCATAACAACAATTTCGTGTATTTATATTTTTGGTTAACAATTAAATGTCAAGCAAATGTCAAAAATTCAAAATAATTGGCAGCTGTTATGTCACTTCACTTATTGCTTTTTCTCGAGCTGATGTGTTTTAAATGCAATATCGATTCTTCTTTGTTTTACGGACTCAGTGGTTACTACCAACGACGAATTAAAGTTTACTGCTGCATGACGGTACTTTGGTATATTGGTTGGGCTAGAAATGAGTCGAATGTATTATTACCTCCTGCACCGTATTAAGATGATATGTTCACCATATATGAAGAAAATATAGATGCTTAATGTATAGGAAGTTATCTTTTTATAATAATAAAATATAATGAGAACATGGTTACAGTACCCAAATGGCAGCTAACCTCCACATTTTGTTCACCGCTAGACTTACTATTTGACATTACATTAAAATAATTTAATTAATATTATTTTGCTATTATTAATTAAGTACCTAATTAAACTCTAATTTGTATTACGTACGCTGTTACCCAGCGCTAGAGATTCGTGCCGCGACTTATGACAGTCGCTAAAGAAATTTTTTAGTGCAACGCCCAACGTACAAAGGCATTTTCGTAAAATCATCGATAAAGAATTGTCTTAATGACACGCCGATAGGCAAATGTTTCTTTCGTAAAACTAAAGATTATTAATATAAGTAGTAGAAACGTTTTGTCTGCGAAAGGTGTTTCGATATAATATTCGGAGCTAGTAGATTTCGAATCAACATACTTTCGACAATAAACTAGTCTAGCACGAGTTTCATAAAGAACAAGGTCGTTAAATTATTCACTATTTCAATTCAGATTAATCCTAAATCTATTTATAAAATAGATTTTAAGATATTTTACTGAATTCCTGTTCAGTATTATTTATATAACAATCCTCAGCTTGGCTTCAACTCCTTAGGGACTTCATTAACCGCCTTAAGGGGACATTAATAAGCATTCTTATTCTGCGCTCTTCCTCGCTGTATTTACTAGAAATAAATAATTTAAAAATTAAATTAAATCATATTATAATTTTTAACGCAATTTCAGTTATTAAATTCCTCGTAACTCTGTTAGTTAGTTCTTAAAAATCGCAACTAATGTTTGTACTTTCATGGTTACGTTAGTACCTACATATTATTAAAAAACGTTTTTGCTTATCAGACTTCATTCATTTAGGGTTTCGTACCAACTGTAACATATAAGCCATCCGAATGGTAGAATTATTTGATATATGAATTGTAAAATAATAAAGGACAATGCCGATTTTTGTATGGACTTGTGACCGGAAATGTACAGAGACGATACAAACAAATATAAGCAGTTAAAGCCTTCTAGATTAAGAATTCGTTGATTTCAGTTTTAATTTTCAGATTTGTAATGGAGAAAAACGAACTTTTCAGAAAACATAACCTAACATTTCAATACCTATTTTATAATATTTAAATTAGTATTTTGCCTATTATTTCGCTCTTTTCACATACTAATTATGTAAAGGAATCGAATAACTAGTGACTATAAACGTATTCTTTTCATGACTCGTGACTGGTTTAGAGATTTATATTTATGAAGATACCTATCCTAGTTTTTTATCCATTATAAAACTAAAAATCATTCATCGTGCAATGTAATGGTTTCCCGTAGGTACATACTTGAAAGGCTCGTTACATGCATACATACAGCTCACGCTTGTCCTGAGTCAATGCAAAAACATACTTGTTTTTACATTAAACTAAGTTTATAAAAATCTATGTGTATGTGTACTACATACCTATGTAGTACACATATCTGATTTTTATAAACTTAGCTTTAAATTGCAAAAGAAAAGAGGAAATTGCCATTATTATTGTTTTTAATAAAACATTTCATGTTTTTAATAAATAAATGAAATAAATATTTCTTACATTCACACCAATTAGCCTAGCCCAAAGTAAGCACTGTAAGGCTTGTGATATGGATACTAGGTTAACGGATAGACATACATATATGATACATAGATATGTAATATTCATAGAAATATATAAAAACACCCAAGACTCAGGTACAAATGCTCATATCCATCATACAATATTTGCCCCTTCCGGGATTTGAACTCGGGACCGTCGGTGCGAAAGGCAGGATCACTACCGTTGCACCAAATGTTCATCAGTTTTATTATTATTAGTTCTCATATTTTCTTCTCTATATATAGTACTCTTATAATGTTGTTAAGTTTCCAATATTCAACTAGGAATAAATGGTTCAACACACTGGATATAATCAAATAAGGCAGTTCTTAAAATAAAACACCTGCGGTAAATAAAACAACTTTTTCACAGCTTTTAGCGCATAATTTATATTTAATCAAGACGTTTCGACTTCTTTACAGGAGCCGTGATGTTTATACTTTAGAGAATAGCCATGATGATAGGATGATTAAGGCAATGGTTGTGATATATGTTTTACTACCATTACAATATTTAAATCAGTTATATTCATGCTATTTCTCTATAAGCTTTCACAATGCAAGCATGACAAAGAAAGTTGGCCGGTCTCACCTGTAAAATAATGAAAGTACTTTATTTAAAGTTGTGGCAATATTTTGTGTACTTTTAATAATCACATTCCATATATGATTCATTAAATGTAAATTATGCATATGTGAACATTCATAGAAAGGTGTCAATGAACAACTAAATAGGAAACAGGTCAATAACATAGAAAAATGTATTGAAAAGATTCATAAGGGGATTTCTGGCCAGATGCAACACTTCACAAATGGCAACTGTTTAAGAAACTATGACAATAATATTAGCAGATTAGATAATAATAATAGATATAGGCAGTACTTACATTTCTACGATGATGCCAGTATAAAGCAACGGATATTTGTGGACTTCATTCTAATATTTCTTCTAGCACAACCAACAGATCTTCCACAACCAAAATAAACATTGACATGCCCATATTGTCTTTCTCTTGAGTTGGTTGCAATTAATCTTTCAATGAAATCATGACAGGCACCACAAACCAAATCCGATATCTGTTTACAAAGTATACAAAACATTTTATTTTTGAGGACATACAGATATATATTTAATATTTATATCTAAATAGTGTGTGTGTATGCAAGCATCTGTAACTAAACCGTTGATAATTTACCTGAAATGTTAACCATTCGGCCAGAAGAGAAGTCACGTTCTTGAGATATTGTTGATATGGAATGCTAATACAGTTAATACAGTCCATTTTCCACATACTGTTTTTCCACATACATTTATTTCTGCCGCAAAGCAGCAGTGCTTGCATTGCTGTGTTCCGGTTTGAAGGGTAAGATATGGCAGTGAAATTACTGGGTACAGTGACTTTACATCTTGTGTCACAAGTTGGCAACGTACACTGTGGTTCTTGTGGGGGTTGCAGTTTTGCTGCGAATATCACAAGAGCCACATGTATTATAGGTGACTGTTACCACTTACTATCAGGTAGGCAGTTTGCTTGTTTGCCAACTTTCAGCAATAAAAAAAAAATACTGTAAGTCTAAACACTCGCGTGGGGCTATGACACTAAATAATATATCTGTTAGCGAGCTATACTAGCTACAAATAGACAATTTCTATATTTTTAAAGAAAAGAATAGTACAATTATACAATAGTATAAAATAGTTTCAATGACGCTAACCATACGACACTTTTTTTAAAATAAACAATGTCGTTTGGCTTATAGCGCTTTTGGTCTCAAACGGTGAAATGATAATATATTATTTCCTTATAAATATATTACTATAATTATATATTAATATATGTATATATTTCACATATATTTATTTAAGTAAGTAAATATATTGATCAAAAATAAAGGACGGCCAAAATGCAAATATCCAAAGCTATGGCGCAGTAAAAAGTAATAAAAAGTTAAAAATTGTATTTTTATTTTTAAATTGAATTAGTAATAATTTCATTCTTATACATTTCCGGTCACAAATCGGCATTGTAAAACCAAATCTAAAAATGGGTAAGAGGAGACAGAGGAGTTTTTATAATCTTTGTGGATATTTCATCGCTTCTTACACTGTTCGTGTTTTTTAATTATCGTATTATCTTAAAAGTTTGATCAGTTGCAATAGGTGGCATAAATATTGAATTTACTATCTGTGACGGCAGTGAGTTTTATGTAATATAATTTTTCAATTTTTTTGAAAAAGTTACAAAATAGTAATTAAATGCATTTGCTGTATTCTCAACATAGTGTGTTCGCCTACCGTCTCTTAAAATACATTGTAGTCTTCAAAGGACATTGATTTTGGTTTTAATTTTTGATCTGCCATGTCGCTGCAGACTTATATGCCGCCTTTTTTATAAAATAAATATTTTATTTACGCTGTGTTAAGTTTATTATTTTTTTGTAGCGTTGTGAGTAGATCTTAAGTAGATATTAATGATGTGGGAGAAGATCGATAATTCCAACTCATCAACTCTTCGCAGTTAAGGCAACTTACACAACAGACAACAAGCGTGGAGATGCCATTTTTGCAGAAGGCTTCCGTCCAGCACTGATTATTTATATAGACTTTCAACAGAGTTAAAATCTTCATACACTTACGATAATAATAATAGTATTTTTTATACTTAAACCAATTAAACTAACCCAAAGTTAGCACTGTAAGGCCTGTGTTATTGATACTAGGGTAATGGATAGACATACATTATATGATACATAGACATGAAATATTAATAGAAATAAATGTAAATACCTATGAATCAGATATCAATGCTTATATTCATCACACAAACATCTGCCCCTTCCCAGACTCGAACCCAGGACCGTAGGTGCGAAAGGCAGGATCACTACCGTTTTACCAAATAGTCGTTAAAAAACTTACAGTTTAGGTGTATGCAACTTTAAATATGATGGCCGAAGCCCCTATTCCCAGATGAGGCTTCTATCCAATAGTAGACATTTTTTGTCTGAATTGATGAAGATATAAAATCAGAGTTTCAAAAAAGTATCTCTATCTATAAGGATGTTTTAAAAGCGTCGAGATTTTTAACAGCTGAGGAACTCTTATAAAGCAGATCTACCGTAACATTCTTTCTGATGAATTCCCCACTAATCTCCTTAGTTTAGCCATTAGGGAGTGGCGACTAAGTAAGTCCAATAAGTTTTATGTCAGAGTAATGGTACAGCTAGCAAGGCAACTGCGAAGGAATCTAATTTTTGTTCATTAAATAAGTACTATTCAGCAGGTTATATAAAAATAACAAATGTTGATTTTCGGTGGGTTTATTAATGATATCAATTTACAAGCTTTAAGCCCATCAGCATAAAGCTCTCTTTGATAATAATTGTAACATGAAAGTGACAAATTAAAATATCTTTGAATGCTTCATATCTAATCTTTATAAACTTGATGATAAGGATACTCAGAGTAAACAGGACTGGAGTAGCCTTTGCCTAACATTACCCCTCTGCCAAATGCACAAGCGTCGGAATCCTGTGCGTTATATAAAACTAGTTGAGCCGCCATTTTAAAACCACAATAATCAGAACGTCTCACCGTGCAGAGCTCCCACGAAAATGCCTGCCTGTGCTGTTTTCTACTGTAAAAAAAATTCGAAAATATCTAGTATGCAAAAAGATGGCGTCACCTTTCATTTGTAAGTATAATTTTTAGGATTTGATTATTATTTAATTCATAATTTCATGTTTTAGCAGACTAAAATTTCAAATTTCGCGCCCAAAGTTCGTTTGATGACGTCACGGCCGCACTCCCCACGAGACTACCTAGGGTTGACCATTATCGCATTTCAATTAATTAAGACAAAAATTAGAAAAAGTTTGTTGGTAATAAATAACTGTAATTTTGTATTAATTAATTACTAATTATAATTTCGATTTAACAATGTACGTTGCGTGTTTATTTTTAGTTTAGTATTAAGTTCATACCTACACTTTTGCGGCTGCTTGCCTATTCTATTCTTTACCACACAACATGGAAATATAAAATAATAAATAAAATAATAAATTAAAATAATAATCAAACTATTTGCCCTTTTATTCATGCTGGGCGGCGCTCATAAACATTAAGAGTACTAATGCTGTATATACTTACAGTGTCCCTGACTTCATAAAAAAGCACGGTTAAAAGGGTACCATCGCCTAACCAGCACACCCGATCATTTCCGAGAAACCAAAATTATTTTTCGAGCCACAGGATAAACTGTTTTTATTTTGTAATCAGCAACCCTTATTAATTTTTACAATATTTATTTGCACAATAGTGATGTCAACTTCATCGATATTGTGATTTTACGAGTGAGTAATGAATGAATGAATGAATGCAAGTAACATACTTAAATTGAAAATATTTATTTTTAATTTAAATCTATATGTCGCAGGGAAATTGTATAATTCCGCAGTTTACATTCGGCGTCATCAGTTTAAAAAACACATACCCTATTCTTAGTTCTATTTCATAACGATATTAAAACACAGCTTAGATAAATTACTGTTTGTTTCGGTAATTATTACCAGGTATTAATGATGATTTCAAATAAGAATAAGGTATGTGATTTTAAACTGATGACGCCATATGTAAAGTGCGGAATTATACTATTTACCTGCGATATTATACACACGAGAATAAAACTGTAAAGATATATAATAAAATAGGTCAAGTCCACCTACAACCAAATGGCTAGTTATGAGCGTAGAGGAAGCGAAATCACTAATTTTTGAACATATTGTCTGTCTGTATGTATGTTTGAGCACGCATCACGCAAAAACTACGCGACGGATACATTTTAGTATGGTAATAGCTAAATGTCATCGTCAACATTTAAGATAAGTTTTTTTTATTAATATTGTAGCATAAATATGTACATATGTATGAGGCAAATATACTCTACCCCTAGGCGGTATACTAATTGTTGGTATTTATATTTTAAGCTTTGACATGCCCGGAAACATCTAATTTTTCATATTCAGTTTTCCTAAAGAAAACAGCATACGAAAAAAATGGATTCATGCTTGTAATAGGGCATCTTGGGCATCTTCAAGAACAAGTACTATATGTTCCATACATATTGATCCGTCTCAGTTTCAAAAATTATCTAACAATAGAAGAAGATTAGTTGCCCATGCTGTGCCAACGTTATTCTTGAATGATCCTCTTAGTTTTTTATATAACTAGTTATGTTTCAAATAGATATCAACATGTTATATTATAACAGTTTTAGTTTATTACATTTAAATGTATTAATTTTAGGTTAAAGAATAAGTTGAAAAGGAAATACCTGCAAAAGGTGATGTAAGCAAATCGCAAAAAAATACAAATAATCAATCGGTCAAAGTAAAAATCTGAGAAAACTAACTATATTCACTATCGCTTTGTTAAAAATAATGTTTCAGTGTTCCTCCTTTCCATTATGGTTATACGCGTAAGGGTCCACAGTAAATTCTATATATATAATAACACCTATTGTAAATATCTTTAAAAAGCAATAAACTATTGGGGTTAAATTTCTATTTTATGGATATAGCCTTCGAAACTGACTGTTGTAGCGTGTAATATCATCATTAATTTAATTTAATTTTTAATACATAATGTAGGAATACTAATGCAACGTTAATTGGAATACTAACGCAAAGTTCCACATGGATCAGCTTCAATGGCACAATGTCTGTTACGCTATAACTTCCCGAGATCTTAACCGATTTTAATATTTTTGTGTGGAATCGAATCAACAGGTTTAGGACCAGATTGTGACGGAGACCGAATTTTGAGATTCGCAAAAATTCCCATAGAAAAATTTTTTTTTTTTTTTTAGATATTACGCTCCGCTTCAATATATGGTGCTAGCGTAGCTTTATGCTTAACGACTGCATCGCCCAGTACATTCATTCATTGAACGAAACTGATTTATCGATATCGATATTCGCGTGCTATGTCATGTCACTTCTCACACAATGACATTCGTGTGTTTGAATAGAACGTTAACACACTATTTTAAGCACGTGTGCGTGTATTTTAAATATGTTTGTCGTATTAGACATGTGTGCGTTTGTAAACACGCAAAGAGTTTTTGTTCCTGTGTGCTGGCATTGAATGTAGTAGTAACCTCACCCCCCGCAAAAAATGGCAGAAAAATATGTACGAGAAATTTACTAATGGCTACTCCAGTCCTGTTTACTCTGAGTAAGGATACCAAATTACAAAGAAGTATGTCAATTAACTTCGGACTAAGGTATAGAGTAAAGAAATACAACATAACGGTATTCTCTTAAAAAAATGTCAGTGTCAAATGATTCGAGAGTTTTAGTGTTCCACTAAAACTCACGCGTTTGTACAGATATAAAATATTCTCACCCAAGCTTTCAAAAACTCCGCATTTTATAAGCTACAAACCCAACATAATGTAGTGTGAAAATCAAATATAGTCTAAGCTATTTCGTCACCATTAAATGTCTTTACGAAAGAGCTTACTAATATATTAAATTAAATGTAATGTTACACACTCTTTACACCTTTTTTATACATTGTCATCATACTACGACTTTTGAGTCCTCATTCACAAGTATTACTCCGGGTTCTACTTCTCGGGATATTTATTTTAAAATCTCTTGTCACTTGTTATACTTATTCTTTCCGTGACACTTAGCTTTAGCAATTTATTTTTAGTTACTTGCATGTATAGTGTATTCAAATGCACTGAAAGGTAATTCTAAATTATATGACGACTATTATATTTTTAATGAATATTAATGACAGCTCAGCAAGATACCAACTTGTTGAACTGGATATAATTCAGCGCAGAACTGAGAGGCTTACTAATGACAGCAAAATGGAGAAGAGCAAGGTTCTCACATTAGCTCACCGCTGCAAAGTTGCCTGTCTGTCGGTTTTCTACAAAATATATTCTGGGGGGTGTGGTCACGAGCTGCATATACTGCCATCTTCCTTCAGACGCACAGTGGGCTACCACTCTTTCTTGGTTGCTATTCCTACCTGCACAGCAAAGGAGTGGAACTTCCTCTCTGCGTCTATATTTCCAAGTACTTATAACCCATCGGTTTTTAACATCATGGTGAATAGACATCTTATAGGTTAGCTCGCTCTAACGTGGATCTTATCTTAGCATCCGGGTATGATGGGTATCAAGCACAAACCCATTCAAGATAATATATATATATATATATATATAAACAACTAAAAGGTTTTTTACAGTTGTCTTTTTTTTATTTAAATATTTTTATATGTGAAGCAAAACTACTTGTTTTTTATATCTAAAGTGACGTATTATACATTAGATGTTGAAGGTAATAGTAGTACTAAAAATATGTAGATAGTACATCGACAGGTTTACCAAAGTATCGGTAGCATCAATGGAAGAGTACTTGCATGGATAGTGAAGGTATATGGTTTCGAGTCCTGTCTGACACTTATATATTACTTAAACAAATAAAATATTGTAATATTTGGAATCAAACCAAGGCTGAATGTAATCGAGGAAAATTGAGACTTTCCTAGAAAAGTAATAAGAGATTTAACACTCGGCCTGATGGTAGGAATGAAAATGGCTTTGATATTGACATCTAATTAAATGTCATAGTACTCGTCACTCACCCAATCAATTCATTTATACTGTTCAAGTTCGCATAAATTATAGTCATAGAATGGAGATATTAATAAAAGATTTACTGAACGGTTTCTATGAAACGTGATTTGAATTTAGGGCAAACGTTTACTAAACGAGTAATGCAACGAAATCTAGTTCACAAATCTAAGGAGTTTAGTTGTTCTGTGAACACAGGGCCTAACAAGCGATCGAAAGGTCACTACTAATAAAAACATAAAAATAAACATATTTTATAGTCGATAAAAACTCTGATTTAATGACTGGACACGAAAGTCTAAAAACTAGATAAAATACTGATGATACTTACAGTGAATTATTCTTTTTTAAACAGGAATATTATTTCGTGTCAGTTTGTGTATAGTAAAGGTGTATCATTGTAAGCTTAGCTTAATATATATACTTATTAAGTATATATCGCAGCTTCAATACTATAGGGGCACAATTCGAAAAAGATGATTGTTGGAAAAACATTCTTAAAGATTTTTGAGCCCCTATATTGTCACAAAATCGGTCATAAGTAGGATCTCTAGAAAGGATAGTAGTTTCTAGAGATGTGTAATAATTTATAGATATAACAAACAACTGATCGAATACATGATTTAGATAATTAAAGTTATGAAGAAAAAAATCGAAGTTGATTAAAATAACTTTGGTACGAAACTTACTTAAAGCTCACTACAAAACATTGTTAATTTTTAATATGTAGATAAATTAGTTGCTCCTTATATTCAAATATTAATTCATTCGTTCTTACGTGGGTGGGTCAAAAAGTTCGCGGAATGGAGGGTAAAAAGTAAGAAATAAAACACAAAATTATTTTTCCTTCTCAATGTATTCCCACTTTACTCTAATACATTTATGAGACCTATCAATTAATTTATTTATACCTTCGAAAAAAAATGATTTATCTTTGTCGTCAAAATAGGCCGAAATTGCGCTCTTCACTTCTTCATCGCTGGAAAATTTCTTCCCTCGAAGCTCTTTTTTCATTTTTGCGAACAAATAATAATTACTTCGAAGCCCACTCTTTGAACAGCAGCCATCGCAACTTGCGCCTTGTGCACGCATGCATTGTCGTGCAAAAGGAGCACACCTTTAGTCAATTTTCCCCGTCTTTTTTCTCTCACAGCATCTCTCAGACGTTCTAATAGTGCAGCTTAGTACTTTCCAGTGATAGAGACACCATTTTCTTTATAATCAATAAGGAGGATTCCCTCTGAATCCCAGGAAAACAGTAGCCATGAGTTTTTGGCAAGGATCATCTTCAATCGAATCCCTGCCTTGCTTAAACAGGTTGTGCCACTTGTAAACCCTGGTTTAACCAGGGCAAGAGTCCCCGTAAACAGAAGAAATCTCTTCCAAAATAGTCTGGGGAGGTTTTCCTTGTTTGGTAAGGAACTTGATGACTGCGCGAAAATCAATTTTCTCCATGTTGCAAATTTTCTTCCGGATTGACTTGATGATTGGTGTGTAGCTCAGGTAATTATGACCTTTTTTTTTTATACTTAGTTTTTATACTCTTAATGAGTGTCTCAACTAGTGCAGGAAGTAAAAAGTCACCCTTCCCCCCTCCATGCCCCTCATTTCGCGAACTTTTTGACCCGCCCTCGTACGTATATATTATTCTCTTAGAACTGTCGTAAACTAGCCAATAAATTAAAAGTTTTAACTTGTATGTCAGGTTCAGGTTTGACAAGGAGATGAATTTTAGGAATAATCTGCACAATAAACCAACTATTAAGAGTATTTGTGTAAGCTCAAATGAAAAGTACGAAGTAATAAAATAATATTGATGTTTTATCTCATAACATTGACTTTCAGATTTTCTTTGCTTCTGGCTATCTAGAAAGAATATTAGCAAAATCTGAAAAGGGTTTGAAAAGTTTGGGCACTGAAGAGTAACAATCAATTCTATTTTATTTTACTGGATTCGAAAATAGGTGAAAGCTTCGGAACGTGTTAACCCTGTCCCAACTGTTAAAATTCATAATAGTATGCAATTTTTCTTTAACGATGATGGTTTCACGTAAAATTATCGTCTGTAAATCGAGACAACCAATTTTTATTCGTACGATATATATATATCGTATCCTTGGTGCAATAAAACCACATGTGACTTTATGCCAAAAGTGGTTTTATCACGCGAATGTTATACAAATGCTGTAAGCTATACGAACTAGAAAGATTTTTTTTTTATCTTTATTAGTTCCTGAAATAAACCAAGTGAAAACCGACGCATGTGATTAAGCGAACATGAAACAAAGCCGCTTCTTCAAATGCGTTGTTATTTCCCGACGTTACCGTGAGCACCACGCAGCGCACGCGCCGGCATGAAGTCAGTTGCGTCAGTGTTACCGGGCGGGAAGGATGTGCCACGCGTCGCACCAAAATCGGCAAAAATGGATACGTGAAATAGCTACAAGGATTGTAATTTACTTTATTCTTTTTTAAAATATGTTTTTTTTAATAACGGTATTTATATGCACATATGGCTATATAGCTCTATAAAATTGCCTATAGAGTGCTAGTTGTATGAGCAAATACGTTGTTTTTAACGGGTGTATATGGTATTAACTTTTTTTTTGAAATATGCACTTTAATGACTTATTTATATTAATAAAGAAATGTATCAAAATAATATATATTTTTTAAATGCTTCTAGTACGGTCACAAAAGCCTTTGTTGCACAAAATAGTCCCAGCCATAAATAAACTTGCAGCCTTATTAGCCGTAAAATGTTGGGACGTTATGTAAACATGCGTCCTTTTTGCACGAGATGGATAAACATACATCGTTATTGAATAGTTTGTAACACTTTTTTTTTAACCTATCTATAAGATAGCAAGCAATGGATTTTAAAGTACTGTTTATGGTGATATCCTCGCCATAGTTTCACGACACGGGCAGGAACATTAGGTATTAAGTTTATGTAGGTTTTCTAGATAGGAAAATGTATATGTTGTCTGGTTTTGAGATAGTATTAGAAGAATGCATGAACATTTCTACCTTGTTTGAGTCAATTTCCAGTGGCATAGCGAGTGTCGGCGATCGTACCACACCCTTTAGCAACACAGCATCCGTTTGAATTCATTTTAACACAGCATTCACTAAGAATTTATTTACTTTTCAATAGTTAAAATAAAATTAGCTTTCTTGTTTACATACATCACAGCTGACTTTCAGATTGACAGGTGAGTACTGTCAGATGCGACGTTTGTAGTTCCGATTTGGGCTACCTAGTTACTACCTACTCATTCACTTATTCACGTTGTTGTTCGATAGGTGTTTCGGACCAAATAAATTTATACTTTGTTGGTAAAAATTAAATAAATATGTCTCATTTGTTATTTTGCTAATTAAAATAAATGTTAATGGCTAGTATGCTATTTAGGATTTAATAATTATATTCATACAATAAATAATGTATGTTCGAAGACCACAAGTAGTCTCTGGTTTAGTCGTTGTCGATGGTACTCGAGTTTATTCCCACCAAGACGGAAGTCTTCCTCCATTTGCTTTTTCATTTCGACTGTGTCGTAAGGATGCAGAAATTTTATTAAATGTAAAGCTGCAGATTTTGTTACTTCCTCATGGAAGTCTGATTTCATTTCATAATGCATTATGCATTGATTTGTGTGGTGAGTATTTTAATAATGTGAATTTAATTAGTGATCCACTTACATGTGGTGTCCACATGGTAATTCGATGTCTTGTTTCCAGGACTCGAGGCTCGTTTTATATTTCATCATGTTATAAGTGTGTTGGTTCCTTCGGGATAAAACATGTAATAATTGAAGCCCAATTTTGGTAAGTTTCTTAACTTAATTTTAATGTTTGTTGTAGGGAAGTGCCATGTGCGAAATGGCGACCGGTTTATAACTTTATTTTTGGTATTGCAGGGCTTCATGGTAAGGCCTTTAGGCCACTTCAAGGCAAGGCTTTTGGGCCACTTCAATGATACTTCAAGACCAGGTTTTAAGGCTACTTCAGTGATGCTTCAATGATGGTTCAAGTTTAGGACCTAGCTTCAACTACCAGGATATTTCAATTCAACTGTAAGGATGGCTTTTGGGTATTATTCGAAGCTTACCTCAAGGTCTATTTCAATGTTATGCTGCAAGGACGAGGGCCTAGCTGGAATCCCAGATGATGATGTCTCATTGATGTCGGCGTGACGCAGCACATGTCTGCGTTACCTCTGCCATGTGATTATCAATTTAACCAAGGTATTCCACAGTTTCCTTTTGTTACCGTAGCAGCTGTGTTCTATATCATGTACCCGAGGAATTGATTTTTGTTCATAAAAATCTTTATTCCTTCGGAGTATCAGCAAATCTGTAATGGCTACTCGGCGACATGTTCAACTTCAGCCTATGTCGGTCTACAGTCAATACATATATTAATTACATGTTAAATTAATTTAGTTCTAGCATTATGTCTGGTTACTGTTTAAAATGTTTATGAATATTACTTTATTATGAATAACCTGTAAGTTAGGTATTCAGAGCTTTTTATATTAAGATGATAAGCGATAGGTGTCTTAGCTTAAGTATTATGTGTACTTATGGGTTAGGCCCTAGGCAGCCAGTCCCTTAATCTTATAACATTTACTTATATGTGTTGCTAAGTAATTTGTTCTTTTAAATTACCATTTGATATCAGTAGAGATTTAAATAAATGATTGTTTAAATAACCATTTTGGTTTGATTTATTAAACTCACTTTGTTCCGATCCATGGACACTTTATTATTTTTTATTGTCAACTTTAATTATTATTAACGGCGCCCAAAATCATTGTTGCTCCATGGATGACTGGGTCACGCGAATCCACACTCACACAACCACAACCCCTCTGCTCTGCCGACTAGCTTTCATTGGGGTAAATAACATCTTTACCCCAGGGGATTTATATTACAAGTTTAATCACAGAAAAAAGATATAATTCGAAATTGACTAAAGTCAATTTTAATTTATATGTAATTGTGGATTATTCAAGAAAACTTTAAGCTGTAATGGCTATGTTATTTTGTTTTCTATTTTTTTTTGCTTCCTTGTTCACTTTGCATGTAACATGTAGTGACTGGTCATCTATTGAAGGTTTTTATTTGGAAATCTCTTTTCATTGATTATAAAATAAAATTTTGTGTTTGCAGTGCGGCGTACCAAAAGAGTCAAATCTTTTTGGGATGATTTATCAGATGAAGAAGTTTTTGATAATCAGCCCCCTGTGGTGGAAGATGAACCCTTCCTCGGATCCTTATCAAAAAATATTCAGCGAAGTCAAAGTCACGCAAATGAGAGAAATACCAGCCCACACAGCAGTTTTCACTCAGATCGCATACTTACTCCATTCAACATTGACCAAGTTGCTAGTTTTGATAATTCTCCGTCGTTGTCTATTTTTAATTATATCATTGATCAAGTAAATGTTCCCACGCCGATGCCATCGCCTGAATATTTTACGAGAAGCTGCAGAGATATTTGTGACGGTGAATTTCGTATTGGACATAATCAGGCGATGGTTCCCACTAACACAACACCCATTTCGCGAAGGCGGTTTGGAGATCATAAGAAACGAAAAGACAATGTAAAACGTAGATGTTTCAGAATCATTGAAAAGACATTTTCACCATCTCAGCAATCTGTCACTCAAACACAATCAGAAGTGTCTTCTACGCCGTCAAATTCACCTGTGCTTTCTTCAGAAGTAGATAGTGAAGAACATTTGGACGACAACAACCGCAGTAATGATTCTAACGCAGAATATTTGCCTTACTAATACCACTGAAAGCGAAGTATCAACCCCAAGAGGTGCAAAAAAAAAAAATTAAGGTCGGAACGAATGGTCTCGGAACAAACGTAAACGTTTGAAAAATTTGGGCCATGAGTACACCAGAAAAGATGGAAAAAATGTAGAAAAGAAAATGATGAGACCACCGTGCCAATGCCGACTTAATTGTTTTGACAAGTTAAATAACTCAGACCGTAATATTATCTTTCAAAGGTTTTGGAATTTAGGAGACCGACAAAAGCAGTGGGCCTACTTGGTAGAATATGTAAAAAAAGTAAATAAAAAACAGATCTCTTAATCGTGACGCACCAATTCAGCGGCAATTTACATTCTAATATCAGTTGCCTCTAATTGAGCAAGGTCAAGTCTTAGAAGCTTCAGCTGTCAACGTGTGTTGGATCATGTTCATTAATACGCTAGTGATATGCGATAAAATTATTACAACTGCATGGGAGAAGTACGATGGTAGTACTGAAGTACAAGAGGATATGAGAGGCCGCCACAACAACCATAGAATAGTCGTAACTGAAGACAGTATACGAAGTGACATTGATCACGTTAACGCACTAGCTCCTGTAGAATCGCATTATTTAAGATAAAAACAAAAAAAATGTATTTAGAAGGGTCTCCGTCTATCTCTCGCATGTTTCAGTTATTCAATGAATGGTTCGATTCTACAAATTATACAACGAGTGCGAAAACAGAGAGGCATTACAGGGAAATAGTTAAAGGAAATTCCAACTTAGGTACGTTTATACCCAAAAAAGACCAATGCAATGTTTGGCACGCCATATATCAGTATTGAACATGCAGAACTAGACTATACTGATGAATCTGAATCTGATAGCGAAACGGATGACTATGACATAGAAGAAAGAAATTAAGGAAAGAGAATCCTATAATTATGTACTTTTTTCGATATTTGATTGCAACAACGGTCTCACTAGATATATCTTAAAGTCCAAATAAGTAAATAAATCTATGTAATAAAACTTAAATAAAGCCCCTCTTGAATGTAGTGCTTAAATTATTCGTCAGTCAAAATATAAGTATAATCAAGATTTCTAAGTCTTCTTATCTAAGTTAATAATTTGTCTTCAAAATGAACTCTACAATAATTTTCATACTTCTCTACTTATACCAAATACTTCACTGCAAGCAAGAGGGACATCTCTTCAATTTGATTAATCGTGTTAATTAATCAATAATAGTGTTTTGTTTTCATTAAACCAATAATTTAAATTTGTTTATTAAACCTTTAGTTGTGTTAGATAGATAAAGTTTTTTTTTTACTTTTTTGTTGGTTACCTGAATACAATTATAATAATGTTTATTAATAAAATATTTTATTATATTATTTACAATAAGTTAAATAATTACAAATTTAGGAAAGAACGTTACGTGATTGTGTATTTCAGTGGTGATTGAGTAACGATCTCATTAAAAATATGTTAAGATCTAAGTAAATAAATTAATCTATGTAAAATAAAACTTAAATAAAACAGTTGATATTATTGCACTTGCGTTCTGCCACTAAAATAGTATTTCGGTAAACAAAGACGCATGTACACATGTTTCATGCGAATGTCCGTGTTATAAGAACGCATATCTACTTATGTTTAATGTAGCTTGGTACAAAATAGCCGTAAGTACACATGCGCCACACGATTTCAGGAAATAATTGAATAAATAAAATATACTGATTGGTATTCGAAAGAGTTCATTTTTATAACAACAATTCTGAAATTGTTTAAACCTAACACTATGCATAAAAAAGTTATCCACAAATTTTCATTGACATAATCTTTAAACCACTGCCCTGAAAAGTAGTCATTTTGCAGATGTGGCTTTATTGCACCAAGGGTACGATATCCAAAGCTATGGCGCAGTAAAAAGTAATAAAAAGTTAAAAATTGTATTTTTATTTTAAAATTGAATTAGTAATAATTTCATTCTTATACATTTCCGGTCACAAATCGGCATTGTCCTTCGTTCTTTTATCTATGGAGGACATAACCAAATCTAAAAGTGAGTAAGAGGTGACAGAGGAGTTTTTATAATCTTTGTGGATATTTCATCGCTTCTTACACTGTTCGTGTTTTTCAATGATCGTATTATCTTTAAAGTTTGATCAGTTGCAATAGGTGGCATAAATATTGAATTTACTATCTATGACGGCAATGAGTTGTATGTAATATAACTTTTCAATTTTTTTGAAAAAGTTACAAAATAGTAATTAAATGTATTTGCTATATTCTCAACATAGTGTGTTCGCCTACCGTCTCTTAAAATACATTGTAGTCTTCAAAGGACATTGATTTTGGTTTTAATTTTTGATCTGCCATGTCGCTGCAGACTTATTTGCCGCATTTTATATAAAATAACTATTTTATTTACGCTGTGTTAAGTTTATTATTTTTTTTGTAGCGTTGTGAGTAGATCTTAAGTAGATATTAATGATGTGGGAGAAGATCGATAATTCCAACTCATCAACTCTTCGCAGTTAAGGCAACTTATAATACTTGAGGTAATAACTATACTACTACCGTAGACTATAAAATATGCAGTGACGTTTTCCGAGCTATGCTCTTTTGTTGCGATCTCCAACCCCTTGCTAAGCGTGGAGATGCCATTTTTGCAGAAGGCTTCCGTCCAGCACTGATTATTTATATAGACTTTCAACAGAGTTAAAATCTTCATACACTTACGATAATAATAATTATATTTTTTATACTTAAACCAATTAAACTAACCCAAAGTTAGCACTGTAAGGCCTGTGTTATTGATACTAGGGTAATGGATAGACATACATTATATGATACATAGACATGAAATATTAATAGAAATAAATGTAAATACCTATGAATCAGATATCAATGCTTATATTCATCACACAAACATCTGCCCCTTCCCAGACTCGAACCCAGGACCGTAGGTGCGAAAGGCAGGATCGCTACCGTTTTACCAAATAGTCGTTAAAAAACTTACAGTTTAGGTGTATGCAACTTTAAATATGATGGCCTAAGCCCCTATTCCCAGATGAGGTTTCTATCCAATAGTAGACATTTTTTGTCTGAATTGATGAAGATATAAAATCAGAGTTTCAAAAAAGTATCTCTATCTATAAGGATGTTTTAAAAGCGTCGAGATTTTTAACAGCTGAGGAACTCTTATAAAGCAGATCTACCGTAACATTCTTTCTGATGAATTCCCCACTAATCTCCTTAGTTTAGCCATTAGGGAGTGGCGACTTAGAAAGTCCAATAAGTTTTATGTCAGAGTAATGGTACAGCTAGCAAGGCAACTGCGAAGGAATGTAATTTTTATTTATTAAATAAGTACTATTCAGCAGGTTATATAAAAATAACAAATGTTGATTTTCGGTGGGTTTATTAATGATATCAATTTACAAGCTTTAAGCCCATCAGCATAAAGCTCTCTTTGATAATAATTGTAACATGAAAGTGACAAATTAAAATATCTTTGAATGCTTCATATCTAATCTTTATAAACTTGATGATAAGGATACCAAATCACAAAGAAGTATGTCAATTAACTTCGGACTAAGGTATAGAGTAAAGAAATACAACAAAACGTTATTCTCTTTAAAAAAATGTCAGTGTCAAATGATTCGAGAGTTTTAGTGTTCCACTAAAACTCACGCGTTTGTACAGATATAAAATATTCTCACCCAAGCTTTCAAAAACTCCGCATTTTATAAGCTACAAACCCAACATAATGTAGTGTGAAAATCAAATATAGTCTAAGCTTTTTCGTTACCATTAAATGTCTTTACGAAAGAGCTCTCTAATAAATTAAATTAAATGTAATTTTACACACTCTTTAAACCTTTTTTATACATTGTCATCATACTACGACTTTTGAGTCCTCATTCACAAGTATTACTCCGGGTTCTACTTCTCGGGATATTTATTTTAAAATCTCTTGTCACTTGTTATACTTATTCTTTCCGTGACACTTAGCTTTAGCAATTTATTTTTAGTTACTTGCATGTATAGTGTATTCAAATGCACTGAAAGGTAATTCTAATTTATATGACGACTATTATAAATAAATGACGGCTCAGCGAGATACCAACTTATTGCACTGGATATAATTCAGTGCAGATCTGAGAGGCTCACTAATGACAGCAAAATGGTGAAGAGCAAGCTTCTCACATTAGCTCACCGCCGCAAAGTTGCCTTTTCTACAAAGTACGAGTATAATCTGGGGGGTGATCTCACGAGCTGCATATACTGCTATCTCCCTTCATCTACCGGACATCCAGACTCACAGTGGGCTACCACTCTTTCTTGGTTGCTATTCCTACCTGCACAGCAAAGGAGTGGAACTTCCTCTCTGCGTCTATATTTCCAAGTACTTATAACCCGTCGGTTTTTAACATCATGGTGAATGGGCATCTTATAGGTTAGCTCGCTCTATCGTGGATCTTATCTTAGCATCCGGGTATGATGGGTATCAAGAACAAACCCATTCAAGATAAAAAATATATATATATATATATAAATAAAAACGAACAACTAAAAGGTTTCTTACAGTTGTCTTTATTTAAATATTTTTATATGTGAAGCAAAACTACTTGTTTTTTATATCTAAAGTGACGTATTATACATTAGATGTTGAAGGTAATGAAGTATTAAAAATAGATAGTACATCGACAGGTTTGTCAAAGTCTCGGTAGCATCAATGGAAGAGTACTTGCATGGATAGTGAAGGTATATGGTTTCGAGTCCTGTCTGACACTTATATATTACTATATTACTTAAACAAATAAAATATTGTAATATTTGGGATCAAACCAAGGCTAAATGTAATCGAGGAAAACTGAGACTTTCCTAGAAAAGTAATAAGAGATTTAATACTCGGCCTGATGGTAGGAATGAAAATGGCTTTGATATTGACATCTAATTAAATGTCATAGTACTCGTCACTCACCTAATCAATTCATTTATACTGTTCAAGTTCGCATAAATTATAGTTATAGAATGGAGATATTAATTAAAGATTTACTGAACGGTTGCTATGAAACGTGATTTGAATTTACGGCAAGCGTTTACTAAACGATCAATGCAACGAAATCTAGTTTACAAATCTAAGGAGTTTAGTTGTTCTGTGAACACAGGGCCTAACAAGCGATCGAAAGGTCACTACTAATAAAAAACATAAAAATAAACATATTTTATAGTCGATAAAAACTCTGATTTAATGACTGGACACGAAAGTCTAAAAACTAGATAAAATACTGATGATACTTACAGTGAATTATTCTTTTTTAAAGAGGAATATTATTTCGTACCAGTTTATGTATAGTAAAGGTGTATCATTGTTAGCTTAGCTTAATATATATACTTATTAAGTATATATCGCAGCTTCAATACTATAGGGGCACAATTCGAAAAAGATGATTGTTGGAAAAACATTTTTAAAGATTTTTGAGCCCCTGTATTGTCACAAAATCGGTCATAAGTAAATTAGTAAAATAAAAACTAGTAGGTACTAGGATAAATTTAATATGCGATAAATATTTCATGCTTAGTGAACATGCTCTTATGATGTTTTATGATTTTGCTTTCAATAGTTTAATTTACTTATGACCGATTTTGTGACAATACAGGGGCTCAAAAATCTTTAAAGGTGTTTTTCCAACAATCATCTTTTTCGAATTGTGCCCCTATAGTATTAACGCTGCGATATGTAGTGGATAGACATACATATAATATATAGATAAAATTTTATAAATATATATATAAAAACCCATGACGCAGGTACAAATGCTCGTCTAATAAACACAAACATCTGCCTCTTCCAGGACTCGAACCCAGAACTATCGTTGCAAAAGACATCGCTACCATTGCAATAAACGGCCGATAAAAGCTTGAAAACACTTCAATTAAAAACTGGTTGGTTGCCTGTAAAGTCGGTATACGGGCGAAAGTTTTACGTGACAACGACTTTGAGTGGTAAAATAATTTTAATGTGAATATTCATTCGTATAGTAGGAAGAAGGATGAAATAATAGTAACAATTTAAAACATTTATTTATACAAAGAATTATATTTAAAACATTAATTTATAGGCACGCGTCCCTTCCACTTTTTTTGTCTGTCTCTCTCGCTCTTAGGCGGGCTAACCATGCCCGAGTGGAAGGGACGCGTGCCTCTCACTCGCTCTCATTGTAAGCGCATAACGTGAGCGGAGCGTAACGCAGTTTCTTGAAGTGTCACCCGGCAAACCAATTTATAAGACGTTGTCACGTCAAAACAAAAGGTGTTACTGACTTCAAGTTCTTTATTTGCGTAGATTTTTTGTAACAAAAGTTGCTTCCGATAAAAATCCACCACCTTCATGAAGCTTTTACAGCAAGTAAGCGGTTTTATCGTGAAAACCTAACAGATACCCAAACAGAGCATTTCAAAAAGTATTAATACTGATAAGGGACGTCATTTGATTTATTTGTATATATCCCAACGACAAAACACATTTTTCTCGAACTTCTCTCGGATACTGTAGATAGAGCAAAACAAATTAATCCTTCGATCGATCAATATCATTAAATTCCAAACACATCAATATTATCAATCAGACACATTTATTTTCCGCATGAGCTAACGGGACGCGTGGGACAAACGCTTACGCCAAGATTGATATATTGCTATTTTCGTTTCTAAAAATAAACGTGACCTGAACCGTAATGAACTTTAAAAAATTAATGTGACGAGACTTACGCTTCATCTATTTAATTATTTAATAAACGAAATTAAGACGACATATCATTTTCTGAAGCAACTATAGTCCTTTTCACATAGTGTGGGAGGGCGTTTGGGATTTGTAGTTTCTAGAGATGTGTAATAATTTATAGATATAACAAACAACTGATCGAATACATGATTTAGATAATTAAAGTTATGAAGAAAAAAATCGAAGTTGATTAAAATAACTTTGGTACGAAACTTACTTAAAGCTCACTACAAAACATTGTTAATTTTTAATATGTAGATAAATTAGTTGCTCCTTATATTCAAATATTAATTCATTCGTTCTTACGTGGGTGGGTCAAAAAGTTCGCGGAATGGAGGGTAAAAAGTAAGAAATAAAACACAAAATTATTTTTCCTTCTCAATGTATTCCCACTTTACTCTAATACATTTATGAGACCTATCAATTAATTTATTTATAACTTCGAAAAAAAATGATTTATCTTTGTCGTCAAAATAGGCCGAAATTGCGCTCTTCACTTCTTCATCGCTGGAAAATTTCTTCCCTCGAAGCTCTTTTTTCATTTTTGCGAACAAATAATAATTACTTCGAAGCCCACTCTTTGAACAGCAGCCATCGCAACTTGCGCCTTGTGCACGGGTGCATTGTCGTGCAAAAGGAGCACACCTTTAGTCAATTTTCCCCGTCTTTTTTCTCTCACAGCATCTCTCAGACGTTCTAATAGTGCAGCGTAGTACTTTCCAGTGATAGAGACACCATTTTCTTTATAATCAATAAGGAGGATTCCCTCTGAATCCCAGGAAAACAGTAGCCATGAGTTTTTGGCATGGATCATCTTCAATCGAATCCCTGCCTTGCTTAAACAGGTTGTGCCACTTGTAAACCCTGGTTTAACCAGGGCAAGAGTCCCCGTAAACAGAAGACATCTCTTCCAAAATAGTCTGGGGAGGTTTTCCTTGTTTGCTAAAGAACTTGATGACTGCGCGAAAATCAATTTTCGCCATGTTGCAAATTTTCTTCCGGATTGACTTGTTAATTGATGTGTAGCTCAGGTAATTATGACCTATTTTTTTTGAAACTTAGTATTTATACTCTTAATGAGTGCCACAACTAGTGCAGGTGGTAAAAAGTCACCTTTCCCCCCTCCATGCCCCTCATTTCGCGTTATTTTTGACCCGCCCTCGTACGTATATATTATTCTCTTAGAACTGTCGTAAACAAACTAATAAATTAAAAGTTTTTAACTCGTATCTCAGGTTTAGGTTTGACAAGGAGATGAATTTTAGGAATAATCTGCACAATTAACCTTTTATATTGATTTTTGATATTGATATTGACCAATCAATATTGATGTTTTATCTCATAATATTGACTTTCAGAATTTCTTTGCTTCTGGCCATCCAGAAAGAATATTTGCAAAATCTGAAAAGGGTTTGAAAAGTGTGGGTACTGAAGAGTAACAGTCAATTCTATTTTATTTTACTGGATTCGAAAATAGGTGAAAGCTTCGGAACGTGTCAACCCTGTTCCAACTGTTAAAATTCATAAGAGTATGCAATTTTTCTTTAACGATGATGGTTTCACGTAAAATTATCGTCCGTTAATCGACTTAACAGGCAACCAATTTTTATTCGTACGAAATATACACATATTATTACGAGATGGGATTCAAAAGTTCGCTGCATTACTCACAAAAAAAAATCTCCTTACTTTCACTTGTTTTTTTGTGGTGACAATGTAAATTATGTTTCGGTAGCATTTGTAGTTATATGTGCGATCAAGTGTAGCAATTTATAGAATGGAGAAACTTAAGTTATTAAGTAAAAAAAGTAAATTTGGTTAAAAAATAATACACGATGAAATGGAAACCACTTTAGCGGAATCTACTCGGTCATATACAATGGTTAAAAGTGGATTACATTATTCAAACGAGTAACATTGAAGACGACCCTCGCTCCGGTCGATCTACAACTTGTACGACCAAAGAAAACATCGGCAAAGTGTGTGACCTCATAATAGCAGACCGGATATTGACTATCAGGGAGATTGCTGACGTTATAAGATTACAGGCATCTCTTAAGAACGAATACCAAATGTCAAGTTCAATGAAATTTTAGTTGAGCAAAAATTTATACGGCTCACTTTATGCGACTGTTTGGAGATGTTTGAGGCTGATACAAAAGCTTTTTTTTTTACAAATTTGTGACATGTTAAATCATTGTTTATTACTATACTCCAGAATCAAATAAAAACTGGTTGGTTGCCTGTAAAGTTGGTATACGGGCGAAAGTTTTACGTGACAACGACTTTGAGTGGTAAAATAATTTTAATGTGAATATTCATTCGTATAGTAGGAAGAAGGATGAAATAATAGTAACAATTTAAAACATTTATTTATACAAAGAATTATATTTAAAACATTAATTTATAGGCACGCGTCCCTTCCACTTTTTATGTCTGTCTCTCTCGCTCTTAGGCGGGCTAACCATGCCCGAGTGGAAGGGACGCGTGCCTCTCACTCGCTCTCATTGTAAGCGCATAACGTGAGCGGAGCGTAACGCAGTTTCTTGAAGTGTCACCCGGCAAACCAATTTATAAGACGTTGTCACGTCAAAATCTAAGCAATGAAAAAAAGAGTGAACCAACAGTAAAGAAAGCGAAGACAATATTTTTCGACTAGCAAGACGATGGCGTCAAATTTTTGCGATGCTAAGTTTTCATAGTAATCGTTTGATCACTTTGCAAAAGGAAAATAAATCAGAGTATTATTGCAGCCTTTTGTGTCATTTGCGTGAAAAAATCACAGAGAAAAGCCCCGAACTTCTCAGACAGATAGTGTTGTTTAATTACGATAATGCTCGCGTTCACATATCCTTTAACTTCAAGGCTCAAATTGGTTATTGCGATTTAGAAATACTGCACCATTCAGCATAATATACTAAATGGTGCCGGAGAATATTATTCTCCTGATTTAGTACCTTCGAATTTTTATCAATTTCCATAGAAGGCATAGAAGCTTTGGAATGCAAAATGCATTGGAAAAATAAAAATATCTTTGTTCATTTTTTTCTTGACAATCCACCCACGTTGTAATTACAATGATTATATTGCCAGGATAGTCGCCCATACTTCATTTAGCCATGTGCTGTATAGTATTTAACTAAACAGCACTTTACGTACTCATGTTATGTTATATAATGAAAAAAAAAATCACAGACAAACACTACATTAGACATACATAGGGTACACGACTACAGTACCTAAACGAAATAATTCATGGTTCCTGGATAAACCACCCAAATGTTATTTTTAAATATGTTCGAACTTCCAGGAATACCTATATACATTAAACCCACAAAACATATTTTCCAACTCACAAATTCTATATTTAGTCAGTTCCACATAAGTTCAGTACTGCGGAATTATCGAGAGAGTGGTTTAATACGCCTACATTCTGATGATGCGACTAGAATATTAAACTTTCAGAGTAGTGTTGGCCACCGAGTATGTAATATTTTAATTGATCGCTCATTTAAAATAATCAAATTCAGTTATTCATTTACATAAGAGAGATTGTGTTAAATCTTCACAATGAATGTCATACTATATACTTTTAGTCCTTTAAACGCAACATTTGATTATTTTCAATTGTTTTTAAAAAGTTGGAATATTTGCTTGGTATGCACATCGAGTTATATGTACTACGTACTAGAGAAGCCATCCTCAACAAAACCATTGCTCCACTGTTGAAATATTTAAGGCAAAAGTTTGCCGCAGCGCTGAAACAATAACTATGTCAACTAAACAAAGATTTAAGCAAGTAGCGCTGAATCGCTTTTAGTGTCAGTTTTCTCGCGTCGACAAGGTCATAAGCGCCGTGTATTTCCTTGCGCTTACGCGTTTCGTCAAACATAGAGTGATCACATGGCTCAGTTATTAATATTGTATTACAGAATGGACAGTTTTGTGCCTACCAAACGTCACTAGAATTCATGTAATTTTTTATTTTGAGTTAAATTTAAAATACGTAAATAAAATTTGTTATACACGTTTATTTATGATGAATTATAAATTTTTACCCAGGTTCACACTTCGATTCGAATCCTCGTATTTATTAGCTCCGCTCGGTACACAAAACGCTCGTTATACAAAACAAAGAAATCAAGAGTAATTATTATTTAATTTCCTTTAAACAAAATAAGTTTAGTGAGTTTTTGCCGTTTGCTCGTATAATCATTTGTTATCTTCTATAAACTGAAAAAAAATAAACGTAGGTATAAAGTTATATTACGCAACTGTCTTTTCTGTTTTCATTACTCTATGATTTGTATTGCAAAATGGCGTCGTTGACAACTTGACGTCGTAAAGTACCAAAAAATATTTAATCAGTGTTTTAAACATTTTTATTTTTATTTACCGATGAAATGTTAAACCATCACTTTTTTAGATGTTCTAGAGTGTTTAGAGCAGTTTTTAAGAACGCAACCAGGCATATTTTGCAACTTATTAATGCGAGCAGAACAAAGCAAAAGACATGTGTTGTGGACGGGCGATGGACACTCACTGGACGGTTGCGGTACAGCGTACCGCAAAGCGTTGCGTAAAATCGTGCTATGGGCCGTCTTCTCTAGTACGTAGTACATATAACTCGATGGGTATGCAGGACTAAAGTTCGAATATTAAAAATTCAAAAGTCTACTATTTGACGGGAACGGAAAGCTTGACCTTCATAGTTTAGTTTTGGTTTGAATATTCTGCGTTTGTGTTCTAATGTATTGCTTTTTATTAATCATTAATTGATAGATTTATCATTCGTAAATAAGTTTTTATCATCATTCATCTCCACCCAGGCTGTATATTCGATAAAATTTGACACTGGCACAAATAAAATTTATGAAACATTATTTACCCTGTGTAAAGGAAAGTAGAACATTATAATACAAAAAATTTTTGCGTAGCTGTGTAAACTAGACAGTTGTGACGTTATAGTTGTTAAGTTTGCATAATACAACTCTTGTGATGATATTTTTAAAGGCTATTTCTTTGTTAGGCTCTTAACCCTTCCCGTGCCAGCTACGAGAATACTCGTAGTGCGGTACTGTAACATGGTGCCGACTACGAGTATGCTCGTAGATTTTTTTGGGCATCCTTTAAAATATTTCTTGGCACAACAAGTAAGATCAGTTTTTTAGAGTTTGGCATTAGGAATAAAAATACATGTTATGTGTTTAAATAGTATTTTCGTAGCTGGCACGTAAAGGTTTAACTTAGCCTATCTTTGCAGAAGCCACTTTTGTGAGTACCACAAGTGAACCGGGTTCGAACTTCGCCAATATACTATCGCCGTGAACCCACTTTTAACACAATTATTTAACTTACCAAGTGGGGTTAACTGAAATATTAATATCGTATTGATACATCGTTAATATTCTTTTTTTAAACAATAAGAGGCATTTTTTACTATATATAAATAACGAGACGAGACTGTAAAAAGATACATGTATAAAAAATTGCTTTTAATGTTCAGTATCCTAATTATATTTACTAAAACACAATTTGGAAGATAACCTTGTTAACTTAGCATTATTTTTGCTTTGATCTTGTACTGAAAATGGAGGGTAAAAAGTAAGAAATAAAACACAAAATTATTTTTCCTTCTCAATGTATTCCCACTTTACTCTAATACATTTATGAGACCTATCAATTAATTTATTTATAACTTCGAAAAAAAATGATTTATCTTTGTCGTCAAAATAGGCCGAAATTGCGCTCTTCACTTCTTCATCGCTGGAAAATTTCTTCCCTCGAAGCTCTTTTTTCATTTTTGCGAACAAATAATAATTACTTCGAAGCCCACTCTTTGAACAGCAGCCATCGCAACTTGCGCCTTGTGCACGGGTGCATTGTCGTGCAAAAGGAGCACACCTTTAGTCAATTTTCCCCGTCTTTTTTCTCTCACAGCATCTCTCAGACGTTCTAATAGTGCAGCGTAGTACTTTCCAGTGATAGAGACACCATTTTCTTTATAATCAATAAGGAGGATTCCCTCTGAATCCCAGGAAAACAGTAGCCATGAGTTTTTGGCATGGATCATCTTCAATCGAATCCCTGCCTTGCTTAAACAGGTTGTGCCACTTGTAAACCCTGGTTTAACCAGGGCAAGAGTCCCCGTAAACAGAAGACATCTCTTCCAAAATAGTCTGGGGAGGTTTTCCTTGTTTGCTAAAGAACTTGATGACTGCGCGAAAATCAATTTTCGCCATGTTGCAAATTTTCTTCCGGATTGACTTGTTAATATTAAAAATTCGAATATTAAAAATTCAAAAGTCTACTATTTGACGGGAACGGAAAGCTTGACCTTCATAGTTTAGTTTTGGTTTGAATATTCTGCGTTTGTGTTCTAATGTATTGCTTTTTATTAATCATTAATTGATAGATTTATCATTCGTAAATAAGTTTTTATCATCATTCATCTCCACCCAGGCTGTATATTCGATAAAATTTGACACTGGCACAAATAAAATTTATGAAACATTATTTACCCTGTGTAAAGGAAAGTAGAACATTATAATACAAAAAATTTTTGCGTAGCTGTGTAAACTAGACAGTTGTGACGTTATAGTTGTTAAGTTTGCATAATACAACTCTTGTGATGATATTTTTAAAGGCTATTTCTTTGTTAGGCTCTTAACCCTTCCCGTGCCAGCTACGAGAATACTCGTAGTGCGGTACTGTAACATGGTGCCGACTACGAGTATGCTCGTAGATTTTTTTGGGCATCCTTTAAAATATTTCTTGGCACAACAAGTAAGATCAGTTTTTTAGAGTTTGGCATTAGGAATAAAAATACATGTTATGTGTTTAAATAGTATTTTCGTAGCTGGCACGTAAAGGTTTAACTTAGCCTATCTTTGCAGAAGCCACTTTTGTGAGTACCACAAGTGAACCGGGTTCGAACTTCGCCAATATACTATCGCCGTGAACCCACTTTTAACACAATTATTTAACTTACCAAGTGGGGTTAACTGAAATATTAATATCGTATTGATACATCGTTAATATTCTTTTTTTAAACAATAAGAGGCATTTTTTACTATATATAAATAACGAGACGAGACTGTAAAAAGATACATGTATAAAAAATTGCTTTTAATGTTCAGTATCCTAATTATATTTACTAAAACACAATTTGGAAGATAACCTTGTTAACTTAGCATTATTTTTGCTTTGATCTTGTACTGAAAATGGAGGGTAAAAAGTAAGAAATAAAACACAAAATTATTTTTCCTTCTCAATGTATTCCCACTTTACTCTAATACATTTATGAGACCTATCAATTAATTTATTTATAACTTCGAAAAAAAATGATTTATCTTTGTCGTCAAAATAGGCCGAAATTGCGCTCTTCACTTCTTCATCGCTGGAAAATTTCTTCCCTCGAAGCTCTTTTTTCATTTTTGCGAACAAATAATAATTACTTCGAAGCCCACTCTTTGAACAGCAGCCATCGCAACTTGCGCCTTGTGCACGGGTGCATTGTCGTGCAAAAGGAGCACACCTTTAGTCAATTTTCCCCGTCTTTTTTCTCTCACAGCATCTCTCAGACGTTCTAATAGTGCAGCGTAGTACTTTCCAGTGATAGAGACACCATTTTCTTTATAATCAATAAGGAGGATTCCCTCTGAATCCCAGGAAAACAGTAGCCATGAGTTTTTGGCATGGATCATCTTCAATCGAATCCCTGCCTTGCTTAAACAGGTTGTGCCACTTGTAAACCCTGGTTTAACCAGGGCAAGAGTCCCCGTAAACAGAAGACATCTCTTCCAAAATAGTCTGGGGAGGTTTTCCTTGTTTGCTAAAGAACTTGATGACTGCGCGAAAATCAATTTTCGCCATGTTGCAAATTTTCTTCCGGATTGACTTGTTAATATTAAAAATTCGAATATTAAAAATTCAAAAGTCTACTATTTGACGGGAACGGAAAGCTTGACCTTCATAGTTTAGTTTTGGTTTGAATATTCTGCGTTTGTGTTCTAATGTATTGCTTTTTATTAATCATTAATTGATAGATTTATCATTCGTAAATAAGTTTTTATCATCATTCATCTCCACCCAGGCTGTATATTCGATAAAATTTGACACTGGCACAAATAAAATTTATGAAACATTATTTACCCTGTGTAAAGGAAAGTAGAACATTATAATACAAAAAATTTTTGCGTAGCTGTGTAAACTAGACAGTTGTGACGTTATAGTTGTTAAGTTTGCATAATACAACTCTTGTGATGATATTTTTAAAGGCTATTTCTTTGTTAGGCTCTTAACCCTTCCCGTGCCAGCTACGAGAATACTCGTAGTGCGGTACTGTAACATGGTGCCGACTACGAGTATGCTCGTAGATTTTTTTGGGCATCCTTTAAAATATTTCTTGGCACAACAAGTAAGATCAGTTTTTTAGAGTTTGGCATTAGGAATAAAAATACATGTTATGTGTTTAAATAGTATTTTCGTAGCTGGCACGTAAAGGTTTAACTTAGCCTATCTTTGCAGAAGCCACTTTTGTGAGTACCACAAGTGAACCGGGTTCGAACTTCGCCAATATACTATCGCCGTGAACCCACTTTTAACACAATTATTTAACTTACCAAGTGGGGTTAACTGAAATATTAATATCGTATTGATACATCGTTAATATTCTTTTTTTAAACAATAAGAGGCATTTTTTACTATATATAAATAACGAGACGAGACTGTAAAAAGATACATGTATAAAAAATTGCTTTTAATGTTCAGTATCCTAATTATATTTACTAAAACACAATTTGGAAGATAACCTTGTTAACTTAGCATTATTTTTGCTTTGATCTTGTACTGAAAAGATAATTTCTTTTAAAATATACATATAAATGTCTACCTTATTATACTAGTACATTAACATACCGAAATAAATTAAATTCCAAATATGTACGTTAATAAAATTTTAGCAATAACGTAACTGCTTTAATCAAGATTATCTATAATAGGTTCTCAATAGTGAAATTCTCAATCTTTCCATAGGATATAATTTATCATTGCCAATGCCTATCGTTGATATCTACAGACCGTCTTTTGTTTAACCAACCGATAAATTTGGATCGAAGATATCCGAACTCGTTACAAGGTCTATTGTATGCGTTTATTGGTGAACTTATCCATAGTTATCACGGTTTATAGCCAATAATACTATACCGGTAAACTAACGGTCGTTAAGTGGACCTATAACATCCTAACATAATATTTTGATTAAACGTCATGAAAAGGTCGTATCGAATCTAACTTCGAAGTTTGTGTTTTTTTTTTTGTTATTAAACATTTATCTTTTTATATATATACCTACTCTGTGGGGATTTCTTTATGCAGTAAATCAAACGTTGTATTGGTATACATACATATAAAATATAAAATAGTACACTTATTGTAACATAGTAGGTACTTTGTTACAATAAGTGTACTATTTTATATTATGAGAGTTTAAGATTAAGTTTTTTATTTATGAATTTTAATTTGTCCACATTTATACATTTTTAAAATATGTTATTTAAACGTGAAGACCTATTATAAGCTTACTATTTTTTTATGTAAAACTGTGTAATCTGTATGTTCGCTGTTGGTCTTCCAAATATAAATAAATAAATATTTAAGGAGAAAAGAGACAACTTGTCTTAGGAAACAGTTTTGAGAAAAATGATCGGTTACTTAATTTTGAGAGTAATATACCTTTTTAGTCTAATCATTAATATGCGTGATCCCGAAAAAAAAACGTACATTCAAATTGCCAGTAATAATATAAAAATCGAACGCGCAATGGTTAGGGCACTAGGCTAACGAATACGAAAATTAAGTAACTATCGCAAGGGTCTGTCTTCGGATGGGTGATCAAAATATTTTAATTTTTCAGAAGTCACAATAAGCCATGAGCCCTTAGTTGGTATTTTAGGAGGCACATAAATTTATTGTAAAATTGGATTATTTTTTGGAACTGCCATTGAAATTGGATTTTCTGTTTGAATCGAATGCTCTGAACCTCAACTGAATCAAGTATTGAAAGATCGATATACGATTAATCGATTAAAATTTATGTTTATGTTTCGATGATTATTATAATCTTTGTAATACCAATTTTACAAAGTTTAGAGTCAATGTCGCATGATATATTAAGGAAATAATTACTTGTCAAATTTAATCATTAAATCAATGATATTTTGATTTAAAAATACCACAACAAAACGAACATCAATGGTTTAAGAAACGCGTTCGAAAACGTGTATAAATTTCTCTGATAAATAAGTCTTTCCCATATTTTATAGTCAGGGCAATTTCAACTCTCTGGCAGGACAGTAAGGAAGAAAGTAACTTACATGTTTTATAATACAAATTTTTGTTTCATGAATGCTGTGTTTACGAAGATTACGATTGTTTGTTTACGATAGAAGATGAAGCTGTCAGTATTTAAATGTATAACAGTGTAAGACGTTGTAACCGTTTCCGTTTCTGGTAAACCATATTAAAATAAATAAATAAATCAATGATTCAGGGAATAACACATCCCTATATAATAAAGAAAATCATATAAGTTATTTTCCGTGATATAACTATGAATGCAATGTTTACTTTTCGATGTTGGTCGACCATTATTCGTTTATATGTAAACTCTACCGTGCTGTGATAATTTTTCTTTTAAAATCGCTATAAATATTCCCCTGTAGAACGAACCATTTAACTGGGAGAGGGAGGATACTACTCACTAACAAGAAACACTTTCAAGCTTGATATGTGGCAAACGAATTAATGAATTGAAAAATCGTTTTCACAAACTTAAAGTATTTTCGAACTAGCTATCTAAACACCCCACACCATGACATAGACGAGACCAAAATCTTTATCCTGTAAGGTATTCTAAAATTGTTTTTCAAAATTTTTCCTCTCCTTTTGTTGATGTGATCAAAATATATGCCAAAGTACAGCTTCCTAGTGCCGATAACCTTTCAGCTCTAAGCCGGGGCTATCTGCTTGTCTGTTTAGACAAGCAGATAGCCCCGGCAAGGACATTGCAAAACTACTTATAAAGAGTTCCATGTTTAATTGGGAACCCTAAAAATGAGACGTCATGGATTTGCAGAAGATGACGGACATTCGGTCACAAAATTGGTAATAAAAATTGGCGATAAAAAATTATCCGATATCGGTCGTGTACGGAAATGCTTAAAGGTATAACAACGTGCTATAAACGCTCTGTTAAATAGCTTCAAACTGTATATGTTTACTCTGAACACGTGTTTGTCATAACAGACTACGTTTAGCGTACACAAACCATTTAGCGGCACCGTAGTCACTGTAACTTAAACAACAGCGCGTGTTGTGAATCGAGCAATAAAAAATTAAAGACGACAGGTGCAAAAGATATTAATATTAAAACATTAAGATCGTGCGCACATACAGATTTATATATTTTAAAACAGTTTACAGCTATAAAAATGAACAAATATTTAGTTCTTACACTTCAGTGCTTACTACACATTTAAATAGATGCACTCTTTCCGGATCAATCAGGATTTGATATAAACACCAAAATTAATTTCGACTCATTTTCAGAAGTCGAGTTATTATATCTATTGTTTTATCATAATTACCGAATTATCAAATATCTCTGCCACTATAGCACAATCCTTACCCAAGGATGCAAACACCGTAATGGACCATAATCCACCAAACAGGCGCAGATCAGATAAGTGAATATTAACCACTTCAGTTGTTGCTATATTTAACATGCTTTTCTAAGCATACTTTTTTGGTAACCCATCTGCTGACTAACCCCTTGCAAAGATTGCTTAACCTCCACAATCGCAAGCTTATATTAGAACCAAGTAATATTATACTGTTTATATATAATTATAATAATCTGAAGTTGCTCTTCCGATTCCTATACACATTAAATATAATTCCTTAATATTATAGAGCTTGTAGCTAAATGGTTGTGATTGAGCAAATTAGAACAGTCAACAGTTCATCAACATATAAAAAACCGTCAACTTTCTTCAATTGATTTTTATTTTAAAGTGTTAAGATATAGAGTTAATTGTCAATTGAAAAAAATAAAGACTATGGTAGGCTTCGTACTGTTGTATACATAATAGAATTAGGAATCATTTTGGTATCGCACCTAATTACAAACATACAAACTGTTATTAAAATTAGGTAGGTAGTACCTAATTTTAATAACAGTTTGTATCACTTAAATTACAAACAGTCAGTCATTATAAGCTTTTGTGTTTTGTTTGCAATATGTTTTTCTAATTATTCGAATAATTATAAAAATAACTTATTCATCTATAACTTACAAGGTTCAGCATAAAAAAAATATTGTATAAAATTTATAAACGTTTACGTCAAATATAAACACAAAACAGCATTTTAAATTAAAAATAATAATATATCTTACGTACAATCCGATTATCCTCGTCTACTGTGAGGTTTGTGTTATGGATACTGGGGTAGCGGGTAGACATACATATATGATACACAGACAAGGAATATCTGTAGAAATATATATAAATAACTCAGGTCAAAATGCTCGTATTCATCACGCAAACATCTTCCCCGGTCTCAAAATGTAGTCAATAACTAAATAATATAACAATAGGTTTAATATAAAAACTTAAGATATTGCGAATAAATTTTGGGGAACTAAAAAGAAACCACCGCTGGTCGATGCCTATAATAAATCTGAACAAAACACCATCAGCAGCTCAAATCCACTTAAAATGTATAAATTAGATATCTGGATAACCTATATAAATGTCTTAAAGAATATTAGAATAAATTTAGACAACGTTTAGGGTTCAAAACTCTCAAATGAATTAAATAATTTAAGAGTTAGCATATTAACAGAAATCAACACTCAATACAATGGCTGGTATAAAATCTTTACAGATGGATCCAAATCCAACGGTAGCGCAAGCGCGGCCTATTTTGTCCTGACCAACAACTTAAAGCTATGTTTAATATATCGTTGAATATATCTATATTGATTTTAGAACTAGAAGCGATCTATGAAGCAATCCTACATAACTACTAGGGTTTACAATGTTGTTATCTTTTCCGATAGTAGAAGAGCTTTGCAACACATAACTCGATGCGCCTCTGGCAACAAAGGTGTATCGACAGCTTATAAAATTATTGCAAAACTTCAAGAGCTTAACTGTGATGGAGTTCACATGAGGCTTCAGTGGGTTCCAACGTATTGTGGTTAAAGTGGGAATCAAAAGGCTGACCGAATTGCAAAACTAGTTGCTACAGAAGGAAGTCAATACAACATACTCCCAACATATTCAGAAGTCCTTTATGAATAACAACGCCTGCATTTCGAGAACTGGAAAGAATATTTTAATTTAAGGTCCACAAATAAAGGGATATGATTTAAAACCATCATATGCCAGCCTCTTACAGTCCCATGGATTATACACTCTAAGCTAAATAGATTGTTTAGTGTAATAATGTTCCGGCTTCGATCCGGACACTTTCCGACAAGCAAGTTTGGTTTTTTAATGAAGAAAGTAAATTCCCCAAAATGTGACGTATGTGGAACGTTAGAAAACGTACATCATTTGCTGTCGGGGTGTGCCCGGAACTAAGGTGAACGGCAATTGTTGATTCCATGCTAGCACTTTCCATGCTATCCTGACTGAACCACTGTCGGATGTAGCTAAGAAGCTTTGTTCTTTAGTTAATGATAATAATTAAGTAGTTAAATGTAAATAATACAGAATAATTTTTATGCTAGGATTGACATATCTACTTAAGATAAAAGTCCTTTAATTAAAAAAAGAAAAAGAAACCTTCCTCAGTCCTCGGTCGCCCATCGGACTATCCGGTTTTCAATATTGACAACTAAGTTTGCACCGTATAAAATAGGTTAAAATATTGTATTAATTTCTTTTTTTTTGTAAATAAAATACACACTTTTTTATTGTTTAATTATCTAACCCTCGCGAGGGCTCGTTCACGAAAACCGAATTAGATAATGGATTATACGTGTTGAGATACAATGATTTTTAAGATCCTTAGCAACAACCTAAATTAATATAATTTAGACTTTCCCAGTAACAAAACGAGAATTATAATTTGATATGTATTAAGGTTGACTTTGTAGTAAGTACATACATCTACATACAAAGCTACTTCGTGGCCGGGTTTGACCGGTTCGGTCGGGTCAATGTAGAAAATAAACAATTCCACTTAATAATTATATAATTAATATTAATCTATAATCTAAGATCACAGAGGTTTGTGCGTTTGTCTGTCCGCTCTTTTTCTCGCTCTTTTTCATTGTATCAATAACGTTACCATAGCAACGCGTTAACCGCAAGTAGTTCGTCTACCGGACGCTAGATGGCGCTAACGGAAAAATAATTAATAATAGAAAAAAACTAAAGAATTTTATCCACCCGTGCGAAGCCGGGACGGGCCGCTAGTATAATTAATAATAATAATTCCGTATATTGGCTTGGGTCTGGGTGTTGTAGTATTGTCGTTGTTTCTGAATTCCATAGCACTAGTACCTACTTTATCTACTTAACTTCGGTTCAGAACAATGTACCTGAATGTTGTCTCATATTTATTCATTTAATTTACAATCATAAATTGTTTATTATTTTTATTATATTAGATATTATAAAAAATAAAATAGTAAATAAGTGTATAAAAAACGTAACCCCATGTCGGGGGTATGAGATTCATAGTATATGAGATTCGCCTTAGCAACAAGTTTGCGTAAAAATACATACATTGGGTGGATACATTCTGGTAAAAGTTCATTTTGTCAACGTGAGTCTCAAACTGAAATGTCTTTAATTTTTTCTCGGTGTTCCCTTAATAACGTTGAAATTATCTGAGCCTAATTAAGACTTTTTAAAAGGAAGCCTTGGAATCTACCAAAATGTGGAGAAATACCACCAACAAAATTTTAATATTGAGTGATTTTACAGCTTTTTTAATCGTTTATTCATTAGTATTGGAGAACTTCGGTTTAATATTTTATCAATATTTTCACCGTTTTCTGTATTTTCTTGGTTTCGTATCTATTTCTAAACGTACGGATTCGTAGTGATAACTCGTAGTCAAGTTTTTAACGAGTTTTTAACGAAATAATAAAAAACCCGAAATTCGTGGAATTACATCTGATATAAAAAACACACACTCGCATTTTTTTATGTTATACATCATGTTATACATAGATACGGAATAGATACGAAACCCAGAAAATACAGAAAACGGTGAAAATATTGATAAATTATTAAAGCGAAGTTCTCCAATAATAAACGATAAAAAGCTGTACAATCAGCCAATATTAAAATTTTGTTGCTGGTATTTCTCCATATTTGGATAGACTTCAAGGCTTCCTTTTAAATACGTTTTAATTAAGCTCAGAAAATTTCAACATTATTAAGGGAACACCGAGAAATGCATTAGCGTTGAAAATTTGTTAGTTTTTTTAATAGCTCTGTTGATTGGGATTTGTACTAGAAATAATGAATGTAGCTGTGCCACGAGCTTTATTAAGTAAGATGGTAACGGAACAGTATAAACTCATAACGGCAATATGTATTAATTAAAATCAAAACAAACCTAATTAGTATTCTTCACTAGTAATTTAACTTATACATCTAAACGGCCAGTTTCAACATTTTCAGTCTCAAGAATTCTTATTTATTACTCACCTTAAAACGGTACTAGCATTATGTAATCTGACTAAAATGTCACTTCCTTAACCCATTTTCATTTGAGTCCACTATATAATATTTTAACAACAAACATGCAAGTCCTATAAGTACTTATGGTATTATAGAAAGCTTTTGTTCTTATATAAGTTCGGACGGACGAAAAGACGGATGAATCCAATAACTTATTCTTACTAAGAGGCAGGGCTTTTGTAGTTTGGTTGCATAGTTATTTCTATTGTGTAACAGTAACAAAGGTTGTCTAGAAACTGAAGTGGACTAATCTTTCTAAGGTAAGATTATTAAAGAGCTAAAACAAAAATCAATACATAAATATACAAATGCATGTCATATTTAAAACACCGATTGTAAATAGTTACGAAATAAATATAAAAAATAATACTACTTATATTAACACCAATTAGCCTAGCGGCTAGCCCAAAGTAAGCACTCTGAGGATTGTGGTATGGATAATAGGGTAAAAAAATTCATACATATATGGATAGACATACCTACATATATAAAAACAAATATACATTAATATCCATGACTAAGGCATAAATGCTCGTATTCCTCACACAAACCTATCAGTGTAAAAGGCAGGATCGCTACCATTGCAAAGGGTCGTAAAATTTTGATTCTAATTAGCTACTTAAAATATTTAGGTCCGATTACAAATACTGTGTGAAATATTTATTAATTTCTCGCATCGTTTCAACATTGTTAATTATAAGTTATTTTAAAATTTTACCACGATATATTAGGTAATATTTTATACCATCAGCCTATTAATTTTCCCACTAAAGAGGCATAGAGCTTCTCTAAGGTTGAAAACACCATAAATAGAAAAGACCTCAACTCTACACGCGCTCCCAGCGCGTATTGGTTAATGTTGACGTCTGCCATCTACTAATGAATCTATTTATTCGATTTAAACAGCACTGTATGAACCATAGAAACAGTGCTGTTAAGGTAGCATTCCAATGTTGACCCACTAATAGTAAGAATGAACTTATATGAAACCAAACCTCAACTTAAGCGACCGCGTTGCGCGACCTGTGGGCATGGCTACCAAGCGTTGTACGTCAAAATGCTTCTCATTGCTTCGATATGACAATATTGGAATATTGAAACAGCTGGCATATTGTGCTTTTATACACCACTCTTTGCCTGGTCCCACATAATAGGTAGTATAGGTACCAGCGCTATGGCATCAACATGCTGAAGCGTTATGCTAAGTGGATGCTTTTCGGTAGCATAATAATACTCATATTATTAATACATTTTTAATTTTACTCTCGTATAACGGTAAAATCTGACGCTTAGCACAGATAGAGCGGCCGCGTGGCGGGCGCCTATATGCGAGCGGCCCGACCTCCGTATAGAAAGACTTACGGAAGTTCGGGTTCAGGAAGCTGCGGGTCGCCAGGCGTGAGACGACCAGGGTCGCGGCTCATCTGTCGCAGTCGCCGGTCGCCCTGGTCGCCAAAGTCGAAATGCTAACTTTACAGTTATAAAGTTACACATATTTAGCCTTTAAGCAGAGGCATGCTTCTTTACGTGCTATACTTATTTATAGGTTTATATTACTCAATCGAGTTCAATACAAATATTACAATTAAATAAAATATTTTATACGAATCAAGATATCAATAGATCTCATTATATTATTATGACAATTGTCAATAAAAAATCAATAAAGAGATATAATATTTGAAACATGGTGGATCCCTGTTAAGGGAGTTTCGACTCCATAAAAATATGTATAAAATATTTTTTTTAATGATTAATTATATATAAGTTTTGATACAAATATTATGTAAATATAATATAATACCATATGAACTATATAAATATAATATAATAAAAATATAATGATATAAGTTTCCTACACGTATCTTCAACGGGCAGCGTACCTCGAGATAATAGGTTGGTCACCCTTCCAATGATCCGTCCTTTCTTAAACTAGGCAATAATAGGCTAACCGCTGAGCCATCGAACTCCTCTGAAATAGGTTTATCATTGTGCCGTCCTGTAACTAAAACGTGGTTAATCCACAAAATAGTTTTTTTTTCAAACAAAACGCGGAAATATTCAAAATTTATATTTTTGCTAGAATTAATTGCAAACACTACAAGTAATAGAAACGTGGTTCTAAAACAGATCGAAAGAGATACATAATATTAAAACTCAGATCGACAATAATTGTCATTAGGTAAAAATATTGCTTAGGTTAATTATTAACCTAAGCAATATTTTTATCTAACGGACGGTAGAATTAATCTTGGTACGTTTTACTGTTAAGTATATTGAATAGCGCCTACAAAAAAGACCAATTTTGTTTTATGTGGCCTTTGCTCATTTTATTTTTTAGGCGTTTAAAAGCTTCGTACGATTTGACACCAATAGGGTATTTGATAGGTTTTACGAAAATATCTCATATATTTCGTTATAGTTGTGCAATATTTACCATTTGATTAATTCTTTATTGATTTCTCTATTTTCTTTAAAAGTAACCATCAAAGTTTAAATTAACAAAAAATCTGCAAAGACGCTAGACACTTGTGAAAGAAAGAAAAAAAAAATATTTATTCGGAGCATAATATACTTATTATCTATTATAAAAGTACAGTTTTATATGTAGAAGTTAATTATATATTAGTAAAGAATATGGTCTTACTTAACAATCACTAACTGGCACATTTTACTTTTCCTTTATCACTATTCTAATGAGTTTTAACTATTTAATTACAATGTGATTATTATATTAAAGTACGAGTATAACATTTTCGCTCTTATCGAACTTTTTCCGGATTCACGACGCATTTATTCTTATTTATTATATTTAATGCTGACGTTTTCACTCCAGCTCCTGTGAAAAGGTCGAAACGCGTCGTGAATCTAGTAAAAAGTCTTATTTAGCTGTGATCATTAATGTCCTTCATTCAGTTTGATTATCGAGCTAATGAGCTCGTTTCCTGTTAACGTTTTCGGCCTGTGATTGATTACGGAGGCAAACTTTCGCAAGCCCGGTCATCGGATGTTATGTTATATGTGATAGTTACATAGAACACGAGAAATGGCGCTGCTAGTCAGGTGAAGAAAAACTTCGAAAAATTCAATGGTTCTGTCAGAATCCCGGTAATTCAATCAGAAGAGCACTTGCCCGAATAGCGAGGGGCAATCTATTCGAATCTCGCCGGATGCCTGAGGCAAGTAGAAAATTTATTTACTACTATTTTGTTTTCTGACTAAAATAATATAGAGATTGTATCAAATTCAGAGTTCTTGTCATTTTATAAGGATATAAAAAGATCGACTTTTCGAGTAGGTAAGTACCTGAATGATATGTAAATATTATATAGGTATTTATGTGCACGGCTGGTACAAGGACTATCGTAATTAATTAACGTCGTTAATTGAATCCATTAGTCGACAATTTTCATTGATTTTCTGTCTATGCACTATTTTATAGTGTTGTGCCGAGTCGTTGTTTTTTAGGATCTAGTCGACTCGAGTCAGTTTGTACGGTATTCGAATCATGACTCGATTCCGCGATTCGAGTCCAGTACTCGAGTTCTATGTTTGGCATTCGAATGCTGACTTGAGTCCTGAACTCGATTCTAGAACCTTAGTCTGGAAATTCGAGTCCAGAACTCGAGTCTGTTACCGAATTAAGTACAAAAGGAAAAATTGGAAAGGAGTAAACTTCAAACAGTATCTAGGTTTAGCATAATAACACTACGAACATTTTAATGAAAAATATTTTTAAACATTAAACATAACAAAGAAACATAGAAAACTAAGGAGATACCTAGGAACCAGAAAATTTCTTTTAATGAGATCAAGTTCTATTTGTTTTATTAACAAAAAAAGAAATTTTAGAAGCTAGGTATTTAATAACTTCAGGTATTTGTTCTATTAGGTAGTAAGTATGTAATTTTATTTTAAGTGTCACTTCATTGATTAAGTAACCAGAAATCGAGTACGAGCGATTCGAGCTAACTCGAATACTAGACTCGAGTCGGTTGGACTCGCATAATAGTTTCGAGACAGCGAGTACAAGATCGATTCTTCCTGACTCGAGTACCGGAATCGAATCCGGCGTACTCGAATCAAAATAAATATTCGAATAGGCGAGTCCAAAGCAGGAATCGAGTCTGACTCGAGTCAAGCCGTACTCGGCACACCGCTACTATTTTAGTCTTACATCCTAACCTTCAGACCTTCGTATTCTGATCTCAAATAGGTCATATTATTTTATTGAATTAATTCCGACTACGATGGCTTATGAAGGTTAAATAGCTACGCTAACGAATAAAAAGTTAAGTGCAAAGAATCGATAACAAATTTAAGTAAGGCCTATTGGTGATTATCTTTTATTTCATGCAAATTGGGCATTAAATGAGACGTTTTTTCAGATATGCAAGTTTAGCTTAAATTTCAGGTACAACTAATATAAGATATAGAGATAAGCATAGGTTAACGTTGTTAATATATTTAGTTAAATTATGATTACATTAATTACTTATAGTTACAAATAGATCCTGAATTTTAGTCAAATAAACCCCCCAAAAAGTCCCCGGCGCAAAGGCGCCCATAACACTGACTCCGTTGCCACGTTGTATGGCAATGAACCTTTGCACCAGAAATGACCCGGCGCTGGGCTCACTGGTTTTCTGCCGAATCCGACGCCCTAAATCGTAGTCATATTTCAACGTATCCACCGCCAACCAGTTTTACAACCACAATACTAAGTCCTACTATCCACGCAGGCATCGCTTTATAGACGCGTTATGTCTTAGTTGTCGCTTGGAGTACGCTTGCTTACTACTTATATACAAAACTATGAATTTCGACCAAAACATCTCAAAAAGTACACCCTAAAAAGGAATTTTACCCTTCAAAATATATCATCTTACTATCTGTAGCGCCTACAAACAGTCTTTGGAAGTAAGTTAATCAAAGCAAGGTGAGCTATCGCTGCATGCAAGCAAACCTTATGACGCTTGCCGTGCAGCATATCATACTCCTGGTTTTTATTAATTGAAGGCACACGTGAATATCGCTATGAGTCTTCCTCGAACCATTGTGTAGTGTTTGTGTATAGGATTATAATCCTATGCGCGTACTATTACACTTTCTCGTGCTCACTGTGTAGTGAGGCGCGCGGGCATTACCGCGTGAGCCACAGAGTTGCACAGTTTATAACGCTAGGATGCACGCACACGTTAACGCACACCCAGAATGGCGCATTAAGTGTCTCCGACGATAGTATGAATAAACAATTTAAAATAATTCGGGAAATATAACATCATATCCTATCACATCATTGTCCTTAACGTCCCAACTAAAGCTGGTCTTCTATATGGCTGAAAACAGTAGAACTATTTGAAAAGTTGTTTTAATGGGTGCTAATGACTGCACATGCAACCGAAACTGGCAGCTTAACTTGCTTTCCAAATGTCAACTTACTAAATATTTGAGTCATTTGGGAGCGTTTCTCAACCTCTCTTGCAATGGGCACATTAAAGGAGTGGAATTCACTCCCTGTTCCGAGTAATTATAACCCGTCTATTTTTAAAGCCAGGGTGAATAGACACCTTCTGGGTTAACTTGCTCCATTGTGAATTCTGTGTTAGCTTCGGATCAATAGCGAAAAAAAAATGCAGTTTGCTAATCACGGCGCTATATTACATTTCTGTCACACAATTATAAATTAAAAATCAATACAAAGTTACGAAGTCCTGAGCCAAGGTGATTAATATTATAAGTTGAGTGGCAGGAGTCATGTTCACAACACCCGTTCTCGAGCATGACACACATGTATTAGTTCATTTGTTTACAAGAATAATGTGAAACGGCCAAAGTACAATTACTCAGAGAAATGACAACGCAAACAAGACACTCCTAAGTAATTTTCTCTATCAAAACTTATGAACAACCTTACTTTGATAATAACATTACTTCATTAAACAGTATTGCCATCATGTAAGACTTCCATTTTCTATATTAGTTACATAACAAAATTGCTACGGTACCTATACTACTATTGCACAAACATTGTGACATACGACATCTCCCCTTTACATACTTTACCGTTCAAAATTATGTCCTGACTCAAAGGAATAAGGGCGAATTCCTTTACACAGGCTACTTTTTAAGAAAGAATAAATACGAATATAAATAAACACAGTCGTGATTTTTATTTGCGTAAAAAAATATTTCTAGTCTCATGATTTGCATTACAATTGAAGAAGGTCCGTGTCAGCTATTCTATCCATCTAACAAAGGGTTGGCAAATAGAAAAAAAAAACAAAAATCATTCTTGAGATGACAACAATAAATGCGATTTCTTTTTAATGCTAATTGTATAATAATGAACTAGTCAACGCAGAACAATATTTGCAATATAAATAAATAAACTAGGCGATGCAGTCGCTAAGCATAAAGCACCATAAATTGGAGCGGAGCATAATACATAAATTTTTTTTTTTTTGTACCGATGGGAATTTATGCGAATTTCAAAATTCGGGTCACTATCTGGTCCTAAACCTGTTGATATGATTCCACTCAAAAAATATTACAATCGGTTAAGAACTCGGGCAGTTATGGCGTAACAGACATTGCGCCATTGAAGCTGATCCATGGGAGCTTCGCTCGCTCCGCTCCAATAATACATATTTGTCAACTCACATCAACTATTTAGTCCCAAACTAACGAATACAATATAAAAGTGAATATAATAACTTACTTTTCCTTGCACTAATCTGTATATTCGAGTTCTCCAATGTCTGGTGACGTGGCCAAAGAATTTTCTTGAAATATGGTACTTTACTATAGGAAATAACAAACGCATTAAATTAAGTAGCAATGTCCTTACAACCCTTTTTAGGACGAGGTCCTACTAAAAGCTCTAATGTCAATAATTAAGTGTTCCTAGTGTCCTCTTATTAATGTCGAAACTTGCTAAGCACCATTCAAACGTCTGTAAAGTCAGGTCTTGAAGTTTACTTATGACTTATTTTTGAAAACAATAGAGACAGCAAAAAATAATACCTTGGTTCTTTAGGATACTGTTGGAGCTGCTTCTTAAATAAAAAGTAGTAGACACTATATCTGTTGTAGAAACTCTTTGTTTATACATAAAGTAAAGTAAACTAAAGTACTTTTAAACCTTACTTCAAAATATACTGTCATACGTTCACAATCTCGCTCTATTTTATTTATTAGATACAACACGTTATCAGCACGAAGATAGAGTTTTAATGAGTGGAAAGTAATTTTGGGAGTCAGATTTACCGGATTGTTGTGAATTTACATAAATTTTCGACTTAAAAGCATCGAGTTATATGTACTACGTACTAGAGAAGACGGCCCATAGCACGATTTTACGCAACGCTTTGCGGTACGCTGTACCGCAACCGTCCAGTGAGTGTCCATCGCCCGTCCACAACACATGTCTTTTGCTTTGTTCTGCTCGCATTAATAAGTTGCAAAATATGCCTGGTTGCGTTCTTAAAAACTGCTCTAAACACTCTAGAACATCTAAAAAAGTGATGGTTTAACATTTCATCGGTAAATAAAAATAAAAATGTTTAAAACACTGATTAAATATTTTTTGGTACTTTACGACGTCAAGTTGTCAACGACGCCATTTTGCAATACAAATCATAGAGTAATGAAAACAGAAAAGACAGTTGCGTAATATAACTTTATACCTACGTTTATTTTTTTTCAGTTTATAGAAGATAACAAATGATTATACGAGCAAACGGCAAAAACTCACTAAACTTATTTTGTTTAAAGGAAATTAAATAATAATTACTCTTGATTTCTTTGTTTTGTATAACGAGCGTTTTGTGTACCGAGCGGAGCTAATAAATACGAGGATTCGAATCGAAGTGTGAACCTGGGTAAAAATTTATAATTCATCATAAATAAACGTGTATAACAAATTTTATTTACGTATTTTAAATTTAACTCAAAATAAAAAATTACATGAATTCTAGTGACGTTTGGTAGGCACAAAACTGTCCATTCTGTAATACAATATTAATAACTGAGCCATGTGATCACTCTATGTTTGACGAAACGCGTAAGCGCAAGGAAATACACGGCGCTTATGACCTTGTCGACGCGAGAAAACTGACACTAAAAGCGATTCAGCGCTACTTGCTTAAATCTTTGTTTAGTTGACATAGTTATTGTTTCAGCGCTGCGGCAAACTTTTGCCTTAAATATTTCAACAGTGGAGCAATGGTTTTGTTGAGGATGGCTTCTCTAGTACGTAGTACATATAACTCGATGCTTAAAAGTGAAAAATTTTCTGACATATAAAAACAAAAGATGTCAACGGGCGATCACAACAATATGGGTAAAAATGGATTGAATTCGAGTCTACGATCTCTTGCAGGGATATTTTTAAAAGGTAGACAAGATTATACTATTTGGAAATTCAAAATGAAAATGTACTTGGTACATGAAGGTTTGTGGAAATGTATAATAGGTTATCCTGATGGAGATTCTACTGCCTCTAATATTAAAGAAAGGGAAGACGAAATTACCCTAGCCAAAATTTGCTTGACATTGGATGGACCAGCCATAACGCACGTAAGGAACTGTAAGAGCGCCAAGGAAGCCTGGAGCACTTTAGCTGCTGCTTACGAGGATAAGTCCATGGGTCGTCGTTTGGCGCTGGAACGTAAGCTGTATAGGTACAATCTCAGTGAGTTTAGTAGTATGGAGATGTAAATTGAAGCAGTGATGTCCACAGCTCAAGATTTGGGAGACATAGGGAAGGTAATAGAGGACGCCTCTCTAGCGGCTATATTACTAGGAGGACTGACGTCACGCTTTGATCCCTTAATAATGGCACTAGAAAATTCAACAGTGCAGATTTCTAGCGAGCTGGTGAAAAGCAAACTATTAACAGAATTTTCGCGATCTACTTTATGTGTTCAGGAAAAGAAGCCTAAACGAAAACGGGAGATAGTCTGTTACCGCTGTAAGGAGCCTGGACATAAGAGACCGGACTGTCCCCTAACAGAAAGTCCAAAAATGTTGGCCCGAAAAAAGAAAACACCCTATCTAGTCTGTTTGGCGCATTCAAAGTGGGTACCGAGGCGTTCAAAGATAAATGGTGGGTAGATTCTGGAGCAAGTGCTCATATGTCTGGAAGGTCAGATTGGATGGAGAATATACAAGAGTTCTCTACTGGGCAAGTCACAATTGCTAACGGAGATGTCTTGACAAGTGCTGGCATTGGCAGTGTTTCTATTAATAATAATTTTAAATCCGAATGTTCTAATAATATCAAAAATATATCAAATGTAGTTTTTATACCAAATTTAAATACTAATTTGATTTCTATAAAGAAGGCTGTAGATAATGGATTTTGTGTTGTTTTTGATAAGAAAGGTTGTATATTTTATAATGATTCACCTTTTTCTTGTACAGGTGATGCAGTGCTACATGGTTCGTGTTGGGGTGGATTGTATAGTTTGGATTGTACGGTTAGTCTACCTAAAACCTTATCAGCGTTTAAAGTACATAGTGATGTATCGAGCTATCGACTATGGCATAAACGGCTTGGTCACTTGTGCCGTATAGGGTTACAAGAACTTAACAGAAGTAATCTAGGCGTTCAGTACACCGAAGTTGATAAAGAGCCCTGCATAGCTTGTGTAGAGGGTAAGCAGGCCAGAAAACCATTCAAGAAAATAACATATAAGAAAGCAACTTCTAAATTAGAACTAGTGCATTCGGATTTATGCGGACCAATGTCGGATAATTCTTTTCAAGGAAATAAATATGTTTTGACTTTTATTGATGATTTTAGCCGTTTTATTTTTATATATTTTATTTCTTCTAAAAATGACGTTAAGAATAAGTTTTGTGTTTTTAAGGCTATGGTTGAAAGAGAGACAGGCTTAAAGGTAAAAGCGTTGCGTACAGACAACGGAACAGAGTACGTTAACAAAGAATTTACTGATTACCTGGAGGAGGAAGGTATCCAACACCAGACAACCGTTCCTTTCAGTCCTCAACAAAACGGAGTTTCTGAGAGGACTAACAGGTCGGTAGTAGAGAAGGCGCGTTGTATGCTCTCTGATTGTTCTCTCTCAAAGGGCTATTGGCAAGACGCTGTGGAGACAGCGGTTTATTTAAAAAATCGATGTCCACATCGAGCTCTCAATGGTAAAACGCCCTTTGAAGCATGGCATGGCGAGAAACCAGACTTAAGTCATTTGAAAGTTTTTGGGTGTCGCGCCATGGTTAAGGTTCCAGATAACTACAGAAGGAAATTGGACATTAAGGCGACAGAACACATTTTCGTTGGATATTCAAAAAATCCACAGAGCTACTACTTTCGTGAAGCAGATTGTCCAAGGAGGTTGATAAAAGGAAGAGATGTGGTTTTCTTCGAAAATTCTTTTTCTAATTTGAAGGTTCAACAAAAGGAATCGATCCCTTCTACTTCTTGTGGAGATATTATTTTTGATTCAGTACCCAATCAAGTATGCAGTTTATACAGGCGAAGTGAAAATACTGAGCAAGGCACTGACGCTGGTGCTAGTGAGCCGGAACTAGAAGCACAGCAAACTCACAGCGCAGACGGGACTTTTGATGTTGAAGATACGTGTACTCAAAGTACAGAAATTACAGAAGAAAGATATCCACTCAGAAAAAGAATAACCAAACGTTTTGATACTAATCTTATTTGTAATGCAGTTACGTATGACTCCGACGAACCTGAAAGCTACGCAGTTGCTATGAAGTCGGAAGAGAGTGCAAACTGGCAGTTAGCGATGGATGACGAGTATAAATCGCTAATGAAAAATAAAACTTGGACGTTAGTTGATAAACAAGATAAGAAGATTATTCAATGCAAGTGGGTATACAAATTGAAAAAGGATGCTCAAGGTCAAGTTGCCAAGTACAAGGCAAGGCTAGTAGCCAAAGGCTTCAGCCAGACGGCGGGCATTGACTACTATGAAACCTTCTCTCCGGTAGTGCGTAATTCGTCCTTGCGAACACTGATAGCTTTGGCGGCAGAAATGGAGTTGAATATACATCACTTAGATGTAGATACTGCGTTTCTCAATGGAGACTTATTGGAGGAAGTTTACATGCAGCAGCCTCCGGGTTTTGTTGAGACAGGTGCAGAAGATAAAGTCTGTTTATTAAAGAAATCACTCTACGGCTTAAAACAGGCTGCTCGTGCATGGAATATTAAATGAAATCAAACTTTATCAAAATTGGTTTTGTCAAAACCTCTGCAGAACCATGCATCTATACGAAAAAGTTTGGTGATGAAACTGTTATTATCAGTGTCTATGTTGATGACATTTTGGTATTATTTAAAAGGAAAAAGACTTTTGACACTGTCAAAAATTCTCTAAGTAAATTTTTCTCATTAAAAGATTTGGGAAAACTTGAATATTGTGTAGGTCTTAATGTAAAACGTTCGGAGGAAAAGATTTATGTTAGTCAAACGACATATATTAAATCAGTTTTAAAACGTTTTAACATGGAGAATTGCAAAGAAATGTCAACACCTTTAGAAAACAATAAGCTGGAAAAGGGTAAGGAAACACGCAATTATCCTTACCAGAATTTAATAGGCTGCCTTATGTATCTAGCTGTGAATACCAGGCCAGACGTCGCTTATGCCGTAAGCTATTTAAGTCAATTTAATACTTGTTTTGACAAAAGGCATTGGTTGGCCGCAAAAAGGGTATTACAATATTTAAAAGGAACTCAAAACTACTGTATTACTTACAGGAAGACGGGTGACTATTTGTGTGGTTATAAGGACGCAGATTGGGCAAACTGTATTAGTGACAGGAGGTCGTACACTGGTTACTACTTTACTCTGGCAGGAGGGCCTATTAGTTGGGAATGCAAAAAACAACCAACAGTCGCGTTGTCTTCAACTGAGGCGGAGTATATGTCGCTTACTAGTGCGGCTAAAGAAGCAATTTTTCTTAGGAGGTTAGGTTGTGGTGTATAACGACAGCCAAAGTGCGCAGAAAATTGCTCTCAATCCAATCCATCACAATAGGACGAAACATATAGACACGAAATTTCATTTCATTAGGGAAAAGATATCTGATGGCATTATAGATGTAAAATATATGCGATCAGATCATATGTCGGCAGATGTCTTAACGAAGCCCTTAAGGCGCATAGCACATAATAGATGTGTAGTAGGCATGGGCATAACATAATTAATTAAGGTTATCTTTATTTTTCATTAAGGGGAGGATGTTGTAGAAACTCTTTGTTTATACATTATGGTTAATGAAAACTAAAGTACTTTTAAACCTTACTTCAAAATATACTGTCATACGTTCACAATCTCGCTCTATTTTATTTATTACATACAACAATATCGTTAGTTGAAAACAATAGTGGAGCATTTCTAAATGAGTTGTTCTGAGATAATGAGGTAATTCTCTATACTCAATAGAGTACATACTCTCATTCTGTTCTGTGCACATGCACAGAGCAGAAGTAGAACTTATATTTTAAAAGACCTTCTATAGACTTGTTCTGATACTTAACTACAAAATGACGTGGAAGTTTTATCACACCTAAAAAGTGAAAACGTAAAATTCGGAGAGGATCCCCTACTGTTTTCGACCGACTATCTATTATGTGAATGTTTTGTTCTGTCATTTTTTAAGGTTAATTTACTACCAAACCGCTAAATACCTAACTACATACTTACTTAAATATCTTTGCAATATATGTAGCAAGCAAATGTTAAGTTTTGGTACATGGTTACTTCTATAATTAATTTTATTGAATAAGTATTTATTTTATGAAAATAGTTTAATATCGAGCATAAAAGTTTTGTTTTAAATAATTATATTATCTTGTATTATAAATTCTAATATAATGTATTCGATGTAAATAATTATATAAACCTTACTATAAATTTTTCATTGTCAATACGTTAACTACGTATAATTCATATTATTTATTACTTTTAAAAGTTGTATTATATGATTTTTAACTATTTATCTATTAAGAGTTTTATTTTTTCTTTTATTCTGGGCTTATTTTATTTTCTTGCTTCGAAATGAAATATACTTAGGCACAAATCTTGTTTTACCATAGTATTGTTAATATTTATTTCAATTTACATATAAAATCCTTTCATTTGATAATCCAGTTGGGTATGTTCACTGAATTCAGTAAATTCATCCCTTTTCCCATAACTACCCCCCTCAACCCCTCCAAACAGCAAATTTTCGTCAAATTTAGATCTTTAATAAAAATAAGATTCTTAGGAAAATAAGTTGATTTTTGTCATTTATATTTGATATAATAGTCGTGCTCATTCGCTACGTATAATCGACAACAGAAGTGGATTGTAGGGGCAGAATGTGTTTCCGCCATCAACTCACTACCACCCTACTTGCGGTGAGCTAGGTGTTTACGCTTGGGGAATGCGGTCTAACCATTGTGCGTTGGAATCCGTATTTTTGCCAGCATGCCTAATAAATTGTGTTTCAGATTTTATTTGCATTGCCTTAACGACACAACACATTAGCTCTACAGGAAATGTTTTTACATTTGTTCTTTTTGCTGATCCTCCATTTATTCACTATGAACAGCTTATTATGTACAACTTTAAATCGATTGCAACCTGATAGATAAAGATGTTGAAGCTTATAAAGGGTTATATATACCATGTCGAAACATTTTCTATATAAAAACGATTCTACCATGCCTTTCACCCAAAGATCGATCAGGCAAAATTTTAATTTCCCACAAGCACGTAAACTTAATGGTTCGTTTCCTTGAACACTTGATAATTACCTAGATTTACCAATGTAGAAACGAACTATTCGATATTTTTTCGAGTCTGGATGGCCGTGTTCTTCGTTGATTTCTTCTTTGGGATACTTTGGGATAAAAAGATATGTAATTTCATCTTATATATTTTTATGATTGTAAATAATGCATCATACACATTATTAATACCGCCTTGGCGGTACCGACCGCTTAAGCCCTTGTCATACGCTAATTTTTTTTTGTCACGAGTGGTCCACGTCTGTAGTACATCGATGAGGATTCTTTCTTGTTATATTATATACAATTATTCTTATCTTTCGGTTCCAAAACCTTATGTGAATCCTGTTTGGTCGGCAAAATAAAATATCGCTAAGATAGCGATATAGGTTTAGGAGATGCATCAAATAATCAATTTTCGATGAAAAGAACCATAAATTATGGCCACTAAATATAACGATACTCAACTGGTCAACGGACCAATGAACCAAATGTATGAGTGAATCAAATATTAGACACATCAATTGTTCAAATAAGCGTCATTTTTGAATCGTAACATCACTTTGGGTATTCATAATGTTTAATGCAATTTCCAGTATTTAATTCAAATCTTTTATTTTAAATTTGACACAATTAGCAGTACTTTTGCTATTGACTGCTGTACCATTAAAACAAGTTGTTCTGTTCTACTAACGAATCTGTTCAAACAAAAATCAACTTAACGTAAATTCGTTTTCTTAATTTACTCAAAAGAATAAGTAATTATTGTCAGTCTCGAAAGTGCAAACGTTGTTGTTTGAAGCTCAAAAAGAACTCTAACTATTTAAATAATTTAAGGGCCTTCCTTATATAGTATAAAATATTTCTAAAAAAAATATTAATTTTGATTTTCTAACAATATTTGTTAATTTTTGACATCTCGTGGGAATACGACATTGAGAGGACCGTATCACGAGTAGGATTTGAAACATATGGCAAGTTCTTAGCAGCTTTGATTACATAACTATTCAGACAGTGAAGACATAAAATATATCCAAGCTACGTGACATAGTTCGTTAAAGCTTCAAAACAATATTATTCTTTATTTTGGCAATAAACAGTTATACAAATTTATAGTAACTATTGACAAAATAAAAGTAAATAATATAACAATAATAAAAGTAAAAAAACTACAGTGCTTAAGATGTTAACGGAAGAAATCTTACGTTTTCAAATCGTGATTAATTACATATTTATGCAGAAATAAACAGATACCGCAAGATCCGAATTAATCCTACGGCGAAATTTTTTTACACCTGTTTTTAGTATTTTCAGTACTAGTTATTCTAGTAATTTGCCAAACTATTCTTAAGACCCACCAAACATAATACAATTAAGAGGCTTATTTTTTCGTGAATACAGTATTTTTTGATTATCTTTCCTATAAAATACTAGAGAGTGTCTGTAAAAAAAGCGCTTAGTCGGAGCTAATATAGATGTGATTGATTTTTTTACAAGCACCCGCTTTATCTTTAGGGAAAGGTTTTTTAATCGGGACAAGTTGGGCGCTTTCCAGACGAGGGGTAAGGAGATGATTAATCCTCATGATACCATACAGCCAGCGGTGCGCTTATGTCGGACTCTTACTAACTATACCGTCTGTGGTTGACTCGTACCTGGGAAAGGTACGTAAGAGAGGCGCGTAAGGGAATTACCCATATTATTATAAAGGACAGAAATAGAAATATATTAATAAAATATATTTATAAAATACACAAATATCTACTAAAATCATGAACTTTTAAACTTTAATAGCAGTTTTTCCGTTGGTATCTGGTATGGACTTATTGTTATAATAACTAGGATAAATGAATTTATTATGGCTACTATGTCCAACTCGTACTTTCTTTCTTTACTTCTATTAAACTTTTTAACCAAATAATGTCTAAATTACCTATATTATGATTTTCTTATTTGTGGAGAATTTAATCCTACGTAACAGCCAAGTTAATACAACAAAACTGTTTCATCACTCACTTTTACAAGAAAATCCTAAGAACTGCGTGCGTTAATAGTTTCTTTTTTCTTCTTGTTTACTTCTATCTATTACGGATCTGATTGACTTATTGAAAATCGATTTTTTTATCGATCACTTTTACTTATCTATTTTAACTACATAAACTTTTATATAAAATTTGATCGATTTGATAGTTCTAATCTAGTTTCATATTTTCAAGTTTTAAATAATTTATTTAACAACCATTTGGTGCAACGGTAACGATCCTGCCTTTCGCACCGACGGTCCTGGGTTCGAATCCCGGAAGAGGCAGATATTTATGTGATGAATGCGAGCATTTGTACCTGAGTCATGGGTATTATTTATATATAATTCTATTTATATATCATATCTATGTATTATATATGAATGTCAATCCTTTACCCTAGTCTCAATAACACAAGCCTTATAGTGCTTACTTTGGGCTAGGCTAATTGGTGTGAATATAAAAAATATTATTATTGAGCGAAGCTCTCTTTTAGGCAACTCACAAATTTCGCTTGTCTCCCTCCTGCTACTTAACGGTTCAACCGATTCGAACGAATTTTGGCATAAACATACATGATTATAACCTGACGGACATAGGCTATGTAAAAAAAAAATAGACTTTACCATGGAGGAATAATCACTGAAAGAAAAATTCAAAAGCTGATCACAGCCAAACCGTTACCGCTGATACTACATTGATGAAATTTGGCGCCAAAACTCAAATCGTGGTCGTGACTAATGTGCAAAAAAAAGTTTTGAAATCGGACATACCATCGAGGAATAACCCTTAAAAAATCTAATTGCTTCGCTCAGTATTTGCAAACAGCAGCATGTATTGCAGACCTAGTTTAAATGTCATTCAAACGGGTTTAATAACATATATAATAAATCATCTATCATCTATCATTCCAATTCGATATTAACTAAATACGTATCAACTTAAATAAAAAATGGTCAGGTATATTCTCAATACCTAATATTATTATTTGACAACTTTTTGCGAATATAAATTGATTTAAATGAAAAACTTTAATAGAGAAAGTCAACTCGTCTCACCTTGTCGGCCCACTCAGCTCACAAATTATTCTCAGGTTCGGCTCGCTTGAAAATAACTTTTGAGCCAAGTCGATTTTTTCTAGCATTTTTCCATTAAAAGTTATCACATAAGAAGGCATTAAAAATGAAAAAAGTTAAAAATTTTAAACTTATTTAAACTTTGACTTACGAATATACATAGTTGTAATTGGGAATAATATTTCTGTTGTGCCAAACATTACTTTGTTCATAGGTTAAACACAAACTTTACGGTCAGCTCTTATTATGAAAGAGCAGCGGAATAAAAATATTCTACAGTTTCTTCAATTTTTACATAAAAACAAAATACACTCGAGAGCAATGAATCCGGGTCACTTAAAAAATCCTAAAAATCTCGGAAACTAAAAATGCTAGGTTAATGCAATAAATTGTATTTAATAGACAATGTAATACTCCTTAAATGAAGGTATTAAAACTTCTTAGTTATTGTAAAGTTATATCATAAAAAAATCAAATTTGAAAAAGGGCTACTTTCGAAGATGGAACTACGAAATTACAGCATTTGGTTTTGCTTTTGTTTGTAATCTGTCATTTATGTGGGTACATAAACCATGTTGATAGTGCTCTATATTCATTATTCAAGCTGAAATTATGTCGCTTACGCCTGAAGAATGCACCAGAATACTTACAATGCTGGAAACCGGCCGGAGTCAGCGCGATACAGCCAGGACTGTCGGTGTGTCGCTGTCAACAGTACAAAGAGTTCTCCGACGTTACGAAGAAACTGGTTCTAACCTACGCAGACCAGGAACGGGCAGAACCAGGTGTACCACAGCACGAGAAGACCGATACTTGGTGAACACCATGCTTCGAAATCGCTTTCTCACAGGAACTGAACTCACCAATCTGTTTCGACGCCTCGGAGGAAGTAACCCAAGTGCATGGACAGTAAGACGTCGGCTTGCTGAATCTAACTTTAAACCCCTTAGACCTGCAAACGGCCCTAAACTGGAGCGTGGGCATCGTATTTCAAGACTAAGATATGCCCAGAGCCACGTAAATTGGAGTATTGAAGATTGGTCAAAAGTTATGTTCTCCGACGAATCAAAATTTATGCTCTACAAGCACGATGGAAGACACAGAGTGTATCGAAGACCAGGGGAAAGATTCAAGCAAGCATGCATCGAAGAAAAAGTAGCCTACGGTGGTGGGTCTGTACTTGTGTGGGCCGGAATTTCTTCTGAAAGTCGCACAGAGCTGGTGATCATAGAAAACGGCTCTTTAACTAGCGTAAGATATGTGGAAGAAATCCTCAATGATCACGTTGGTCCATTTATGGTCAATTTAGGTGAGGATGCTATATTTATGCATGACAATGCCCGACCTCATACAGGTAGGATTGTGAATGACTACCTTCAAGAGATGAACATTACTCGTATGGAGTGGCCAGCGCGCAGCCCGGATATCAACCCGATCGAGCATGCTTAGGACGAGCTAGGCGGATGCGTAAAACAACGAAACCCTCCCCCAATCACGCTTCGTGAGCTCAAAATTGCTCTCACAGAGGAATGGGAGAATATTCCCCAAAATCGTATTAGGAACTTGGTGTACAGCATGCCAAACCGCGTCAACGCAGTAATGGAAGCACGAGGAGGCAATACGAAGTATTAAAATTCAAGAAAATCGTAATAAAGTTCAAACATTTCATGTTTCCTATTTTTGTTTTAAGGAGAGATCAGCAGTTTTTTTCTTTATGTAATTTTGTGTTAATAAAATGTATGGTGACTCATATTTTTTTTACTTTCATTTAAGGAGTATTACATTGTCTATTAAATAAAATTTATTGCATTAACCTATCATTTTTAGTTTCCGAGATTTTTAACATTCTTTAAGTGACCCGGATTCATTGCTCTCGAGTGTAGTCCAAATTTCGAAAAGAAACAGCTTCTTTAAGTGCCTATAATTATTGTATAACAAACTACTATAAAATAAGAATTGTGTTCTTATTTCATAGTTTTTGAAACTGTTGACACCTACACAAGTAGATATTGTATTATGGTATGTATTCTTCTACTTTTTGTGTGTCTGTGCGTGTGTACGTGTGTTATCTTTTATTTCGTGTTCATCAATAGTTAGTTTACTTTTCACTGCTATTTTTCTTTAACGTATAAGTTTGTTAAACCCCTTATCCAATAATGATTTTACGTGTCTTGTAGTTTCCTATCGCTTACATCTGTAAATTTGGAGTTATGAATTTGTGTCTACTTAGTGTTTATGGACAGCGCTCATCTTCAGACGTTTTTTACATTATATTATTTTCAGAGCTGTTTCTCGGAATTACTTTCATATTAAAAAAATAAATAGACATCATAAGCATAATTTACAAGGAAAAGTTGTATTCATACGATATTTAAAATATGATTTTTGAAATTTACTTACACAGTAATATTAATCACAGTGATATATATATATATATATATATATATATATATATATATATATATATATATATATATATATATATATATATATTCCATTATTTAAGAGTTGTTAATAATTCATTATTGATCGCTACTCCAGGAGTAAACATATTATATAATATAATCTATACTTGTTATACACGAATAAATTAGCCTAAGATAAAATAAGATAAGCGTTTATATCCAAGAATATGGTAGTAAATATAAGTGACAAACAGTACAAATCCGGCATATTCTGCTTTTGTTCGGCGTGGAAATTAATAAATTATAAAAAAGCTAACATAAATAATCTAAACATTAGTTAATATTACAACCATATTTAAATTTATACAATTGCATAAAAATGGTATTGTTGGTAAAGTTGGTATTCTGAGGATTATGTTGGTAATTTTTATAAGGGTTCCGGTTAAATATACGTATACAACACATAGATAGCAATATTTCTAGAAATGTATATAAATATCTATGACTCAGGTACAAATCTTCTTAAAAATCTTAATTGGGATTCAAACCCACGTTTCTTTGGCAAAAGGTTAAATTAGTTCTTACTAATCTAGTTCTCATTTATTTTATAAAATAAATTTAATTCATCTAGAATTATATTTGAATAAATGTTTGGCGAATTGCATTTGATGGTAAAATGTTTTTATGCGTGTTTTACCGTATTAACGTCTTTTTATTAAAGACAATGTTTATTTTGTTTTAGATAAGTAATTTTATCTCTTATGCTTTTTGAAATCGTGGTCAAATGAAATACTGGTCTTCACGACACAGGGAGTGTGGAGTCCAGTGATACTGTTAGCAATTGAATATTATATTTCGATAATACTCAATAAACTTTTGATAGTAACAATTACCTATTTATGTGCTATATTGTCAATTGGACACAGATAATTTTCATTTAATTTCTTCGTAAAAGGTTGCTTAAAGAAGCTTGAAATGAAGGCATAGCGCTCTTTATAGATCCTAGAATAAACGCCTTCCACTCGTTTAAGGCGCTAAACGGGAATTTGTCTATTCTTAGTAATATAATGAATTCTCAATATTTTAATTAAAATATGGAGAATGGAAGCCCTATTTAAAGATGCTTAAACCAGCTTTAGGGAGTTCATTGACGTAGTGTTTAGCGTTTTCTGTCTATGATATCGAATGTTAAGCAACTTTGAAGCTTTGTGCCTTTGAAGGTCGTTTCTTAGTACGAAGTCACCCAATTTCCCCCGGCTCCGCTAAGTCATTTATGGTCATTCGCCTGTCAGTGTTTTTATCCACAGGAAAGACTTCAGTTCCAAAGCAGTGAGGATATTAATCTGTTGATGATAATGATGCTGATGCCCTTAGCTGGTGTCGTGTACGTAACAAATACAAATGGTATCGTGGTAGTAACAAAAAAAAAAATATGGCATTTTCGTAACATTTTTCGTACGTCAAAGCTAGCTTTTATAAAAAAATCATTGTTTAACGAAATCAGGAATTATTGGACTAATTTTAGATCATGTAAATGTGAAATGAATCAATATAAGTGTCAAGTCACCAAGCTGGCAAACTTAGTCTGTATCAAACTCGATAACTGATAACAATCTTAAACATATTTTTCACATCTTCATACTAGTCAAAGCAGCATTTATAGTGACTTTAGAAAAAAACAAGGCTACATTTGCTGTTTTCGCGTTAATTGATACGTTAAAAATATATATAAAAACTTTGCTTTTACATTTGAAATGCATAGTCACAAGCAGTGATTCAAAAACACCTTTATAAGGATACACTTTCATAAGGGTTACACATTGAATCTGTTACAGAATTATTCCTGTATCACTTGCTTGGGTGTTTTGAACCTGTTTTGCGTCGAACACTTATTAAAGTGTAACAGATATAATGTTTTCTGTTACCAATCTGTTAGAAACTGTTTTACGTTTAACTATCTGTGTGTATACACAGTACACCAACATAGGCATTTCTAAGTACCCAAATCATTAGTGACTTGTCGCAAAGTTATGCCAATGTGAACCTTATTGACTGTAACAGATATTAACACTTATGAACCGGTATTTTCTAAAACAGATTCAAAGTGTTATAATTTCTTTCTGTTTAACTTTTAAAACACAAATGAAAAACAGTGTTCAGAACAATCTATTCGGATACCGCTTAAATCCCTGGTCACAAGTATAACTATCATAAAGTTAATCAATGATCAGTCCTCTGACGGTTTTTTAAATATAAATAGCAGGTCAGTCCTCTGACGGAAGTTTAAATATAAATAGTGTAAACATAGATATCGTAATATTTTGATCTGACAGAAGTTATGTTTGCGTATTTGCGGAGATCAGTAAAGTGGGTTTTGTTTGTTTTTGTTTTCAAATCACTCTGATCAGAGAATGTAGAATAATAAATTGCCCCAACTAAATGTATTTTTCATATGAATTTGCAAATAGAAAAGACAAGCGATATGTGATGTTTATTTTTTAAATTTATCGTTAGTGGAATTGATCCATGCGGTATATTTGTTTTAAACTATGATGGTTCAAAACGTTTCTATGTCTTATTTTTATTATTCCTTATATTTTATTATAACTTCCAAGTTTTTATATCTCTTTCCTAGTAATAATTTCTTAAGATTTTATCGTATTTTTCACTATTATTGAGAGCCATCGTCATAAAAGAACGTCCGTTCTGTTCCGAAATATACGAGCTTCGATAAAACTGAAAAAAATGCCACTAACGTAACACTAATAATTCTTTCAGATATGTTGTTTGGTAGCTTTTGTCCACGACTTTACCGTAATGGATTTTAAAATTTTCACGAAGATACAACCTTTAGGTTGTTTTTAGATAATCTCACAGGAACTTAACATTTTTCTGTGATATAAAATTCCACTATATTAATAAAAATGCTATTAGGTAATAAACTGGATACGCCTTTTTTCTTTAAATACATATTACCAAATACGACACCATTACTCCCTAGTAGTCAGCTAAATACTTTAAATTAATCTAGAACTGTGAGTGACTGTGAGTGTGTGATGGCTTACAACCGCCTTAAATTATCCAATTCCTTTTTCATGTTTTCGTATTCAAATATGTAAATATTCAAACTTTCTCATTTATTATATTAGTAGAATTATTATGATGCTGCTCGCTATGATATATTCGTTATATTCGTTAAAAACTGGTTGGTTGCCTGTAAAGTCGGTATACGGGCGAAAGTTTTACGTGACAACGACTTTGAGTGGTAAAATAATTTTAATGTGAATATTCATTCGTATAGTAGGAAGAAGGATGAAATAATAGTAACAATTTAAAACATTTATTAATACAAAGAATTATATTTAAAACATTAATTTATAGGCACGCGTCCCTTCCACTTTTTATGTCTGTCTCTCTCGCTCTTAGGCGGGCTAACCATGCCCGAGTGGAAGGGACGCGTGCCTCTCACTCGCTCTCATTGTAAGCGCATAACGTGAGCGGAGCGTAACGCAGTTTCTTGAAGTGTCACCCGGCAAACCAATTTATAAGACGTTGTCACGTCAAAATAATAATAAGTCGAAATAAATGTGGCTACAAAATAATATTGGATGAAATTTCCTATTTATGTATTATGATTAAAATATTAGACGCACGTACGTCAATATTCCAATACACGTCAAGACTTTACGGTTTGAAATATTATGTAAATATTTGCCTCCTTTGCGGCAAGGAGGGTTGACCGAAATCGAAACTTACTTCCACTACTTCGTTTATTAATATTGTAAACTAGCTGACCCGGCGAACTTCGTACCGCCTTAGCGTAGCTTTGAATTGAATGACGTTGACATTTGTCAGCGCGGTTATCGATGTGGTGTCACAGATTACCACAGATTTTTTGTTTTAAATTGAATGACGTTGACATTCGTTACGTTATATTTTTCAATCTTTCTGAGAGATTTTCTTTATATTTTTTTCCGTAAGAAACTTGTACAGAGTATTAGAAAACTACAAAAAAAAAATCAGCCAAATCGGTCAAGCCGTTTTCATGTTATGTCGTGACAACGGAAAACGGGTTTCATTTTTATATATGGACGCTGTTAAGCATTCGTGTGTTAACCCACAGAAAATCGGGTTTTGAGTTATGAATGCGGTTTTATTCTTTAGATCATAAGGTTTACGATAGTGAAATCCATTTTATTGAAAAAAAATCGCAGAATATTCTAGAGTCCAAAAATCGTTATTGCTTATTTTCTAAATTAAGATTTGTATTTAGCGTTTATGTCATAAGTGCCTTACATTATTAATGCCAAAATCTAATGAGACCACAACAAAAAGGCAATAATGTGTTATACTGCAGTTAACATAAAAATACGTATCTCGGATTGTGGTTTTAAACATAAATCCAAAATTGTTCGAGCGCGGGTAGCTGAGGGCGGTAAGGATTGCGCGGACTTGTTGACCACACCAACACAAGCTTTTTATTAATTTTTGACATAAATCTAATTAGATGTGTTAAGAAATTCATTAAATTCTTATTATAATGACGAAATGATGTAGTGGAAAGAAAAGTTTTGATCATTTCAGCTCTAAATTCAACGAAAAACAGTTTCGGCTAATCTAACCTCAAAACACATTTTGAGTTTGAGGTTAGATTACACACACACTTAAAGTGAGTTTTTAGAAAGTAGGCAATTTTAATTCGTAAGTGCTTGGATACTTTCATTTAAAACCATTTTATCCAGGTACGGCAAAGATAAAAAGGAGGGTTATAATTTTAAACGTGTTCATTTTTACATTTGCTTTTAGTTGGTGGACGCCAATGTCGGAGGTTATGGGTTCAACTCCCACACGACAAATATGAATTATATGAACGTATTAAATATTTAAAATTTAACCTATTAAATATTTAGAATTTCTTCATTTCTTTTCTTCATTATACCTTTTTTTTTGTTTTGTTTTCGCAGTAAATGCGTTACGCAATCGCTCGTGCCGGGAGAGCACGAGACGATATGTGGGACTCTCCTCCATGCCCCTACCCACTAAAACCCTGCGGCGTCCCGCAACACAGTGGTGGGGGTCGCGTGGCCCCTTACGGCTTCTTCCGCGACCCGAACCAGTGTGGGTCCGCGCTCGTGGGCGGACCTCGCCTATGCTCTGCGAGGGACGGAGCAACGGGGTGAGCCGTGACGCCCTGAACACCCCGCACGCCTGAGGGCCAAGTGCAATGCAGCTGCCGGTCTCCCGCTCCGACACCCGCTGGCCCACTTTTGGTGGGGAGAAGAACTGCCGCACCACTCGCCCGCGCCCGCGCTTCCGGCGTCTTCACGCCCCTCCCGCGAGGGAAGGGTGGAAGAGGCTCTCTCCTCCCCGAGCGTTTTTACGGAGGGGGTTGGGCACCCGATGGGGTGGGTGCCCCTACCTCCATGGGGTCCACCAGTGGTGGAGGGCGCCTCCCTTTCACCACCGGTGGGTCGCATCTGCGACAGCCGCCCGAAGGCGGCGCACACCGAGCACGCTGGCTCCCGATTACAGGTGGCGGCTGTGTGACCTGGTGCTCCACACCTGAAGCACAAGCCGCTCCTGTCCTCCGCTGCAGGGCACTTGGGTCTCGTGTGCCCGGCCCCCATACACCTGTAGCACCGCAGGGGCCGGAGTCCAAGGACCCTAATCTCTGCAGTGCTCCATCCCACGCGGAGCTTCCCTCCACCATCCTCTAAGGCCTTCGCTGCTACAATCGGCAGCCTCATAAGGGTATGCCCAATTCCGCTTGGGGAGCGCCCAATTGGTTGCGCCTTAATGGCGCCTCTGGCACAGCTCGTCTTGGCCGACACCGCCTCGATCACCTCTTGTAAATCAACCGAGTCGTCCAGGCCTGAGACCCGCACATCCACTGTCCTCTCAGGCCTGCCAATCATCACGACATCTCCTAGTCGGCTCCTCAAGATTTCGGCGAGTGCGTCCGCCTTTGCACCATCTGTCTCCGGCACCTTAATGATGCGCGCCCCCGTCGCTGTGCTCGTCACCGTCACTCCGGATTCAATCCCAACCTCGGAGAGGGACACCACAGTCCTGGCCCTCTTTATAATGTGGAATAAGGGGAATGTATGTAGTATAATGGGGAACCGGAGCTGGGGCCTGGGACCGCCCCTTTTTCCGTGACCGTCCCCTGGTGCGATGGTTTGGAGGGTACGGCAAAGCGTTCCGCCATCGTCTTAAACTTCTCCTCCATTACCTGGTCGATCATCTGTCGCAAGTCCTCTTTTGTTGGCAGCTCTTCTCGTGGCCTGATTTCGGCTTTCATGTTCGCCATCTCCGTCTTCAAGCCGGCCATCTCCTTTCGAAGTTTACGGACTGCCTCTCTTAGGCGCCTATTCTCCTCTTCGAGTTCAAAATACTCGGGATCGTCCTCGAGGGCTCTGGCGGTAAATGCCCTAAAGTCGCTCAGCAAAGACACTTGTTCTCGGCCTATCTCTGCGATTTTTCTTCTCGAGTCCCCGGATAGTCCAGCGGCCTCGAGTTCGGTCTTTAGTCGCTCGTAAGTTTCACGTGCTTTCGCACGGTAACGTTTCAACTCATCCACCTGCTCTTCGTTGATCTGGCGGATATTCGCAGCCGTAGAGTCGTCATCCGTTTCGCACTCATCTCCGTTACTCTCCGGTCTGCACGCAACCGGGAACTTTAACGTCAGCGCCTTCACAGCTGGTTTTGCGAATGACTGATGCGAGCTCCTGCGACGACACCAGGCGGAACTGGCATCGCCTAGGACTCCCCTGGCTCGGCTACCGCTACCCGGGATACTCAGGACGCCAGCCGAGCTCCCCTTGTTGGCCCGAAGGCCCCCCATGGGTGATTTTTTAGAGGGGTTGTCTTCCCCGCGGCCCCCACCCGAAGATGGCGGCCCTCGGCCCTGCACTACGTACAGGGTTACGAGCTCCTTCGGCGACACCAGGACTGGCATTGCCTAAAACTCCCGTAGCTCGGCTACCGCTACCCGGGATACCCAGGACGCCAGCCGAGCTCACCCCTGCTGGTTTTGGTCCGCGCCGGCTAAGCCGGTGGCCCCCATATCTGGAGGCCCCCCAATCCGCCACCCGGGGGACCGCGCCCGATGGCAGTTCCAGCAACTGCACACGGGCTTCATTATACCTATATTATACCTTTATAATGAAGAAAAGAAATGGAAAAGTTTTATTTTGTTTTTTTTTTATTTAAGTAGAACGTAATGTTCTTAGGAGAAGTTTTAAGTTATAAAAGTAAGCAATAGAGCAAGAGAATAAGACTTACAGTTACTAATTATAATAGATTTGTACCATCTGATGTATACAAAAAAAGTATAATTATATTGATTTTATTTAATATAATTGAAATAATAATAAAAAATAAGTTAACATATTTCTTTAAAATTTTGAAATAATTGAAATAATATAACTGTTTACTTATTGGATTTCTCATTTTAAGCAGTACTTATAATGTAAATCAAAGCATATTATAGCAATAAAACTTTAAATATAAATACATTAAAATTTTAATATGCTAGAAGTTTATTTTATTACATTTTCTAAAAATGAGTACACTTATTCATTTTAAAATAACAAATCAGAATTTTGCATTAATGTGTTAAGGCACATAACACATGAATGCTAAATATAATAAAACCTTCAGCAATTTAAGCATCAACCATTTTTAAGCTCTTTTTATTTAAAAATTAATTTATTATAATATATAAAGTTATTTTATTAATCTACACATTTCAACAAAAAAAATGATGCCGCATAACATTATTTTTTTGCTTAACATAAGCGGAAAAAGAAGATTGTTCTCAAAAAAATTTAACAGCTGATTACTCAAAACTAGCTCGGTGTGGGTTAACACACGAATGCTTAACAGCGTCTATATATAGATAACTGTCAACCTGTTTTGTTAGAAGCCGTTTTAATTTTTTATAGATCATTAGTAAATTAATTTTTGTAGTATGAAAGAGAAACCAGACAATAGATATACTGCGTCACGCACCGGGAGCTTTGTTTATATTTATGTATTGTGTATGTGCATAGATAGATTATTCGGCAGGTCAAACGTCGGAAGTTTTGCCTGTCATTATCATCAGCCTATTAACTTTCCCTCCACTGGGCACAAGCCTTTTCTATGGATGAAAACACCTTAGGGAGACTGAACAATAATATAAACTTCCAGGCTGACCCAGAAATATTTAATCATTTTATAACTAAACTCACTATTTGTCAGGTCCTATACAAAAACAAATTAAAAAAAAACTACAAATTTATTAGTTGGTAACGTTGGCTTAGTTTTAAACAACATGATGGTGGAAATTGGGTGAAAAATAAGATCATATTAAAAAAAATCGCTGTTTCAAACTGAAGAAATTCTCCAACTACACTATTCAAATTAAATTAATTAAAAATGATAAAACACTATTTTAATAATTTAAAGACTTTTGATAAATAAACCACTAAAAAAAGAACCCTTTCAGTTTTTTTTAAAGATTATCTTACATTATACTTGTAAATATACAAGGGGTACAAAGTAAGCTATTGTAAGGCTTGTGTAATGGATAATAGTGTAACGGAAAGATATAAATATATAATATATATGTAATATTTCTAAAAATATATATAAATACCTATGATTCAGGTACAAATACACATATTCATCACGCAAAATTCTGCCCTTTCGGGGACTCAAGTGCAGGTCCAAACGATCAACGGTCCAAGCGAATACTTTAAATTACAAATCGCTCAATTCTAAATATAGAGATACGTATAGAATCGTAAAAGTAGCATTTACTGGAAGTTTTCTCTTACCAGGCGACTAAGAGCTGGAACAACAAGCCACCTTAACACTGATCTCGTCACGTTTTGGTTTTAAAAACCATCTAAAGTCAAACTTACTGGAGATGCAAAAGTTCAGAGTGAAATCGGTTAGTCGTCTGGTTGCGCATAAATTTTAATAAATTCTAGGGCGAGGTACTTTGACCCGAGCGAAGAATTTAGGAGACGAAGTACGTGGATCGACCGCGCTTCCGGCCCTCTTTGCGCCGTTCATTTCTCTGGTCACGTCAGTCAGGTGTATGCAATAAATATTTTATTCTTGTCGTTAGAACCACTGACGATCGTTGGTGCAACGGTAGCGATCCTGCCTTTCGCACCGCGATCCTGGGTTCGAATCACGGAAGGGGCAATATTTATGTGATGAGTACGAGTATTTGTACTTGGGTCATGGGTATCCTATATAAATTTCTATAAATATTACATATCTATGTATTATATATGTATATCTATCCGTTACCTCAGTAACCATAACACAAGCCTTACAGTGCTTGTTTCTTCATGGTTGCAATCTTTTGGCATAAAAAAAATACGTACTGCTATTTTTTTTGTAATGTGTAATGCAATTAATAAATAAAATCTAGATCTACAAACGGCAGCCGTGTATATATAATATAACATTTGTCATAAAAAAAAAACTGTCAACGAAAAACCTTTTATGAAAAGTTCACGTCCGCTGTCACAGGATTTCCTTAGAATCGATGGCAATGCGGAAATTAAATGATCCGTTAGTTTCAAGTCGTCACTATGAGTGGTGTTTAATTAAAACGCTACTTCCAATCATTGAGCGAAGCTCTCTTTTAGTCAACTCACAAATTCCGCTTGTCTCCCTCCTGCTACCTAACGGTTTAACCGATTCGAACGAATTTTGGCATGAACATACATGATTATAACCTGACGGACATAGTAAAAAAAATATAGACTTTACCATGGAGGAATAAACACCGAAGGAAAAATTCAAAAGCTGATCACAGCCAAACCGCTGATACTACATTGATGAAATTTGGCGCCGAAACTCACATCGTGGTCGTGACTAAAGTGCAAAAAAAGTTTTGAAATCGGACATACCATGGAGGAATAATCACCCTTCAAAAATCTAATTGCTTCGCTCAGTATTTGCAAACAGCAGCATGTATTGCAGACCTAGTATAAGTTGTGAAAGGAATACCATTTCAAAATCGTTTAGTTGTTTTAATGAACTTTAACCTCACACTAATATAATTAAAAGCTCATCAACTTTTAGTATTTAAATATGTTTTGTCAATATTCAATTCCGATAAAAATCTTGTATAACAGTTTTGTTCGCAGTCGACTTGAATTTTCCTGCGCGGTTTGGAAGCCTTATTATAAAGTTAAAAATAAAGAATTGAAATAATACAAAAAAATGTCTCTCGATTATAGAACTGGTCATTGTTATTCTAACAATGAAGAATCACTCGAATATCAGCTTAAGTTCTTAGAAGTACGACGTGATAATTTAGATTTTGTGGTGATCTATAAAATATTTCATAACATTTTTGATACCCCTTCACTGCAGCAGAAAATCTTTTATAAGATGCCTCGCATAAATGAACATAAATGTCGCAAAAAATCATCCCAAGTTGTTATTTTTTTGTACAGTTAGAATATATTTTTAAGAAGTGCCTGTGCTCTTTGTAACGATAACTTAGCTGAAGGCAAATTGTTTTGCTGTACATTGAGATCATTAAGGAAAAAAAAATAACATAAATAATATGAAAATGTTACATTAAGTAACTACAGGTCTCTATTATAAAATTAATTAAAATTAGTTATTAACCCACTTAAACCTACCGACCCATGTATGGGTATTAAGAATTTAAAAAATCTACCGTCTTTTTTTGATACGTTAAAAACAAAATACACATATTTTTAGAAAATTTAAGAGGTACTTGTTATTTATAATGACAAGTAACATAGTAAATCAAAACATTACCAGTTGTTATTTGCGGCCGAAAAATTGTGAATCGAAAATTGTAAAACATATCCTCAAAAAAGTAAGTTTATATTAATTTACCGTTATTATTCAAAAAAACAGTAGTGAAACTAAAAAGTATATTACTTTAGTAATATTCATATTGTAAAGAAAATTAAAATTATCTTTATTTTTACCCTTTTATTCAGCTGTGCATTCCATGGCCCCATACATGGGTCCGTCGGCACAAATATAGTACTTTTAACTTTTTAAATGAATATAGTTGTTATTTGTTATTCCAGAATATTTTCAAAATATTGAGTGAATTAAATGTTAATAATTATCTAGCTCCATAATGCATTATATTTGAACCACTTTGTAACGCAAATACTCCTGTCACAGATAGAAATTCTGAGGAAGAGGGTGCTATTACTATACATAATCTACCTAGTACTATTTTACGTGCATCGCAGAGGCTTTGTGTGCTATTTGGTCAATATCTGATAAGGAAAGTGAAGATGATAACATTCCTTTGACCAGTTAATAAAAGAAATCTTCTTCTTAAGCCAATGGCATCTACATCTTATAGTTCTTCGCCTTTATTCTACGTATGTTCGTAGAAAATAAGGCCTACCATTAGAGGAGTAGACACAAATAATTCTAGTTTTCTAGTTTCCCAACTCTGGAAAGACCAAAAAACTAAATACGTTAAAAATTACTTTAACCAATTATTCAATGGCATGGTAATAAACTTTATAGTGGAGAATACGAATCTATATGTTTAAAAAAATGTAATGTAACCATAATTAAACTGAAAAAGGTTTCGTTGAAATATTTCTTTATAGTGGATATGTTTCTATACAAGCTCGTTTTATGTTTTGGGAAAACATATCTGACTGTGGCGGGACTAATTCAAAATGATAAATTTACTAAAATGAGGCCTCTATTTGATTAACTTAATGGTATTTTACAAGAATAAACAACGCACTTTCCACGATAAAAAATGAGGCGTTTTCGTCAAATTATCAAATTATATAATGTAAACATAGGAGGCGTCGATCTTTCCGATCTGAATATAGGTCTATATCGAACTTCGATCAGAGGCAAAAAATATTAGTTTCCTATATTCTGTAATAGCATTGAAATGGCATAACATAATGTGTGGCAATATTCCGTAGTGACGGTGGAGATTTTGATCATCTCGGTTTTAGCAGGTCAGTCCCAAGAGCCTTTTTAGAAACGTTTCTCACAAAACGCAGGTCTTATCCTATACCAAAAAGTAGCTTTGGAGATTCATACAGTCTCGACCACATTGGTGATCTTATGTTAGTAATGATCTAAAATATAAGATATATAAAAAAAACTAGCCACATTTGAGTAGAATATGACATACATTTACATCCAAAAATGTGTTTTAAAATATTCCACAGTAATATTTATATTTATTATTAATACCCGTTATCATAAAAAAACTAATAGAAAGTTAGAAAACACAATTGTTTCAATTTTAAGCGTTTTATGTATATTTCTATTTATTACTTAGGCGTTTACTTAAACGCAGTGCTTAAGCCGACCGACCCATATATGGGTCATCAATTTTCCAGCTTTTCTGCCAGTGAAAATTTTTTTTTATATTTTTCCAAAGATACTGGGATTATAACAAACCATATATCCAAAAATCTTCTTTTTCTAAGATAAAAATAGTTTCAGGCATATCTGGGTTAAAATAGTTATATTTTATGTACCACAACTTTATTATTAAATCATATTTATTAATACGAAAATAAATACTTTAATTCAAAATAAGTTCCCACTAAAGTTTTTACTGATTACCATGAACTTAAATCAAATGTCCATTACATTGTTTAATTATTATTAAGGAAACTATGGGTCTAATATAATGTATAATGATAGTTTTTTTATATTACTGTATGTGTATGACCGTTTTTTGTAACAAAATGAAAAAAAAAATGACGTCTTTGTACTTTCCCTAGCAAAGATCTTAAAAGCTTCGATGCATTTCCAAACCAATCAGTAGCCACACTAAATTGCCTTTTAAAAAATGAAAAATGATAATAATAAAGTAGATATTTATTTATTTTTTACATTGACACTGCCATATTTCTATAAGTTATAAAATCCTTACTAATATTATAAATCGGAAAGTGAGTTTGTTTGTTTGTTTGTTTGTTCCGCTTTCACGCCGTAACTACTGAACCGATTGCTTTGAAATTGCACACGTAAAGATAAAAGTCCGGATTAAATAATAGGGTACTTTTTATCCTGGAAAAAAAATTGATATTCCCGAGGAAAAACAAAAATATTGTTTGCTTGATGGATGGATTGTAGATGGCGCTGTGTGTCGTTTAAAACAAGGTAAAATATTGCAAACGAATATAAACATGTAAATTTAGAAGCTAAATGATACGATAATGAATCCCCGAAAATGAGGAATTCCCGAGGGATGACGTACAATTTGTTTTATTGTCTAAACTGTTTTTTTACATCTACTTATATGTTGCAAACGAATATGAACATGTAAATTTTGAAGCTAAATGATTCACTAAATAACTCATTCCTCGGAATCCGATTATTCCAACAGACCTCCCATTTCAATTTAAAAGTCTACAATTTCCTATAAGGGTTTCATTTGCAATAACCATTAATAAAGCACAAGGCCAAACTCTAAGGGTTGCTGGAGTACACTTGAAAAAACATTTTTTTTCACATGGTCAGCTATGTAGCGTGTTCCCGGGTTTCCAGTGCCCAAAATATGCATGTTTTTGCTCCACAAGGGAAAACATATAATATAGAGTACCATTCAGTTTTGGTTTAACAACTAATTGTATCCAGCGTTACATCGCGCTTCTTAGATTTTTCCGTGGGAATGAGAAGTTTTCTTATAGTTGTGCTTTATACCGCAATATAACCGAATTCCACGCGGGCGAAGCCGCGGGCGGAAAGCTAGTACGACTATAAAAACATTTGTTTTTCTGTTGGGACTCATTTCGTCGATGTCCTTTCAACGCCTCTGCCAGCGGTAACTCACCGGTCAGAGCACTCGCCTGGATAGAGAAAGGTTCGAATAGCGTCAGGAGTAACGTACGATAAAAGCAAAACTGTCGCATTCTCATATTGCGACCCGTTAACGGAAAACTTCGTGGCTCTAGTGGCCAAATTTAAATGCGACTTTGTAATTACGTGTATTATTGAGATTAAAGTTTCTGAACGGACTTAGTGTACGTCATTTTCTCTAAGAAATTAGCAATATGAACCCTCGTTTTATAATAATTTTACACTAAACAGTTTAGTTCAATTGTGCACTTCATCACAAACTGGGGAAAAAAAATTATTACTTGCCTATTTTGGTGTCGACTCGTTAAAATAAAACAATCAACGAACACCGAAAACTCGTTAATTCATTCATTTAATCCTGGCGTTTCGACTTTAGCATGGGAAACAGGCACCGAAAAGGAGGCATTAACACAATCCGAAATCATAATTAATCTAATCCTACAGGCCGTGCGCTACTTAAACGAAGAAAGCCATACGGACGTCCAATACGGGTTTTCTAAAAAGAAATTACGAAAAGCCCATTGCAGAAAAACGAGATGCTCTCCCGGGAACATAACACAATCGGTACGCTATTAAGCGGTTTTGTGTCACACGCAGACATAGAATAACGTGTGTATGACACTGAACTTCTAATGGATCGATTTTGATTAAGGTTTTTTGTGTGTTTGAGTAGGGTCTCTAGATTCACAATCGGACCCGATCGCCCAGGATAACATCGTCAATAACATTTATAACTTCTCTTTCGTTAATACTGATTCTAAATAGCTTTTATTATTATACTAACAGATCTGACAAAGCCATCGGGCAACGTGTACCTACCTAGGAAGTATGTTTCATACCGTCCCTTAGCTAACAACACCGCAAAAGTCATTTTTACCAACTTTATAGGAGACGAAAAAATCGGTGGATATTTAACTAAAGTATATATAATAAGTATATTATAATACGCATATTATAAAATTATATAAACACTAGCGGCCCGTTCCGGCTTCGCACGGGTGGACAAAATTCTTTAAATTTTTTCTAGCATTCAATATAGCCTATGACACTCAGCAATAATGTGCCTTTCTATTGGTGAAAGAATTTTTAAAATCGGTTCAGTAGATCCCAAGATTACCCCTTACAATTTAACAAATATACAAACACACAAACTTTACTTCTTTATAATATTAGTATAGATAGACAGCTTTCTTCGTCTCCTGTAAAGTTGGTAAAAATTACTTATGCGGTGTTGTTAGCTAAGGGACGATAATGTAAATCAGAATTTCAATAATAGCTTTAAAACATACCATAATCTCCTATAAGTACTTATTCTAAATGTCCCTGTGAGATTTTTCATTACTGAATATCTTGATTTTACCATTTAGTAATAAATATTTACTCCACAGTAAATATTAACTTCCCTTTATGACAAAATTGCTAACGCGGCGCTATTGCTAACGGGAACCGCAGCAACATGCAGGTCGGACGCGTGCCAAATGATGTGATTCTTCACATGGTTTGACTAAACATACGTTAAATTTTTTTATAGTTGGGCAGAGTTATGCTTATTTACTAATCTTATTTAAATAATCTGTCCAATTATGCGAACAAATTAAAATTTAAATAATGTTTGTGAACATAAGCGCCAAGCACATAAAAGAACTGAAAGCCTGACATCATTTATGTATAGCTCAATGCTAATTGAGGGTTTTTTGTACTAAAGGTAGCTTAAGTGGTCATTTATTATTTTATCAAATCAGTACATATGTATAAGGAACGTTCTTAAAATGTTGCTTAGTCTGGAATATGCTGAAAGCAATATTCAATTTAAAAAGGTGGTGTGAAGGTGCTATAATAATAAAAAACCTTATTTGGATATAAAGTACTTTTATCTCTTAACGGAATCTACTTAATGTTGCTATTAAAAGTAACATCCAATATTATGTTGTTTTAAGACAACTACTAAAATAACACTTTAAAACATGTAACACTACACAATGGCAAACGTGTTGATTTCCATAAAAAGTCACGACACAAATTTCATAACTGAAAACATACACTTTAGTCTGAATATTAGCTATTAAACTTACCGACGGACACTATTAACAGCTTTTTTCACCTTTTTAATACTTACCTACTTATTATTTATCTATCATTAGAACCTGTATTTGTGCTGTAATGTGAAAATATTTTTTAAAGATCAAGAGTTTTCCCCTCATTTTCACCAGTCGCTATTTATTTCGAGTATGAGTGTCTAAAAGATTAAGATTAGTATATATTTGTAGTTATGCATACTGGCTAGAAGAGCCAGACGACAATTTACAAATACCAGGTGCTAATGTACTAAGTACAACCCCATTTTTCCTAAAATATTAGTGCTCAGTTTTTTTATGTTTTCCAGAATATTAGAAAAAAATATGATCAATATTGCCAAATAATTTTTGTCGGCGGTAATTTCAAAATGTGCTAAAGAATAGCGCCATTCATATTTTCACTTATTTGTATGTATAATTAATATCCCAGCTGAATTTTACTTAACACGTTAAACGCCAGAGCATAAAGTAATACCATATCATTCAGGCCATGTCAGACAATGGTGTCCGACACTATCCTGTTCCATATAGGCCATGTCAGACAATGGTGTCCGACACTCAGACTTATATTTGAACGTCCGATTCTCCGCGTCGGTTAATCTAACAAGGCGTTTTAGCCTTCTATTAGACCCGCGCGGCCCCCTAGTCTAATGCAACCACGCCAGCGCTCAAATATTTAAGTTTTTTTGCGAAATTTTGAGGGGTTTATTATGAACTAGCGAACTGTGTCCGCGAGCTTCGTTTCGCCTTACGATAGATTGTTGTTATATTTTATCTGTGTGTTTCTACTATATAAATACATGTATTCTACATTTAAACCTTCCTCTTGAATCATTCTATCTATTAAAAAAAAACCTCATCAAAATCTGTTGCCTAGTTTAAAGATCTAAGCATACATAGGGACAGACAGACGGAAAGCGACTTCGCTTTATAGTATGTAGTGATAGTGATGACAAAACTGGGAAAATAAAATGTGATGTATTGTTGTGTCTTCATAAATGGATTAGCCAGTTATTTTAAATATTTATTTATTAAAAAAATCATTATTAATATTAAGTAGGAACAAATAAGATAAATACGTCCAAAAGATTATTTTAAATAGATCGGTGGGAAATATTATAGCAATCTAAGCACAGAAATGGTTTTTTTGGGCAATCGTCACAGTAGGTTTTAACTTTTTTCACGTTATTCATCGCTTCAAATCTTCCCAAGATCTTAACTTTTTCTTTATAGCATTCAGAACAAGCCCTTCTTATATTACTTTTTTCCCTCTTTCTTTATCAATCTATGCTTCAACCTCTTTGGTCTTGTTTCAATAGTCACTAGTGATTTTGGTTCTGAACAATAATTACCCATGATTTCTTTTCTGAAATCAACCATAGAATTTTTTTTAACCCGGTACTTTTTGATGGAGAATTAAAGGATTGACCAAAGATGTATTGAGCACTAGATTGATAACTGGTTTTTTATACCACTTTATGCTTTTTCGCAAGCGAGAAGAATAGGCTGCAAGTTGATCTGCTAGATCAACTGCACCTTTTACTTTGTTATAGTCCGCGACAATCTTGGGCTTTGATACAGTTTTTCCCCTCTTATTGAGCGAAGCTCTCTTTTAGGCAACTCACAAATTTCGCTTGTCTCCCTCCTGCTACTTAACGGTTCAACCGATTCGAACGAATTTTGGCATGAACATACATGATAATAACCTGACGGACATAGGCTATGTAAAAAACATATAGACTTTACCATGGAGGCATAATCACCGAAAGAAAAATTCAAAAGCTGATCACAGCTAAACCGCTAATACTACATTGATAAAATTTGGCGCCAAAACTCACATCGTGGTCGTGACTGATGTGCAAAAAAAGTTTTGAAATCGGACATACCATGGAGGAATAATCACCTAAAGAAAAATTCAAAAGCTGATCACAGCCAAACCGCTGCCGCGCTGAGACTACATTGATGAAATTTAGGTGGGATTAGGTGAGGTAGTGCTTCGCTCAGTATTTGCAAAGAGCAGCAGCATTGCAGACCTAGTTTATTTTATGAAACTGTACTGAATGTTTCGCAGACAAAACGTAGACATCACGCTTGTCCTTCCACTTCATATAAATTATGCCATCAAAGCTTTCCGCAGCAGAATACTGTCCTTTTTAAGTTTGGCAGTTAAAACATCCTACCGACCGACCAGCCGATTACTGACCCGCGTGGCTTAAACGGAGGCATTTACACTTATCGTTTGCGCAGGGCCGTGTCGGCCAATAGTGGGTGACGGCGTTTATTTGGAAAAATATTTAGGTATCTACGATTTAATTATTATTTCAGTGGTTCAAAATACCTTATTTAAACATACAACAGTTAAAAAATATATGTCTTTTTTAGACATTTTTCTTTTTTTTTCACCCTTCATATGGATAGTTAGGTGTCACCCAGCATTGTCCGACACGGCGTTTAACGTGTTAAGTAAAATCTATAATCTAAGATCGCAAATTTGTTGTTTGTCTGTCCGCTCTTTTTCCGTTCTTTTTCCATTGTATGTGCGTTACCATAGCAACGCGTAAACTGCAAGTAGTTCATCTACCTGACGCTAGATAGCGCTAACGGAAAAATATTTAATAATAGAAAAAATTTAAAGAATTTTGTCCACCTGTGCGAAGCCGGGACGGGCTGCTAGTTTTGAATAAAAAACGCTAGACTAACAGAAAAAGTTTTTTTTTTATCGTGTGAATACCTACGTTACGACGGTATTATACAGTAAAATAAAAACTTAACAGATAGTCATACAAACTACGGATGAATTGGAGGTAAGGTAAACGTTCACTTTCATTTGCATAGAATAGCAATAACAGTGCCGGTTTGTAGCTTTTGTTATTTAACAGGCACTCTCTTAATCAGCTAACATTCAGCTCTAACTCCTAAACAGAGGTACTAAACAAATACTACTTAACACATTTTTAAATAAGCAGCATTGCTGTATTATTTGTTTTTGTTAGAGATCAGGAAAATCCTAATTTCAATAGAAATGGAGGTTGAAGCGTTCCACCTGCTTGGGATTACGTAATTAAGAAAATAATATCTCCAAAGACACACTGCGAGGCCTAGTGACGTAGTGAGATCGTTTTATAAATAATAAATGTAATATGGACCTCATTATTCCTCTCCGAGTTTATTTCACTAGTTTTTTTCTGCAGGGCTTCCCAATTTCTGAACGGGCAGTAGTTACAGTAATAACCAGTAACGTAAACTTAATAAAATAACTAACTGGCTTTAAACACATATTTGGTTAAATGAGTAAGTACTTAGAAATGTGCCCAAATAAAATGTTGGAGGTTGAATAAATGTAGCACCTCCAACATTTTATTTACAGTTCTGTGAAGGATACGAAACGTCAGGATTGAATAAAAAAAAAGAATATACATCCGGTTAAAATGTATTTAAACATTGTGTTTTATTACAATACTTTTACCTGCAATACGATTCTCTAACAGAAATATTTGGTCTCACGGACACATCAGCCATTACCCAAATCATCCACGGTCTCAGGATGAAATAAAGATATGGGAACGTATATTTACGCATGGGTGTAAAATATTAAACGGCGTCAGGCTAAATTATAATTCCTTTATATATTTATTTTATCGCACAATGGAAAAACCATTCATGAATTCCCTGCCATGGGCAATGCCGTGGTAGCGAGGGATATGTTGGACACTCCCACACAGCGCACGGAGCGTAGGCGAATGCCTATCCTTACTAAAAAACCACTGCGGAATACCATTACTGAAACAAAGCATCACTATTGAACCCGAAAAAAAGATGATTACACCTCAGAATTGATGTGTGAACCACTAGAGCAGACGTCTGTTACTAGCCTACTTCTTTGCAGTATTGTATCCGGCAAATAAGTTGAACATGATTTTGAAATCACGTGACATGCGCAGTAGCAAGTTTAGGTACATTATTCACTACTGCGCATGTCACGTGATTTCAAAATCATGTTCAACTTATTTGCCGGGAACAATATCACTCCTGATCCCGCTTAACCCCGTTTAACATTTTGATTAAATTATATTCTTCAAAATCACAGTTTTCGATATAACGGATTCAACTGTGCGTTTAGCCATTTATTTACAAATTTTACATTTCATGTGTTTAACAATTCTTCTTCGCTTGGCTTCACACAACACACTTTCCGGATGACGGGTATATAATATCCAGAGATTAGTAAAGCTACTTGACAGTACATACAATTTATTAGATTACTCAGCAATAACAACCAGGAAATAACAAATAAACCTTACTCAATCCACAAATACAAATCCTTTGTTTCCATTGTTCAATCTGACCCAACACTTTCGTACATCCTTACCCCATTTATTCCCCTATCTATGTCGTAACGGAGGGGCTAATGAGAAACACCCTAAAGACCAATAATAGGTACATAGACAAAATTGATAGTTCGGAAGACTTTCTCAGTAATACGAACCGGAATATCTTGTCCAAATAATCATGAGTCGAGAATAAAGTAAGACAGTTTCATTATAGAGTTTGTTAAGCATTGAAAATAATTGTTATATTTTTTTGTTATTAATACATTTAACTGTTAAAATTGTATATCTTAAGAAATTATTGATAGAAACAATTCAACTTACCTGAAATATTTGGCGGCACTCGAACCTACATCCAGCTCTCAAGGCGCATAAGTAGGTTTGAAACACACCGGAGGAGAATTGCTTTCAACACAATTTTCTATGTTAAAACTAAGTCTGTCTTCAAAGACTTTCAATACAGCGAAATACCATAAATAACCATATTAATATTTATACTTCAAGAAACATAGCATAAATATGAATATTAGCAGAGTGACGTACATCGCTTTGAAACAAGAAATTAAAATAAAATTACCGTTCTTAGTTTTAGATTTAAAGAAACATTTTTCATTTTTGTTTTCTTTTGTTCACTTCGTTCGTCCCTTATTTTTTGTTTCTTTCTCCTATCCTTGTTTTCTCTGTGTATGTGTGTGTGTGTGTGTCAATAAATATTTATGTATGTAAATATAAGTTTTAGTAATAAATATTTTTTCTTTCTTTCTTTCAAACAGGAAGGTTATTCTTGAAGAAAAGAATATTTTAATTTAATAAAGTTCCACAAAGTGTTGTTGGCTTTGCCTTAACATGAATACTTATAAATTGTATATAAAAATAAGCTCATGTCCAAAGGTTATTACAAAGCCAACGATTATTTAACGGATCGCTATGCATGGAATGGAATTGTTAATTAGCAATTTTTTCCAATCTCTGTTTTCATAAATGAATACATAAAAGTTTTAATAATAAACCTAAAAATGGTAGAGCCCTTGTTATATATGTATATACTTGTAAGATCACACGATCAAAGTTTATTAAAATTAATTAATTATCTTGTTCGGGAATCAACGAACATTGGCGAAGGTGTAAAGAATCATGTCGGTCACTATAAACGGACAAAATTTATTAAAAATAGGTCAGAATAAGCGACATTTCACTGTAAGCGAAGTCATTATATCCGACTTTGTTACAGATAATTTTATATGAAAACCAAACTTAGTTGTGTAAATACGTCATAATAGGCGGTTGGTCAATATAGGCGGAGTCATAATAAACGGATTCTACTGTATAAAGAAAATAATGTATGTGGTGCGCTCTCTTTAGCGGCAGTGCACCGTAATGGCCGCGCGAAGCCCTATTTTCAGCGTTAAATTTAAATTATTTATAATAAAAATGAAGTTCCGGGAGTTATAATATAGAAGGTAGATAGTATTTATTACTTAGGATAAATAATATCAATCTAATTTGGACGCTCTGACAGTGTCCTAGTACAAATAGCAGCACGTCAACCAAACAAACTGGCGAACTTTCTCAATCCAACTCAATATATTGAAAACAAGGTGGTGATTTTGGTGCTGGATATTGCTGAAGTATTACAAAATAGGCACTCCGAACCAGTAATATCCGAATTGGATAAATTTCCGGACTCTTCATTAAAATGCAACTTATAATATAAGAATATTACACAATGTATCTAGCTTTGCGATGCAAAATAGTTATTTAAATATTAAGTAATCTACAAAAACCGTTAGGTAGGTACTTTTATTTGTAAACAATGTTCTTCTAATGGAAGAAGTAAAAGTTTGAATAAAACAAAAGAGGGGTATATTTCTGGGTGAACTTTGATATAACTTGGATATAACTACAATAATAATCATATAAACTCCTCTTTTCTGCTGTACTCTTTATGAACTGTAGACCTCTGTTAATACAAGTGTATTTCGAGGCGGAAATGAGGACGAATGCGATAAGTAAAAGGAAATTGACCTGTCACTATTTTGGACCCACTCCTGTGATGGCATAGACAAATTACGGTACACTTGTAAATAGAAAGTACTTGTAGGTACTGACCTACTGTCAGCATCAGAGGTACAATCAACGACACATTAACCTTTAAAACTGTCAAAATTCCTTATTCGATTTTGATGATGGATGTCCGAGGATTTCTTAGACCAGTTGACAGAACCAATGCAATTTTCCAGTAGTAGTTGTGCGATCGGTAGAGAGCACCGCCATAATTCTATAGGAGCAGAAGAACGGATTTCTTGCTATCGAAATTTTATATTATTTGTTCCTCCTGTAAAAGCCTTCGTTAGGTGGTAAAAAGAGTATGTTATGATTACGTGTCCCCGCTCTAGCTGCATATATATACACTTATATGATTTAAAATATTAGTCAAATAAAACGAACAAATAGAAAACAGTCTTTTATTATACAAAACAAAATAAAAAGACTATTCACGAGGTCGCTCTTGAAATAAGTTTATTTATTTATTTGCCTTTGAACAGGGTGTACACTGAAGGTCTTAATCTAACTTCACTTAAATAAAAGTCGGAAGTAGAGGTGCGCAAAACAGTGCTTTAAAAAGTGATGTGATGTTTATCATATCACTCGTTGAAGTAATATTACCCAAAAGCATTACGCATTACTTTGCATTACAGTAACATACCTAGTTCAAGACATTACAGTATTAGATCCGCGCCTACTGTAATGTGATGATGATGTATTATGATATTATTATAAGTAAGTTTAATGTGTAATTATAATATAATGAAAGAAATAAACATGGCTACATGGTACGTAACATATTAAATACCAGTGCCTAAAACCAGGTCTAAAAAATTGCATTTTTTACTTCATGAGTAGATTATGATGACTGAAATAAGAAATTATAATCCGTATAATACGTACAGAAATAATCGATTTTTATTATGGATAGATTGGTATATTTTTAGGCTATAGCTTGCGACAGCTTAAAGTAATTTTATTTAGGCATTTTTGTTAATTTTATTAATAAATAAACGTAGTTGTAATACCGGCAGTTCAATGGCTGTTAATAGGTAAGTTGACTTAATAAGTTAAATAATGAAACAAATAAAGAAAGCTCCCCGTAGATGACGGGAATCTAACGCAGAGCTTTTCATTACTTTAGGCGATCGCTCTAGCAGTAATGAAATAAAATAAAAATTGAAATTGAGCTTTTTCTTCCTACTTGTAAAGTATAATCATTTTTTAATTTACATTATTAAACACAGTACATTGTTCATTATTTTGTATTTTTAGATGGACTGTACAATTAATGTATTTTTATATTACGTTTATTTTTTCCTATTTTATTGTATATTTGGTAACGTAATTAATTAAGTAATGTTCAACTCAACACAATCAAAATTTGATAAAAAAGATGGATAGCAACGCGCGTTAGAATATCTAAAATATCAATTATCTCATTCGCACACGCATTACGCATTACGCATCACGCATTACGCATCACGCATTACACATCACGCATCACAACCATTTCTCTTTCGTTCTTTTGTACAGTTCGTACTTCGTTCGAGACAGCGTCGCCGCCGGCAGCTTCGCGTACTTGCGAAGAGGCGTTCCGTTTGAAGTAATGCGTGATACGTGGGGGCTGTCCATTAATCACGTGAGGCTCGAAAGGGGGGGGAGGGGTCCATTAAAAAAATCACGAAATATCACAAGGGGGGAGGGGGGGTGTAGTAATATATCACGTGTATTTATTTTTTAGCAAACGCGCGATACTGAACCGAAAAGAGGCGTGACATGTATTTATTTTTTCGTCAAACGCGTACAAAACAAAAGCGGCTTTCTACTTCAGTACAAAGAAAAAGCTAAGGCACATGTGAATTCTTGTCACAAACAACTGAATCCGAGCTATAATATCTAGACATACACAATGTTCGTCCTTCCCGCATCCTCACGTGAAGATCGAACGGTATATCGAGAGAGATTCTCTGCGAAAATGATAACGCCGAGTGGCTTGATGAAACCGATGTTGATCTTCAACAAAGCATTGTGCCAACAACTGACTTGCAAAATGCTTATCCAGTTATTGGTGTTGAAGAAAGTCTTGCTAATCCGTGGTCTGAGGATACTGTACCTACATTAAATTACGTTCATGTATTAGGACAAAAAAAGTTTTTCGCATTTTTCCATTATTTTTATGTCAGTCAAAAACAAGCTGCAACCTTTCTGTCTTACTATTGTAGTCTTATTGTAATAACGTTATTATTGTAGTCTTTAATCTATAGTATAAGATCACAGTAGTTCGTGTGTTCGTCTGTTCGCTCTTTTTCCCGCTCTTTTAACGTTAACATAGCAACGCGTTTTTTCCATTGTTGGGCGAAAATGGGAAAAAGTCTTTGTTTGCATACTACCCAGTGCTGCCCCCGATATGTCTGTACTGCCCAGTGCTGCCCCCACATGTCTGTACTGCCCACTGCTACCCCCACATATCTGTACTGCCCACTGCTACCCCCACATATCTGTACTGCCCACTGCTGCCCCCACATGTCTGTACTGCCCACTGCTGCCCCTGACATGTCTGTACTGCCCAGTGCCCCCCTACATGTCTGTACTGCCCAGTGCTGCCCCCGACATGTCTGTACTGCCCAGTGCTGGGGGGCATGTCTATACTGCCCTGTGCTGCCCCCGACTTGTCTGTACTGCCCCCGACATGTGTGTACTGCCCAGTGATGCCCCCGACATGTCTGTACTGCCCAGTGCTCCCCACACATGTCCGAACTGCCCAGTGCTGCCCCCACATGTCTGTACTGCCCAGTGCTGCCCCCGACATGTCATGCGAAGAGAGCACGGGCCAGCTAGTTTTCTATAATGAAAAAAGATGATACTTATACCTGTATTTTATAAATATTTAAAAAAAACTTAAGATTCTTTGTAGGTACTAAAAAATACACGTGATATAGTGGGGGAAGGGGGTAGTCTTAAACCTCACCATGTATCACCAAGGGGGAGGAGGGGTTAAAAAATGCCAAAAAAAACATCACGTGATTAATGGACGGCCCCTTGCCATGCTCACGTAATAAGTGATGATGCATTACGCGGCTAGGTAATATTACTCGAGTGATATTACAGCCATTACTTACACATGTCTAGTCGGAAGTCAAATTCATGCCAAAAAGATCTAAATTACATCAATAGATTAGTAGGTACTCCGGAAAGTGGGAAACTAAGTCTTTAGTGAAGTGACACGTCTGTGTTTTGGTGGAGTTAAAGTTGACCTAATAGTTTCATGTGGAGACGGCATAAGGTCAACTGTGTTTCATTTTCATTAGGAACGAACTGACTCTTTACTGGCGTTTGCGCTGTATCGATATGTATGGTGGCCGTGCTGTCGTCTGTATACCTACCCAACAACTCTGGACAGAATCAGATCCTTGATGTGGAGCCAAGAAAGTCTCGAGAGAGAACGGATTCTTTAGAAACTCCGGCGTCGCTAGCCATGAAAACAGTAGAGCAGCTGTCGATAACGACCCTTGTCGACCAAAACCTTGTAGTACAAAAGCCAACTTCTAAAATCTTAATTTCTTTGACCATAGTAAATTTTCATTGATCATAGTAAATTGTAATTCTTATCTATGCTACATTATCAGCACAGGTCGTACTGTCAAGTTGGTTAAATGCAACCTCCATTCCTTTGGAAAATCGTATTTTCACAGTCCTCTTACCAGTGTATTACTCTAGTTTACTTATCCATAAAAACAGATTGAAACTGCATAAAAATTTGGGCAAATTGTAATACTAAATAAAAAAATTTAAGTTCGAGTATAATTATTATATTTTATATAAAACTTGTAATATAAAAAATGCAAAACGAGATACAACATAATATAGTAAATTTCATTGAAATTTAGTCATCTACAAAAGAATCATTAGTTTTATTAAATTTTTTAATATATAGCTTCGAATATCTCTACCATCTCACGACACCTAAATCATACTTACATTTTTAGCTAACTTCGATTCACAAGTGATAGAAAAGTTCACAACTCCAATGAAATATTTTAACGATTGCTTGCATATATACATTTTGAAATAACAATACCTAGTTAGTCAATAATGGACTTTACAAAAGCTGACAATACAGACTTATTATCCTTAAACTTGGAAATGTTATGGACTGGACAATACAACAAAAAAGTTGCCGAAACATTAATCCATTTCTAGGTTTGCCCATTAGGTGTTTGAGGAAATAGTTTCCAAATTTTCAAATTGCTAATTTGCTTTTCTTTGCTCACATTTTCTATCAGATAAAAAAAAAAACAAATATTAGGTCTTTCTAATGCATGAAGTATTTGATATCGAAAACCCAAACTATATTTGATAGTGAAGAGGAAGCTAATCTCTCACGGCCGATGATGATAAAGACAGTGATACTAGGTTGTCTGTTAATATTTTTCTCTGAGAACCAGGCAGTCTGGCACAATCACCACTAAGTTGAGTCTGAGAGCTATGTCACTACCAGGTAAATAATCTTTAAAAACATTTTTATGATAATTCTTCTTAAAACAATTTTATTTGCTAAGCAGATAAAAAAAGCAAGCAATTTTTTTGTCTTATTGTCCATTTAGGACTGATAAAGAATCTTAAAGACTTAGACTGATGCCAAATAAAAATTGAGGCAAAACTAATTATACTCTAGAAAAAATTATATTCGTAATATGTCAATCACACATCATTTATGATGTGTTGTTACCATTATTTTATTTAAAGTTTGAACTTTTAAAAAGTACTTTTAACATAAAATATCGCCCATAATATATTTAATTACACTTCCACACTTATCGCATATTTAAATAAAACCATATTTACAACAGCTCAAATTGTTTTTTTTTTATATTAAATACTGACAGTCAAACTTCTTTACAGAATCTGTGATCACACGACCATTCACATAACCACTTGTCAGTCCACGGTAGCAATGGCTACCGATAGCCAACACCCCTCATCAGTCCCTGGTAGCAATTCTACCATATTAAAATTTCCTAGCTTCATAATTTAGTGAGAAAATGGCAATTTTATCTAAGAGTCTGACATTTTTTTCCCAATTAGTGCAGCATTAGGACTGTAGAGGTGTGGACGTGCGGTAGCGGAATGACAAGTGGATACACTTAGTAGAATAAATATTGTATTGGTTTTGCCCATTAAAGTTATAAGATTACTACAATTACTATATTTAAAGAATATTGCATCTCTTACATAACGTAATAAAGGTTGTATTTATAAAGCTTATATTTTCAATCTCACAACAATATGTAATGTAAATTCATATTTTCTTACATTTTATTATTACCGTTGAACATAGAATAAAGTGACATACATACAGTTGTCAGATCCAGGTGGCCTTCTAGAACCATAAAGACCTATTACTTAGTACTAAACTAAGAGCAAGTTAAGAAGATTAGTTAGAGATCTTTGTTTAAAAGGCATAAAATGCAACAACTAGTGTTCAACAGATATCTTATAGCGTGATGGCTGATGAACCATATTTTACTACCAATGAGTGACCATCATCATTAATGTTTGCACTGCTTTGAAAATGAGCCATAACCTACAAAGACAGGCCCAGTGTTGATTGGTGATTATGTTTGTCTATCCTGAGACCAATTGCTATCAAAAGCTGCTTTTTTAAGATCAACATGTAAGATGACACTTTTATACTAATCACTAAGTACTGCTAGTGCCATCTCTTTAGATATGTTGTCCGACATACAGTTTCTATTCTCATTTTCTTGCTCGTCACTAGACCACCAACTCTCATCATCGTCCTGTATAAAGCACAAGAATAAATCATCTTCATAAGTAGGAAAGTAGTATTCTGGTTGATCCCAACTTTCCTTACTTAATATCCAATGTTTAGTTTCTTTCAAGTGCTTTTCCAAATTCTTTACATCATCAAATTTTAATTCACATGAGAAACATTGTTTCAAATGTATCTGACGACGTATGTAGTTAACTATTTTAATTTTGTGATAAAAGTCTAGACCAGCTGTTATTGCTGCAAAAGAAAATTCATGCTGGTTATCCATATGTTTCAATATATTTTCATATTCCGGCTCTGTATGCTCACAAAGTAGGCAAGTAATCAGGGGCCCGTTTTCTTCTGTCCAATCTGACCACTCCGGGTCACTTTCTACATTAGAATCTTGCTCATAATCAGGTAATCGATGTGACAATTGATTATGACTCTTATAATTAAATGGCTTTAAGTTATTTTTAGGCTTATCACCAGTATAGTTGACTAGAAAAAACTTATCATACTCTTTATTATCAGGGTTTATTCTCTTGTGACCTTTTTTACGCATATGCTCTTTGAGCACAGTACGATCCTTAAAACGACCTTCACAAAATATGCAGTGTAATTTTTCTAACTTTGTAGACACGGTATTTATTAAATCATCTATAAATATAAGATTATCAGGCTTAGCAATGTGAAAGTTATGTTTCTCATATAGATGATTTAAGTACATTGCTCTTGTACCCTTTGAAACAAATCTACAAAACAAACATTCCCTCTCATAATTTTTGTCCTCTCTTTCAAACTGATGACTCTCAAGTAACTTTTCTAACTTATTTTGATGCAAATTAGAACGGAGTTCTTTGTCCTCTGGTAGCACATCACTTAATAGGAAGTATTCTTCATTTTTAGATTTAGTACCATCTGGTTTGTTGTCTAACAACATTGTAGTACAATAAAACGGTAAGCTCTGATCTGAAAGACGAATAAAAATAAGTTAAAACATTACTATATACCTACATTGAGTAATCCTTAACTTTGAAGGTTTGAATAAATATGTAATGAATAGGTACTGAATAAACATAACATGGTTTATTCAACAGAAGGTTCAAGGTAATGTTTAGTATCTACATGGTTATGAACTGTATCGAACATGCTTTGTACACTAACCTTTAAATCTTAACCTCCAGTATTTCATATATGCATTTAGATCTGCTATTTGGTTTACATCAGAAATAACTAAACGGTGTATCATAAATAAATGAGTAAGTAGTTGCTTCTCAGCTGCGGGCAACATGTATGTTTCATCACACAATACGCACAGACATTCTTCCGGTTCGTCACTTTTGAAAATGGTGGGTTTTTCATTTTTCTGATGTAATGTCAGTGGTCCAAAGTATTCCTTTTCACCCTTCGACATAGCCATAAATAATTACTGCATTTACAACTGTTTATTTATCTTCATGAAAAATTCTTTTGGAAACACCGCAATTACGATTAAACTGGTAGACTTACATTATAAAACGTCAAACTCGAAGACTTTGTTTTGGTAAGTTTTCCCATAAGTCAGGCAAAAGATACAAAGCCCATACAGCCTAGTCTTTAGTTATTTTTATCCTTCATTAGATAATGATGAGAGCCGATCTATAAATGATGGATGAAAATATAGTCAAAAAACTATAAAACACACTTTTATATTAAAACGAAATAAAAAGTAAGAAATAAATTTCAATATGAAATTTCAGTAATTAACAAGAAAATGTTACTGTACTAAAAGCATGGGGTGCTCGATATCGATTGTTGTATTTTTTTATTTATATATTAATTTATTACCAAGATACCTTATTATTTTTATTTCAAAATGCAGAGTTAGTGTAAAAAGAAAGTCGTACAAAGCACCCCACGCTTGTCTTAAAATGACATTAATTTTCTCATTAATTGTATTCAAATCAATTTTTACTTTTTAGTTCGATTTACCATAAAAGCGTAACCTTTAGTTTTTTTTAAACTATAATTTAATGTAATTTTAATTCTATCTGCTACAGAAGCGTGATTTTTTTTATAATTTATGTCATTCGTTATTACTTTTCATATCTTCGTATTTTAAATCTATTTTCGGAATATCTCCTATGTGACTATTTTTAGTTATTTAGTCACTGATAAGTATGCAAAATTTCAAATTAATTTGACGGGCCAAAATCGCTTTAGAAGATTCCGTTAAAAACATAAAAACTAACAAACATACAGGTGAAGTTAATATAAGCGTGTTAATTATAAGCGTATTAACCTGTTTTATTTTAAGATGATATATTTTTAGTTTTAAAAATTGTTAGAAGCAATTTTTGCTCTGACCTTGTAAAGGATAATTCCCTCTAGATGTTTACGAGTAGTGATCTAAAGCTTTATTCGAGTAAAACTAAACGTTTTAAGTTCTGTTTTAAACTTTCATGGTCACTAACATTATAGTAATATAAGTTATTTACGGGATTGCTACCATGTACCTTGTTTTTGAGTTTCCGATATTTCGGCACTGTTGCAAGTGCCATGATCACGGAGCCACTGAAGTAATTGCGGATAGGCTGTTATTGGCAGAAATATCGGTCTACCCTCCGACGAAGTCTCTTATTGCGTTCGTTACCCGTACCCGTACGGTAGGAGTGACTGACAAGATCTCAAACATACGGAATAAGTAGGTACGTACATACTCGCTAAATACTGTCTTCACTCCTGTACGTAAGGTTTCACAATACCTACGGTCTCCTAAAGACAACTTCCCCTTGGAGAAACCTGGTGTCTATAAGATCGATTGCAGCTGTGGCATTTCGTACATTGGCCAAACAAAACGAACAGTAGCATGCCGAATAAGGGAACACATAAAAACAATCAAGAACAACGATAAGCGGAAATCGGCCATCGCGGAACATTTGATTGATTCTGATCCTAACCACTGGATTGACAGATTATTTCGACAGAACGCCACTACATACCAAGATTGGTCAGGGAAGCGATTGAAATAACAAAACATGAAAATTTCAATCGTGAGGACGGGTTTAAATTGTCGAATATCTGGAATCCTATGGTTCGTATGTGTAAAAACCGAAAAAATCAAAAAGTGTCGTGTCGCGATCCGATACTGTAAGTGTTGTGTGTCGAGAACAATTCCAAGTGAATAGTGAGAATGTGAACAGTGGTACGGGTAACGATCGCAATAAGAGACTTCGTCGGAGGGTAGACCGATATTTCTGCCAATAACAGCCTACCCGCAATTACTTCAGTCGCTCCGTGATCATGGCACTTGCAACAGTGCCGAAATATCGGAAACTCAAAAACAAGGTGTACATGGTAGCAATCCCGTAAATAACTTATATTACTATAAAGTTTTAAGTTCTCTCTACCAAATCTGAGAATACATTCATAAACGTAAACAGCGATGCAAATGAATTCGTGGAAAAATTTTGGGTATCACCTTAGCTACAATCCCTTGAGATAGTAAATTATTGATACCCAAATCGTCTTCATATATTTTTGTCAATATATACCCTTTTTTTAATAAAACACCATTTCAATTCTAAATTATTATTGAATTATTTATGACTTAATAAATTATTTTTTGCACGTTAAAATAGTTAATTATACCTTGTATTTGATCTTAAGTTGGAAGCGTGAGAATTTTCAGTCGTCGTGGAGTGCATAAATAATATTACCAATATCACAGATTTTTTTGTTATTTCCAGTATCGTAATATTGTATTGTAAGTTTTATCAAGACTTACTTTATGAGAGAGTCATAAGAGATCCTTCTTTTTATGTATTTTCTTTGTTTGTTCTTTTTTCAATGCTTGATTTTGGACAGTGAAATAATAATGGTTAGTGTGATTTAATAAATTTATTACCCTATAATTATAGAAATCCTTAAACAATAGTTATGTACAAAAAAGCTATAGGAACATAAACAGTGGGTAAACTGTCTAAATAAATGCCTCAATAATATGACTAAAATATTTTGTTTTCACTTAAAACAATTACTTCTAAAAAGATATTAAGGCCTCTTTCACATCAAAATACTATTACAGGAAAGTTCATTTGATCTAAATCAATTTGACTTCTTTGAAACTTATTTTATCTTCGAAGTTAAGTATTCGAAGTTTTTCAAGGCGATGTTTATAAATTATGATTTCTTACCTATATAAAATAAGAAGTAAGTCTGGATATAAAGATAAGTTAAATGAATCCCTTTGTTAGAACTGCAATTTCCTGTTGCTCAAAAATGAATATCAGTTAAAACTAAAGTTGTAACTAGACGAAACGTGCTTTGTTCAATACATTGATCTACTTTGTACAGACAACAGCACGTAAACTTACCACAAACTGTTTTTTTTTTATTTGATATTTTGAGCATTTTCACACCACGTTTTTAAAACGCCGTCGACGCTCGCTTGTATTGAGACAAACGTGATACTCACGTGAATCAAAGGCAGCTTGATTATGAATTTATGTAGATGTTTAAAGTTCTATCTTTGAATAGCTGCATAAACTCAGTCTCTCGCTTAAATCGATACAAATGGGATGATAACGCGCATTTAAATTGATACAGACTTGCTCTGTGCGCGTCTGACGCGCGTTTCTAAATCGCGCGTCGGTAGCGCGTTTATAAAACGCAGTATGCATAGGTCTATAAGCTCTATGCGTTAAGGCAGAAACACACTGTCGTGTTGTGGTGTGTCGTGACGGTAGTGTTACACACTTACTCGTATGTGTCGTGGAGGGACGCGCTCTGATGTCATATTTGAATAGTATTAATCGAATTATTGTAATTATTGCAGTGATTTCGAAAATCATATTAAATTTTTTATCGTTTATAACACTTTTTGATAGCAAGAAAAAAAAATAAAGTATCACTAAACTCACGCTATAAATTTGCTAAGACTGGATGAATGTGAATTTAATTGTATTGTTCGAATAAGTTCAAATACTCGTAGTTAGTCAGACATTTTTAACAAATGAAAATCAAATCGCGCGTAGAAAATCAAAAGTCGCGCTGCGTTGCGCTAGAAACATATTGTGTTGGATTTTGTTACGATTATGACGCGTCAAAACCCAACCATCGCTCTAACACGATCGGGTTCGAACTTTCGTTTCGAAGTCGGTGCTATGACAAATAGCGCTGCGACACAACACACTGGAATAATTTGGTCCTAGACATACTAAATACATGTACCTCTCTAACACTCCAGGACACAGTAGTATGTTTCAGCCTTTAAACTTAAAGCGGAAAGTTGAATGGACTATACAGTCATGAGCAATAAATTGTATACACCGTAGAATCATGCCACATTACATCAATTATTTTTTGATGTGTAACATCTTCCCTCTTGCTTTCCTGCAATTTGTGGGAGTGATTTCGTGAAATGGGATGGAAGTGTATAACAGGAAGTCGCGAAAGTGCGCGCTATTCGATTTGACGAATGAGCGCGCGGTTTTAGAGTTTACCGTCAGATAGTACCAACCAATTTTTCGAGAGGTCGGTACTGTCAGCCATCAGCTGAGCACTTAAGTTACAGTGTTGTAAATGTAAATACGGTGCATAAAGTTTGCTGTTATATAAAACAATTTATATACTTCAAACACATAAATAAACATTGACTGTTGATAATAAGTTTCAATAAAGTGCAGATCATTGGAAAAAATTCAAGTAGGTAATAATAAATAATTTATGAAATTAATCTTTTATGAAATTAGTCTTTTTTTAAATAATGAACTGAAGCTCGAAATTAATGCAAATCGCAATGTTTCGACAATTAACAATGGGACTGTTATTGATGCAGTTTTTCAGCGTGTTCTAAATACTCCAAAATCACAAGTATCTGTCTCATATTTTAGTTATCATAAGTCTATTATATCTACTCTCCCTCTAATTGGACACTAATAATAACTGTATTTAAAACGAAAAAATTGCATTACTCCTAGTGTCGATTAAATGAAATACAATTTTCATTAAAAACAATTATTGTTTGTTGTGAAGAATAATATCAAATAATACTTGACCCATTTTTTTCAGAATATAATTTTAAAATTGCTTTTTACTAAGGTGAGATGTCAAATGCTACACATCATTTGCGACTACTGTAAGCCTCGCTCGTTTTTTTTATTTCTAAACTGTTGTCTCTTTGGGCCAGGCCACAACACTGCGTTGCGGCGTCGTATCCTAAAAACAACATCGCACAACAATGTGATGCGATGTCGCAACACAAAAATTTCATCAAACACGACATCGTACGACAAGACGCTAACCAACGGTTTAGTTTCTAGTGAGACATGCACCGTACTACGCGTGTTACGCGTCGTAGATTTTTACGATGCGACGCCGCAACGCAGTGTTGTGGTCTGGCCCTACGTTTTCAGCCGTTTTAATGTGTCATGGTTCTACGGTACATACTTATGTATCTTATTGCTCGTGACTGGACAACACTTGTTATTCCAAAATAATAATCAATCGATTGTGACTGCTTATCGAGAAATTAAAGTACTTGACTATTAACGATCATATTAAACTACCTAACATTCTTATAATTATAGTACTTAGATAAACAAGCTTTACAAGTTTCTTGCTATGATATTTCTAATCAATGACGAGAAATAACAAAGCTTAGCAATAAAAAAATACTTTGTGTAAAAATGCGTTTTTACAAGAAATACAACTGTGTAATCTTAAATATCAAAATCTTATCTATATAGATACCAAATTTCATATACATTGTAAGAGCAGTTTCCGAGATACGCAAAATTTTATATACAAGAACTGTTCGTTTAATATAATTAAATTTGACTACCTAGTTTTACATAATATTTACAATAAACACAGATCTACTGTTCCTTGGAGCTGTGAAAAACTCAAACTTCTAAGCCAACGCAATCAAAAGATACAGCCGTTTATGCCGCAAAATTCCGCAAAATTTCGACACTCGCAAGGGAATCAGAACCTACAGGATACTTCCCGTGGACTCAAAATCTTGAAATTTGGTACAAAGCAACGTCTTATAGCACAGATAAAGGAAAAATTGCGAAAACCGTATATTTTTAGTTACGTCATATAATAAAAATAATTTACGGAACCCTCAGTGCGCGAGTCGCATTTGGCCGGCTTTTTTTTATTTCTTTTACAGAGCCAGTGTATGTTTAGCCCTTAAGAATGGTAGGTATCCTTTCGGTGGTACTACAGAGAGCACATAATATTGCGATATAGTACTGTAAGGCAGCGATTACATCTTTAATTTTTCTAAAGCCAGTTTTGATGTGAAAACCATCATTTGAGGCTGTTAGTTCGCTTTTATATACAGGCAGTACAAGTTACATTTATGCTTTGTAGTACTTACACTATCGCGCCGTTCACATATCGTAATGAAGTCACTATAAACGGATCAATAGACAAATAAACTTTTTTTCTTTTATATTTTTGACCTGTCTTCGTGTTGAACACGAAGGAGTCTCAACATCAGGATTTAGTTAAAAAAACGCTATGGTTTATTGATCTATTTGTTAAGGTATAAGTAATCAGAAGGGATTAAGTTAGTCTCTAAATCTTATTTAGTTCTTGATAGCGTACTAATGCCCTCAAAATAATAAAAACAATTTACTTTCAGTAATTCTAAAAATTACACATAATTTGTATCAAAATTAAAACATATAAAAGTAATAATAAAAGCGGGATAACCCTTAGCTATATATAGCAGTATCTCAGTTCTTCAACCGTTTTTACACCGCGTTAAGAGATCAGACGAAGAGCCAGCGTAAGGTTTCAGACCATCACACTTTTAAAATTATCGATAGGTTTTCTTACAACAAACATTGCAATTTTATTGTAAGTCATCTTTGCAAGATAGATTGGTATCAGCGTATAACATTTTATAGGGTACCGGGCTTCCTTTTGTAGTCGCTGTCACTTGTATTGCGTATTTTCTTCCAGCTCGGAGTCCATTTATTTTCTGAACTATAACTTTACTTCTGTAACAAGACGTAACTCATTTTAAATTGTTAAACTAAAGGAAATTACTTAAAAAGTTTAATGAAATAATGAGAAACCATCAATAACTATGATAACACCATCAATGTTAACAACAACTAACATTTCCAAAATTTACCAAAAATTACTTATAAAAAAATATTAAAATAACTAGGCGATGCAGTCGCTAAGCATAAAGCTACGCTAGCACCATATATTGGAGCGGAGCGTAATACCTAAACAAGATTTTTTTTTCTTGTTTAGATGGGAATTTTTGCGAATTGCAAAATTCGGGTTCCGTCACCATCTGGTCCTAAACCCGTTGATTCGATTCCACACAAAAAATATTAAATTCGGTTAAGAACTCTGGAAATTATGGCGTAACAGACATTGCGCCATTGAAGCTGAGCCATGGAAGCTGCGCTCGCTTCGCTCGCTCCGCTCCAATTATCTCCTACAATACTTTATCATTGACCCCGAAATATCATCCAATTAATTCTAAATACTTGTTGACGTATTTATTTTTGTTAGATGATTTGAACATGTAAATAGAAACTCAATAGTAATTTCCTACCGTAAAATTATAAGTTGCCTATTTCTATTTAATCTTCTAATCAAGTGATCAAATGAAAAAGCTTTGTTGTTATTTTCTAGTAAGTATGAAATGCTGAGTTCTAAAATTATATCCAAGTATAAGCTTAGTGAGTAAACAAGTCAATACGTGGCTTACCAAATATAAAAAAACGAAAGCATTAAAAATTATAATGTATCTAAACAAAATTAAATCTGGCCAAAATATGAATTATATTTAGAAATGAAATCGAAATAAGAAGTCTTAGTAGTGAATAGTGAAATAACTTACTGTGGTCGTTGCAAACTATTGAAACATTGGCTTCGTACTAAATACTTTCTTGTTAGTGAACAAACATTGTTTTCTCCACTGCTACTTTCTCGCACTGTTACACAGTATCTGAAAAGAAAAAATTAATAAAAAAATGTTTATTATTGAATAGTATTAAAGATGTGTCTATATTTATGATTTTTATATTTAACACTATTAATGCTATTTTATATGATAAGTTTTAATACAAACATACTAGAAAAAATCGACTCGGCTCACAAGTTATTCTCAAACGAGACTTGAACCCGCATAGATTACCGCATCATAAATTGAATGGCTGTTTCACCTTAATCGAATTTCAAACATTTAAAAACGTGTCTTTTCAATGCGAGGATATTTCTCTCATTGATGAGGCAATGCTGGCCTAAAGCAAAAAAAAACCAAATATGTGTAAAAAACAACAGGTTGTACTTCGGGAGTGCCGGCAGAATTGAAAACATGAACATTAACGTTGTGCTTTTTTGATATTTTGGAATGGTTAGGGAATAATTTCGCACGAATTGCTTTATTTATCAGTATAAAAGTACTATTATTTGTTTGGTAAAATACAATATTCATTTATTGCGCTATCGTACACATACATGACAACAAACACACACGCACACGCATCGCGCAAGCACCCTGCGCCGCCTAAACGAAACAGCAGGACCAGGCATACATTTTCGCCACGCGGTAGAAAGATAGGGGGAATATTACTTCCTCTCCTACGCCGCGCCGGCGGTCTACTCTCCCTCCGTCTTACAAATTTTCGATCAGGTCGAGTATCCTGACGCGAGTTTAACATTTTTTAACTATCCCAAAAAGTGCACAACGCCGCTAAAGAAGTTTTCACTTCAAAAAATTGTTTGATTTTACTAAACAAAAGTGCCTTAATTCACCTTATAACACTGGTAGCGTTATGCGTTGCTGGCAAAAATGCAATATCAAGTGATTTGCAAGACCTCTTAGGTCTTAACTCTCTGACAAGGGAACCATCTTCTGACAGTTCAGGCATATTTAATCCCCACCTGGACGTTGACGCTGCTACCTGAAAAGCAAGAAGACGTTTTTTTAATATACTCACTCGAAAAACGTTCTTATTGTACTATTATAAAATTCACGTACACTTTATATCATTTAGGTACCTGTTACTGTTACAGAGCACTACTGTAAAGATTTAATAATGAGTTTTGGAGGCGGTTATGTCAGTGGCCCTTTTTCTAATAGGTTCATCACTATTCAGAAAATGTAAAATCATAAGTTTTTCAATTGGAAGAGGTGCTTCACTTCTTTCTTCCTTTCTTCCTCTTCATGCGTGAAAAGATAGCAGTGACATGTATCTTAAGTAACAAGGCAAATAACGGAACTTCCAACATACAAGGTGTCTCAAAAGAAAGTTCACATTTAAATCTTTTTTTTAAAGAAAAGTCTTAGCTTTATTGAAAATTTTTTTATTTTATATTGAAGTACACTGTTTGGGAATTTATTTTTTAAAAATAACATCGTCCAAATGTAAACCGTTGCGCTCTCGGCATTCATTTAGTCGGGCACTAAAATTGCCTATGACAGCTCGGCAGGTAGTCTTCGTGATGGCTGCCATTTCATGACGGATATTTTCTTTTAATTGTGCCAGGGAAGGCGGTTTATTAGCGTAAACTTTTGATTTGATATAACCCCACAGGAAAAAATCCATAGGCTTTTAATCGGGACTCCGTGGAGGCCAATTTATGTCACCTCGCCTGGAGATTAATTTGTTCGGAAAAATTTCTCGAACTCGAGGCAGAGATCTGTTGGACGTGTGTGAAGTTGCCCCATCCTGCTGGAACCATGTTCCTTGGTTGTAACCAGGAAAGTTTTGCAGTTGGGGTACGAAAAACTCGTCTAACATCTCCACATAACGCTCTGAATTCACTGTGAGTGTGCGTCCCCTTGCATCTTCAAAAAAGTAAGGGCCGATAATTCCTCGCGCCGACATCGCTGCCCATACGGTGACTTTGGGTGAATGTAGCGGTTTCTGATGTTTTTGTTTTGGGTTGGTTGCACTCCAGTAACGACAATTTTGCTTGTTTACATGCCCATTCAGGTGAAAATGGGCTTCATCGGAAAACAAGATGTTGGTGAACGTTGGAAAGCGCTCAATCATCTGATTTACAAAGGCAAGCCTCTGACCAGCATCTTGAGGCTTCAGTTCTTGCACTAACTGAATTTTGTACGGGTGCAGCTTTAAATCTTTGTGTAAAATGCGGCATAATGAAGATCTGTGCACATTTAAAGCAACAGCACGCTTCCTAATCGAGAGGTTTGGATCATCTCGAATAGACTGAGTAACACTGTCCACGTTTTCGGCTGTTCTTGATGTTCTTGGCCGCCCAGATTTTGGTTTCTCCAGAGTTGACCCAGTCTCTTCAAACTTCTTAACCCATTTTGCAATGAGTCGAGTGCTAGGCGCATCATTTAAGTGACGAATATGTCGAATACTGCAGAATTTTCTACGCGCTACAGTCGCCGAATTACCGTTTTTGTAAAACTCACGTACGCACAACGCACGGTCCGCACCAGAGAAACGCTCCATAGCGACTAAATTCCCAAGAGCCAGACTACCGACTGACATACCCCCCGCGCCCCTCAGAATAGTTGCTTTCGCGTAATAAAATAAGCAAATGTGAACTTACTTTTGAGACACCTTGTACAAAGTTTTTCATAATTCTAAACAAAATCTTAGAATTTGTAAGATAAACTTAAATCTTTGATGCCTCCTAATGCAAAGTGGTTGATTACAGCCACTTACCACACAAAATTCTAATCTCCTGTAAATCTGGAATTTTACTAACTTTGAAAACGAAATGATATAATTTCAAAACAGAAATGCGGCTTTTCCAATTTTAGCAAAGAATCTCGTGTGTTCTTTCTAATAATTAAAAGGTCATATGTGTATACTGACATGTACGTACCTCTACACTGATACTTCTATCTCTGTCATATTTACTAGGAGATACTTTTATGACATATCTCATTCTCGTCTCTTCAGAACTGGAATCGAATTGGACGGAACCTTCATCGCTGACGTCTTGGATCGAAGAATTTGGTATTGGAGTAGGCACATAAAACTTTGAGTGTGACTCTATCCATAACAAGAAAAAGATAATTTTAATAATATTTTGACGGATTCAAATCAAAGTATTATGTATTAAAAATTGAAATGCTTTTTATATCATAAATAAGATCTTACTAAGCACAAAATCTTATTGTGATATATGCTCGTTTATCTAAAATTAGTGATTTTTCATTCAGTAATGGCGCTAATTTATGTATGAACTAAATCTTACCTATATGTTTAACTAAGTGCAGTCGCTTTCCTCTTACTAGGATTTCAACATCTACTGCTCCACCACACGCTGATATGGCAAACCACAGGCCTCCCCCAGCACCTACAGTAGCCTTGGTAGGTATAAAGGAAAAAAATAAATATTACTATAATAATAATAATATTTTCTTACATTCACACCAATTAGCTTAGCCCAAAGTAAGCACTGTAAGGCTTGTGTTACGGAATACTAGGGCAACGGATAGACATAAATATATTATACATAAAAATGTAATAATTAAAGAAATATACATAAATACCCATGACCAGGTACAAATGCTCGCATTCATCACACAAACATCTGCCCCTTCCAGGACTCTAACCCAGGACCATCGGTGCGAAAGGCAGGATCGCTACCGTTACACCAAACGGTCGTCAAATATAAAATACTATAAAATAAGACATTACTATAAAATAAGAACACAATTCTTATTTTATAGTAGTTTGTAATACAATAATTTTAGGCACTAGTAGGGTAAAACCGGGAGATGCCCCACTTTTTGAAATAGTCTTGTTATATTAAAAATATTAATTTTAAATGAATCATATGTATGATTGTAGTAGCAACGGTAGCGTTGCACCATACGGTCGTCGGTTACTATTCTTATGATTGGGAAATACAAATAGCGACAAGCACATACAACATTATCCCGAACATAAACACGTGATAGGCGGGATCGCGAAAATCAAGTCGGTGTCACTTCACGTAATATATGTTATTTTTTTTTTTATAAATTCTTAGAAGATACAAGTATAACAAATTTAAAGCTATAAAATTGTAGAGCAAGTAATTTTGCTGTAGTAGGTATTATACAAAGTCCATTGCCGAGCGTGACGCTAATAACCTCTGAATAGAAACTAGTAGAAAGAGGGAGGTGGGAGTTTCGTGGAGTATATAAACAGACGAAATTAGAAAATCGTGTATCTCGGCGTTTATGGAAGCCAGCCTTGCATAAGTTAGTTTAGATTAATTTAGAGCTTACAGATTCTGGTGGTCAACATTCTACCTAATTTAATATTGACTTAATCGATTTTCTACTTAAAGTTCATAAGTTCAAAAACAGCTGAAAACTACTCTGGCTGTTTAAAGTTTTAGAATATGCGAAAAATATCGAATTATTTTTAAACATAAAAATTATTTATACATCGTGTGAATAAATTTCTTTGAGAAGAGAATAAAACAACATTGAATAAGCAGAATTATTGAGGTAAGCTTATTTAATATCGTTTTAACCTGGTACAAACTGTTTCATTGCAAAATAATAACATTATAAATTAGTTTATCGGTTGACGGAGAGAACCGCGAGCAATTGGAGAAGTAATTACAAAAATAAATATTTAATGAAAAACCTATTGAAAGTCTCTATTGACATGCAGTCATTTTAGGTTACGCTTAATGAACGTATAAAAGTAAAAAAAAATAAGGGTTAATGTCAAATAACTTTAGAATGTGTAAAAGCTTTTAAAACAGAAGGCAAGAGATTATTGTATACTTACCTTGAAATAATAAACAGCTCTACCCTTAATATCAGCTCTATATGGCACGTTTTCTCTCAACCTTTTCGCTGTAGAATTCCTGGAGCGGACTGTGCCAGATGCCAATAATGAACCAGACTGGCGATCGCTGGCTACTCCAAATACACTTACATAGTACATCTAAAAAAATAGACAAGTGGCTTTATGATATGAGAATAATGTTAATAAAATGTACAAGGTTCATTTACAATGAGATAATGTTAACAGTTAAGTAATTATTTGGCGCAGTGCAACTACTTTTTAACAGAATTTATCTACAGAATTTACCCCTACAATGTCTCCATTGACATTTCGACATAATCTAGGACCAACTGGATTTAACTGTTACTACTGCTATTAAAAGAATGATTAAAAATGTAATGACAAAGATTCGTATTTTAATTTATTCCATTAAATATAATGTAATGTAATGCAATGCTAAAATGTTGTTTCATTAATTTTAGTAGCTGTTATTTTTCTTACTACTTACCTTGTGCATGTTGTGTTCTTCGTAATACGTAAAGTAAGTAGACAATTAGTTAAGAATTATTATTTTAGTTTTATTTTAATTATTGTACTCGCTGTTGGAGAGCTAATTAAACAAATCGGCAGTATACTTGTTAATGGATTAAAAAGAGCTTTGGCTATCCTCACCTTGTTTGGGTCTAAATTTTCAATCAAATGGTGCGTCCTTTCCCCCACACAAGCTATGATTGGATCCTCTTCATTTGCTTTTGTACTACGTCCTGAACAAAAGGGATTTAAGTTAATTGTGCGACATAATTTCATTAAATAGATGATTACAATAACAAAGATAAATAAAATTATATGTTTTCTCTGTAGCTTTATTAAAACATACTGACTGGAATTATTTTTCATGCAATAAAAATGAAAGCATTGAAAAAAAAACAATTATTCTCAAGTAGGATTTGAACCCACGTCTTTCTTTATATTAAGAGTTTTATTTATATATCCTTCAAGTAATTCTTTAAGTTATTAGATTACTGGTTCGCGATCTACTTTTGGATTCTTTGACTTTAGTTACTATAGTGTATTTATCGATATTTAAGTACAATTGACATTTAACGTATTAAAATTATGTTTCTATAGTTATGGACTTTTCCATTTTAAAATACTTTAATTATAACACATATTTCTTACATTCACACCAATTAACCGAATCCAAAGTAAGTATTTCTAGGCTTATGTTATAAGAACAGATAGATATACAGATAGGAAACATCGATATGTATTATTCATATAAATAACCATGAGTCAGGTACAAACGCTTATATTCGTCACATAGACATCTATCTCTTCCGGGACTAGAAACCATGACCATCGGAGCGAAAGGCATGATCGCTTCCGTTGCTCCGAACTGTGATTAAACGTGTAAGTGTTCGCAGCAGACGAACACGAGAAATAAACATTGAACTAATTACTAATAACACAGACGGTACCACAACACCCAGACAGGAGCCAATATAGAAAAGTTCATTTTTAAATTTAGTCGGCCGGGGATCGAAGCATGGACCTCGGAGTAACGTTACCATGAAAACCGGTAAGTGAGCCACTCAGTCATGGAGGTCGTTAAAATTGTTGATAGCTTGCGTGATGTAGATGTCACCGTAAATTTGTAAATACCGTTAGATTATGATTGTTAAATTGTATACACCGTTACGTTATAATTTACCTATAAACTATATAAAGATTGTGAACCGTAACATACTCTTTATAATTTAACGCATATTTTTCGGTAGATAAATATGCGATATATGATATATGACTAGGCTATGCAGTCGCTAAGCATAAAGCTACGCTGGCACCATAAAGGTATTAGGGCGGAGCGTGATACCTAAAAAAATTTTTTGCGAATTTCAATATTTGGGCTCCGTCACAATCTGGTCCTAATTGTGTTGATTCGATTCCACACAAAAATTATTATAATCGGTTGAGAACTCTGGAAGTTATGGTGTAACAGACATTGCGCCATTGAAGCTGATCCATGGGAGCTCCAATAAACCTAACCTATCCATAAGGTTAGGTTAGGTTAGATATTTTATAATCTATCGAAAAATAATGCGTTAAACTGTAAGCAGTATGTTACGGTTCACAATCTTTCGATAGTTTACAATCTCGCGAGATAGATTATAATGTAACGGTGTATACAATTTTACGGTGACATAGATACATTTAAGGGAATCTATTTATTTACATTTGAACACACACATAATATCGTGTGGTGTCTATCAAAGTAGAATAACACCAACCCTATTCACTTAAGGGTGTCATAAAAACTGACTAATCATACTGAAAGTAAGTTAGTTTCTGACCGAAGGTCGATTTTTGGCCAAAAACCTATAATTCAGCTATCGCCAAAACCTTCGCTAGAATTCTAAGTTTTAAAAGCTCTGCGAAATTTTATTCAAGGTTGACTACAAGCTTTTATTAGTAAATAAATTATTTTAAAATTTTATTATTTAATGTATATATTGACTGTTTAATATAAAAAGCTAATTCACCGATTCGTTGCTGAAGTTGTCTATGACATAGTTTTTACTTTTTTGTTAATATGTTTAAGATGACAACTCTGTTTGCTCTCTTCCCTTTTTACATTATTGTGAACGGCCATATAAATTCATTATAGTTACAAATTCTTTTATTTCCAAGTTATATTTACATTACATGCAGATTTTTACATGGTGCCGAAAATACAGTCTAAATTCTCCAAATATAATCAGTTTTAATATAAAGTATATTTTTCAAAACAAAATTCATTTCCAAATCGCAACGGCCATTTTGGCAATTTACAAGAGCCTCGATTTTTCAGAAAATTTATATTTCAGTCTGATCTTTTACGTTTCAATTTTACAATTATAATATGGCCGAACTAAAAAAATTAAAATCATCGAGAAGCCAGTTTAAGGGATTTTTAACGCGATTGGAAAATTTATTATCGAATACATCGCTCTCGAAAGAAGACCTTCAGACAAGGAAGGAAACGTTGGCGAACAAATATTCAAAATATGAAGACATATCTTTAGAACTGCATTTTCTCGAAGAAGGTTCTGAAGAAGAGGATTCTGAAATCGAAGAGCGTTATTTCAGCTTGATGGCTGAAATCAGTCGATTGTTGGCTATAGTTCAAAGCTCTCGTCAGCAGCAGTCAGATAGTCAGCAACAGGAAGCAAGAAGTACAGCCAAGTTACCAACGTTAGATATTCCAGTTTATGATGGAAAGGACATAGCACTTTATAAGCCCTTTATAGAGATGTTCATAGCGGTGGTTCATAGTGATACGCGTATAACACGTATTGAAAAATTATGTTATCTAAAAAAATATCTCAGAGGTGAGCCTTTAGAAATTATAGATAGTCTCCCGATAATTGGTAGGTCTTATGATACAGCACTTGAACTTTTATAAAAACGGTTTGATAATCCGGCTTTGCTTATCAATAAACATATTAATTGCATTCTTGATTTGCCAAATATTAAGGGAAATTATTTAGAACTACGAGATTTTACAGCTAAGGTCAGACAACACGTCACGTCCTTGCATAATTTGAATCAACTTGTTACACAGTGGGATGCTATTCTTTCATGTATTTTAATTCGTAAAGTAGATAGTTTAAATATTAGATTATTTCATTCCGACCGCGATACCACATCAATTGTAAGTGTTGATGAGTTGCTACAATATCTAGATAAGCGTGCAGCTTCTTTGGAGGCTAGCACTTCTGTGTGTGACAAGTCTCAAGGAAAATTTAAATTGTCTGTTAATGTTTCCACTGCACACACAGCATCCGAAATTACTTTGCAATGCAAGATGTGTTCTGAAAAACATAAATTGTATAAATGTCCTATTTTTAATGAGTTGACATATCAAAAAAGGTTAGACTTTGTCACAAAGCATAATTTATGTAAGCTTTGCTTAACTTCACATTCTCAAAAGTGTAGATACAAATTCAAATGCTTTATTTGTAATTCGAGCCATAATGTACTGCTTTATCAGCAAAAGGAGCAATCTGCACCGATTCAAGGTACGAGTGAACGAAGGCAACAGGTGAACTTGCATATTTCCCAACCAATTGCTGAAAGTGTGCTGTTGCCCACTGCTAAGGTATTGGTGACTGGTGCGAATAATAAAAAATATATTGTTCGTGCTCTTTTAGATTGTGCAAGTCAAACTTCATTTTGCACCACAGAGCTTGCCATGTGCTTAGGTTATCAACTGATTGATTTAAATAAAAATATTATAACATTAGGTGACAGTTCGAATTCCATTACAAATAAATGCACAAATTTTTCGATAGAATCTTTAGTAAATAATTTCAAATTTAACCTGACCTGTTCTGTTATAGACAAAATTACACGTAAACTTCCACAAAACAAAATAACTTTAAATAACTTTATTGTTCCACAGCATGTTTCATTGGCTGATAAAGATTTTCATGTTCCAGGAGAAATATCGCTGCTGCTTGCATGCGATGTATTCTTTAAAATAATTCTCGATGGAAAGATAGAAGGTGGCCCAGCCGATCCCATACTGTTAAACACTCAGCTGGGATACATCTTATCTTCCTCAGGTTATTACAATTACAACAAAACCTTGACTATGCATACAGTTGCTTCTCCCGATCTAGATTCTTACATTCGTCAATTTTGGGAGTCAGAGAAAGTACCGGATGTATATCACGAGTCAATCTCTGAAAACGAGTATAGTGAAAGAGTATTCCAAGATTCAGTATCTTTACATAACAATATATTCCAGGTCAAATATCCACTCAAAGTCGAATTACAGGATATTGACCCTTCAAATTCTTATGCTATTTCATTACAACGGTTGTATAATTTAGAAAAAAGATTTTTAAAGGAACCTAGCTATTTTGCATTATATAAAGAATTTATACACGAGTACATTTCATTAGGCCATGCTAAGGTTATTGATATAAAAAATTGCAGCCCCACAGACCAACCTTTATTCTTTTTACCACACCATGGAGTTCTGCGTATGGATAGAATAACAAACAAACTTCGCGTTGTATTCGATGGTAGTGCTAAAACGAGAACTGGATTAAGTCTCAATAACTACTTATGTAATGGGCCTGCTGTACAACGTTCCTTATTTGATATTTTGTTATTATTTCGTACATTCAAATATACAATACAGTGTGACATTCGCCACATGTACCGCATGATACAGATTCATCCAGATCACAGATGCTTACAAAATATTCTGTGGCGTGAAGATGGCATTATGAAAGTCATACAATTACAGACTGTAACGTACGGTTTAACTAGCTCAGCATTCTTAGCCACAAGATGTTTATTAGAATTAGCTAAAAAATATAAAAATGAATTTCCATTAGCAAGTATTGCAATAATTAATAATTCTTACATAGATGACGTACAGACGGGATCTGACTCGTTTGAAGGTATAATACAACTTAAAAATGAGCTTATATCTATTATGGAACTTGCTAATTTTCAATTACATAAATGGATTTCTAATAGTCCTGAATTACTTAAAACTTTGCCTGTAGATAAACTAGGTTTTGACAGTAAGGATCTAGATCTAGACAAGACAATTGTAAAAATTTTAGGCATAAAATATCAGGCATTTAATGACGTTTTTCGACTAAGTAGTAGAGTAGTTACACTATCGCAGTTGCCTACTAAAAGAAATATTTTAAGTTCGATCAGTAGATTGTTTGACCCTATGGGATTTGCTGGACCAGTCATTATGAAGGCAAAATTATTTTTACAAGAGCTTTGGCAGCATAACTTAGACTGGGATTCTCCTTTACCAGCCAATTTAGAAGATATGTGGAATAATTTTTACACAAATCTTATTAATATGCCAGACATTATTATTCCACGTTATTTACAGACCGCTAATTTAAATTTCACACAGTTAGTGGGTTATTGTGACGCTTCAGCAACTGGTTACGGCTGTTGTATTTTTATAAAAGTCAATAACAACAATAAACGTCACGTTCGCTTGCTTTGCTCTCGGTCCCGATTGTGTGGTAATAATTCAAAATTAACCATACCTAAGTTAGAGCTTAATGGAGCTTTGTTGTTGGCCAAGCTTATTTCACACGTTTCAAAAACTTTAAATATTTTTAATGTAAGCCTTTTTTGCGATTCCAAAATAGTTTTAGGCTGGTTGAATACATTATCAATTAAGGTTCCGGCATATATAGGCAATCGCATTAAAGAAATTGACAAGCTTACGTCAAATTTTGTTTGGAATTTTACACCAAGTTTGTTGAATCCGGCCGATATTTTATCCAGAGGGTGTGATCCTAAAGACATTATAGACAATTCACTTTGGATGCATGGGCCTGATTATTTACATGAAGGTAACAACAAATATAATTTTTATTTATCCGAAGTTGAGATACCTTTGTCAACTATATGTGATGAAAATATTTGTTTTACAATTTTAGATAATGAACCAATTCATCCGCTCTTTGAAAAATATTCTACCTTGTATAAGACGATTCGTGTTATGTCTTATGTATTGCGATTCATTAACAAAATTAAGAAACATAATATAAGTGTTGGATACATTTCTATTGCAGAATATAGAGAAGCTTTGATGACAATCCTTAAAGCTGTCCAACATCATTATTTTGCTGCAGAATTAAAGTCAATTTTACAGAAAAAAGATATCAAATCTTCTCTAAATTCTTTGTATCCATTTGTAGACATTAAAGGCATTATTCGTGTAGGTGGCAGATTGCATAATGCAGATATTAATTATTCAAAAAAGTTCCCTATGATTTTACCGAAACATTGTCATATTACAAAATTGATTATAAGACAAGAACATTTAACATTAATGCACGGTGGATTAAAACTTGTACTAAGTAATCTTTCACAAAAATATTTTATTGTCAACTCAGTCCGAGAAGTCAAAAGCGTAATTCACAAATGTGTAGTGTGTTGTAGAAACAAGGCAAGGGCTTCTGAACAACTAATGGGATCATTGCCTAAGAACCGTGTCACACCTGCACGAGTATTCGAAAGAGTTGGTTTAGATTATTGTGGTCCTTTTGAAATCAAACAATCATCTAAGCGTAATATTATTATAACAAAGGGGTATGTTTCAATATATGTTTGTTTTGCTTCTAAAGCTTTGCACATAGAGATTGTATCGGACATGTCAACTGATACATTTTTAGCGTCTTTGAAAAGATTCATTGCTAGAAGGGGGGTTCCTTCACATATTTATTGTGACAATGCTGCAACTTTTAAGGGTGCTAATCATCAACTTAAAGATTTGTACAAGTTACATAGTAGCAAAGAGTTTCAGGAAAGAGTTTATAGTTTTTCATTGCAAAAGGAAATACAGTTTAGTTTTATTCCTACATACAGTCCTAATCATGGCGGCCTGTGGGAAGCAGCCGTCAAGTCTTTCAAATTCCATTTGAAAAGAATATCTACATCAAAAATTTTTACATATGAACAATTTAGTACAATTGTCGCGGAAATAGAAAGTATTTTAAATTCACGGCCTCTTATGTCACTAACTTGTCAAGATAATAATGATTTTTCATGTTTAACTCCTGGTCATTTTATAATTGGTCAGGCTTTAACAGGTATTCCTCAACCAGATCTGACTGACCTACCAACTAATAGGTTGCGCTTTTGGAGGTCATGTGAACAAATCAGGCAGCACTTTTGGAAGGCCTGGTCGAAGGATAATCTTTCTACTCTTAATGAGAGAACCAAGTGGAGAAAAAATTTATCCAATCTTACAGAAGGTACTGTAGTTTTATTAATGGACCCTAATACTCCTCCTTTGCATTGGCCTCTGGGCAGGATCACAAAAATATTTTGTGGCAACGATAATAAAGTTAGAGTTATAGAAGTTAAGACATCGAATGGAAAGTTACATACCCGAGCTGTTTCGAAAGTTGTTGTTTTACCTACTGAATAATGTTTAAGTATTTTTTATTTACGCTAATTGTAGTTTTTAGTTAATTTCTATATTGTTGTTAAAATGGAGTGTATGTTAAGTTAATTAATTTGCTTTTACAGTGGTAGCTTATGTTACGTGTTATTTTATATAAATTTTACAATACTTTCCAACTTTATGTTAATTGCCTTCCCCCCAGTTATGTATATGACATAGTTTTTACTTTTTTGTTAATATGTTTAAGATGACAACTCTGTTTGCTCTCTTCCCTTTTTACATTATTGTGAACGGCCATATAAATTCATTATAGTTACAAATTCTTTTATTTCCAAGTTATATTTACATTACATGCAGATTTTTACAGAAGTAACGATTCGTGTGGCGTAAGCCACTGAAACCGTGTCATTTTTAAATCGATGATAACTCCTTCAAATCAAGTTTTAGGGAAAAACGTAAATCAAGCTCGTAGCCTTCGTTTCTGTAATTGTATGTAGCAACCAATCAGTTAAAATAATAATCTTATTTAGTAAAATGTTGTGGGCCTAATGGCGCACTTGTACTTACATTGTACACAAAAAATAAAAACTGTTAATAATTATCATCATTCATTTGAAGAACTTGCAAACATTTGTACAGTACATGTCCATTTAAATTAAAGTTTTGATTATAAAACCACTGAGGAATAACTGACCCTAATAATACAGTTCAACTAATTTCGAGGTTAGATATCTACCACTTGACTGGCTTTATGTAAAACCCTAGATTTTCACTAATTTTACTAATTATATACACACAATTATATACACAGCCCAAAGCAATAATTGTGGGTAGAAGTTGGTCCAAAAAACTAAACAAAGACACAAATGCCGGGTCCGTCACACTCTTACTCATTCATTCGTAACAACACGTTCAATTACGACGTTTGCTATAAAAAACCTTCTGCAAACCATCTGCTTTGGTTGGATTTCAAGTGGTTTTTGGGCGAAGGAGACCGTACCGGAAGCCGAAAGTTTGGGCGGGCACTAATACGAGGGTTGTCTTTTATATTTCGGGATTGCACAACCCTGCAAACTGGCAACTGACAGCTCTATCGTAAAGTTTGACATTTTTGAGGTTATGTATACTCAGAACGTTTTGACATACGAGCGTTATTTGTGATGTTTACAGTAACTTATTTTTTTTATTTAAAAAAGCTTTATTGACTATAAATATAAAATAATGCAAAAGGCGGACTTAATGCATCCTCTATAGTAATATAAGTTAATTGATGGATTGTTACAATGTACCTTATTATTGAGTTTCCGATATTTCGGCACTGTTGCAAGTGCCATGATCACGGAGCGACTTACGATTACTATACTGTTATTACTATACTATTACGGAGCGATTACTATAATGTTAGTGACCATGAAAGTTTAAAACAATATATTAATGCATGCTCTCCCAGTCAACCTTTGAAAACAAAACCCACCGTTTTGAGAGGAAGTTTTCGTCCAACAGTCCGTTCCATCTTTCATCTAAGATGATGAAAATGATGATTTGTTTACATTTACTTTGTAACGTTTATTAAAAGAGCAAGTGTTGTTTGACATTATAATAAAGTTTTTGTCTCGCTGTTGTAGAATCATTAACTTGAAAGCTACATTGGAAAGGCGGGTCCTTTACCGCTTTATCTCTCGGTTTCCCGACAGAAACAATCTTGCGTGACCCTAACGAGGAGTAAGTTATTTCTTACCTTTAGTCAAGGGTCCTGATTTCCGTTTGGAAACAAGCCCCGTGATGCATTGTTTTCTTTAGAATTTATACTAGCTGATCCTGCCACGCGTCACTATGGCTCAGTTATTATAATGTGCAATTTTTTTAGTTATTATAAATAAAAATGAAAAATATCCTATGTCCTAAGTTGGAGTACATCCCGTATAATGGAAAATGAATCATCAAAATCGGTTGAGTAGTTTCGGAGTTCATCGCGGTCAAACAATGTGACAGGGAAATTTTTATATATAAAGATTGTTTTAAAAACAGGCATAAAGAAAAGCGAACATCTTGCCTACTATAATTAAAAAAATTGCTACTGATTGGTTACCCTTAAAACTTAGTAAATCGATTTGATAGTCGGTCACCATCTGTTTATACCCGTGTTAAAATTTTAGTAGCCCCGGCAATGATATTAAGTATATAGCTAGCTACAATTGTAATACAATACTTATTCTATAAGTTATTTCGAAGTTATGTTTAATGATTTTTACCTATCTGTACCTATAAAACCCCTAATAAATTGAAAAGATACTGTATAAAAAAATTGTTTCCATTCGCAATAATAATAAAATGCAATTTCGCATTTCGCATCCTTTATGGCAAAATCGTTACATATTGAACCGACTATACTGTCTTTACCAAACAAAAATTGTAACGCGTAGACGTTGCACGACTACACAAAACATATTTTAAGCTAAAACACATTAAAAGCAACTTTTATTAGAAAAAAATTAACTTGTCTCACGCATCAGGCGGGACTCGAGTCCACAACCTCTCGCTATCTGGTCATTGCTCTTGCAACTGAGTTACCGAGACCTGTAAAGTCTCGTTGAATTTTTCCAAGTGTCATTAAAGCTCACTATCACCGTAACCTTTTCATGTTTTATGTATGTATGTTTGACGACCGTGCCACAGTAGCGATCCCAATATGTAGGACTCCCTCTGCCAAAGCGCACGGAGCGTAGGAAGATGTATACCTAAAAACTGAAACCCCTGGGAGGAATCCTTTATTTCACCGTGTCCAGTTGTGGGGACGTTGCTGCATTACCACATGGGATTTCGGTGGGAGCGGTCCTAAGATCTCTTTTTGGTTCGATCTAATGTAGGATCAACTCACCCGAAACCGGCTAACCTAAGGAACATTTGTACTTGTCTTATATGGGTATTAATATCTATTTCTATATTTTTTTAATGGGTTTGCTCTTAATCTCAATAAAGCCCGGGGCCAAGACAGGATCCACGATGGAACGAGCTGATCCAGAAGGTACCTATTCGCCCTGGCTATTAAAGTGGACGGGTTATAAGTTCTCAGAAATACAGACGCAGGCAGGGAGTTCCACTCCTTTGCTGTCCGCATTATGAAGGATGTTGAGAAGCGCTTGGTGCGAGAGGTGTTAATAGTAACCAAGAAAGGGTGGTAGCCTGCAATGCGTCTGGATGTCCGATGGAAAAATGGAGATGGCGGTATAAGCAAATGTATCTCCTGAAATACATTTGCTTATACCGCTCACACTCTCCAAAGTATTTCCAAAGAAAATCGACAAGCAGGCAACTTTGCGGCAGCGAGCTAAGGTGTGAAGCTTGCTCTTCACCAATATGCTGTCACTAATGAGCCTCTCAGCTCTGCGCTGAATCGAGTCCAGTGCAGCAAGTTGGTATTTTGCTGAGCCGTCCTAGAGGTGGCTGCAATATTCCATGCAAGATCGATTCCGTTACCCTAGTATCAAAAACACAAGACTTGCAGTACTTATTTTGGGTTGAACTAATTGGGGCGAATTAATTACTCAAAATATCGAATTTAATACTTATAGAGATTTCTAAATTTGTTGACAAATAAACTGTTGTATATTTATTATAGTTTTTGTGATTTATGCATTTATCATTTATGTAATCTAGACCAGACTGACGCCGTATACTAATTCAATTAATTCTAGTAAAAAAAATCTTTAGATACAAAAATCGAGCCCTTAAAAAACAATAAATATCGTCATAATATGTTATAGAATGTTTTATCTGGGGTAGGACCCTGATCGCTTTTGTCGGTAGTTACCTAGTACACGAAGAGGTTTTAAAAAAAAACATGTTTGTCAGTCTCGGAAGCCCAATTGGAAATCTCCCGGATACCAAGATATTAAGAGTTCAATTACTGTCTGACACTTTTAGAAAGTGGATTTTTTTTATCAAACTCGTTTAAAAAAATAAAATGTAGCAGTAAAATGTTTAGATAAATGAAGGCAAGTATTATTTAACGACGCCATTTCCGTTTAAAATCAAAAGCGTTGGTGCGCCCAAATCAGTTCAGGCCAAATTAATTAAAAAGGATACAATGCTTGTAAATAGCAGTGTAAATTATCGTTCTCCCACATAATCCTCTGTACTGTTATCCGTTTTGTTCATCCCAACAATGTATTAATGCTATGCCTACACAATAGTCACCACTCGGGGCTTACATACATACTTTGTTTCACTAAATATAACCTTTTCGGATGTAGCACACAAATGAGACGACGTTGGTACTTGTGACCATAGAGCTAAGATTGCAGTGCAATACACGTGTTTGAATTTCTGCATGTCTTAACAAACTAGTCCTCTTGTGATTCCATGTCTCTCATTAGTATTAATTAAAACGAGATTATTACCATATATTTTATTTTTAAGGCTACGATATTTCGGCGCAGTTCAGTTCTTCGGTGACCATGAAATTTTCAATGAATGCAGTCCTTGCAAAATATGAAATAAAATAATTTCCATAAAATATAGATGAGAAGAGTTTAATATAGGTATTCCCCTTAATATTGCTTTAATTTTATTTGCTTAATAATTGCAATAAGTTTTTATAACATAAAAATATCTGAGTTTCGGTAACTCTAAAAAAACACGTAAAGTCCAAATTTTATTACTATTGGGAAAGTAATCATTTTTTTATATTATTCTTTGTAAATAGTCTATTATAGTGTGTTCTAGATTGTATATAATAGTATAATCTAGTATATAATAGTATTATATATAATAGTCTATTATAGTGTGTTCTTTGTAAATAGTCTATTATAGTGTGTTTCTTTAAACAATGTAGCTATTAATTAATGGTCACCTTAGTACTCTAGAGATAGCCGAGTAAGTATGCACAAACTATAAAATGTGATTTTTATATATTTTATTATGCAAGCATTTAACTGCTAGATTTCTATGATCAAAAAATCTTACTAGAAAATATTAAAGTTGTTATAGCTGTCTCAGGCTCCAGCTTGACATCTGAAATAAGTAGGGTTTTTTTCTAGTGATAGTTCATGAGATATGAAATATGATGTGATAAATAACACAGAAAAACAAACAAATGACAGCTTGCTGACGAGAAATTCGAGTCAAAGGATTCTAACGATCTAGTAAGTTTGTTTTGTATACCTCGCTACACCCGCTTAACCAATAGTCGTGACGACTTTTAAAATATGCTAACATAAGTGTGATATAAGTTAGTTTAATTCATATTAATGGTAGTAAGTCGCTGTCTACAAATCATAATTCTATGTTGGCAACAGATAATAAGTACACTCGACGAGACATTTCGCATATATTTACATTTATTATTAGATTCGAATGCGTATCAAGGGACTCCACTAATAGAACAATGTATTTGTAAACATTAAACACAATGTCCCGTTCTAAGTTTATTGATAAAAGTTGAATTCTAATAAATTTCCGTAGTAAATATCTTTATTTTTAGAGTTATTGCTTCGCGTAACTTTTTTGTCATAAACAGTGAATACTAATTGCCATAATTATCATTCAGCATAACTTTGATAACTCTGTCCTTAACTTCCTCACTCACAATTTTACACCTTCGAAGTTGATCATGCATATACTCGTACGTCTTAATTGTAAATATATTATACCAAGCTCAAATGTTAGAGAGAATACTTTAAGCTAGACTTTACGCTAAAACACACGATTGGAATATATTTACAATTAAGACGTATATACTTTGAGTACGAGTGGAGGATTACAGCCTGTTATTTCCATACTTAAGGACGGAATAACCTTACAGCAATTTTGAATAACTTATCCCCTTTATATTGAATATAATAATTTTGTTGCTTAATATGATTAAGCTTGTCGATTTTTAAACGCGATTTCAATGCGCGTTTTTTTTTTCCATGTTTTGTCTAATTTAGCCTCGCGTCTGAACCGATGCAAGCACGAGACTGGATTTATGCAGGTATTCAAAGGTTGACCTTTGAACATTTACATAAATTCACAGACAAGCTGCTTTTGACTCGCGTGAGTGAGTTTGTATCGATACAAGCGCCCGTCGACGACGCGTCAAAAAACGTGGTGCGCGCAAACTCTTAGATCAATGTATGTGTCATCGTAAAATTGTATACACCGTTACATTATAATCTAACTCGCGAGATTGTAAACTATTGAAAGATTGTGAACTGTAACATACTGCTTACAGTTTAACGCATATTTTTCGGTAGATAAAATATGCGATATATGATAAATCTAACCTAACCATAAGGTTAGGTTAGATTAGGTTAGATATTTTATAATTTAATATAATATAAGCGTTAAGCTGTAAGCAGTATGTTGCGGTTCACAATCTTTCAATAATTTACAATCTCAATAGATACATTATAATCTAACGATATTTACAAATTTACGGCGACATACGCATATCTCTCACCGAGGATATTATTTTATTGTGAATTGTCATTAGATAAATTAAAAAAATAATAAAATTATACACATCACTTACATTATTCGAAACTCAAGTAGCTAAAGCACTTGTGTTATGGAATTCAGAAATAACGAGGGTATCACAACACCCAGACACGAGCCAATATAGAAAACTTTTTTTCTACATTTACCAGTACGAGAATCGAACCCGGGACGTCATAGTGTCTTTAACATAAAAATTGATATGTGAGCCCCTCGACCACAGATGTCGTCAATACTTGATCACCACTCAAAGTCCAACATATAGTGTTCAATGTCAATTGAGAATATACTACTGATGATAAATTGAATTTTTATCAAAATGATTCGTTACAAAATTTTACCAACTAAGAAAAATATCGATGTATATGTATATGTATATATACATATATACATATATACATATATTTTAATGTTTAATAGTGTTTGTACGCGATTTAGGTCATCGTCAGGTTCTAAAGCGCTTAAGTACTTATATTTCCAATTTACCGCATAATCATTCCTGTGAGAAAATGAGTTCAGGTCAGGTAGGAAAGTGAAGGCCCTTTCCTAGTATTTAACTAAATTTCAAGAATTCGGTTCAGTTTCGCTTTCTTTTAAATGGATGTCTTTTATAATGTTATAATGGATTTATTTACAAATGTTAAATTTATTATTTTTGAATGACGATTGTTTTGTACTACGATAGCGATCCTGCCTTTCGCACTGGCAGTCCTGGGTTCGAGTCCCGGAAGGGGCAGATATTTGCGTGATGAACACGTGCATTTGTATCTGAGTCATGGGTATAATACACCTAACACAAGCCTTACTGTGCTTACTTTGGGCTAGGCTAATTGATGTGAATGTACGAATTGTAATTATTATTGTGTCATTAAGCAATCCTTTATATACGCCTAAGATAGTTAACTAATATAATAATAATAATATTTTATATTATTATTTTGTTGTTTTTCTAGTATTAAGTATGGCCTATGTTAATCAGCGTGAATGTAGCTTTCCAATGGTGAAAGAATTTTTGAAATCGGCTTAGTATTTTTTGAGTTTATTCATTGCAAACATACAAAAATACAAATCTTTCCTCTTTATAATATTAGTGTTGATTTTAACTTATATGTCATATCCGATATTCACTATTAATTCGGAGAAAAGCTCTGCTTACTTTGAAACTTGGCATCAGTTGACCAGAAATTATTTAAGTTGAAATTTCACATACCAAACTTTTTTCTTCTAAAAAGAGTCTTGAAGCTGCCATTGAAAATGTTTAAAGGATCGACATCAATTTTATTATCGACTTCCAGGCCAGAGCAATCGGTTTTCGATCGATCTTCTAGATTGTTCTTCTCAGGTAATCGTTCGAATGACATGTTTTCTAGCTTGCTCGTTTTCGAATCACATTGCGCTGCGCACAAAGACGTGTAGTTTTTTGAGTGCGACGCTACGATGCAATACGATGTGGATTGCGGGTCGATAGGGCTGTAAAAAATTATAATTAATTATTAATTTTATATAAAAAGTTTCTTTGACTAAATTACAAAATAGAAAACAACATTTAATACTAATAGCATACTCTTATTTGCCTATAAAATGTTCAAGAAAAAATTAAGGAATTCATGTTATTATAAATAACGGCAATTGTCAAAGTTTATACTTTATACTATACTAGCTGACCCAGCCACGCGTTGCTATGGTAACGTTAATTGATGACCCGGCCCCGCGTTGCTATCGTAACGTTAATTGATTATAAACCTGTTATTCTTAGGCTTATGGTCACTATGGTAACTTTATATGGTAACAAACTCACAAAGTATTATTATTATATAATGTACTGATAGTATGAAAAATGTTATCCGTTTTTTTTAAATTGGCTATTGCATAGGTATTCATATTATAAATTCATTCATTCATATCCCGTCCATCCTTTGGCTACCTGGAAGATGTTGCTTATAGCCGCTAATTATACTACATATAGTTTTGTCTATTTATTTTCATAATGACTGTGTTGTATGTATAATAAACAGTTTTAAGCAATTTTAATGAATACATTGAATAATTGTGATTTTAAAGTAACATATTTTTTTTATTCTCATTTGCTCAGCACGGCATTCAACAAATTTACTGTAACACCTTATGTAAATTGTGTATCATAGATAAAAACGATTGTGTAATGATTCAAATCTGAAATATAGTTTGAATTTTCGAAACAGTTATAAATTATTTCATTGTCATACTTTATATATGTTCCTATCAATACCTATAGCATCTTTACTCTCCGTCAGTGGAATTAAAATATATAAAAAAACAACGAGTTGCACTCCGGGAGTGCCGGCGGAAGTGAAAACATAAACATTAACGTTGTCCATTTTTGATATTCTGGAATGGTAAGAGAATAATTCACGAATTGCTTTAGTTATCAGTATAAAAGTACTATCATTTATATGGTAAAATACAATATTCATTTATTGCGCTATCGTACACAAACATGACAACAAACTCACACGCACACTCGCGCAAGCGCCCTGCGCGGCTTAAACGAAACAGCAGGAGCAGGCATACATTTTCACCGCGCGGTAGAAAAAGAGGGGGATATTACTTCCTCTCCTACGCCGTGCCGGCGGTCTACTTTCCCTCCGTCTTACGCATGTTCGATCAGGTCACGTGTCCTAACGCAAGATTAACATTTTTTTACTCATCCCAAAAAGTGCACAACGCTGCTAAAGAAGTTTTCAATTCAAAAAAGAAATATCTGCTAAAACAATTCATATAATTTCTTTCATTGCTTTATGTCAAAAAAATAATTCATCTGATATTCAAAGTTACAATGACTACTTGAGCAGTAACATTTATGCTAGTGAATAATTGGCAGTTTATCATAAATACAATAATGCCAGTTTACCATTAGCAAATGAGAAAATTAATTTTAGTAGTAAACACCAAATTTATAAGGTCAGGAAGTTTGTCAGGCAATAAAAGAAGTATAACTACTATACAAAAACAGATTTACCAGAGTATAACAATAATATTTCATACTTTCACACCAATTAGCGTAGCCCAAAATAAGCACTGTCAGGCTTCTGTTAATACTAAGGTAAGGGATAGATGTTATAGTGATTCGACCTTCTTGAGTTACCGGTGACAGTTATTGGGGTGATAGGGGTTGTCAGGCCGAAGCGGTTTTGTTTTGTAAAAAAAGAAGATAAAATATATATTGTGATCTGATCAAATTCAATTTAATACTCATATTAAATAATTTTATTTTGCATTAGGCGTTTGATCCCGACAATGTACATATAAGATATTTAGGTATGTGATATTTATAACACAAGCATCTGCCCCTTCCGGAACTCAAACCAAGGACCGTCGGTGCGAAAATTAGGATCACTACCGTCATATAAAATGGCAGTATTTCTTACAACAATAATAAATCTTTCTTCATTTGTTTAAAAATATGGTAACTTTAACAGCAATTGAATAATATTACAAGCATCATGTTATTACATAAATACAAATCACTAAATAATTAATCATATAATAATATATCGTAACACAAAGACATAAATAATGTAATAATTATTAAATTGTCAACTATCAAGTTTGTTGAATTAAAAGTCAGTTGATTATGAATTTTCACTTTCAAAAGATTAGAGTTCAGCATTTTAATGTTCTGTAGCAGATGATTAAACACTTTCGTATCTAAAAGAAAATTAAAATCCAAAATTTCCCGCAGTTTGGCAATTTCTTTTTGAGAAAATTATTTTAGGCTACCATATTATATCATTATACACGTGACAGAGATTTTTTCATGCGGAAACTCTGAGAAAAATAAGCAAATCATAGAAAATTAGAGACCGTGATTAAAGATACCAATAGAAATTATTGTTTATATGTAATTAATAGCATGCTAGCAGGTTAGTAGAACTTAGTTAACAGAATTGCGCTAGAGAGTGTCGCAGCTTTACAAGCGCATGTTTAAGTAAAAAATCTCTTACGCAAAGTTCAACACGTAAGTCTTTGGTCCACCTTAAAAATAGCTATGTTTTAATAGTACTTTAAAATAAATTTATTTGACCACCGCGCTAAAAAAGAAAAAGTAATGAAATTGGATAAAATCAGGGTTTACAAGTTGAAATCTACTCCTCCTATTGATGAAGTCTGGCATGTATTACCCGGGCCATATTAACGTATCGATTGATACTTTATCCATCAAAATCGGATGAATAGTCTAGGCGCTACGCAGGAACATACGTAATACTAGCATACATTCATAATTATATAAGCAGCTAAAGTAATAAACCTTCATTTTGTCTTCGCCGTGGGCGGGTAAAAACGGTGTTTTTTTTGTCAAAACCTATGGTTTTACGTGAAAAAAGGAGTCCATTACATATGGGCCACTCAAATATAAACTTAACAAGATCGCTCGTAAATAGCCCGAAGTAAACAAATCCGGCCAATTATTGTTACCGATATCATCCAATCTTTCTCAATTTGTCTCTTTTGAAGAATCTTTCTAACCCATTTATTTTCAAAGTCAACCCTATTGGAAACTTTGCCGTAGCCAGTATTTTGAATGATTGTTACATTCCATGAATAGCATAATGCTTAATTGATCTTTTAATAAAAACAGGTAAAGATGCTGCTTCTATCAATTAGTATGCCACGTAAGTTACAAACAATACTAATTGATACGCAATTATTATTTTTTACTAACAGTTAAATATTTTACGGTATGATCTGGTCAATTTACTGTGGGAAGAGGTTATTTTCGCCTTCAACTCAGCGAAAAGGGAAGCGTTTCTTGGGAACCAGATATGCGTAAAACTTGTATACAATTGTTAAAGAGTTTTGACGAGATCTAAATGAATTTCACAAATAAAATCAGGCATTATGATGATTTTTTGTATAGTTCTCCTCAAAAATGAACGGTCAAAACGAGTATTTTTACTCTCTTTTCTAGGCATCGCATTTCAAATATAGTTATACTTTCCAATGAATAAACAGACAGAGGATACGAGTATCTACGATACACGTACAGTGTGCAGTTACTATACATGTGTTACATTGCTAGTCATATTTCGTACTGTCTTTTTATAAAAACAAGATCAAAATTACTTTTTCATCAATTATTATATACCTATAACTTACTTCTTTTCCCGTATATAAAGTATACTGTATATTTCCCTATATATAAGTGTTACAAGAGCAATTTAGGTTTGATTTGTTCACTGAACCGAGTGAGTAAATCTTTTAAATATCTAGTTAAGTTAGATAATGGTATTGACATATTTAACAGAAGCTCGTTGCCTTTTAAGAAGAAAATTGTCAATTCATAGAATGGGTATACTAATATTAATATTTAAAAGGTTTACTTTATTTTATACATTTTGTATTATAGTATTATTATTAATTTAAATCTTTTAATTGTTAATTATTTGGCTTACCCATTTTAGAAATGCATGCGGTGGCGTATTTAATTAAAATATCACCTAAATATTATTGCAGAGTGTATCAGAATATTGTACCGTATTTTGTTAGTTATTAAAAAATATAATATAGTAACTTTATACTATTATGTACATACTAGCGGCCCGTTCCGGCTTCGCACGCGTGGACAAAATTCTTTAATTTTTTTTCTATTATTAATTATTTTTCCGTTAGCGCCATCTAGCGTCCGGTAGAAGAAATACTTGCAGTTAACGCGTTGCTATTGGTAACTCATATAGAATGGAAAAAGAGCGGGAAAAATAGCGGACAGACAAACAACAAATTTGTGATCTTAGATTATAGATTATCATCATTATTTATCATGTTTGCAGTATAGTGTCCGGAAAAGAAAAAAATCACAATCTATGCACATTAAGAGTGTAAAAGATGACAACATCGTTTTCCGAACTGTTTTTTTCCTGTCCTCCCCTCCTCTCTGTAAAAAGCGAGGAGTTTATAATATAATCCTTTGTATAGTATGTATTATGTATGGTATAATCTTAGAAGAATATGGTAGATTTTCAGAGAGGCTTCTGTCCAGCAGCAGACGGTTTTTCGACTGAGATGATGATAATGATGTACTTACATATGAGGCAGCATCATTAAGTCTGTTTTTGCACCCATTACCACGTATACGTACTTTACGACAGTAAACATATTTGTGCGAACGTTAATCACGTTTTGTTGTGTTGCTTACGCGTCACTTATTGCGTTATATCTACGCCCTATGTTTACATTTGTACTTTGCTGATTCTGCATTTATTTATCAGACGCATATTATTATTTCATTTATTAGGGCTGAGTCCATAGAATAATATATATAATAATAATAATAAACTTAGACTAGAATTACTATAATACAATAGAACAAACAAAAAGAGGCGTGAAAACAGACATAAAATAAATTAAACATAAATTAAGCTGTGTGCAGCTGAACCCAACTCCGTGGCAGTGGTAACTCCCATCTGTCTATGAAATATATAGCGTTCCATACAATTTTACCACTAGGAGAGTTTTGTTTTGATTTATTTATAACATAATTATCAATTGGAAAACAGTCTTTAATAAAGCCCGAAAACTATTTTACCTAAGTCTTATTTTATTTTACCGTAGTTACCCAAAAAAGAGTCGAAACGTCAGTAGGAAATTTAAAATAAGAGTTAAGGCGTCGAATATCCGATAAAATGGTTTAATTCAAATTCTTTAATATTTTATGTTAATAAAAGTCTTTTCATTTTATTTTTATTTTTTGGTAATTCGATGATAGTTATTTTATAACAAACCTGTAACTTTAGATTTTAAATCACTATACATTCACATCGGCTATTCGTATGTTAAAGCCTCAGACCACAATGACCTGATATCTATGACCTGATTTTCCATCCTTATTCAGGAAAAATTTTATTGTGAGCTTTTCATTATATCTATATACATCTGTATTATTATTATTTATTATTTTAAAACTTAAATTCCAACACATTAAGTTCAATATCATTTAAGAAAATATGATTTATGTTATATTTTTTATACTATGAATGATGTTAATACAGATATTGCACCGGATGAATCTTGTAAACCACTATCTTTAAAGCTTTGAATTGCTAACGGTATCATCTCTGTATGTTTATGCGATTTGCAGTTTTGTTAACAGACACAAAGACTTATTTGTAAATGCTGGTGACATAAACCCTGAAAAACATGTATTAGGGGATATCCCGAAATCGGCCATATACAGTTAGTTGTCTGTGTATGTGTATAAGTATTGATAATAAATAGGCTGAATTCATCATCAATTCTGACATGGACAATCGCAGTATTGTTTCTGAATTATGAATAATAATTAAAATTGTGGATACTCTATTACTATATCATTTTTTTCCCTTAAATTGCTTTAATTGAAAAGCATATAAAAATATAAATAAGTTATTGTTCGTAAATAAAAGTAGTATATATCTGACATATAAAATATTCCATCAAGTACCAACCTTTTGTAATAAATCTAACTTTACTCTTTTAAAAATAGTGACATAAAAGTAACAGAGTTGTAGGAACAGTAATATAGTGGTAATTCTACAAATTATTTAGTAACTATAATCACAAAACTTTTTCACAAAAACAGCTCAACTCTCGATACTTCAGCGATCCTATTTTTTCTGTAAAAATTTGATGTACTTTCATTGTGCCACATAAAGGAACTTTTTCCGTTGGAAAAAAAAATCCGAGTAACTTTAACAAAGTTGTACTTTTATAATAGTTTTGTGCATATTAGGAAGAAATTTTGTTTTTGACGATACTGAGTTGCGAGCCCATCTGAAAATATGTGTATTACTTTTATGTTAGGCGACGTTTCTCCCTCTAGCGTAGCTGCTTTTCAGCAGCGGTGAGAGTCATAATGGTGTCGTATAATTAACTAGAATAATTTATTTAATTTATTATACAAGATACAGACAAACTAAAACTTCAGACAGTTAAATAATAAGTGTAATAACAACTCTGTTTCCATTCTACAACTCTGTTACTTGATAGTGGTAACAGAGTGGTAAATTTAATGCTTCCTGCCTTTTATTATTTAAATAAAATTATATTATGTTAAAATAAATACACACAAGGTAATTATTCCACTAGATCAACTTTAAACTTGTAAATTTGTATAGCAATATAGAAATATTTCCTTTAAAATGACGGTAACAGAGTATACACAGAATAAAACCACGCGCTAACGTACAATTGGTTCGTATACCCGCTGCCTCACTTGCAACGAATGGTGACCATTAAAGAGTAGACATAATAACACAACTGTTTCCATCAAAGAGATGGTGCCATCTATTGGCAGCTCTCAAATATATGTGGTAACAGAGCGTACGCTTACTATTTGAAATAAAGCGGGACAAAATTTGAAGTAATCATAGGTGGATCAATAAATTGTATTTATTAGGTATGAAATGTGTTGTTGAAAACATTGAAAGTGTTTAATTACTATAGCATTTAAACAAAAAAATCCATATGGTTGGAAAAAATGGTATCACGATTTCCGTATGATAGACTGCGGTCTGAGACACAATTTTTTTATATGAAAAACAACTCTGTTACTATGAATGACTACTCTGTTACAAGAAAATTTTGGTAATTAATAAATATTAGAGGCGTTAGATGTTTAAAAGGTAATTAAAAATATGTCGTTTACCGAATTATCCATAATACTATAAAATGTTTCTAATATCTCAGCAAAAAGAAAGTATTTTAGTTTCGGGACATTATTTTCTGCCACGGATTTTAGAATGACTCATAAATGGATTTATTCTAATTGTAAGCAGAGAGGGACTTTCGATTTGCAGTTTGTGTTTATATAAGCATAAAAAGTCTTGTTATGTATTTTACCGATGGGCGTGAAACTGGAGATCAACTGTTGTTAATTAATTATAATATTACTTACGTTCACGTAAATTAGTAAGGCTTGTGTTATGGATATTAGGGTAACGGATAGAAGTACACTTATGATACATGGATATTTAATTTTTATTTTAATATATATAAACATCCACGACTCAGGTAAAATGCTGTATTAATCACACAAACATCTGCCCCTTCCGGGATCACAACACCAAGCGGTCGTCAAAGTTGAATACAATTTTTTTACTTTCAAATTAAGAAGCATGCTTAATTTGAATCGGAAAGAAATAATATTTTTTCTTGTCTTTTTCTATCGTTGCTTAAAAAAATTGTCAATTCATGACTAGTAAAAACAAACTTTAGTAAGGTCCAAAGGAAACGTTAATTTAGACATTCACAAAAATTTGCTAATTAACTACTATGTCGGGAATTATTGCTAAAAATGTAAGCCTCTCATTAATCTTATGGTTCAAGAACTCCAAATTATGTATATTGCTTAAGGAGCATAAAATATTACTCATGTGAGAAATGTTTTAGGTCTAATACTTTATTTTTTACATCTGATTTATTACAAATATAAAATTATAAAGCCATTACGTTTAACGAAAGTTATTAAATCTGTATGTTCTATTCCAAGAATCTGAGAATTCTCGAATTGTCGAGGAACGAATCTTCCGAACTACGAAATTCGTTTAATTTAATACATATTAACGATTATTTATACATTATATTATTTAAGTTGCATAAAAATCTAATACACATTTAATTTAAAATTTCTCAGAATCAATCAAGTCTTTTCTGAGAGAAAATATCATTGTGAACCCTTACTAGCTTATACACAGTAAATTGGTTTATGAATCCTTATATAATATAAAAGCCGTAATTACTACCCAGTGGTTACTAGGAAGACTGGTTTACTAAAAAGACATTTTTACACACGTATTTTATATCTTATAGAAATATTGCATTGTGAATGCAAAAAAAAATAATTACAAACATAATTATAGCTGGTTCCATCTTAATCGATTGTTTAATATTTGTAAAAATATTACTTTCGATGTTGAAGGTAGTTAGCGTTCATCATTGGTGGAACGATACTAGCTCATAGTAGAAGTTAAAATACGTTTGTAAAATTCGACACGTTTGCCAGCGTCTCGGTAGCTCAGCGGTCAGAGCAGTCGCCCGGATAGCGAAAGGTCGTGGGTTCGAATCCTATCTGACGGCTCGGAGGCGTAGTTGTTTTTTACACACGTATTTTATATCTTATAGAAATATTGCATTGTGAATGCAAAAAAATAATAAATTAAAAACATAAAAAGACATGGTTTCCAATGCCATACAAAATGAATTTACTGTATAACTTTATTCTGAAGTTATGATTTTTAATTATCTAAAACGACTAGAGTTTAGTGTTTTTTTGTTGTGTTATCACCATATCTATATGTTTAAAAAGAGAATGCTAAAAAACCCACAAATCAAATCCTTAGCTAGAAAAGCACCAGTGATGTTAACTGAAGTGGTATTTTTACAAACGTTGTACAAAACGTCATAAATCTTTTCCAATAATATCGCAATAGATTCCCGATGTATTGATATCCAATAAAAAATCTGTCGCCATCGTTTTAAGTACAGTAAACCTGGATCTCCGTTATTCTATAATCTTTGCTTTTTTTCTTGTCACCGCCAACGGTATAATGTCCAAGAATGCGATGGATTCATGGTATATGAAACCGATGGCAGTATTCTTATCACGTAGTCGCAATGTTGCACGAAGCGCTATGTTACTTGGTCAATTAATTTCATTTACCGTTCATCACGTGTTGATAGTTTTAGCACGGCATATAATTGCACGGTACAGTTATTATTGTTATCAAACATTTTGATCTTCATATTACTTTTTTATTGTCTTACTTAGAGTTATTTATCATCTATAAAAGCCTTCTTCTTTCCTTATGTGACACAATAAACCTCATCAAATAAAAACACTTACGAAATACCATAAAAATAGAAGGTATTTAAAAACTGATTGTCTTGCCAAATGACTTAGATATCTTTCTTGCAGATTCTTTATATGAGTCCGACTTTCACACTTCAGGATAAGTTATGAACAAAGTAGAGAGAAATATTGTAATGCTAGGGGTACATTATGGATATTGGCGAATCGTTATAATGGATACAAATAAGTTCAAGGGTCCTCTACCGTGATATTGGTGGTAGACCAGAGGTTAGATCTACACACACAGGCTTCATAATCTTTGACTGTAAGATTCTGCCTGACAAAACAGTTTAAATAAATGAAAACCAGCAACAGGTGAATTGCACCGTATGACCAGCAATTACAAGGTCACCTAATTTCTAATACATTTAGTTGTATATTTTTTCATGGTGGTGGACCCAAATATCATTATATCATTATTTTTCAAAACATATATTTTTATGTGATAAATTGATACACTGGTAGATGAGAGAGGATATTATCAAGCCTGTTTTATATCATCAACCAAAACCTAAGGGTTTTTGTTAATTATGTGGGCTTGGCTGTCACGTGCAAAACTCATCCCTTGCTTGGAATGAATCACGTTCAAACGTATTCAGCGTCAACTATATAATAATGAAGAAGGGACATCAAAGGTTTCTGCTTTCACTCGTGAATTTTGAAAGTATCTTGATATAACGAATCTTAATTTATATTCCAATATAAAAATAATTAGATTCAAGAAAATGAAAAAAAAATCATGAAAATCAGCCTATTTGATAATCGGTAAAGCCAAACGGTCTTAGGTTCGAGTCCCGAAGGGGTAGATGTTTGTGGGATGAATGCGAGCGTTTGTGCTTGACTCATTGGTATTATATTACTTATGTATCATATAATTATGTATGTATATCTGTTACCTCAGTATACATAACGTTAACGTAACAGAGTTGGAAGTCCAAAGTCAAGCAACTGTTACTTAAAAAAGGTAATTGACATCACTATTCCGTAAAAAAAAAATAGATTATATATTTTTATTGTACACGTTCTAAGATTTTCAGGCTACTTTCATATTGTTATAAAAATTATGTTAGAAAAACATATCCGATTATCGATTTATTGCATATCGTACTTAAATTCTAAATATATGGTAGAGCATTTACAAAGAACGTTGTCTTTTATAAAGTTAATTATAATAAAATGAAATTAATTAATTTTCTCACTTTGCGATAAACAAAGATAATTTTTACGAGAAAAAACGTGAAATAGTTTTTTCAATAATATATAAACTTGTGTAAGTATAAAAAACAATTTTATATATTATAAGTATCATAAATGCATGTATGTGTAATGTAAAGGTTGTGCCCAAAATCGGGGTTCTCCTTTGACTAATTGAATTGTTTAGAGCACAACAATATATTTTTCAAGTTACTATTAATAGCTGAGTAGGATGAACTGAACGTTATAAAACATCTCCAACGCAAATAAATAATTTAATAAAAAAGACATTTCAGAATATAACATTTGTGGGTACGTTGAATACCTAACCGACTCTACTTTTGCTATTCATCTTTCATAAGTTTCACAAGTTCTCAAGTGGATAGTCATATATTTTGATTTCTCGATACGGCCTCTACACATTCGTATAAAGCCATATATCACAGACACCGCGCCGTCCCCTTATAAGTCGATTCCATCTTGTCTGCATCATAAATTCATTTATACGGCATGTGACGATCGGTGACATTGCAGATTTATTATCAAGTCTTATGGTTATCTGTGCCGAGGTGCAGGCAGTTTTTTATCTAGTAATTACGGGGCAACATTGACGCCGATTTAGAAATATGTTGGTTACACATGGTTACTATTTAAAACGAAGAAGCCCCTCGTGATATTTGATCTAATATTCGGGGACAACATCCTCAATATTTTTTGTCAAAAAATACATATTTTTCTAAATTTTATCTCATTACAGGTACATTTTTTCCTTTTAACTGGTATATATGTTAACAACTAAGTATCCGATCTAATCACTATATAGTATAAAACAAAGTCGCTTTCTCTGTCTCTATATCCCTATGTATGCTTAAATCTTTAAAACTACGCAACGGATTTTGGTGCGGTTTTTTTAATAGATAGAGTAAATCAAGAGGAAGGTTTATATGTATAATACATGCATTATATAGTAGAGCATTGCATCCGTGCGAAGCCGGGGCGGGTCGCTAGTAATCTATATAAGAATTAGAAAATTTTACGCTAGATAATGTATCAGTATTGTTTCTATCATAATTTTTATGAGATCAACTTTGCAAATTAATTTCAGCTACTGTTTTATAATCATCCTAACAGTAGGTATATCACTGCTAAAATTTTATATCTAAACAATTACTTAAGCCGGCATTCCAGCCGACTCCTGAAACAAGTTGATTTTTTCTAGTAAAAAAACGCAAACTTCATATATTTGTTCTATGTCACATGTTTTTTTCTTTGAATATTCTTTGTAATAAGAGTATCTTTTACACTGAGGCTAAGAGCATTTGCTCTTAGCACTGAGGCTAACTTTCAATTGACGACGCTGACTTTACGAATGGAGCTGATTTTAGAGTTTTATTTGAAGTTTTCGTCACTTATTAACATAGTAAACAGTTATGGCCGCTCATACTAATGAATGTCGTATTAACTATGTACTTCGGTCATTTTAGATAAGATATATTTAAAAGCCCTCGATGGCACCTTTATTAGTATAAATACGTACAAAAACTTGATATCAAAAAAATAACTTTCCTTTTATATAATTATACGTGCAAACTGTTTGTATATTATTTACCTAGGATCCCAGTTGGCCACCAACCTCCGTCTGGACCTGGTGCGAAGGCGAAGTCGCACCATTTTATTGGCTTCACCCCTCACGCTGATCGCAGCTGACCCTCCTTGAGACGTTGACAACTGCAAGGACAGCGATAAACTTTAGTTTTTAGAGCGTATAAAAAGGCGTACTATGAAACATGGTATAAAACTATTGTTATAAAACACATCCACATTATTGAGCGAAGCTCTCTTTTAGGCAACACACAAATTTCGCTTGTCTCCCTCTTGCTACTTAACGGTTCAATCGATTCGAACGAATTTTGGCATGAACATACATAATTATAACCTGCCGGACATACGCTATGTAAAAAAATTATAGACTTTTCTATGGAGGAATAATTACCGAAAGAAAAATTCAAAAGCTGATCACAGCCAAACCGTTGAGACTACATTGATGAAATTTGGCGCCAAAACTCACATCGTGGTCGTGACTAATGTGCAAAAAAAGTTTTGAAATCAGACATACCATAGAGGAATAATCACCCTTCAAAAATCTTATTGCTTCGCTCAGTATTTGCAAACAGCAGCATGTATTGCAGACCTAGTTTATCATCGTTATATAACATTATAACAACCTTTTTACATTTAAATAATATGAAATATTTAAATGTAAGATAACATTATACGTTAAATTCTGACTCAAAATCCATAGAAGAGGATGTATTTCATCATTAGTTATAAAACATTGTGCATACAATAATAGCAACATTATATAATGTTGTAATAAATAAAAATGTAATTTAATTAAAATAATTATTTTTGGCATAATAATACCACGACGTTTTTTGTCATACTACACTCGAGAGCAATTAATCCGGGTCACATAAAGGGTCTCTCTTTGTATTAAAAAAAATCAGTAAAAAGAAATCGAGGTGTTATAATTACATTTAAGTTATTTTTCAATGGCTTTTCATTCTCTATTAAAAAAAATTTTTTCCGAGATTTTTAGGTATATAACACTGTATTCGTTGTTTTCCTGCCTCTCTCATTATTTAATTAAATATTAAATTAGGTTCTGTTGTGATCAAATTATCGAATGAATTAACTATTAATAATTTTGAGTTATAAAAATATATTTATATTTTAAGAAGACTTTATTACTTATTTAAAAAATCTTATAAGCATATAATTAAAAAAAGCAATAAAAAAAGTGTTGCATTTAACAGAATAAAAATTCTAAAAATTCAAATTGAAATATGATATTTATATATTATATATAAACGAAGCATCTAAATATTTTGTTCCCCATAAGTTTATACTAATAAACGTTTTCATGTTTTATTTTTACGCGCTAACATGTATTTTTACGGTTAAGCATACAAATTAAGAAGGCTGTTCGTCCTTCCTAATTTGTATGCTTTTAGTATTTTTTTTTTATAATTAAACGTTTATACAGAATTATTGGTATTTGATAGAGTTACGGCAGTTAGTGTAAATCCATATAAAAAAATATGTATCAAACTTATTTCCCTAAAAAACTTAATTCTCGTTTTTTTTATATACAAAATTATTGTTATTAGTAGTTAATGGTTATTAAAATAAGTAACTGTATGCGAATGTAACCAGAGCTTGTTCGAATATGTATCAAGCCGTTATACATTGTTCGTTTACAACGAGTCATATCATAGATGCCTGAAATAATGTGGCAATGGAAATAAATTTGTGTTTGTCTTCTTTAAACGAAATCTAAACAGCCACCATCACTTTAGCCATGTTTTCCAAAACACTACTATGTAGGTTTCCTTTAAATAGATCGGCAGAATGTCAAGTAAAGCTGCTTGTGCGTGAAGGTTACTTCACTCGCCTCTAGCTCAATGTGTGGAAAAAAAATTACCTGCAATATATAACGATCTTGAAATGCTGCGAAGACTGAAAATGTCCTCATTTCCCCACCGATATAATCCTTCAGCAAGGTCAAAGGACCTGAAATACAAACGACTTTGGTGACTACATGCATCAATATTTATTTTATCAAAAAAATAATACGGAGTAAGATTAAAGGCGTCACGTCCACGAGCGAGAGATGTACGTTTCTTGAATTTTAAATACAGATTTTTTTATTTTTATTTCGAGAATCCTAGATAAAAATATTTATCTTTGTTTTATTATTTTATAACTATACACCAATACAACCATAAACTAAACTTAAAATAATAATGTAGGTACAATAAAATTTAAACTATCTAAATAAAAAATATCGCCTATATTTTTACCCGTAGGTAATGTGCCCAGAAGACCTCGCTGACTTGCCAAACTTATTCTCTGGCCATAAACTAGCCTTCCAATCACTTGAGCTCAGTTAAGTATCCAGATATATTTTGAAGTAAAAACTCTTCTATTGGCGAACTGCACACATTTTTTCGTAGGTAGTAAGTTAGGATGATCCGTCACGCTCTGAGGTGAAAAGTTGGATCGGGTGGACTCGGGACCGCCGAGTGTATACATATCAATATATGTATATGTAATGTAAATTTTTTGGTTAATTCTTAAACCTCACTTTTATTATTTATAGATATATAAGTAAAATCCAATCGAAAGTATTTATTTCTTATTTTAGTTACCACAAACCCATTGTATCCTCTGTAGAATACGGAAACGAAAATAAATAATTTGATTTATATAGAAATTGAATTGAATATAAAATTGAATATATATAAATAATAACTGTTATTTCTTACTAGATTTTTTATAGGCCTCGTATGTTTGGAGACCCAAAGGATCCCACTGGCCCATAGTTTCGGCTCAAATTTGTACACTTACATTTTAACTGGTGTCCGTTGAACCGTATCTTAAAGAAAAGTCAGTTATATAAAAACGGGAAAAGGTTGTCTTACCGCCTATTCTAATTTCAAATATGTATACTTAAATGGCGTTTCTAAAACAAGTTGAAAGGAAAAACAATTTAAAAGATTCGTGTAGCCTTCATCTCACACAACTGAGAAAAATTTTAGTGCCAGTGTCAAGTAATTAATTGCCAGTTCTTGAGTTATTTGTTAATTTGATTATGATGAATGAACAGTAAAATATATTTTTCCTACGTTTCAGTAAATGTGTGGGGTTTTACTGAAACCTCCCCGTGGACTTCTTGAGAGAGCAGAAAAAGACAACTTCCGCTGCTTTGTTACATTTGCCAACACTCTTGCACGTTCGCACACACTTAGTGGGTAATAATCCACCATTATTATGCACTAATATCCACAACAACACAAATTTTAACAAGAGAAATAAAACTACCAACAACGTGTCGCTTCTCGCTCCCGCCAAAAAGTCCAACTGAAAAATTACCTGTTTCCAGTCTATTAAAAATTTATGAAAAATTGTGTATTAGTATTATGTAAAAGTACTGTTATATTGACTATACCTTGACTATATGTTTTCCCGTGGTACAAACTCCAATGAAAGTCGTGACTACAGGGGTTTATTGTGATAAATACCATTGGCTGTGATATGGTACTTGTGTTCAGCTCCAAACTGGAAAATATTGGGAAATATTAGAATAATAATATACAGTATACACTAAATATAATAGACTATTTTTTTGTGTATACAGTATACACAAAAAAATAGTGTAGTATTTTTTTCCAAAATGAAGTCTTATAGTTATTTGACAAGATTTTTGTAAACCATGGTAACAATTTAATAATTTATTTTACTAAATTAACAATGTTTATTTTGATTGTTGGTTGCGATGAATAGCACCGCTATATCAGGTTACGTCATTAAAAATCATTGCAAAATTGTGAAATTTGAGATCACAGTATTTAAAAATGCGAACAAGGGTGTCGAATTTCAACTTTTATTAAAAATGTCTATAATGACTTAACTAATTGACTTGTTTTTTCCATAACTAACGTACCAGGTTATGGTTGAGTTTTCGGACACCCTGTATAAAATATGCTTATAATCATTTAGACATTTGTGTCGAAATTATTCACTTTGGAAAGGATTTGAACCGGCTTTTAACACACTTTGCCATATTATGCTGAAAACTCTTACCAATTCGTGTGTTCAATCAGTAGGTACTTCTTTCTTTGTCAGAAGTTCACCTTAGAACCTGCTAACTGAATTGTTCTAGTTCGTGATATTTCTTATTAACTCGGTTAAAGTCACGGTTGTGGTATCAAGTGTTTTTGGGGGTACATGCGTATGTTGAGAATTAATAAAGCATATTTTTTTGACGCAGTGCGTTTTAAGGTTAATTTCCGAAATTTTCTGTGTAGCCATTAATTAGGTGACGATGATACATCTTATGAGATGGTGAAAAAGAGTTTACGTTTTAAGAGTTTTTTTCTCTACAAGAGGGTACGCCATTTTTCTTTTCCTTCCATTTCCAAAAAGTTCATATTCCGAGTATGTCGAATCTACGTATTTATGTCTATTTCCCATTTAGTTTGTTAGTCTATGTTATTTTGATTGTATGTTTTAATTCAGTACTTTTTAATGTGCTTTTTGTTATTTTTCAGATAATGTTCGAGCTGAGCGCTAATAACTGCGACCCAGTCCCAGTCCTAGAGTAATTTAGTTATTAACGTTATATATTCTGTAAACTTTTATAGTACAAAATATAAAAATTATTATTGATTATTTGTTATTCTTGTTATGTAGTTCTCGTCTAATCTTGTGACTCTCTTAGCTAAACCTATGCTTCTGACTTCAAAATTACACTAATAAACTTGAAAAAAGAAAGACTGAAATGATAATATACGAATGATCTTAAAATGTGATTGAGGTAAAGAGTTACCGACTTATATACAGATTTATGATAGGAAAGAGTTTTAAGACAAGCGTTTTAAACATAGTATCCATGATGCCATTTGACAGCAGGAAGGCCATAGGTGGCCTATGGCCTCCCGATGAGCCATTTTTAGCCTTCACTGATGAGATGAAATACATTTTAATGAATAAAATATGTCTATAAACCTCACCCGTTGTCTTAGTTGCCAAGTTTCCTAGGTTAGAATATTACTGGGAAGGTAATTGGCCCATATATCCACTTGTGAAACTCACTCAATTGTCGACTGAGAATTTATCGTCGGTATTTTAAGTCCATGTAACCTGTCAGTGCGTGTTACAGACACATTTGTAAAGGGCTTTAAAATGCTATTTAATTGAGTACGACTTAAATCAGTAGGTCAGTCTTGTTATAGCTAAATAAATGAAATAAGTGTTACGAAGACGGTATGTTTTACACGTATTTCTATTAGCTTTTTAAGTACGAGGAGCGTTCAAAGTATTCTCGGTATCGGGGTGATAAACTAATGATAAGGGTAATTATATTATCTCATTAGCTAAAGACGCTCTTTGAGGGTATAAATATAAAATTTCATTTAATTGTCATCATTAGTATTCAAGATATCATTACGAGAAGACAACTGCGATGACAGATTCCACAATGTTGAAAAAACACACAGGGCGCGTTGCCAAGGTTGCTGTGAGAGATTGTGGATTTGAAGAAATCACTCATCCACCCTACAGCCCAGACCTGGCCCCCAGTAATTACTTTTTGTTCCCAAACCTTAGGGAACGGGTAAGGTAACCAAAAGGTAAGCATTGTTCCGACGATGAAGAGTTGAAGGCGGAAATTGATGAACATTTTTCAGGCAAAGAAGAATATTATTTTAGAGGGTATTGAAAAATTACTTTCCCGATCAAATAAGTGTATTGAGGTTACGGGGGACTACATTGAAAAATAAATTTTATTTAGAATTTTCTGCTTATTATTTCATGCCCATACCGAGAATACATTGAACGCCCCTCGTAGATGCTTGTAATCATTTGCTAATGTGAAGAGCACTATATATTTTCGTAAGGCTTGGTTATATTTAATCATAGTCTAAAAATTTCTTCCTCAAAATTGTTATTTGAAACTGCAATTAAATATTTTAGAGTTTCTAAAAGTTTATATAGGTATATAGTTCAATTGGAAAATTTGGAAATATATTTATAGAACGTATAAATATAAATATTGATTGATTGGTCTTTAAGAAGATTTAAGAGCCTAAGAAAGAGTGAATAACATCTTGTTATTATTTTCATTGCTTAAAAACTTCGTATGTTTCGTTAAAAATACATAGATCACAAGTATATTTAAAATAATTTATAACCTTATTGCGATTAAATAAGAATTTATATTTAGATTGTTTAATAAAATGATTTTGTATGTGTAGATCGTCCAAGTACTTTTTGCGTTTGCAGTAATAAAGATTTTGTGATTTTTATTCGATGGATTTTTTTACCTTAGTCAAACCTGACATTTATATGTGATAAAATAAAGTTTCTATTGCATGGAATAAAGAAATAAGTGGCATTACAATCGCAGCGATTCGGTACATTCAAATTAAGTATGCCTAATTCATCCAAATCTCATTTCGGAAAGGCCACGCGCGTCCATTTTAACAGACGAAAATGATTTCCTGGTGTGTGTACGTACGGCATCCATGTTCTGGCACGGCAGAGTTCTTCCTGGAATCCTTGCATGCTGGCATGTTGTTGTACTTATCCCATGCACGCTCAATGGGCCAGATGTTAGTGGCAAATTTGTTTACAACTACTCTGGCAATATGCGGACGTCCATTATGATGCGTAAGCAGAAATGAAGCATCACATTGAAAAGTAAAAGGAACAACTCCTTTGCGGCATCAACGTGCAACATCTGATACAATAATTTCAGTGTAAATCTGTGCATTGATTTTTTTTATTCTGAATGGGTTCACTCTCAAGCCCGGGCGCCAAGACAGAATCCATGATGAAACGAGCTAACCCACAAGGCTTCAGATCCAAATTAGTTTGGTTCTTCCGTCAATCCAAATACTTGTTCCTATTATGATTGTTACATGAACTTCCTGGCATGAGTTTAAATATTTCTGGCGTCCATGGGTACCCCAAATACCGATCTATCATGTACTCCTACCAAAGTGAGATTCGTCAAAATGCCACAAAACGCCACACAGCTTCTGCTAGATTAAGTATTGTAAACGGGCTTCAATGATTACGAGGCTTAACAGATGATACACGTAGATTCTTTGGTACGGAGATTCATCATGCAAACGATTTCTTATGGTTTGATTGCTTATTAATATCCCTGAAGAGCTATGATGCCTCGTAATCAATATTATCACAGTCTTTTTACGATTTCATCGAGCAGTAATTTGTATATAAGGATTTTGTCTCAGTGAAGTGATGAGAGCTCGTCATCTGTGCTACTTTGCCCAGCCAGTGATGCAGTATCGTGTCCAAAGTCGACTTATAATATTCTATATAGTACCTAAAGTAATTGTTACAGCATGTTGCCAAGAACAAGCTTCCGATTTCCCCAAGGTTCTGATATTTTTTTCTATTCATAATAAGGTTGTTTTGTATTATTCCTCTCAGAAGTATGGCAGTAATTGTACTGATTTGGCCTCAACCCCGTTTGAGTATTATATAATAATAAGGTTTGATTGAAGATTGTTATGTTTTGATCTAAATTCACAAAATACCTTTTTACATGACGAAATTCACTAAAATATAATTATAAACCTGATTTTTAGCATCTAGAAAAAATAGTACTCAATTCCTAAATACTTTGATGTATGTAGAATATCTACTTGTAAATACATAAATTGTGACTAGGATTTTGAAGTGACGTCAGTTAATTTACAGATCATTATTTCCCGAAATTTCAGGGCACTAAGCCGAGCGTTTCTCTCGTTGCGACAACGACGGAAAATTTCGTGGCCCAGAATCATATGTATCTTAAGTAATTACATATACATATTGTAAACGTTAATATTCTGATTAATCTAAAAATCATCATCAGCGGTTATAACGCTACATAACGATCGCCATATTAAGTAAAATTTTATAATTCCCTAAAGCTCAGGTTAGCACGTTTGGATAGAGCTTGCAGAGGCTAAGTTACGTTCGCAGGAGTTCGGTTATTGGATGGGTAATCGTAAATTCATAATTTCTAATTTCTCCCGTACCTTCGAAGGCACGTTAAGTAACCGTAACATAATTCTCACTGGACCCGCGTGGTGGGTTATGTTTGTCCTACGGCGTTTTCAGCCATAGGGGGACACAGGTACGGAAGCTCCAGGGACAGTGATGGTCTCATCAACATTTTTAGATGGTGAGAGAACTAAAAGTGGGACTCCTTTTAATTATTTTTTTTTTTTCAGTTAAAGCAGTTATTCTTTTTATTATTGTAATAACTTCCTTAGGTATAAATAAATTAGCTGCTAAATGCTAAAATATAAAAAATCTAATAATTACATTGTTCTGTCATCATTGTTAGAAACTGTGAAAGTATTACATTGGAAGTTGTAGAAAGACTTAGAAGAGACTTGGAAACATTAGACGGGTCTGTCAGGGTCTTGGTAACTTGATTGGAAAAGTACTCTCTCTGATAGAGCACCAATGTGGGTTCGGATCCCACTTACCACTTTAGAGAACTAAAAGCAGTTGTTTACGTTAGATTAGGCTCATTTCATCATGGCGCCTGGTGTGCTCGCACCGCTCGCACCGCCCAAATACCGCCACTGTGTGTGGACAATAAAATACTAATGGTAATGATGATAATAACTCCAGATGAAGGTTATCCATATACTCGTGCTCGTTAAAAAAAGAAATTATATCTAAATACTCATAGCTATCAAAAAGGGATAGCAAGCCTCGATTACTTCCTCTTATATTGTGTGTTAACAAAAAATATTAATGTCATCATTTAAGGATATTAAGAAGGAAATTACTAATACTATGAAAGCTTTTACGATATTTTACCTTGACGTGAATTTTTAAAATTGATAATTTATAAGATATTGTATTTGCTGGCAAAATTTTGGCATCGGCCTTTGGTACTCGTACGTAGTAAATTTTTGACTTACGTGCTTTTGAAGGATTATTTTTTTGTTATCTAATCTTTAAAAAAGGACAGTGGATATAATTTAAATACAAAAAACTTGACATCAATAAGCTTTTAATGTCAATAAATTAATTTATTATAAACAAAAATTTCAATGAATCTGCCACTTACTACACCTTAGACACTATAGAGATAATATAGAGAAAGAAATCTTATCTAAGAATACAATTCTTAAAAAAGTAGCTGAATTCCGCAAGACTATTAGCAATTTATTCAAAAAAGATTATTATACCAATCAATCTTTTTCATAATAATAATGTAAAAATCTAAAGAAAAAAGATCTAAAAAACATCTGACCAAGTGAGATTGGAATTGGGTACTTGAAATATCGGATATAACAAGTTATTTAATGTATATTTTATGAGGGTCCTTTATGTGCTATAATAACCTACGTTGGTTTTTTAGAATTTATTTCATCTTAAGAATAATCTTTTAACTAAGAAACATATGAACCTATAATAGGAATATTATCTCTGTTAACTATATATTGTTGATGTTCCTATAGAAATAAACAAAATAAGATTTACTGGCCAACTACGAAGTGGGCGCCTACTTGTTCTCCGCTGTCATAGTGAATTTTTATTTTTCAAAGCCTTTTAAAGTCCCTATAGTTGGCCTACAGGCCTTCTTCGTGGAAGAATGATCCACAACCCACAAAGCGGGCCACTGCGTATTTTAGGGTGTTTACGACTGTTATTCAGATATGTATGACCAACAACAACCGGTAATAACTCTACTGAGAGACATATGTTGACCGGCCTTTGTAATAATTGTTTTATTTTCTTAATTGCCGAACACACTAACCACGAAGCCATCAAGATAATAATAACAAGACTTCAGGCAATGGGACTGGTGATTTTTACCTCCTGAGTTCTCCCTCCCGTAGTGTATAAAGTGTTTGGTTGTCATTCGGCAGCCAATCTACTTCGATCCTGGCCTGGGCCCTGGTTACCAGAACGGTCGGCGAAGCCAATCCGGCGCCTGCAGCATGGAGAATCAATATAGCAGCAATCCTTGCCGCATATATACTGAATTTACTGCAACAAATAAATAAACCAAGATTTAATAAAAACTAAGCCTAAACATAAGAAGATTATGTTTCCATCATGTATAATGTACATCTAATTTCTCATCTAAATATTTTACATAGAATTGGGTTATAGCTTTTTTTTATTCCACAAAAGTGTTATTTTAAGACAAAAGTTATCCCATGTCTTTTTCTGTACACTTGACAAAAAGTATACAAAATTCCATGATGGTCTGCCAAGTAAACAAACAAACTTAATTTTACATTTTTAATGGAATATATATATTAGTTAGGATTCATGATATAATAAATTATCGGGGCAAAAATGAATCTAAGCAGGTTTTTCACGAAATTCACTTACTGATATTATTAAAATAACAACTATAAAAATGACATTAAAATACTTATTTTACATAGAGCCAGTATTTTTGCCTGCAAAATTTAATTATAAATTTCAGTACTCCCAGAATTTGTTTGAGCTAAATAATTTGTATTACTCGTGTTTTTGTAAAATATGCAATATGGAAGCTTCAGATAAACGTTCAGACTGTATAACTTTTGATATATGTATATCAGATCAATACTATTTTAAAATTAAAAAACACCTCTCACGCAATCACATCTCCGAGTTTTTTATAGGTGTATTTAATCTTAGCAGTATGACATTATGAATTGTTAAATAAATACACTTTAGTATTTAAAAAGTTTTATAACGTATAAACATAATGTAAAAGTATTTTGATTGTTAATAAGCTGTTCTTTTCTTGGGCATTATTTTGTTCTCAATACTAACAACGGTATGGGTTAATCTCATCATTGACGTCAGTACCAAGTTTCCAATATCAAACATGAAATAGAAAAAACTTTTGATTATACCAAGAAATCGATGAATAACACATATTTGTGACGTATTAACAAAGATACCGGATAGAATGATAAAATCTGCTTTTTCAAGAAACAAAAAATATAAAGAAAATAGAGACTACAAAACGTTATAAAAACAGAGCATTGAATAGGTTTTGAAATATATTACAAAATTTTGATGAGGCGATATTTCTAGTGTGGTTGGTTTAATAATTTATTAAATTACTTTGTCCGATATTAATTATTAGGGAAATAACTAATTTCGGTAACTAAGTGATACAGTCAACAACACTTTAACCAATACAAATACAATACAAAATACTTTGAAAATTTGTCATAATCACTTGGGCATTGCAAGTTATTTATATATTATGTAATAATATTAGAAGGATATATTTTGGTGCATCTGATTTTCATAACTTTTTAATTTCATGTTGCGTGAAACGAACTATAACACGTTTCCTTCATTAATATTACACTGCGGGCATTAAATACAAAATAAAGTTTTAGTATATGGCTTGCTAATTTTAATTTTTATATATGTGTAACTAAAATCATAGAGTAAATAGTTAATACTAATACATAAAAGGAAAATGTATAATAAAGAAATTGTTACAAGAAAAAATCAACTTGTCTCAGTTGTCAGTACGAGAACTAGACAAAATAGTTTTGTTTCCAAGTATTTCTAAAGTTGAAGCTATCCATCTCTTGATATTTTCGGTACTATTACCTATAACATCCAATGTAATACTTTTACAAGTATCCAACAATCGATAAAGATATGTTATGGAATAATTATATTAAATGTTATTAGAAAGAAAGAGAAAGAAAGAAAGAAAAGAAGATCACAGTGGTTTGTGTGTTTGTCTGTCCGCTCTTTTTTTCCATTGTATCAATAACGTTACCATAGCAACGCGTTAACCGCAAGTAGTTCGTCTACCGGACGCTAGATGGCGCTAACGGTTAAATATTTAATAGTAGAAAAAATTTGAAGAATTTTGTCCACCCGTGCGAAGCCGGGACGGGCCGCTAGTAAATAACAAAAAATATAATAAGTTTGTCACATGATCACAGATGCAAATAATTGTTTCGCGCGCAAATTGTTTTTTCTTTCAGGTCAGTTCAATAATCTCGAAACGAGAATCGCACATAAATCCACTGGGTTGCCACAAACGTTCATTGTTCTTGTTGCTATAAATCTTAACATCAATATAATGTTTAACGCTGCAAATGATTTAAAGGGGTTGTGTTTCACTTGAAACTGTTTTCTTAATTATGTAGCTTGAGTTCAGTTAACGAAGGAAATGAAAGAAAGATAATCGGTAGTCAATTCAGCGAATACTATTGAGGATAATCTTATACGTATACCTATTTGGAAAGAATAATAATAATAAATCAATCTTACTGTCAAATATAGGTAGCGAGTAATGCTTGCTCAAGTATTTGAAAATAAAAACAGTGGCGAATACGATATTGTGACAAAAAATATATTCACGTGGCATATCTAGTGAGTCTGTTGTCTAAAATCACTTCATCAAAGAAATACAAGCTTAATGACGACACGAAAACGCACTTTATTGTGCCAAGACACATAGTAAAGACGAAGCCAATACATGAAAAGCTACTAGCGATATCTATAACGTTAATATTGACTGAATTGAACCTGATTTTTATAGCTTATATATGTTATTGTTTGTTAATTGGGATAGTATATAAAATTACTAAGCGATGCAGTCGCTAAGCATAAAGCTTCCCTGGCAACATATCAATAAAAAAAAAATAATAAAACAATAATGTTCAGTAAATTTTAAAATTCCATAAAAATGAAAACGTTCAAAAAGCTCGCGCTTTTTTTCATTGGGAAATCCCATAGAGCCAATGTTTTTATGGTCATAACTTCAAAATTCGGACTCCGTCACAATCTGGTCCTAAATGTGTTGATTCGATTCCTCACAAAAAATATTAAAATCAGTTAAGAACTCGGGAAGTTATGGCGTAACAGTCATTGCGTTATTGAAGCTGATCAATGGGAGCTACGCTCCAAAGATAGCTTGTTAAGAAAGTATAAGCTTACGAAGTTGGGAAAGATCGAACAAAGTATTACATTGTTAACCAAAGAGAGAGCGTACTTTATACTTAGAGGAAAATAAAAGAAATATTTTCTTTGAATTTATATGAACTGAAGGTATATTTTTCTCATTTATTATTTATATTCTTTTTTTTTATATTATGCTGATGTCAGCTACCTTGAAGAACGACTAAATAGGCTTGAACGACTTCAAAACTTTTGCATGCGATTTAAAGTTGGTTCACGCAAAAATGACCCAAGTTTTCGAATTTCATAAAACGCTTGAGCTGTTTACCTATTCGCCTTCGCAATAATAAAATGAAAAAACATTATTCACAAACTGCACACAAAACATACATATACAAACAGAATGCACATATTTTGTTCCTTGTTTACAATATACTATTCAATCTCACGATCCCTTTCTAGCTTAAAGAACGTTTCAAATTCATCAAAGACTCGTACTCTTGTACTTTGCGATCATCAGAAAATTACTGGAAATGCCTATGTATACCACAAAATTCCTAAATATATCATTTACGATACATGCTGCTCACTAGGGAATAATGTTTTGGCACAAATGAGAGCTGCTAAGTCTCTCAATATGTAAGAAACTGGTGAAAGAATATTACTTGACCATGTAGTCCGTTATTCGAACTACACGCTACTTTCCTTTTTGTTTGATAAATGTATATATGTCTGACATATATATATATATATATATATATATATATATATATGTGTGTGTGTGTGTGTGCGCGCGCGCGCGCGCGTGTTTGTGTGTGTGCGTGTGTGTGTGGGTGTAGGTGTGTGTATTATATTTATCTGGTATATTTATTGAAATATATAAGTTGTAAATTCCGATGTATCCATGTAGGATTCACCACCTCCCTCCCTCGCGCCCGGAGGGAAAAAAAAAAAAAAGTTGTAAATTAATTTTGTGTCCACCATTTGTACATCTCCTTGTAAATGTAATTGAGAATATCCATTAATTCTTTTAAGTTTTCTTTTTATAGTGCTCAAAAAAAATAATGGGTGCATATTATATCACTTTTCCACCCGCGCTATTAGAGCAGTAATGGATATTCATACAAATTTACCTCCCGCAAATTTGTATAGCAAAAAAAACGAATTTACTTTCTTACACATTCTTGCAAAAATAGCAACGTATTTCATGAAGATGACTTGTGAAATATTAGTTTAAATACCTTTATACATAGACGGGTACAAATTAAAAAGCTTACTACAATATTCATGATTATCTGGTTTTTATTTTTAATAATATATTTAAAATTTTCTCAGAATTCTCTTGTGAGCCGAGTCGATTTTTTCTAGTATTTTTCAATTAAAATAATTTACCTTATTTTTATAAATTTTCTTACGTAAAAGCTACTTGTGCTCTATCAAAATATAATGCGACCAAGTAATGTTGGCCGCATTGTTGTGGGGCTTCCTCGGTGCACATACAAAATGTCATCAGTAAATTTACAAGCGATTCGCCGGCTGGGTTATATTTTTCTGATAAATTAGATTTTGTGTCTGTTATTACAAATAATACTTTGTTTGTATCTGTGTAAATGTTATTTAAAAAAACACGCATAAGCGATCATCTGCCATTTGAATTATGAAGAACGCCTATTTTATGTCGATTGTGGTCTAAAATAAAAAAGCTGTTATCATTGTTATTATTTTTATGGAAACTTAATTGTAATGTAACTTTTTGTACCTTTTGTACTTTTTGTAACAGCAGGTGAAAAAGTAGCTCTGACCGCCTACTATGGTTATGTAGCAGCGGTGTTAAGATACGGAATCATATTGTGGGGGAATTCGCCGGATATAAATAAGGTATTCAAGAAGAAGGAGAAGAAATATATCAGGGCTGTCTGTGGGATAGGGCCAATGACAACAAGCAGACTTTTATAAAAAAATGAATATATTAACGTTAACCGCAATGTATATTTAAGAAGTTGGAACATTTAGTGATTATCGTGTGTAGTGACGTCTTATCGGACCTTATTAGGAGAAATTTACAGTGATTTTATAGTGTAAAGAGACTGCAATTTGCCGAGATAATAATTTTAAAGTTGCTTCTACCCCAGAACCGCTACTTCATGGCAACGCGTAAGCGACGCCCGATCCACGGCGCTTACGACCTTCTTCTCGCTAGAATTTTCACAAGTCGTCGACTCGGGGCATTTATTGCAGTGCACTCTGAGATAGTGAGATTATATTTCTGTATGAGGGCCTTTACTACGGAGACACTTATAGGAGATACACACAAAATATAATTATTTTTGTGTTTTTAACAACTTACTTTTGAAAAACTTAATATGACTGATGCTATTAGTACTGTTTGGGGCTGCTGTGCCCTTCAAGAAAGAACCGATGATGACATCTATTGCACAAAGTGTTTAAAAGCATACCACCTAGCATGTGTTTCTGTCGAAGGAACTGTGATAAAACAAAACTGGATTTGTCCCACTTGTGTCAGTACTGTTTCGAAACGTGGCAATAATGATAATACTCCGGTACGTTTTAACCCCAACGTTACTGTCCGGTGTTCTAAGAGGCAAGCTCAATCATCACCTCCAAATAATGATCCAAGCCCTTTAACGCACGATGATGTACGCGCAATCATGAGCGATGTCCTGAGAACTCACTTGGCAGATTTTACAATGGAAATTAACCGCAGTATACGTGGCGTTCTGGATGCCGAATTAAAGTCTTTTAGGGATGAATTGAAGGATATTAAAGTGTCAATGGACTTTATGAATGGAACATTTGAAATGCTTAATAAAGAACATAAATTAGCCCAGGAAAAGGTAAAAAAATTGGAAGAGAGAAATGAATCTATGCAATCTACCATTGTGAGTCTCCAATCTCGTGTTAATCAGTTGGAACAGAATTCCCGCGCTAAAAATGTGAAAATACAGTGTTTGCCCGAAAATAAGTCTGAAAATTTAGTGACATCAATTAAAAAATTGGGAAGTGTAATTGGTTGTGAAGTAATAAACGGGCATATAACTCGTATAACAAGAATAGCCAAACAACAACAAGACAGTTTACGTCCCCGGTCTATAGTTGTAGAATTTAAAGACCTAAAACTACGAGACGCATTCTTGGCTGCCAGCATTAATTTTAATAGAAAAAACCCAAACAGTAAATTAAATGCTTCGCATCTCGGACTTGTTGGAAACAAATCACCAATCTTTATTGCTGAGCACTTATCAGTGGCCAACAAGGCACTACATGCAGCTGCAAGAAAAACGACCAAAGAGAAAGGTTTCAAATTTGTTTGGGTCAGAGGGGTAAGATCTATTTAAGGAAGAACGAAGACACGAGTTATATCATTGTCAAAGATTTAAAGACATTAGCTGCTATTCGATAATTTGTATTTATGAATAGGTTTTTTTGATTTTTTTGTATCTTAAGAATGTAAATAATTAAAACAAAAATAAAATTCACGTTAAAACTATACTACCAAAACACTCGAGGATTAAGAACTAAAACTAGCATATTTTATAAGAATTTAGCAATTTGCGATTTTGATATTATTGTACTAACTGAAACTTGGCTTAATAGCAAGATATTTAGTGCTGAATTGTTTGATGATAGATACAATGTATTTAGAAGAGACAGAGAGTCAACCCGTTTTTCTACTGAAGAAATGGGCGGAGGTGTACTGATTGCAGTGTCAAAAAGTATACAAGCTAAAGAAATCTCAGGGTGGAAGAGTTCATGTGAGGACTTGTGGGTAATGGTAGATATTACGGTTGCTGGTATAGTTAGGCAAATAGCATTCTGTGCTGTATACCTTCCATCACCAGTGAACCATCACTTATTGGACAGTTTTTTAGACAACTGTAGCTCGGTAATAGAGAGGTTTAAAGGACATGTTTGTATTATTGGGGACTTCAATATGCGTAATATTAATTGGCAACTTGTATATGACATTGATGTAAATTATCAGGCACCTGAACTCGATCAAAAACTAATAGACTTTGCCTCTCTTAACAATTTAAAGCAATGTAATACTATCACTAATTATCAAAATAAAATATTAGACCTAGTTCACCGACATGGTTAATTGCAGGGTGTGTGAATCACTGGATGTACTTAGAAAAATTGATGCTTATCATCCTCCAATACAAATAGATGCACATTTCGAAAATGTTTCTCAACTGCGATATAATGATAGTTCTGCTAAACTTAATTTTCATAGAGCTGATTACAATTCCATTAATGACTGTCTTTCCAAAATAGACTGGGTCACCCAATTATCTCACTATGATGACATTAACCGGATGGTCGCGCATTTCTATACGATGATCAGAGAAGTTATATCTAAATTTGTGCCGCGGAAGGGAATGCCCAAATCTGAAAAATTTCCGCCTTGGTTTAGTAAATGTTTGATCAGTAGACTGCTTGAAAAAAATAAAATTCGAAATAGATATAAAAAATACTGTAACCCCTTGGACAAGATTGAGTTGGGCATTTTGTCTAGGCGGTGTCAGAAGCTTGCTGTTATCTGTTACAATACATATATTAACAACATGGAGGATAGAATATCTAGAAATGCTAAGGCCTTCTGGTCTTTTGTCAAAAGTAAGCGAGGAGGATGTAGCTCATATCCGGCTACTATGACGGATGGAGAGATGACTGCAAGTGATGGTCCGACCATTTGTAACCTTTTTGCAAGTCGCTTTGCGGAAGTTTATACCACAAATACAAAACGACAGGACCCCCGCCATATGCTGAAAGTAATTATATTTGCAGCTTATCTTTCGGTGATCTGTGTTTTCAACTAGAGGCAGTAGTTCGTGCATTAAAATCTTTGGACATAGACAAAGGCTCGGGGCCTGATGGTATTCCATCCATTTTTTTGAAGAATTGTGCCTCTAGTATTGCTGTGCCTTTGTGCTTCATATACAATGCATCTCTGGCTTGTGGCATGTTTCCTGATGAATGGAAAGTCGCTAAAGTAGTTCCAATATTTAAGTCGGGTGAAAATGAATTAGTGACTAATTATAGACCAGTTTCTATTCTCTCTATAATGTCCAAGGTTTTCGAAGGTCTGATTTGTCCGTTTATTTCTGAACATGTAAAACAGCTAATCACGGATCATCAACACGGTTTTGTGAAGTCAAGATCAACGGCCACTAATTTAGTTTCATTTGTTGAGAATCTTGTCGAAGCCATTGATGCTCGCCAGGAAATTGATGTAATTTATACTGACCTTAGCAAAGCTTTTGACAGGGTGCCTCACGAGATATTAATTAGGAAATTGTCAAACTTTGGTTTTGGTGGAAGTATTCTTAACTGGTTCGAATCATACCTTCACAAACGACATTTTTTTGTTGTAGTAAATGGATTTCAATCCCAAAAATTTTACATAGAGTCCGGAGTACCTCAAGGTTCCAATTTGGGGCCTATTTTATTTAATATTTACATTAATGACCTTGTCGATCATATATCATATTCTATCCCATACTTGTACGCCGATGATTTGAAGTTATTGAGAATAATTAAAACGGAAGTAGATATCGTACTACTCCAAAAAGATCTCAATGGTTTGAATCATTGGTGCGAATTGAATGGAATGCAATTAAATATAAATAAATGTTTTCATGTTAAATTCACAAGAAAACTGAACACTTTTAAATCTAGTTACTATATTAATGGTATAAAAATACAGGAAGCTAATCACATAAAGGATCTTGGCGTGATAATTGACAGAAAGTTAACCTTTGTTGCCCATAGAGAAAGCGTTGTAAGGGAAGCCTGTAAGATGCTCGGATTTATTATTAGAATTGGCAGGGGACTCCGCAGGTTGCAAACAAAAAAGTTGCTATACAACTCATTTGTCTTAAGCATTCTGGAGTACTGCAGCGTTGTATGGAGACCGCACTATGCATGTCATTCTTTGAGGTTGGAACGTATTCAAAAGAGATATCTTTGGCACCTAGCTTATTCAGCCAACGTGTGTAAGAAAGGGTTCTCATACGGGGATAGACTAGAATATTTTAAATATAGTTCGCTAGAAAAACGAAGGATAATAAATGATCTCACATTTTTAAACAAATTATTTAACAATAAGATAGACTTTCCTAGCTTACTGAGTAAATTTAGTTTTAAAGTACCTCGTAAATTGCCTAGAAATCAAATCTCACCATTAGTTCCACCATTGCGCTCAACAGTATTGGGCTCAAGTTCATTTGTCTCCAGAGCGAGCAGACTTCTGAACTGCTATGGAAATGCTATTGACATAAATGCTGTAACTTTCTATACATTTCGTAAGCATTTGCAAGAAACCATCGTTGATTTATAGGATTTTGATTATTGTTATTGTTTTATTGTAATTAAGAATTATTTCTATCCTCAAGTGCAATTGTAATTTCGTTTTTATGTTACTCGTAACAATATACTGAGCATGTTATGTTTGCCTTTAATTAATTGTGCATTTAGCTATAGAACTGAGTTACTCACTGTTATGTAATAAATGTATAATTGTAACAATTGTTGGTAAACCAAATAAAGAAAATAAATAAATAAATAAATTTATTTCACATAAAAGACAAAAGAAATCCCCGTTTACGTCCGAAAGATACAACTGTGCTAAAAAGGTTAGGAGGTACCACAGTGCATTTTACGAAAAGAATTGTGTTGGTATGGTAATACGTATTTATAATAAAATACCAATTGAAATAAGAGAATTATCTACGAATAAAGTACCGCCATTGCGAAAATGGCTAATAATAAGATCCCCTTTTGATCTGAGAGTATATTTTGACATTGTGTAAATTAAAATAATTTTGAAATGACGAAATTATTTATTATAGATTGAAATTGTTATTTAAGATTATTTTTGTGTAATATTTTATGAATTTTATTTAAATTTTTATATTCATTATATTTAAAAAAAAACTAATTGATTATCCTAAGTGATGTAATTTTACACGCCAAATTATGGCAAAATATGTTGGTTTTATCAGCTGTGTCATCTGTGTTAAATGCAAATAAATTTCTTGATTCTTGTATTATGTTGTATTTTTTTGTTTGTAAACTTGAGCATAAATGTGAAAGTATGTTTTTTTATATTTTTCATTCAATAAATTCTATCTACATAATTGTATTCCGTAATTTATATCTGATTGTTTTCTATTATTTAGGTAGTGATTTTCATAAATATTAAATGTTTATAAAAACTTCATAAATTAAATTAAAGCTAATTTAATTTCCAGGCGAAAAAAGTTCGTTATATAAACAACCAAGCGGTTGATGACTCAATTAGTTTAATTAATTAGTTTTCCTTATTCAGATGGCATGCTCAAAATGGAGTTGCAAAGGCGTCTGCACTTGACATATCTTGTATTTAACGTGTTGAGGCGTCGTAAGTTGGAATTTCTAATTTATGCAATTTTACATGAATAAATACATAAATAGAAATTGCAATGAAATAAAATAAAAAGAAATATCTATTAGAATAATTTAATAAATGTAACCTATATTTTCATATAACACTTTTACTGGATTCAGGAAGCGTTTTATTTGTTTCTTTTAAATTTAATCCTCCTCCTCTGACACCTTTACAGGAATCGTGATCACAGGATGACTCAGGTTATGGTAATTATAATTGCGTCATACAGATGCAAATACCTTCAAATATTTTAGTTATTAAAATCAAATTGTTTTATTTCAACACCATAGAACATGAAATTATATCTGAATCAGTCGATTTATAAATGTATAGTAATATATATTGACAGAGTCTCGTTACGAACGAAAGAAGAGATAACCCTTTATACTTTGTACCTCTCGAAATATGACTAAAATCTGGCTACCGACTGATGCACTGATTGTTCAACTCTTTGCTGAAACAGTTGCCTACAAACATGAAGTTGAACGATTTCAATAAATTACGTAACTAAGCTCCAGGAAGGGTATTTATATACTTGTTTCCTATGGTCAAGTAGAAGTGAACGAAAATGAGAACCAACGATATATCGTCTCTTCCGAAGCACAAAGTAGCTCGGTGTAATTAGGTTTTAATCATCCATCTAATAACCGTTCTATGCGAAAGTTAATTTCCACAATCACCTCTTTATGTAATAATCATAATCATAATAATTGTTTGTTTGTTTTTTACATAGTGTAAAAAGAGGCCATAATACCATTAAAGATCCACATGCTGAATTATACAAATTATTTGTTAAGATTTCAAAGTCTAAAATAATATAAATTTAATAATATGTCAATAATTATACACTTCCACGCAAAGAGGAAAACAGACTTCTGGTGGCTAAAAGAAATATCCTCTGAAACATGTTTGGTACAAGGCAGAGGGCGGATGGAACCTAGACGCCTCTAAAAATTGCTGAGATCTGTTTGGCGTTGTAAGTATCATAGGAGAGACTTAAGTCCAGAGAATTCGCTGACTTGGCCATTTATAAAGAATGGGTGAAAATCGAAGCGTCAGAAAGGACATGGGTAAACCAATAGGGCCGTCCCTATATCGAAAGTGTGATTTGGTAGAAGCTAATCTTAAAGAGCATCATAAAAATGTTGGACGATTCAAAACAACTTATTTTTAAGTAAATTTGAATAAAGTTATTTTTATTTCATTTCATCAAACTAGCGAAGCATGAAACCGTACAAAATCGGGACAAGTAGCGTTACCTCGTGTCGGAGGCCAAGACACACTTTGGGTCGCTGAGCCAGCGTATTAAGCAAGTAAGTAATCTATAATCTAAGATCATAAATTTGTTGTTTGTCTGTCCGCTCTTTTTCCCGCTCTTTTTCCATTGTATCAATAACGTTACCATAGCAATGCGTTAACCGCAAGTAGTTCGTCTACTGGACGCTAGATGGCGCTAACGGAAAAATATTTAATAATAGAAAAAATTTAATGAATTTTGTCCACCGGTGCGAAGCCGGGACGGGCCGCTAGTTATGAACAACAAAATCAAGTCCGAATAAAAAATCCTTTGTTATAAAACAATATCATTTAAACATAACTGTAGTTTCTCCTTAAAGAAATCGACATATATATTCTGAATGGCATTACGTCATTAGATAATTTATTAAATAAACGAATAAATTTGTTACACAAAACTCTGAAATCCACTCGTGCGAAGTTGTAGGCTAAATCTACGTGAATATGTATTTATGCATTAGTTAAGTCAAAATAAAACAAAAAACTACCGTTGTAAATCAAACAACTGGAAACACGAAAGGTTTTCAAAATTACCGTACAAATAAGGCTGTCGCTCACGAGAGTGGAGGTATTGGCTATAATTTTATTATTTAACGACTGCCCAGTAATGAGGTTCACCGTGTACAAGCAAAAAGGTAAGTTTAGCTTAGAATAATGTGAATGTTACATAAATATTTAAGGAAATAAGAAGATAATAATATAAATAATAACTTAAACTAAGAAAATGTTTAAATGAAAGAAAAATATACTTTTTGAGGGAAAGAATTTTATAAACGAAAAACATGCTAAGTTGAAAATGTACAGAAATAATTATATAATGTTGTTAAAAAAAATGTCCTAGTTTTATTTTATATACCTAAATATCTGTAAAATAACATTACTGATTAATCAGTCTTTACCTAAATGGAATGCCATGTAAACTGCAATTAATATTTTTAATTGCAGTTATTCATACTAACAGCTGCTAAACATAGTTTAAATGACTCATCGTAAATTCTTGTAATTTAACAATATGCAATAATCTACACTTAGTTTTTTCATGCATTATTAGTATTATTTGCATGCTGTAGAATTACCGCCAAAATAAGCTCGAATGGCCGCCAAAAATTAAAAAGCAGAAGTAAATATCTTAAATCTTTAAAATAGCTCGATTTACTGATAGAAAACATTCCTTTATTAAAAAAAATATAACTGCATTAACAGAATTCTCAAAAAGCTTAACTGAACTGGAAATCTAACTAAAAAAATTAAAAAATTAACCCTCGCCATTTTATTTTACTAATAGTCGGTGTTAACGATAAATTTTCTCTAAGAAACATAGGTTCTTAAAAAAACACATTATGAAATGTAACATTTATTTTATTCTCGAATCAAATCAAATCTTTAATTTTCTTATTGATGCTCGCATAGTGATTCTTGTTAGAATAAAAAGCAGTTTGAAAATGGAAAGTTTCATTTGTTTGTGGTGTAGCAATCTAAGGCAATTTTAAAATTCGAACGAACATCTTGGTAATTCTTATCGATTTTGTTTTGTTTTGTTATTAAGTATTGAAATAATGGCGTATCAAGAGCAATTCGATTTAATAGTAGCATTCATTTTTAACAGCAAGAATAACAATTGAGGCCTTCTGTGGCATACCACATCCATCAAAAACCGACAAATACCGTCGAGAAAAGTTTTAGCGCGAATGGTGAAAAACTTCGTAAATGTTGGAGGTTATAAAATACATTTAATACGAAGCCCACAAGAACATCGCAATCTGCACCTTTTCGATATGGAATTCAATATTTTGACATATTTTGAGTGTTACCCGAAAGCGTCTAGCAGGGTAGCCACTCAAAAGGTAAACACTAGTTATACTCGTGTACTAAATGTTAGGGGCTGTCCATTAATCACGTGAGGCTCGAAAGGGGGGGGGAGGGGTCCACAAAAAATCACGAAATATCACAAGGGGGGAGGGGGGGTGTAGTAATATATCACGTGTATTTATTTTTTCAGCAAACGCGCGATACTGAACAGAAAAGCGGCTTGACGTGTATTTATTTTTTCGCCAAACGCGTACAAAACGAAAGCGGCTTACTACTTCTGTAGTTCGATGTTGGCGCCGAAGTTGAGATCTGACGACAACTCTATGCCATAAAGCTCAAGGCTGTCGGTAACAGGTACAGATGTACCTCGGAAAGTAGGAGTGAGGTTGAAGGAACTCCTTTTTGTAGTGAAAATACACGCTTGCGTTTTAGAGGCGTTGAACTGGACGAGGTTACTGTCACCCCGCTGGGAAACGTGGCTCAACTTCTTATTGACTCTCTCATCAATATCACGTCGTCACCGCTGACTTTTGAATTAGACAGGTATCTCTCTACGACAGTACTGTCGTCTGCATACCCAACAATTCCAGGTATCAACAGGTCATTGATGTGCAGCAGGAGAAGTGTCGCAGAGAGAACAGACCACTGAGGAACTCCGGCATCAATAGCCACTGAGTCAGAGGAGCAGTCATCGATAACTACTCTGATCGACCGTTCTGTCAGGGAATCGGCTATCAAATTACAAAAGTCAGCGGGGATACCATACGCAGGAAGTTTGCGCAGCAGACTAGCGTGCCAAACCCTGTCAAAAGCCTTCGAGATGTCAAGTGACTCGGCAAGTGCTTCGTCGTGCATCTCGAGGGCCTCCCCCAGCAGTGCGTCACATAATCTAGAAGATCCCCAGTTGAACGTCCACGGCGAAAGCCATATTGACCGTCACTGAGAAGATCATTGTTTTCTAGGTACGAGAGCAATTTACTGTTCAGCACTTTTTCCATTACTTTACATAGTATGGAAGTGATACCGATCGCCATGATCGGTCGGTAATTGCATGGGTCGGCACGACAACCCTTTTTGGGTACTGGCTGCACATTGGCAAGCTTCCAGGATTTTGGTACGGTTCTTATTTTGAGAGAGAGGCGATACAAGCGTGTTAGCACAGGATACAACTCGGGTGCACAATACCTCAGTACTCTTGCTGGTATACCATCAGGACCACTGGCCTTATTCACGTCCTGACCAAGTAAGACTCTACGGACCTGCTTATTGTGAATTGTGATCCCCGACATTGAAGAATCACATCGAGGTATATTTGGTGGTTATTGAGAGCCGGTGTCTAGACGGGAACTGCTTGCAAAAGAGAGGCAAATAAACTTGCTTTTTCAGTTGCAGAATGAGCCAGTGACCCGTCAGGTTTCAGCAACATAGGACGACAGAAATTCACTTCGACTGACTTCGAAAGGGACCAGAACTGTTTACTTTCATTCGGGTAGGATGACAGTTTCGTCCCTATTCGGCTGATGTGGTCGAATCTTGCTTTAAGAATGACCCTTTTGCATGACTTGGCGGCCGAATTATAGGCTCTCTTCTTCGATCGGATTCTCCGTACGCGGACCTTGCGATCGCGGATATGCACTCAAGCCTGGTAAGTAGACTGTTTTCGGGCCTCAGCACGAGCACAGGCCGCATTATACCAAGGCCGGGACTTGTGACCGAGCGGGATGTCGGAGAATGGAATAAAATACTCCATTCCCTGCCGAATTACGTCAATCGCATCAGCGGTGCACGATGGGTCGCTCGAAGAGAAGCAAGTTTGCCGCCAGGGATATGATGCAAATAAAATACTTATCTCGTCCCAATTTGCTGACTCGTAACGCCATACCCGCCTCATGCCGCTGGGGCTATCATGCGGAGGAGAGCAGATCGATACGGATTTCACACCACAATGGTCGGACGACCCCAGTGGAGCTAAGACCGATACTGAATGTGTGTTGATCAGTTGTCAGCAGTAAGTCAAGACAATTGGGTGTGTGGCCAGCAATATCTGGAATTCGCGTCGCTTGGTCCGCCAGCTGAGTAAGATTTAGCGCTAGGGCACGCTTCTCTCCCAGCATGGTCAGTTTTCTGGTATGGGAACAGCCACTTTTTATGGTGAGCATAGAAGTCCCCCAGAAAAACAAGCTCCGCCGCTGGATATCGCACAGTTACCAAGTCTGCCGTCTCTGTGAGGTAATCTTTGAGCCGAGTCGTTTCCCGGTCACCGCTGTGCAATCGGTAAACACAGATGTAGACCTTCTTCTAAACCCCTGTGTCCACCAGAAGCCAAATAACGGAAAACTCGGGACTTTTTAAAGCATTGGAGACGCCTACAGCAAATGTCATTACGGACGAACACACAGACCCCTGCACTCATCTTGTACTTATGCTCAAGCGTGTAACCAGGGTAGTTGAGGTACGCCTCATCCGACGGGGTTGCTATCTGAGTGTCCGTTAAGAAGAGTAGGTGCGGCTTTTCGGTCTCCAGATGATGATGGACCGGATCGAGATTTGAGTGCAGTCCTCTGATGTTCACAAAGTGCACTTTTTATGGGAGGAAGTGCAGCCGTTGTTTAACTTTCTTCTTGTGCTTCTGGATCATAGTGGTTAATGTTGGGGGGTTGGATTTTCAGTCGAGACGCTAATCAGTTGACCATTAAAGTACTCTTAGGCTAAGCTAACCACAGAATGGAACTCACCTGGAGACTGCGGGGACGCCCGAATCCTCCCGAAATGGCCACCGGGTCCTCCCATCCAGTCGCCAACTGGCACGGTGGAGCATTTCGGGATTTTTCGCAAGTTGGCGGGGCAGCCTTTCAGCTAGTTGGGCCCCCACTTACTGCGGTCGGCCAATGGCTAAACCGTGATTCGGATCCCGCTGCCCTCCAGAATGAGTTACCTGGTACAGCATTGCCAAGATACTAAGACCGGTCTTAAGTTGCGCAACTGACTTATTACCAACCCCCATTGGGACTGGTACTCCCGCCCTCCAACGGAACGCAGCAGAGCTGCTTGGCGACGTATTTCGGCAGGATGGTGGTCGCAAGCCAGGCGGCCCCTTACGGAGCCTACCACCGCTGCTGGGATCATCAGCCGTCACTACGAGCCGAGTTGGTGCGCGATGCCGTTGCCCGGGGTGGACCGCTAGGAGGTAGATCCCACCCACCCCAATACCTGCAACCACTCTATCTACCTCTAGACGTTATTATTATAGTCTTTAATTTTCTATAATGAAATAAGATGACCTGTATTTTAAAAATATATAAAAAAAAAATTCTTTGTAGGTACTAAAAAATACACGTGATATAGTGTGGGGGGGAGGGGTAGTCTGAAACCTCACCATGTATCACCAAGGGGGAGGGGGGGTTAAAAAATGCCAAATAAAACATCACGTGATTAATGGACGGCCCCTTATAAAAAAGTACAAATACAAATGTTTTCGTGATGGACGATTGGTGCAGAACCTACACCCCAGAGACAGTCAAAGAAGGTTAAACTTCTGTTTCAATGTACAATCAGAAATAGGTCGGAACCTCAACTTCTTGTTATGCATAATATGGTCTAATGAAACAAACATTATTGGTCCTGTGAAAATCCATTCCGTGTTCGCGAAACAAACAATCAGGTCCAATTTTCGGTTAATGTTTGGTGCGGAATCAAAAGCAAGACGGTGCGCCTGCTCATAATAGTAGAATTACCAAGGCTTATCTTAATGAAAACTTCAATGTGTGGATTGGTATTAACGCAACGATTCGGTATCCTGCAAGAAGTCCCGAACTTACGCCTCTTGACTATATTTTATGGGGCCATGTCAAAAATGATATTTGCCAAAACATCGTAGAATAGCTAAGAGTTGTGGTAGAATATGTAACTATTAGCAAACACCACAACACTTTGCAGAATGCCACTCAAAATGAACTTCATTGAAGACTAAATGTACGTATCCTTAACGAGGGGTCTCATTTCGAACAATTTATTATTTAAATTATAAGCCTCTTGCAAGGTGATATTTTTCTTCCATATTAGTTTAGTGTCAATTCAGTATTCGAGAGTAAAAGTAAAATAAATGTTAGATTTCATTTTTTTTTCTAAGGCCCAATTTTTCTTAGTGAAAATTTATCTTTAACATCGACTATATGGATTAGTAAAATAAAATGGCGAGGGTTAATTTTTTTCCGGTCCGGATAAGCTTTTTGAGAATTCTGTGAATGCAGTTATATTTATTTTAAAAAATAAAGGAATTTTAAAGATTTAAGGTACTTCCCCTCCAGGACCTATTTTTTTCCACCCTATATATATGTATATGGTAAGAGGTGAATTTAAGATGTAAATTTTTTCTTAATATTTGTGTTGGGTATACACTAAACTGCAAAAATGTAACAATCAATTTGTACCAGCAACCAAATTTACGGCAGTCAGAAAATCTAACCATATGTTTAAGACATTTCATTACTAATTTGAAAAAAGACCTTCGTATTCGAGTGGCTCGCATACCGGTCGGATCAATTATAAAAACGAAGTTTTGTATATTGGCTCGATTTTGATTGTTGTGGTACAATAGTTGTTTCCTAAATATACAATATGTTCCGTCACCAGTGTCGGAGCCTTTAATGGTGTGAAATATGGCATTTTTTTTAAAAAATCTCAAAAAGCCAATAATTTAAAAATACACTAAAAAGAATCTATTTGTTTTTCTTTAATTATTTTTTTCTATTCTTTTTTCCATGACAATTGAAACATGATGGCTGTGTAACTGTTGTCTACATGTTTAGCTATCAAATGACACCTTTTTAATGTTGATAGGACATTTACATGAGTAGTGGTGGTCTAATTAGTATGAGAGCCCAGGTCTTGGTTACTAAGAAAACAAAATGGCGGCAGTAAGAGAAAAACAAAATTTGAGGGGCAATTTTTCGATAAAAAATGCCATATTTTACACCATTAAAGGCTCCGACACTGGTGGCGGGACACATTGTATAACACAAGTGCTTTGTAATGTAATGTAATGTTATATTTATTTTTAAGATAACAAAAATCCCATCGTATTAGTATACAACTACTTTAACTCTGTATGTATGTATAAGAACAGTGTATGTGATGTTATCTTATAGTTATTTATTTTTAATTTATTTATAATAAGTATTAAAATTAAAAGTTTGACTCAATAAAAAAGAATCTACAGACGCTAGACTCGACGTCGTCATGATATATATAAACGAGCCGTAGTATATACGAAGCATAAATTCGCATGGACATGTAATTATTTCTTTTTCTTGACAGCAGCAATCTTTTATTCTGTATTTTTATTTCTTATATTTCTATTATCTGCGTCTAAACATCGTCCGTATCATCCACACCGTATTATTCAATTTATTTTAATATTTTATACGACCGCATAAAAAGGTTACGAATCGTAACGGTAGCGATTCTGTCTTTCACGCCGATATTCCTGGATTCTAGTCCCGAAAAGGCTAGATGTTTGTGAGATTGATACGAGCATTGGAACTGAGTCATGGGTATAATACACATGACACAAGCCTTACATGCTTACTTTGCGCAAAGCTAATTGGTGTAAGAATATTATTATTATTTATTATGATATATATTGCCAGACTCATTGTTGGTAAATTGGAACGCAACCATAATAGTTGTGCCTGTGGCGCCATAATTGTACCTCTCTCTCGTTGTCTGTCAATGTCATCTGCGGTTACCGCGTTTTTCCAATAGTGCAATAAAACTTCCTTATATAGTTAAAATACGTTTTAATTATTTACCACAACTACGAATCATATTCTTTCATGGTAGCAGAGCGTGGTTGCTAGTGGTACAGTTCGAAATAGTGGACTAACTTCAATCAGAAAATTTGTCGGTGCAATCTTGAATTTCAGGTTAAGAAAATTTACGATCACAGTTGTAAATTACATATTTTTGGTGAAATCCAGCAAGATGAGTGCACCTAATATGTTCAATTTAGAGAAATTGATCGGAAGAGACAATTTCGCAACCTGGAAGTTTAGTATGAAGGCATACTGGCATGCATAAGCTGATATTGTTGTTGGACCCACAGAATTACGTACATGTTCAGGAATGTAAAACTGCAAAACAAGTATGGGAGAATTTGCAAAGGGCTTTTGATGACAATGGTTTAACCAGAAGAGTAGGTCTACTTAAAGATCTGATAAATACTACGCTGGAGTCGAGTAATAGTGTTGAAGACTATGTAAGTAAAGTAATGAACACTGCTCACAAACTGCGCAACATTAGTTTCGAAGTCAACGATGAGTTGCTTGGCACTCTAATGTTGGCTGGCTTACCGGAGGAGTACAAGCCTATGATAATGGGGCTAGAGAGTTCTGGTATTCAAATCAGTGCTGACTCGGTAAAAACTAAACTTATACAAGAGATTAACACATCAAAGTCAACCGCATTCTACACAAACACTAAGAAAACAGGAAATAATGCGCAGCCAGTGAAACCAAAGGGACCTAGATGTTATAATTGTAATAAGAGTGGTCATTTTGCCAAAAATTGTAAACAGCCAAAGAAACAGTCAGCAAACAAAGGAGTGAGCTCCATTTTTGTGGCAGCCTTTTCAGCAACCGTCAAAGAGAACATTAGTGATGTTAAATGGTTTCTAGACTCCGGTGCATCTATGCACATGACTAGTAGACAAGATTGGATGTACAAAGTCACTGAGCCACCTGTAAAGAATATCACTGTAGCTAACAGAGAGCCATTAGCTGTGGTGGGAGTTGGTTGTGTAGACATACATATAAGTCAAGATAAAGTGATACAAGTTAATAATGTTTTGTATGTTCCTGGGCTAGCTGCCAATCTACTTTCAGTTAGTACTATTGTGAAAAATGGACATAAGGTTACTTTTAATAAAAAGGGATGTGAAATTCAAAATGAGAAGGATGACGTGGTATGCACTGCGACATTGAGCAACAAGTTATATATCATGGATACCAGTAAAGAAGTGGCCCATTTAACCTCAAGTTCTCAGAATTTTAATAACACTTATCTGTGGCATCTGCGAATGGGACATTTGAATATTCCAGACGTGAAGAAGCTGCCCAGTTGTACCGATGGTGTGACTCTGACTCAGGAACAAAGTAATGTCACATGCACTGATTGTATGGAAGGTAGGCAAGCAAGGACGCCATTCAAAAATGTTGGTTCTAGAGCAGCAAGACCACTGGAACTAATACATTCAGATTTGTGTGGCCCTATGGAATAGTTATCATTTGGTGGTATGAAATACTTTATTACTTACATTGATGACTACACACGAATGGTCTTTGTATGTTTTCTGAAAGATAAGTTAAATATTTTAGAAACGTTTAAAGATTTCAAGTTGAGAGTAGAGAATGAATTAAATCACAAGATAACAAAGCTTCGCACAGATAATGGTAAAGAATACTGTAACAATAACTTTAAAAAGTTCTTAAATAATCATGGTATAATTCATCAGACCTCCACTCCGTACACTCCCCAGCAAAACGGCATGGCGGAAAGAATGAACAGGACTTTAGTTGAACGGGCACGATGCATGTTGTTCTATGCCAACCTGGAGAAGAACTACTGGGCTGAAGCTGTGGCAACCGCTGCATATGTTATTAACCGCTCCCCGACAAAGTCATTACAAGGTAAAACTCCATATGAAATGTGGAAAGGTAAGAAACCCAATTTATCACACATGAAAATATTTGGCTCTGAAGCTATGGTTTATGTACCTAAAGAGAAACGCCAAAAGTGGGATAAAAAGTCAGTAAATATGATATTTGTGGGCTATTGCGAAAACACAAAGGGATATCGTTTTATGGACCCTAAGTCACACAAAGTTATCAAAAGTAGAGATGTTTCTTTTATTGAAAATTATAAAGAAGATGTCAGTGTACCGGTTGATTGTGAAACTTATATTCCAGTAAAGGACAGCCAAATAGCCACTGCAAGTTCCGGCTCACTAGAAAAAGCAAACTCAGGCTGCGAGAGAAACAAAATACACACTCAGGAGTCATCCACATCTGCACCTGTGACGTCCAGCAAATACTCAGATACACAAGGTAATAGTGAAGACTCAAGTGAGTATGACACTGACACTAGAGAACTTGATGAAACTTACCATCCTCCATATCCGATAAGACAGGATTACAAAAGTAATGTAACATTGAGGTCAGCACGATCACAGGCTAAACAAGATGAGCCACAAAATGATAAGATGGGCCTATTATGTTTGTTTACTGATTTGACTGACCCACAGACTGTTGAGCAAGCACTTACATCACCACAAGCTACAGAATGGAAGAGGGCCATGGACGAGGAATATGCTTCCCTGATGAAAAATGACACTTGGACTTTGACAGATCTCCCTCCAGGTAAAAAGGTTCTTCCAAATAAGTGGGTGTTTAAAACAAAAACAGACCAGAGTGGGAATGTTCTGAGATTCAAGGCAAGGCTTGTGATAAAGGGATATGCGCAAAGATGGGGCACAGACTATGAAGAAATATATTCACCAGTTGTCAGGTACACAACCATCCGCTATCCATTTGCTTTAGCAGCCAGGTACGGATTGGAAATAGATCAAATGGATGCTGTTTCTGCCTTTTTGGAAGGAGAGATTGATAGAGTCATTTACATGCAACAGCCAGAAGAGTATAAACTTGGATCTCAGGTATGCATGCTACATAAATCTATATACGGACTCAAGCAGGCCAGCAGACTCTGGAACCTGAAATTAAATTCTGTCCTGCATGAGTTAGGAATGACACAATCCAAAACAGATCCTTGCGTCTATTATAACACAGAGAAGAATACCTCTATAGCCATCTGGGTGGATGATTTAATTTTATTTACTGCTGAAGAAAATACAAAATTGTTTTTAAAGAGAACAACACTTACAACAACAACACTTTGAAATGAAAGATATTGGTCCGGCAAGTCAATGTGTTGGTCTACATATTACCAGAGACGGAGATAAGGTATTACTAGATCAAGAAAAATATATAAATGAAATATTAGCACGGTTCAGAATGTCAGACTGTAAATCTGTGAAAACACCTTTCGAAGCTGGCATAAAACTTGGTGACAAAAATGAAGAAGAAAAAATTACTGATTGTCCATATCAACAGGCCATTGGCTCCTTACTGTATGTGGCTCAAGGTACCAGACCTGATATCTCATTTGCAGTAAACACCCTGAGCAGATTTAACAAAAATCCTACAACTGCACACTGGACTGTGGTAAAAAGAATTTTCAGATATCTGCAGGGTACCAAAGCCTTGAAGTTGATATATACCAAAGATGGTAATGAGAAAATCACAGGATATTGCGATGCCGATTGGGCAAGCGATGTGCGCGATAGGAAGTCGTGCACGGGTTACATTTTTTTGTTACAGGGTGGTGCAATATCTTGGCGGTCACAAAAACAGCAGACTGTGGCTCTATCCACCGCTGAGGCCGAATATATGTCGATGTCCTCGGCAGCGCTGGAGGCGCTGTGGCTGCAACAACTACATGCTGAACTCGGCCAAGAACAGAGCAATCCAATCGTCATATTTAGTGATAACCAAAGTGTAATTAAATTGTCCAATAATGATTGTTATTTGCCTAGGTCGCGACATATCGACATCCGCTATCATTTTCTCAAGGATCACGTTAACAATTTAGATATAAAGTTTAGTTATGTTAAGGGTGAAGAAATAATTGCTGATAATTTGACCAAGGGCACCACTGCCGACAAACATTTGTATTGTGTAAAGATGATAGGGTTGCGTCCCTAGGGAGGGTGTTGGTAAATTGGAACGCAACCATAATAGTTGTGCCTGTGGCGCCATAATAATAATTGTACCTCTCTCTCTCGTTGTCTGTCAATGTCATCTGAGGTTACCGCGTTTTTCCAATAGTGCAATAAAACTTCCTTATATAGTTAAAATACGTTTTAATTATTTACCACAACTACGAATCATATTCTTTCACTCATGTTCTATAGTTGAACATTCTCCTTACGGCAAATAAGAGTTTACGCAAAACAAACTTAATCTCACCATTCGAGCTCTCTTTAATATATCATTATGTTTGTCGTTTGCGGATAGAAACCTTTTTGCACTTTATCAAATGCAGAAACACACAGAACAGTAAAAAAGAGTAGAAGTCGCATGACGCGATCCTTAAGGAAACCTGCGTAACCTTATTCACACGTCTTTTAAAATATGACGTAAAGCATGTTTCCAGTAATTTTTAGGTGTTTTAGAAACTTCTTCAACAACAAATCTGCACATTGAAATCTACACGTTAACATCTCAGAAAAAGGTCATTTTTTTTTTAATTTCCAAGAGCTCGACTTAATCAATTTACAATTTTAATGAAAATAACAGTAACATGAAAACCCGCTGGTACTTTATGCTGGATAAATAAGTCCTTTGACTTTCATTTTTACAACCCAAAACTGCACAAAATGGCATATATCTATTTTTTTGCTATATTGTTTCGCGTAGAGTTTGCGATTCGACTGAGTAAGCAGAAGGACTAAGTGCTCAGAGTTACGCATAATTGAGGTTACGCGGATACCGACCACTTGCGACTTCTTCTCTTTTTTGTGCAGGAACATATGCCTGACGATAGTCAATATGAATTCGGCATTGTAAACTTAGCTAAGCTTTTAGGCGCCCCTAGCCTATCGGCTGCGATGTCAACTTTGACCCATCTAGTTCGATCCTCGTAGATGAAGCACGAACGTGGACCCAAGGGTACTCCGTTTAGGTACTTCCTTCTGACCCACTCGTTACACAAGCGTTGAGCGTACCACAATGATTTAACGGGAATATTAATAATGTGTTTGACGTATTATTAATATTTTTATTTATTTAAATAAAAAATAAATAACACGTGGCACGTATATGCACCTAGATATTTTAAAAGTATGTATGTAGGTAGGCGCTGATAGGCGCTGGTAGGTTGGTGTCGCGTCGAAACGAGTGGTCACGTTGCTATTCATTAGAATGAGGATATTTTACACTATTTAATTTAATAATAAAGTATTCTTAAAGTATCGTCGCAGACAAAAGTATTTTTCAGTGACTAATTTCTGATAACGAAGAATAGAGATTTTTTTATTAATTTTGTTTTTTTACTCTTTTTTTATTTATTAGCAAATTAGTTGATTCTTTCAATATTTCATAACTTATAAATAAAAAAATACTACCTTAACTATCCCTGAATCTAATGAAACAAAGGTATTTATCTCAACAAAAACGCCTACTTTCAGTACTGCTTTACTGTGGTTTATCGCATTACTGTATTTTAAATAAAACATTAATCATACTATATCTATAATCTTGTGTTACTTTAGTATCTGCACACTTTTCGGATTAGAGCGTGAAAAGTGTACACATTTAAAATACTTTTCGGACCATTTGACAGATTCGTCACGTGGCAATGTCACATCTGCTCATAAATCTCGCGTGTGGGTGTTAACAGACACCAATGTCAAGCGGTCTGATGAATGGACGCTCTTCTGAATGGGCGGGTACTTTAATTTGGCGTTTTTTGAGATATTTATTGTGCTAACGAATTTTTTAATAGAATGCATACTTATCTATAAGAGAATACATGACATCTACAAGGTGAAATCAAAAGCAATCGTCTTTATTTAGATCACATTATAATAGTCACTACTACTACTACTCTACGTCTACTTCACTTTAGCGCGGTTTAAATCAAATCGAAATAGCAGGGAAATTATTATTTAAAATTGATAGACAATAATAGAGCAATACAGACACAAAACAACTTTCATCGAAATCTGTTAATATTGTACAAACATAAGTGCAGGATAGAAACCTACCTTTTCCGGTCTGCACACAAACCTAGAGCTACCACGTTTACTTGATAATTGCATTATTTTATTTGAATGTAGCATTAAAATGTGATACCTTTAATATAGTGAAAACGTGGTGAAAACTTCACATGCAAGTCATCTATGACTATTAAAAAAAAAAAAATAACGTGACCAACCCGGCCAGGCTTCACTGCGATACAGTCTTACGAGAATTTAATCAAATGGATGTTCTTATTAAAAATATACTTGTGTTTCATTCTTATAATTGGCTTTATCCCACCTGATTGCAACGCCCCCTACCGGTTCCAATTGTGAATGTAAACCATCCAAGGACTATTCAAACACACAAATAATTTTATAAAAATCAATACGTTTAGGATTTCATTGATATATCAACGTACATAAGAATTATATTTATAAAGAACGAGTTCAACCATACTTAATATTATTAACCATACTTAATCCGTCTGTTCGTCAATAATCAATGATTTGTAAAGTTTACTTTGATTTTTCAGAATGCTTGTTGTCTTAGTTAAATCATTAGAAATTTAAGAGGCAATGTAGCAAAACAAAGATTGTAAATGCGCTGGCTAATCATATCTTATAGTCCAGATATACCCATGTAATTCTGAGCATTATTGTGGCTAATATTTTCTGTCCCCACGTATACGTGTATAACTAGTTTGACAAGCAAATAGTATTAGCCAATGGAGTAGTGATTAGCGCATTCAGTTTGCGATTTCGAAGGTTAAGCAACTTTTGGAAGGGCCGGTAACTCTATTAGTGGCAAAAAAAACCTTAAGGATCTTCGTGCTTCCGATAATGATACATTCAACTGTAATTTCGACTGCATCTGTGGTCGTTAGCACTCATCAATCCGTAGAAGACCAGCACGGTGAGACTTTATTCTTCAATTCCATGCATCAGACCATCAGTGGAGTGTTAACGGGCTACTTATAATGATAACTTTATAAATGGTAACTAAGTAAAACGGAATATTAGCACTATTTAATTTTCTTACAAAATTAGTTTAATGGAATATATTTTTAATTACATTAGACGACAGCCAGACAAACGTACCACTCAGCTAATCCTTGAGGTTATTAATATCTGCGCACGCGCCGCAGAAACAACGAGCATAAAGTAAAATACATCAAATCGGCGCAGACAGAAATACAAAACGGCAGAGACAGTCTGGCAGACCGGACTATTTATAGAAATTTTGTTCTCACTAAGCATACAATGAGCTTTTTTGTGACGTAGCATCATGACACTTTTTGCGTCAGACTATCTGGAAATCAATTCTGTTGTTTGACATTTTCAAAAGGAGAACAGTTACAATCTCACAACCAATTTAATTGTATTATTCAAAAAGAGGTTGACGGTGAAAAGCGTAATTGCAGCGGTTAAACAACTTGCGGAAAGTCGGTTATCGAAAAATAAAACAACCTTCTTTGTGCTTTGAAAGGCAAACAGCCGGGAGCTGATGAAGTAGACACCCAGCAATCCGCACTTGAATGGAGCGTTGGGTCATGGCCGATGGACCAGGGAAAGTGCTCCCTGAAAGTTTTTGATACGGTTACGGAAGATAGGCCTATAATCTCTAAGTTCCAGTTTCTAGAACTTAGAGATTCCAAATTGCTTCAAGTTGCATTTTTTGTATCTTATCTGTATTTAGCGACAAAACAACCTTTTTTATTATTTAAAAAATGTAGTAGTTTAATACTCAAATCCCAAAAAAGCCTTTTTTGCACCTTTTTACCATCACTTTAAAAGACAATTTGCCAATTGAAAACATAACGTTGAAAAAAAATATGCCTGTAATCAACTGCAGAGACAAAGCTCTCCTGATTTTGCTTACCATATTTATGTAGGCTCTAATGTCAGATAAGATCCTGCTATAAGGAAAGCTGCCTATTTATATAAGGCTCTTTCAGCACAAAAACCCACAGAAATACTCTTCACCATTAACTAACTAGTAAGTGTATTTCTAAATAATTCATTGCCACAATAGATTATTTGAGGAATATTATAAAGGCATATTATATTTAATATCCTTACCGAAGAAATTACCAAATATTACTATACGCTATTATGAGTAAAACTCCTGTAAGTCAATAAAAACTTCAACTCGCCTAATTGATTTGAAATCATCAGTCATATAAATATTGTTTCTCCTAACGAAATCCCTTCCTTGTAATTTATTTATACTCAAAAAGCATTTATATTACCTATTTCTTTTTGGTTTTACACAATTTTCGATACTTTGTTTTGTACACATTTTTTTATATCGGTCTGTTGTCTGCTTAGTGTAGCGGAAGGTTTCCGTCCAGCAGTGGAGGGCTTTCAGCTGAATCATATAATATGATATTAAGAAATCAAAAACATCTGTATTTTAAATGGCACTAATTATTTCAAATTTTAGACTTTCATATTGGTCTAAAAACTGTCATTATATCTGCATGTGCATTATAACAATAATTTTATCAGACATTATTAACAATTTTTCTTATTCTTATATTAATTTAGTTTTGTTTGTTTTGTTGTTGTCGGCCAGCCTCGACTTTCATCACGTTAATGATAATGGGCATAATTATATTATCCCATTATCATCTTTACCTATCTACAACAATGTACTTTTCGAACGGTGAAATATTTTTATAGAGATTCAATCGTTCCTTTCTCTCCTAGTCAGTGAAGATGTTCCCTGTCTTCTATGGCCTACCTGCTTTCTGTAGCTCTGTTAATCTTTATTAATATTCCTGGATGTAAATTTTATTCAGCTTCAATGTCTAGTACATACTTTGCGTTTATTTTTGTCCTATAATTGTAACCTTCTTTCGTTCTTTTTTTCTCTACACAGGTCTATAATGAACCTTATTTATTATCTCATGTCATTTAATTGTTGGAATCATCGTTACGGTAATTAAAAATATTCCAAATATGAATGACATCTTTATGTCTGTATGCGTGTATGTCATTGAACTCCTATTAAATGGCGAGATGAAACTTGATGAAATATTTTGTGTATGTTAGAGTGGATGGTTTAGATTTACAATTGGACGCTATTGGTATCACCGCTGACCTAATTCATGGGTGGCATAGCAATCGGATTCCAGGAATTCTTTTTAGACAGGAATAGTTTATAAGCAAAGCTATTATACAGTTATCTTTCTATATATATATATTCAATCTCCAAGTGAATTACTTTAATAATCTATAATCCAAGATCACAAATTTTGTTGTTTGTCTGTCCGCTCTTTTTCTCGCTCTTTTTCCATTGTATATGCATTACCATAGCAACGTGTTATCAGCAAGTAGTTCGTCTACCGGACGCTAGATGGCGCTAACGGAAAAATATTTAATAATAGAAAAAAATTCAAGAATTTTGTCCACCCGTGCGAAGCCGGTACGGGCCGCTAGTAGGTAACAATAAACATTTGTTCCAGATAACAAGTTCTATTTGGTAAATTTTAAAAGAAAACTACTGAAAAAACGACTCAGTTCACAAGTTGTGCTCAGGCTCGATAGCTCAATTGGGAGAGTAGTGGACCGGATACCCAATGGTTGCGAGCTCATGGCTCGATTGATATTATTAAATATTTTTCTATTATATCATTTATCATCAAATTTATCATATATATATAGCATTTAAAATCAAAATATTACATCATAAAAACAAGTTACTTAGTTCACAATTAGTAATAATTCATTTACGTTACATAACATTACATTACATTACATTTACATTACATTACATTACATAACAACCAAAAAGGTCAATATGTTATAATGTAACTAATTCATAAGAAGAATTAAATATGATGTCTACTTTTTAACACTGTAAGTTCAACTTAAAGTACTCGTAAAAAAATATATTTTTTTAACTATTTATCATTTCGTATTTTTACTTGTCACAATGTGTACCATTCATTACTGTTTTCATAATACTTAGTTACAATTTCCGCTGTTCTGATAAATATTTACTGAGTAACATTATTGTTTGTTTAACATTAAAGATAATGAAATTACTTTAAAATGATGATTGTAATTAAAAATAATTAAGAAAGGGTACCTATGTTTTATGTGGACTTGCACTTGTTTTATTTCATGTCGCTTTTGCGGCCAACTTCAACATGATAATTTTGTGTCACAACTTCAACATGATAATTTTGTGTCACATTGATGCGCGCGCATCTTAAAATTTCACTCTCATCTTTTTTTCATAACGCGCCTAAAGAAGTATGACTTCAATAATCATTTTTTATTAGTTATTTCATAAAACAGTACGTATTATTTAAAGTTTCCAATTTCAAGTCAAACCCAATTAACAGTAATTTACATTCGTTCATTTCGGGACAGGCGAAGAACTGCAAAACTACCAGTTCTTAAGTAATTTCTTGTCCTCAGATGATGATGAGAGCCGATTCTTAAATGATAGATGATCAATGAATAATGAATGAACCCTTTCCATAGGTTTCAGTAAATGTGTGGGGTTTACTGAAACATCCTCGTGAACTTCTTGAGAGAGAAGAGATAACTTACGCTCTTTTCACTTGTCAACACTCTTGCATGTTCACAAACACTGAGTGGTTACTAATACACTATTATTCCGCACTAATATCCGCCACAACGCAAATTTTAATAACAAAAACAAAAGCACCGAAGTGACGCTCCCCGCTCCAACCAAAAAGTTTCAAACCCAATTAAGACTATAAACTCCACAGAGTAAAGTCACGTTTGTGGCATTATCTTCATGTCTAATCTGTGATGGATATAACTTTCCTCATTATTCGCTCACGTTAAATCATATTTTGTGTTTTCAGTTTGTACCTAAATTATATGATTCAGAATTGATAACTGCCGATATGAATCATTTTATTTTTTAGTTTCACTGGTTTTTTTATATTACATGTTAAGGCTTGGATCCCATACAAAACTGTAATATCTCCTTTTGACCTTTAAATGTAAATGCAAATTGTACCTACAAATTAATTTTAAAAATATTTCCTATCAATTTATCAGCTAAACTTATCATCGTCATCATATCAGCTTGATGACACCTATTGCTAAGCAAATTCAATTCAATTTCTTCATTTGCATTATACAGAGTGAGTAACCAGAGAGAGAGGTGGTGAATCTTACATGGATACATCGGTCGGCCGAGAGGTAATGTCATACTCGTACTGACTAAACACCACCTGAAGATGCCTTAACCTGGGAAGGCTAAGCTTAGTATGAGCGATCGCACCCAGGGTGACGGGGTGACGCAGATTAAACAGGGTGTGTTACAAAATGTTATATATGTTTTAAACCTTTACCTATTAAACCATTTTAGCATTGATTACATTTGCAACATTTTTAAATTTTTACATTTTTACTGACTTAAAATTCTTTCATTTTATACTATCAAATATATTTTTTTTTTATTTAGAATGGGTTCGCTCTTGATCCCAATCAAGCCCGGGGGCAAAGACAGAATCCACGATGGAACGAGCTAACCCAGAAGGTGCCTATTCACCCTGGCCCTGAAAACAGACGGGTTATATGTACTCGGAAATACAGACGCAGGGAGAGAGTTCCACTCCCTTGCTGTGCGCATTATAAAAGAATTCGAGAAGCGCTTGGTGCGACAGGTAGGAATAGCGGCCAAGAAAGGGTGATAGCCCGCAGTGCGTCTGGATGTCCGATGGAAAAAAGGAGATGGCGGTATGAGCATATGTAGCTCTTGAGCACACTCTCCAAAATACAATCTGTAGAAGACCGACAGACAGGCAACTTTGCGGCGGTGAGCTAAGGGTGAGCTAAGGTGTGTTTAGTCATACTTTTATATTACATTTACTCAAATATGTCTTTAATTATATTTTACTTGTAATAAGCCTCTCCTAATGGTCTCCATAAGCCTCAGTACTACCAGGTTAATAATAATGTTAGTATATAAACTAATATATATATAGTAAGAAACTTTTTCGATGAATCTCCAAAGTATTTCGCTTTCTTTCTAAGAAAAAGGCAAGATCGGACTACCGAACTTATTGGATTTTCGGGAGGAATCCAGAGAGGCTGTTTTCGTAGAATAGTACGAATAGAGAAGTTTTAGATGAAGCTTGTAAAGGAAAGTATTCTTAAATGTATTCTTACTGATAAACCTCTTCTTTATTAGAATAAAACATTTTTTTACGGATTTTTGCGCATGTTTTTATTTTATATTTATTTAATCCTGACGTTTCGACTCCTTTACAGGAGCCGTGATCACAGGATGACTAAGATGATGTCATCACAGGATGACTAAGATGATGATCCTGAAGATGATGTCATCTTAGTCATCCTGTGATCACGGCTCCTGTAATGTGTAATGTGCGCGGAAGAGTAAGAACTAAATACCCCTTCTTTATCCTTATTAATATAATAAATGTGAAATTAACTTTGTTTGTTATGTGTTCATGCCTTTTCTGCTCAACCGATCTGCATAAAATTTAGCATAAATATTTTCTGGAGTAGAGAAAAGAATATAGGGTACCTTTCACTTGCTGTTTTTATTTTTTCGCGAGTAAAGTGGCGGGTAAGAACTAGTGTCTTATAAATTATAGTGGGCTGAAGAAACTTAACAGTTTTAATACAGGTGTCAGTTTCGCATGACACGAATATGACATGAAAAGGCTTCCATCATCGAGTTACTAGCGGATTAGTGTAAAGTGTCAATTGATTATTGTAAGTATACCTTGCTTCTTTGGGTTTTATTTGCTTTGACACGCGACGGTATGAATTTTTTACAATATATTTTTTGTAAGAGGTGGGTAAAGCATTTTAAGATTGATATTGGATCAATGATATTTCTTAATTTAGATAACTTTGACTTTGAATAAAAAAAATCATTAAATAATTTAATTTCTGCTCTCGAGTTACGACTTTGCTTTAAGTAATTGAGTGTTTCATTTCTACATCGAATTCAAATTTAAAACAATTATTTAATATAAAACTAAATAGAGGTTGTATTATTAATACTTAAGAACAGACAAAATAGAATACAGTCATACTTATCACACAATCATTTTACTCAACTAGATTCAAACCTTCGGACCAAACGGCCATCATGTTTTTAAATTAATTAAAATAAAAAAGTAATAAATCAAATTTTGGACAACAGAGACAACATTTTTTAATCCCAAATAAAGCAGCTGTCATTTTAAGAACAGTGTTATAAATTGTAATTTAAAGATAAATAAAATAACCATCCCCACTGAGATAGATGCTTTTATCGCACACATATTTGGTTCTACTGGGATTCAAATCCGAGACCAACTTTGCAATTATGGTCACTAACACTAGAATTGAGATTTTATACAAGTTTTGCGTATTAAAACGTGTTTCGCTTACGCCAATTATCGGATTGGTGCCCAAAAATGCCTTATCTTTAACTTCTCTATGCATTCAATGTATAGCAAAATATTTATCGTGGTTAATATTTCGAACCCACAAATCCTTAAAAATCCCGTTTTCTAATTGATGCCTTCAGTCATAATTTTGGCACATCAGATTAGTATTAAAACAAATTTAACATATTTTAAAGGTGTTACATATAATCCTAGTTGTTTTGAGTTAATAACAGTTTAATGGAATATGTAGAGTTCGCAATGTACGCATCAACTTTGTAAGATTTTTTTTAGTTTATCCAACTAATCTATTAGAACTTAAGAAAAATATTATTACTCTAACAAATACTACAATCTTGTCAAATATATTATTCACTTGTAACAATAAATCTATTTTTTCTTAATTAGAACTATAAAATCGCTTACTAACTCAAAATGTTTCTTGTAAATTTAGTTTCGGTTAACGATACTTCAAAGAAAAGTGTGTCAACTATAAAATTACAATAAATTTATTGTTTTTAAAAAACTTAGAAGTTAAAATTTTTATATATGTCTTTTTCATTTTTCAGTGGAATCTAATATGATATTTTTAAAAGAAAGATATTATTATAGAAATATACAACTCGACTGACAAGTTATTCTCAGGCATCGAACTCGCAACCTTTGGAAGTTTAAATTAATATTTATATTGTAATAAAAACTTTTAGGATAGTTTTTACATTACAATATTTATCTACACTAATATTATAAAGAGGAAAGATTTGTTGAGATTTGTATTTTTATATGTTTGCAATGAATAAACTCAAAAACTACTAAGTCGATTTCAAAAATTCTTTCACCATTGGAAAGCTACATTCACGCTGAGTAACATAGGCTGTATTTAATTCTAGAAAAAAATTAAAGAATTTTGTCCACCCGTGCGAAGCCGGGACGGGACGCTAGTTATTATATGATATAATAATAAGATCTTGATATAATTAAGAAGTGAGTGAAAAGACTATTACTTTATCTTAGCATTTTAAATAACAAGAATATTCTTATAACATATACTGAACGAAAAGTATTCTTAAAATACTGTAAACAAGTGACTAATGAAGTACCGTATTACGAACAAATTATTATGAGAATTATTAAGTATATCGAAGATTTAATTGTATTCCATAACTAGATGCCTTTAGTATATATTACTATGTGCTTAATTGCCCTAGAATTTACAAGATTTATCATAATATTACTTTTATTATAACAAGATTTGTTTCTCTGTGATTAATCACAGTTTTGCATGAGTATTTCTCAAACGATGTGCAGTTTATATCTCATCAACTATAAATAACTGACAAAATACTTTATTTCATTTTCAGCTCAATGTTTAACGTATAGAGTTCAGTATTTAATTGAGGAAATATTATAGTTTGTGGTAGGTCAACGCGATGTCCGTACATGCCTTGGGCTATACAGGAGTGCTTACATCGCGTGCGAGCTATCCTAGTTTTAAGACCATAACCATAAGATGCACGCCATTAAAAGGCAATAAATATTAATATATAAATGGAAATGCCTTATCGTTATAAGAACCTCACAGTCTCTGATTCGAGCCCCTGTATGAGAGAATAATAGTTGATAATACAGTAAAACAATACAAATTATAATAATTAATTAATTATAACTATTTATTTATCCACACTAGGCTAGGCCTGTATTAGATATTTATATATATCAAAGAATTCTATAAAGACTACAATTCATCTAGTTTAGTGATTTACAAAAATATTAAATATTTTACATGAATATTTTCTTATGCGAATATATTTAAATAACTTTGTCCATATCAAATTGTTTCCGTAGGTTTTATAAGAAATGTTGTTTTTATCCAAATGCAATAAATAAACGACTTTGTTGCACTATCACGAACTTATGAGAGTGATCACATACTTAAAACGAAAAAGACTTTCATTATTTTAAAATTTGTAACATTCTTATACTGTGTATACTCTATTAAATATAAAACATAGTTTATAGGCCTTACAATGAATCAGAAAACATATGATCAGATACATAGTATCAGATCTAGACCCACGACAATGCCTTCTAAATGCGAAAAAAGGTTGCGCTATCTAAGACATTCAGGTAACTAAAAAGAAACAATAAGACGGTTACTAAAATAAAAAAAATATTAACTATATCTCTTGTTTATTTAAAATTATTTATTGATATCTGTATTTTTTTTGCTTTAGTACATTTTTCGTTTAATCACTATGATTTCTTACAAAACTAACGCTAAGCTAAGGCAAAATATGTTTTTAGGGCTGTCCTTTAATATGGACAATGTATAGTGTAGTATCGACAGAATGTTATTAATATGGAGTTTGTATGTTGAAATTTGAATATTTTTTTAATATGGTTTAGTACCTTTTTCTTTCTTTGCATATTAAAATAAACTTAAATGTAACAGGTCATCTCTGATTGAAAATGTTTAATATTTTTCAGGTGTAATTCTTCGTCACTCTGCGTGCAAATAGGTCTGAAATAATATTAATATTTTTTACACCTACATCAATTAGGCTAGCCCAAAGTTGACACTTTAAGGCTCGTATTATGTATACTAGGGTAACGGATAGACAAGCATATTAAACTAAGATAAGTAATATTACACACAATTAACAAAATGTTCTTATTCATCCCACAAACATCTGCCCCTTCCGGGACGGGAACTCGGAACCGTATGGCTTCAAAGTTAGGGTCAATCTCACTCAAGCAAACTAGTTGTCATGCTTAATGATAGAACCTTTATTTGTATAAATTAAAAAAAGTTTGATTAAAGCTTCGGTAGAATGACTTAATTTCCCACAAAAGATTCTTGTTTTTTTTTTAAATTTCATCTTAACGTGAGTGAGTGAGAAGAAAAAGTGATTCTGTTTGTTACACTTTCGCGCATTAATTACTTAACCGATCATCATGAAATTCTGCACATGCGTTGTTAGATGCACAGAAAAGGACATAGGGTACCTTTCATCTAGAATTTCTATCCCGAGGAATAGAAATGTAACTTTTAATCGATATAAGCGCGAGCGAAGCCGTGGGTAAAAGATTGTGTATAATGATCATCCCACTAGCTAAAGAAAATCTTTTAGCTCAAGATTTTCATAATAGAAAAGGTTTCATCCATATATCAATGTTGTGATACTGGTGTAAGTTTATTAATATTAATTTAACCATAACTGTATAATGGAAACGCACTTAGAATTAAAGATTAAAATTTTGTCATGATTTATAGAAAGTAGCTTTGAAACGTGAAATATAAACTTGTAAAGCAACTGTTTTTGCGGTGATAGCCCTTCTCTTCTCATATCACTTTGAGAACTTTCAAAGTATGTTATAGCTCACGTACTGACTTGTTCATACAAGCTTTAATAACGATACAGTTAGCGTGAGTATTCTGTAAGAAGAATTCACAACTCGAAAGCTTATGTCGAAGTAAAATTTTAGGTTCATAAAAAAGGTTTAATGGCGAAGAGCGGTATTGGAATGAGTGTAGAGTAGTAATATTAAAAACGACGAAGTAAACGTATACTCGTATATCCATTTTAATTAACCCTCGACTCATAATTATTTTTCTTTGAGGAAATCGATGGCGCTGCGCTAAGATTTTAACTTATTAACTTTAATTTAGTTTTAACTTCCGCAAGTGTTTGTCATAGAATGAGAAACCAAAAATTTATTATCGAGTTTCACGATTCTTCGGAAAACCCGTTGAGTCGTTGGTCCCACCTGCATCTGCTGGTAGTAGCACCCATAACACCACATTAGGTGGATTATCATTCATTCATCCATAGTAAAGGAAAGTGTCCGAGGATTAAAATTAAGTGTGAATACATGTCAAAGCAAACGAAAGACAATTCATTGGCTTGTATGAATAGGGTATCAATTCAAAACTTTTGGATTTTTACTTTTAAAGGTCGTGTTTAATTTTTTGTTTGGTTTTCTCAAAATTACGAAACTGAATAATAAATAAAACAATAAGTATTTAAAAATACTAAGTGATGTCACCCAATTATTAATAGCAGTTGAAAAAATCCTAAAGGAATTTTAAAAATTGCTTTCCTGAAAAATATGTTAATACCCAGTTCATATGGACTAACGAATAACGAAAGATGTTTAGTAGCAGTTGTATTTTACTCACTTAAATTAAAGCATTAAAATGTATAACTGCGACGACAGTTTGATGCAATAGTAGTGATCCTGCCTTTCGCAACGACGGTCCTGGATTCGAATCTCGGAGTGGGCACATGTTTGTGCAATAAATACCAGCATTTGTATCTGAGTCACGGGTTTTTATGTATATTTCTATAAATATTACATATCTATGTATCGTAAATATCTATTCATAACACAAGTCTTATAGTGCTTACTCTGGGCAAGGATAATACGCTAAAATGTAAGAAATATTATTTATTTACATAATATTTTTATTATTTTCAATAGTGAAAAAAAGAGTAAAATTTATTTAGAAGGAAGGTATAGAAAGTCATTGGAGTCTGCATCTGTAGTTTGCACCCATTAATCCGCACTCAGTCATTCACACTTAAAATCGTAAAAGTCGATTATTGAACTTAGTGGTAATCACCACACACTTTCCATAGAATAAAAAGTGTCAAGCAGCGACATTTTCCGAATTATATCTACTTATCAAGCGTTGTGATCATGATAAGGAAATCTTCCATCCAAAATGGTCTTTTCGCTGAAATTATGAATAGTCACTAAGCCCACAGAGTGTGCTATATTCATTTCTCCTTACTATATTCTTATTTAGCTTATGCTCCATTAGTGGCAACGTTAAAATCCTAATGGTTTTTTTATACTTTAGATTTGCTACAACACTGATAAGTGCTGGTATTTCGTAAGAGAATTCTATGATCACTTCGACACTTCGAGTTAGTGTTCGTATATAATACATAATACACGTGCAGGCACAAAGCGGACACGCGATAAAAAATTAACAAAGAAAGTATTTTAGTCCGTTGCATATAAATGTATCCTTTATGAGAATAATTTTTTATAATACATAGTTTCTTTTTACTTGATTGATCGTGATGTACATGGATAATAAATGCAATTACAGAAGACTTTTAAATCTGTGTGATATTGAAAAATGAAACAAAGGTTTTCAATATTGAGGTTCGCTGCGCCTTAAATATACGTTATTACATAAAATTTATATTTAAGGGGAAGCTCCAAATCTTCTGCGACTTATTAAGTTAATTATTTAATATTGAAAAAAAAAATATTTGCGTACTTTTTGAATATTATTGTTTTTTATGCTATTATATTATGTTAGACATAATACTAGTTTCTGTTTTTTTTCAGAGTGTCTTATAATTCATTCAAGAGAGATATGAAAAAAAGGAAGAGGCTTTTGATCTAAGCTTCCAAAAGTTACTTTGGTTACAAATCATTTTGTAAGTTTATTTCTTTAAAACATAAACGCAAATTGATACAACAATAAGCATCTCTAACTAGTCATGTAGGTAATTCAATTGTTTTTTTTTATTATTTCTAAAATATGAAACGTTAGTTTCCAAAAGAGAAATTAAAATCTTCTTACCCCATAATTATTCCGCAAAGTTGCTAGAGAAACCACAAACAACGAATAACACAGCACCACCTTCTTCAACATACACAGAGAAATAGTCTATAAAATAAAAACACCCACGTTTATAAAGTCATATTTGAAATTCAATTCGATTCTGAAAAATGGGATCGAATTTGAAACCGAAATCAAGATAGTCCTCTACTAAATTATTCACTGCGTTGAGCAAGTGGATGGCATTTTTTACATATAAAAAAAACCTTTTTTCTACACTCGTGCGCTAGGCTTTACGTCATTGTCAACGTCCGGAAGTTGATGTAAAAAATTACGCAACGTTACCGATTGACCATAGATCACATTTCATTTGAACTTCTAACAAATCACATAGACATTTTAAAATTGGAATTAGTTCAAATCCAAATTTCAAACACGCGAAATGTAAGGGTGAGGTTAGGCCGTATCGAAAAAGTTCGGCGTTAAATCGTGTGTCGAGCTTTTAGTTAGTGCAATGTTCGTGTCGCACGCGCCGCCAAGCGACTGCGGATCACGCGTGTGCAGTGAGAATCTAGCGATGCATCGACGCCGCTATCAAATAAACAAAAACTGCACGAGGGTGTGCTCAAGCTTCGGTCGAGCTTCGCACGCACGAAAGGATAATTTTATTACCGATTTCAAGTAAGTGATAAATTTTCGAATGGTTGAAAGTCGCATTCGGATCCGGAAATGCGATTACTGCTTTCATGTCATTTTTAATTGCGTTCACTGGTTTTGTTGTTCGCATAAGGATTTAAAATGCTATCTTTCTTCAGGCATCCGATAAAAAAATAATTATTAGCACTTCATTACAGTTTGCTTGATTTAATTGATTTTGTAAGTGCTTTAAACTTAAGTTCGGAAAGGTGGTATCTATTTGAAATATTTATTGTAAGAGTAACATCCCTGAGTACTTAGCTTTATCGGCTTTCCAATCTTACTTGTGGCCATTTAATTAATCCTACGTGGAGAAATAAAATGTTGAGCGCAGGCGCAGAATGCAAGGAGCGCGTACGGCTTTAAATATAACCAGCGACAATGGACAAGTCCGTCACAGATCTACATCAAGGATACTTTGAATTAAACCATGACTATTAACCTGTATTTGATTAAAACTTGTTTCTGATAATACCCTGTAAAAGATAATTATACTTCGTGTAGAAAACACGTTCGTTCTTTAAGTGTTATTATAATATTTGTTACAATCACAGTAATTAGTTTAGACCAAAGTAAGCAACGTGAGGCATGTGTAATGGACACTAGGGCAGAGAAACGGAAAGACTAAGGTACATTATACGACATATAAATATCTAAAGAAATTATTACAATCAAAAACTCAACTAGCCTCTTCTCTTTCTTCTTCTTTTCTCGCTTTTCTTTCTTCTTCTTTTCTTCTCGATATCTGGTGAGTACTCTTCCAATTGAGCTACCGAAACCTTGGCAAACCCTGAAAAAAATTGAATTTATTCTTGTAATCATTTCTTTATATATAAATATCTGGCAGCCTAATGCTTAAATAACAAAAATAATTTTAAGATTTTTATAAATTTTTTGCATTTTTAAATGCTATATTTTTTGATAACCGGACATCTAAATGTTGCGGGTTCGTTTCCCGCCTGTGAATTTGCTTGTGAGCGGAATCGATTTATTCTAGTATTTTTCTGTTAAAGTAGTATCATAAATCGCTAATATTTATCGAATTATTTAATATATAAATACCTATGATTTATGGTACAGATGCTTGTTTTTATCACCAAACATCTGACCCATCCAGGACTCGAACACGGGATCTAAACGATCCCTTTGCAGGTAGGGTTAATCTTGCTCGACTAAACCGGTCGTGAAGTGTAATTTTACTAGTAATTGATTCGCAATTGAAATAGTCGTGGATAGTGAGGAAAGTAAAGTCGGTGGGAGGTTTACGAGGAATAATAATAGGTATTCTGTATTAGTATGCTTGTTAACCACTGAGTGGATATAATACTACATTTGCTTGTGTTGTAATACAAAAAATTATGCGACGTAGAAAGGTACCTATTGTTTAACTTTGAGAGGTTGCTAATATTTAAAAAGCTTTTCTAATACAGTTACTTAATTTGTTACAGTAAACACGCCAATATTCTTGGAAATGTAAAAACCCTAACAAGATTTTCCATTTCATGATACCTATCGTTTTTTACGAACACCGAAAGCACGAGTGGATACGACAGTGTAAACTAAAAATTGTTTTTTTTTCGCTCTAGTAAATCTTTAGGTAAAATTTTACCCGATTCAGTTGAATTTATTTCCAGTCTATTGAACTGGTATGTGTTCATAATATAAAACACCATAATAGCTAACAAATTTCATCTCAAAATAGCCCACAGCTTCTAAAAGCTATCAGTTATCATCATTAAAACATTTTGCGACGCGTGTTTCCGCTTTTAAGAGTATACGTTTCCCGTACCACAATTTCTCATAATTTTACAAAAGATTTAATGAACTAATTAATGCTAAAAAGCAAAATAATTACTAACTAATTTATAAAGTTCAAAGGGCTACGATTACGGAGTTAGTAACTATGGCAAGGGCTATTTATTTTTATTTATTTATTTACAACTTAACTTATAAACTATCATTACGGGTTACCCTATTGCGATAGCGAAGTGACTAAAATACTTAAAAAAAAACAAGTTAAAGCCTTGAAAACTATACAAAACCATAATACCTACTAAATTTTAATGACACTGTCAATATTGCCGCCTTTGTGAATACACTGAGATGGCAACAAAATAGATCCACCTCATCTGCTATGATGTTGAGTATGCGGAGCGCACGCGTCACCGGAGCTTCAGCCAGGAGGATTAATCGAATGGGTCACGAAAAATATATTATCATTAATGATCATTAATGACCTCTTAATGATGAATTTTTATGAGTTGTTTGAAATTTTACCAAATAGAATTGACGTCAAATTGACGTAGATTTAGAATATTAACATTGATCTTGTTTCAAAAACCATTTATCTGACTTAATGCCTAGATTTCATTACATATCTTATGATAAACACCAAAGAATTCAGAATGCTTATTCCTCATCCGGTGTAATATATTAAAATATTGTTGGCCTCGTGACACGTGCCAATGGCAACACATTTGTATGATAAGGATTTCTGTTCTTAATGTGGAAATAAAACAACTGTCAAAATGACCCATGGCCCAGTTGAAAAAATATAACTATACCTAATTCAATGAGTATGAAAGGTATGGTTATAAACTTTAATACTGCATTTTAAATTTATAGCAGAAATCTTGTTTTATCGACATTCGCGTTTTAATTATGTTATAAATTTGTTAATTTTAAAAATATATATTTTCACCACTGGATCAAGATTTTGTTATTATGGCTGTAACGTGGTAAAATGCATATGTTTTATTACATTTTCTTTTCTCTTTCATTTTACTTTCATTTATAGGTACTATAAAACAGGTGCTAAATCAATGTGGTAGGATATATTCGGGTCACTTTGACTATGATTTCGATTTAAATGAAAGATAAAGCAATTGTTTATTCAATACGAGCATTTACAAAGCGTGTACCTATTAAACGTCAAATTTGCGCCATGGCTTCGGAAGAATACCTTGTACCGAGAAAAAGCCACGAGAAAATTGGCAAGGGCTCTTTTTTTCTCCCTTTCATTATGTGTTACACAGTTACAAAACATTTAAATAAATGTTTCTTGTGCTACCAAGACGTATAAAACTTTAATGAATTTACTATTACAGTGAACGAATTTTATACAGTAACCAACTCTCATTAAAAAAAAGAAACAAGGCATTTAACTCCACGCATTCTTATCTTTTAAATAATAATAGCCAGTCTCAGTTAAATAAAAGCTTCATTTTAGCGTGTCAAACAATTATGTTTGACTGTTAATTTTCAAGATTTATTCAAGTCAATACTGCGACACTCGCATTGCGCTATCGGTTTAGCAGAGGTCCTCATGAAGGCACGATGAAGGACACGCAGGGCAGAACATAAGTCGTTCCATGGTTTAGTGGGATACTGTTTACATCCGATATTTGGGGTATAAACCTACCAGCAAAGATGTGTTTGCATCGGCCCATTTAAGTGGGATTCTACAATTCCTATATCGCAATGTGAACTTGCTTTCACGAGCGTCCATTTGATGAATACTGCCGCTATCCCGAGACTAAAGCAGACATTGGCAGGCTCATTAAGTAGACAGTGGGTAGGCCTGCTGAACTATCTGGCAAGAATCTCCCACGTAACTATCCAGCAAAAGAGTTTGCTTAATTCCTTTTCCACTCGAGAAAAAAATTATCCTTGTAACCTCTGGAACTCAGTGTTTAGGTGGTGATTGCCACACCGGTCCCACCGGACTGCGATGGAGTGGAGGGTATTTTGTGGGTAGGCCTCCTATCCTCCATCGGGCATTAGGCCGGGTGGGGGGATAGAGGAGAGTCCCACATAACGTCCGCCACGCTCGCAGCGGTGGACATGTCTTTCTTATTTAAAATTCTAAATGCTGGGCGGCGTGTATATTAAAATACTGTTTATACTTAATGTTGTAAGCACATATCTATAATAGAGGTATATATCAGAACTCGACGTTACATGCTTTTTATTATATGAAATAAATAAAAAAAAATGCTCACGACAAGCGAGCTTTTACATGTAACATTCCTTCCCATTTTGTGTTTCCTCTTTGATGAAATGTCGGACCTACAGGTTCACTACACAGGTTTAAAAACTAAACATTTTTATAAATCCATACTAATATTATAAATGGGAAAGTGTGTCTGTCTGTTTGTCTTTCTTTCACGGCAAAATGGAGTGACGAATTGACGTGATTTTTTAAGTGGAGATACTTGAAGGGATGGAGAGTAACATAGGCTACTTTTTGCCCCTTTCTAACCCCCCACTTCCCAAAAATGGGGGGTGGAAGTTTGTATGGAGCATTCCGCAATTTTCAAGGTAGAAAGCTTAAAATTGGTATGCTGACTATTTATGACTACCAAAAAAAACGCCCATCATTTTTTTTTAAATATGCACCCAACCCCTTAAAAGAGGGGGTGAAATTTTATATGAGACCTTTCGCAGTTTTCAAGGCAGGAAGCTAAAATTGGCACACAGACTCTTTGTAACTAACGAATATACCTGCCATTTTTTAGAAATCCTCCCCCAGCCCCTAAAATAGGGGATGGAAATGTGTGTGAGACTCCGCAAAATTAGAACAGGTTCTTTAATACAAACGAATAATAAAATAATTTAAATATAACGAATTAAATAAAACAATATTAAGAACATTAAATCTTAACATAAATCAATCAGCTTTTGAGAAAATAAACATTATAAACATAAATAAGTGTAACTCATGGATTCCGATAGATGGCGCTGATATGTTTATTGTATATTATGTTCACGATAGGTTTAATTGTTTAGTTCAAAAATTAATAACAGATGGCAGTGTTGAAATAAAATAAGTAACGTGTAAAATTCTGTTCCGAGTTCTCTTCTGTGTTCAAGAAAGGGGAACAGTGCTACCCCGAATTTAACGCGAGCGAAGCCGCGGGCAAAAGCTAGTAATTAAATATAGAAAAAAATTTCAACTACAATTCTCAAAATATAGATATTAGAAATAATTATTTAATATCTTTAGTGCACTACGAAAAATTAATTTTCTGTTTGAATTTTACAGTAACGGCCTTCATAATTAGCATTTTAAAATTAATTTCATGATTAATTTTCAATACGAATTAATGAGTAAAAGAACGTAAAATGAAAAAAAAATGTAATAAAAAATATGCATTTTTATCACGTCACAGTCATAATAACAAAATCTTGATCCAGTGGTGAAAATATATATTTTAAATATTAACAATTTTATAACATAATTAAAACGCGAATGTCTATAAAACAGGATTTCTGCTATAAATTTAATCTTATACCGATATTTTAATACTATTTATTACCTATTAAACTTTTATTACTGTACTTTAGCTGCAATCGTAAGTAATAACTTTTTAAGGTAAATCCTGTGTGGTCCACAGTACTTATTAGTTATATATATACCTGTAAAGTAACAGTATATTATATTTTACTACTTTCAACTTAAAGGCCAAACCCGTAGAGGTCAATATTAATTGGGATAGTGAGCGTAATGGAACTGAAAGTGTAAAGACAAAATATCATTAAGCTTACTACAAAATATGGTGAGTTACCTTTCCAATCGTGCCTCGCATTATGAATTTAATTCATAATTTAATTATGAAGTTATTATTGGTGATCTTCTTTTATTACAGGTAATGAGAATGATTCGTCTCGGCTGTCCGATATTTTAACCTACTTTTCTTCTTTTTTTGTTTTTTTTTTATTATTTTTGGAATTTACTGCTTTAGGATTGATTTTCATATAAGGCGCCCGGTATGTAAAAAATATGGAGAGTATATATAGTTTATTTAGTACCAAATTTTACTTAACGATATTACATTTCGAGCTCCCACACTAGGCTGAGCCACAGTGGAAGTATACGATTTACAAAATAGGCAAACTAAACACAGCATCTTCTTACATAAAAAAGTAATAATGATAAAAAAGAAGTAATATTAGGATCTATTACCTAATATTAACCTTAATATTTTTCTGCGATGATGTGATTCTGTGTGTGTCTATCATGCGATGGTTTTTAACACATTTTCTGTTTCCATATAATTCTAAAATTTAGTAAATCAAGCAGTAGTTTATTCAAGTAGTAGATGTCTTTTAACTAAGTGATATACAAAACCAACACACAGCTAAATATTAATTTAAAACGCTGTGGTTGAGACTTTGCCTGTTTCGTAGTTTCAAACACTGCGCAAAGAGAATAAATTCCAATATGACATTTATCCCTTTATGTTTCATTCTTCAATGTTTACTGTAAGCCTTTACAAATAAGCCTCGTTCACATTACACAAGTTTTGTTCACCGAAAATCAAACAATCGACATTTTGTTCTAGTTTTCATATATTTTATTTTTATTAAAAAAGTTATTGTCTCTCATTAGCTCTCTCCAATAGATTTTGTTTTTATTTTCCAATTCCATTGAAAATTCTACACCTGTCAGGCTCTAGTGCCGAATTCACAATAAGAGTTATCTTCCTAGTGATACTCAGACAATCAGTAATAGGAAAAACTACTATAGTTATAATACATCCAGCGAGAAATTCACAAGTTTAAATTGTAATTCTTAAAAAAAATACTTCGAGGTACCGCTTGAAGTGTGTGATTTGCGGATTCAATAGTCGCCATGAGTCACTGGTCGAGGGCACACCGTGCGCGTTGCGCTTTTTGTACTCACTTCAACATTCATCGATACTATACTATTCATACTGGAATTAAAAAATTAACATTGCACATTATTTAGTTCTTACACTTCCGCGCACATTACACATTAGAATAAAACACTTTTTTACGGATTTTGCGCATGTTTTATTTTATTTTATATTTAATCCTGACGTTTCGACTCCTTTACAGGAGCCGTCATCCTGTGATCACGGCTCCTGTAAAGGAGTTTTAAAATTAATTAAGTAAGCTCATTTCCATATCGACGACTATGTTAATAAGCAGAACATGCGGTACTGGAGCCCCAGCAACCCTTGCGAAAACCATCAAAAACTACTTTTTTCCGTGGTGATACTTAGAATAGTCCTCGAACGATTCAGGCCCTGTAAGGATATATCCGCCGAGAAGTGGCAGCCATTTTATCAGCACATTGCTCTCGCGTAATTACGAATGCAAGAGTCCGGCTGCAGGAGTGCTTGGAAAGAAACAGACATCACTTGACGATATTATTTAAAAAAAATGAAATCTGCATTGTTTAACTTTAGTTTATATAAATAAAAATTAAGATAAAGTTTGTATTTTTTTAAATTTAATTTGAAAATTGTAACTTTCCCCAAAGTATACAATGACAGAATTAAGGTAATGTTCACTTATGTACTTACGAAGGTAAAGAGTTCCAAAGTTGAAATGCAATGAGAGTGACAGATTTGGAGACGAAATCGGTATGATGAGTAGACGTTCGAATAATAAGGGGGCTACTAGAGCGAAGATCAAGTTGGTGTGAGGAACCTAAAAACGAAAACCTAGACTTCAAGTATTCTGGGGTACGAGGGTGACAAAATGTTAAAGATGTGAATAGAGAACAATTTCAACTGCTGGCGGATAGCGGATACACTTATTGGTGCTGACTTCTTACTCAGTGTTGCAGAAAAATCGGACCCAAAATCAATCGTTTTATCGATAGCTCTTACAATTTTATGAGTTTTTTCGGGTGGGAACTATCGAATGTTCAATAGTAGATTTTTCTGCAATACTAACTGATAAATATGCGCAAATATGATCATGGCCATATTGTAAGGTAACTCATAATCGATACTATCGATAATATCGGGGTAAATAGGTCTATTTAATCGATAGTGAGGGCTTCAGTGCTATCGATAATATGACTAATTTAGAATCCTTCGCCAGTCTATCGGTACTAATGATAGACAATCGATTTTTATACAAGAATACAGTCAGTCTCTTATCATTTGTATAAAAGTTCGGCCATCGATACCACGTGGATACTGCAAACAATAATTTGATAATAAAGAAAGATAAATTTATTTTTATAATATACTAGCTGACCCAGCCAGACGTTGCTGTGGCACAGTAATTTTATTTTTCTAAAATAAAAGATTTTTTCTAAAATAAAAGTAGCCTAAGTTACTCCTTACTACATCATCTACCTGCCAATAAAAGTCCTGTTAAAATCGGTCCAGCCATTTCAGAGATTAGCCGGAACAAACAGACAGACAGACAAAAATGGTAAAAAATGTTATTTTGGTGTATGTACCATAGGTATATATATATTCATATGCATGAAGTAAAAAACGGTTATTTCAATATTACAAACAGACACTACAATTTTATTTATATGTATAGATGTATAGATTAATATTAACGATGTATATATTGAACGTCAACAAATAAACCATGGCTTCGTAAGTCCCCCAGTTGGTGATAATGACTAGGTATTAAGAGGTAAAAACGCCAAAGTAATCCTTTTGTCTAATTATTAATTTTTGTATAGAACACCAAATTTAAGAAATCGTTTCAGTATCTACGATGTAAGTACTACCTATTTAGGTACCTACAATATTTCGTTGTGAAGAATAAATCTTTAAAAAGTTTAAGCTCACGTAAGCTTCAAATAAAAAAAAAAACAAAAAAGAAAAAAGCATAAAACGGCGAGCATACTTAAATCAAAATTCATTTACTTCAACCGCAGTCACTTACCGACGCCTTCCGAAGAAACGATTAATTTATTATTTTAAGGAGTCCCTTTTCGCTCGTCCAATTTAAAATTTGACGTCTTAAACAGTCTTAAATTACATATTAAATTATTTTATTAGCTCTGAAGGACGTTCGGGTATGTGGTATTATGCTGAACTCGCTCGATTTTAGTGAACAATATTATTTTAACTAAGCCAAGGTCATTTGGATCTTATATTTTGCATCCTGTTAAAGAAAACACTTTTAAATCATTACGTAATAATTTTTATTTCACGTTTAGGAGACGTGATGTGGCTAAAAATACAAATAATAAAAATACAAAAACTTATTTAATTTAGGGTTACTTATTTTAACTTATAATAAAGATAATAATCAAACCTAGAGTTTTGATACATATCTCTGCGATACCTGCAACTTTAACGTTACTAAAGCAAACAAGTAATTTAGAATATCTTTAATGAGGAATTTTGTTAATTTTGTTTTGAAATAATACTAAAACAATAATAATAAAAATAAGCAAATTAAAACTACAAAAGGTTTTTAAGAAGCAGTTGAAATATGCGTTCAGTTCAGTCTTCGCTCCTTTGCCTGATACAATCGCACCCAAGTTTCGGGTACCAAAAGATGTAATCAACACGTCAGTATGACCACGCCCTATCCTTTTCGCGTTAATAGGCAGATCGCGATATCGGCTCATTCTGCAAATCGCGCCAACATTTCTTTGCTCTTCCGACATTCAATTACCAACCTTATCCCCATATCTTTTAAAACTATATATAAACCTAAGACGATACATATCGGTTGTCATGTGCTTATAAGTTAGTATTTATGATGTTGTTTAAGTTTTGTTTGTATACATTGCGGTTTAGCCGAGGAATGCGTAATACCTTATGTGGGCATAACCATTAATAACTCCATTACTAAATTGCGTATGACCAATCTTCCTTTTACACCAATAATCTTGCATAATACTGCATTTTCTTTTGAAAATGTTATTACTTTAATGAATAATTGAATCATCTTCGACACTAACCTATTAGTCTCAGTTGCTTGGGAGCAGGCTTTTTAATTGAATGAAAGACCATAGGAGGTGAGCTAGGTGAGCTAGACATTAGATATGGATGGTTATCGCTTGATGACCAGAAAGGAGATGGAGCGGCTGCCAAGTGGCTAAGGTGTAACAAAACAAAAGTTATATCATTAAAAAAATAGTGTGATAGTAAATTATTCCTGAAATTTTGACTGAATTTAGCAATGTGAGGAATGAATGAGGACTGAAAGATTATAAAAAAGAAGACTATGGAGAACTAACGTTGCCTTTCTTTAGTATTAAATACAAGGTTGTGTGGTCTCTTATAGTACCAATAGTACACACATAAGGATATCTAAAAAGGCGGCTAATGATACTGGAGGCAGTCACTGTTCATCTCCAGAATACCACAAAATCGGCAACAGCAATTTCTGAATTATGATCTTCTACTGATATCTCCAACCTGCTTGCCAGATTATAGTAAAACCGTCTCATATTTTGGAGACTTCCATCCAATAGTGGACATCCTTCAGCTGAGATGGTGATGATGAATCACGAAGCCGTTTTATGCACGCTGTCAAAGTAGATTTTTTCGTGGCCTTGGCGTTTAAAGTATGGTAAAGAAATGATCTATTCCCGATATATGTTTCATAGTAAATATTTGATTGTGTTAGTTAATTATTTTAAGTATTACATCTACTTCTAAATAGAACTATATTATGTTTAGTGACATTAAAACTCCTGGAAACTGAAACTAGAAGTATAATATTGTTAGTATATATTCGAATGTATTTTTTTAACTTCTAATTCTACTTACTTACTATTTTTTCCCAGATGACGGACTGGCTAACTTTTTTTATGATTTTACATTACTAATAAGATTCAAAAAAAAAATTAATTAAAGGGATTACTATGCTTTTTTATTTTTGAGGCTCCAATATTCCGGCGCAGTTGCATGCGCCATCGTCACGAAAGAATTTTTTGCGGGTAGGTGTTAGAATAAGACATATCGCTCTACCTTCCGTCGCAGTCTTTCACACTCGATACCGGTACCACTGTAAATTCACTAGTTCCTCGAAACTGTTTTCGATGCACGATGTTCACAGTATCAGATCACGAGAACGAAAAATTTTAATAACATTGACATAAAAGGTTATCCTTAATTAAGCGAAAATCTGATTTTATTTTATTTTAATAACAAATGTTATTTAAACTTAATTGACATTACATATTGGATTTACGTATTAAATATTAATAATTTGATTTCCATTGTATTTTTAAATAAAAGTAACAGTTTATACTTGATTCTCAATTTTGGTACGAACTATTGGACGTGCTAGAATATTTTTACATAACCAATGGAGTGAACAAAGTGTCAACTTTATTTCGAAAGTAAGTTCATAATTAATTAAACTCAAAACAGTAGACAACTATTGACACGCAGTAAAGATAATCTGTGGCGCCAACCAATAACCTGCCTTTTTTTGTTTCGCCAGGTTTTTTTTCACTCACGCTTGCTTTGCACAGCTGACGTGATTCCTTACTCCAATAAATGTGCAAGCGCCGATCGATTTGCTGCTTTTACTCAAAGCCGCCTTTGAGTGGCCACGTGGAGATGGTCTCTCGCCTCGCCAAAACCAACCTTATTTGTTCATTGTTAAGCAATAAACATGGCGTCATTATATATTTAACGTTTCTCAGTAATTTGCTGTAAACGAGCAATAACAGCCTCATTGAAATTGGGTTTTTAACTTTTCTACGTGAACGCAATTGGGGATTAGCGCAATAGGAGAACTCCTGATGTGGGGTCTTACATATAATTTTCTAACTTAGCTTCTTTTGTTAACCCCATACTAGCCGGTAGACAAGATGTGCATTCACTTTATAATTCCATAAACAATTAGAAATTGTTTTGATAGAACTATATTAAAAATTATATTACTTACATTCACTCCAATTAACTTAGAAGTAAGCACTAAAAGGCTTGTGTTATGGATACATAACACAAGTACTCTAGTACTTGTACCTACTAGAGTTACGTATAGCATGCATAGTATATGATACATAGATATGTAATATTTATAGAAATACATATAAATACCCATGACTCAAGTACAAATGTTTTTATTCATCATACAAATATCTGCCCTTTCCGGGATTCAAACCCAGGACCGTCGGTGCGAAAGGCAGGATCGCTAACGTTGCACCAAACTGGTGTCAAACTCTTTGTATTGCTTTAGATTTAAAAGCAATTGTATATAATACTAGGTGGTAGGTCCATCACGGAGCCACACTGGTCCGGGTCGCGGCCGATTCCGATAAGGGGCCACGCGACCCCTACCAATGTGTTGTGGGACGCCGCAGGTTTTAGTGGGTAGGCCTCCAAGCCTTTACCGGGAACTAGGCCGGGTAGGGACATGGAGGAGAGCCCACATATCGTCTCGTGTTCTCCCGGCACGAGCGAATGCCTAATGCATTTCCTGCGAAAAAAAAAGTTGTAGGTCCATAGATCGACGACCGGTTGGTGCTACGGTACCGATCCTGCCTTTCGCACCGATGGTCCTGGGTTCGAATCCCGGTAGGGGCAGATATTTGTATGATGAAAACGAGCATTTGTACCTGAGTCATGGGTGTTTATATATATTTCTATAAATATTACATATCTTTGTATCATATATGTATGTCTATCCGTTACCCTAGCATCCATAACACAAGCCTTACTGTGCTTACTTTGGGCTAGGCTAATTGGTGTGAATGTAGTAAATATTTATTTATTTATTTACAGATATTCAGAAGAAAACTATTCTATCTATAGAAAAGAAAGAAGAAAGCAGAGAAAGGAGTTTCTTACGGATTCTTCTCAGTACAAGTTCTCTTAACGTATGACTTCAGAAGTTATAACATAGTTCAACATTACTATTGTATACAATGTAAATGCTTATTGATAAAAAGGCATTTTATTTTTTATCTTTATAGGTTTAAGTTACTCGGAGTTTTAAAGTATCTATAATTACGTACATTTTATGTGGTATTATTTTACTGATAAAAGTGATTAAGGCCCATTGCATCCGCCTTTAAAACACTTTTGCTGTCCTTGATACACCTACATACTAATATATGTTTTCAAATATATATATTTCAAAACTGTATTAATCTATAATCTAAGATCAAAGTGGTTTGTGTGTTTGTCTGTCCGCTGCTCTTTTCCCCGCTGTTTTTCCATTGTATACGCGTTACCATAGTGCCTAAGAATAACATTCAAGAAGGCTAAGAACGGTTAGCTATATGTGTAGTCGTAGAACCGAAACGTTAGCGCGATTCAATTCGGTACAGCAACATCTATAACTAAGACACAACAACGCGTGGCCGGGTCAGCTAGTATGTGCTATTTACATTATGTGCCCAAGTTCAGCAAAACTCAGAAAGCAAGGGCAAAAAAAATCAATGAGCAGCATCTACTACTAGACTAGAGACTAATCTATAATCTAAGAACACAAATTTGTTGTTTCTGTGTATGTCTGTCCGCTCTTTTTCCCGCTCTTTTTCCATTGTATACGCGTTACCATAGCAACGCGTTACCGGGTCAGCTAGTTATTTTTAAAAATCATACTAGTTCTTATTCTAAAATAACGAAGAATAGTTTTACTCTTTACAGAAACACACAAAACTGCACCTTGTTGCATTAGCCCTTATTAGAAGAAGACATATCAAGTCATTTGTATGCAAAAGAAATAGCTGGCCTAACACTCTATTTATTATCAGGAAAAAAAGACTATATATTCTTACACCTTCCGTAAGTAAAGCACTATTATTTCATAATTCGTATTTCCATAACGACAAAAATATGCATCCGCTGGTTTCTCCTTAAATATTAAGTTAAAACGTTTAAAATAATTACGGGACAATTTAGTTAAGGTGATGACTGGCGAACGCGGAAAATTCCCTCGCATTTATCATGTTTGATCGACCGATTCAACTTTTCAACACTGATTACGTTGTAAAGTTTAACAATGTTAAAATTTTATAAGTATATTTCTTCCTAGTCGGTACACTCTTGCCAGAGTGGTCGTGGTCATCATTATGAATCACGATGAGTGATGATTTTGGTTATACGGCGCCATTCATCACGGACTGCAGCCTTCCGGGTACATTCATAAACCGAGCACTTAGTTGCGGCCTTGATCTGGTCTGTCCATCTCATTGGTGATCTACCACGCGGTCTGGTGCCCTCAACTTTTCCCTGCACCACGAGACGCTCTATGGAGTCATTATCGCGACGAGAAACATGGCCGAAGAAGGTCAAAATACGTGACTGAACTGTGGTTGATAGGCGCTGCCTTATGCCGAGTTCTTTTAATATGGACTCATTTGTACGAAACTCGGTCCACGACACTCCTAGCATTCGTCTCCAGCACCACATCTCCAAGGCGTCAACTTTCTTCTTCTCGGTCTCACGAAGTATCCATGTCTCCGACGCATAGAGGAAAATGGGGAATATAAGGCAATAAACGCGCCTGGTTTTCGTGGCCTTAGTAATGTTCCTATTACCCCAAATCTTTGTCATTTTGCCCATAGCAGATCTAGTGATCGCCATAGGCCGCTTGACTTCATCTGTGCACCCGCCTTCATTGGATATCAATGCTCCAAGGTAAATGTATGATTGCACAATCTCGCAATTCCCTATGTGTTTGATCTCTGGTAAGTTGTTATTGGCGCAGTCGACAATCATCATTTTGGTTTTTGCGCGATTTATTTTCAATCCGAATTCCCGGCTTGTAGCTTCCATCTTGTGTAGCATATCTTCCATATGACAAGCACTAGTTGCTAATAAGGTCGTGTCATCCGCATATCGCAAGTTGGATATCCTTTTACCGCCGATTACGACCCCGTCCTTCCAATCTTCCAAGGCGATTCTCATTATCATCTCTGTATAGATGTTGAAAAGAAGAGGAGAAATTATGCAGCCTTGGCGTACTCCTGCATCAGGGTGGAAATTACTCGACAGCGTTTCATCTGTTTTAAATGATGCTGATCCGCTCTCGTATAGACGCCTGAGTAAGCGGACAAGATGTTTCGGCGTACCCACGTCTAGCAAGGATCTCCACAAGACCGGCCACTTTACAGAGTCGAATGCTTTCGAGAAATCAACAAAGCAGATGTACGTAGGCTTGTTGAACTCTCGCGCTTTCTCAATGATCTGGCGCATAGTAAAAATTTGCTCGCGGGTACCTTTTACTTTTACATAACCTGCCTGTTCAGGGGCTATTTCTTTCGAGAGGAAGGCCTTAAGGCGCTCGTTAAGAATGTGTAGCAGTATTTTGCTTACGTGAGATATTAAAGCAATGAGTCTAAAATTGCTGCACACTTTTGTGGAACCTTTTTTATGAAGGGGAATGAAGATGGTATGGACCCATTCCTTTGGCCATGTACCGGTCTGCCAGATTTTATTGCATATAGTGTGAAATATTTGGACACCGTGATCTCCCGCAGCCTTAATTACTTCTATCGGGATGACATCTATACCAGTAGCTTTACCAGTTTTGATGTGTTTGATAGCGGCACGTACCTCCTCTTTAAGAATGTCTGGTTCTAGATCATTCCCTGGTTCAGTTGATGGAAATTCATGTGAGTTTGGATCTTCAAACAATGTCTTACAGTAAACCTTCCATGTTTCAGATATCTTATCTATTTCCGTTATTAGCTCACCATTATGATTTTCTATAGCCCAGGTCCTAGATGAAAGAGTCTTTGTTAGTGACCGGATCTTCTGGTGGAGGTCTCTGGTTTTGAATTTGTCCGCATGAACTTTAATTTCTTTACAGATGCTTCTCAGATTATTGTTTAGATCTCGCCTGCAGCCAGCCTGAATTTGAGCAGAGATATTATTCAATTTTTTGATGTTAGCACCCGTCGCTTTGAGTCTTCGTCTCTCCTCAACCAATCTTAGAGTGTCATTACTCATCCAGTGTTGCCGTTTAAAGTTGTGGAAGGTGTATTGCACTCCGTAACGGCATTTTTCAAGAGATTTTTTGAGCTGAACCACAGTTGATCTGAGTTGTGTCCAGCCGACTCCGTATCGATCCATTGATCCCAATTTTTTTCAAGCGCCGCTATAAATTTAGAGCTATCCATCACTTCCATCCTCCGCTGTTTGTTTACTTTTCTGGCGGCTTTAAGTTTAAGTTGCATCCTTGCAATCAACATCTGGTGATCTGATCCGCAGTCGGCTCCGGGAAGTGTGTGAGCATTTTTAATAGAAGTTCTCCATCTTGCTCTAATGAGGATGTAATCTATTTGATTTTTATAATTACCGTCAGGTGATGTCCATGTGTATAATCTTCGAGGATGGTGCCGGAAGAAACTGTTTGCGATCATCAAGTTATTTTCTGCTGCGAATTGTATAAGGCGGTCCCCCTTGTCATTACGCTTGCCCAGTCCGTATGGACCCGCGACATGGCCAAGAGTTTGAGCATTTTCACCGATTTTGGCATTTAAATCTCCAATTATTATGAGCATTTCTCGGTTTGGAATTTTTGAGATTGTTCTTTCCAGATCTAAGTAGAAGCTTTCCAAAGTATCAATACTGGAAGAGCTCGTTGGTGCATAAACCTGTACGATGTTTAGGTTTGTGGGCGTTGCCTTGATTTTTATGCTCAGTATTCGGTCGGTCACGGGCTCATAACCCAGGACGCAGTGTCTTAACGATTTCGGTAACAAAAAAGCGACTCCGTTTATGCTCTTAGTGACATTTCCAGAAAAATAGATAATATTTGTATCAGTGAAGAAGTGGCCATGACCTTTCCAATGAGTCTCACTAATACCACAGATTCGACACCACATCTAAGTATCTCTTTCTCCAAGATATTAAGCTTCCCAGCCATCAGTAAGCCGCGTACATTCCACGTTCCTATTCTCTTATCTTCTCGCAGTTTAAATGTTTTACCAGTAGAAGTATTTCCTTGCGATGCCTGGTCTACCACAGTCGCATGGCCGATAACATATTTCCCACCGTCTACCCCGGATGCAGTACGGCGCCGGTTGCTAGCCGGGTCACATGGCGACCTCTTATCCTTTTCTTGTGAAACTTTCATGATGACTTTCTATGGGAATTTAGTGCAGTAGTTTCCCCTTGCTTTCTGCATTAGGCATTTTTGAAGTTATTTAGACCTCAAGGCCGCTGAAGCCTCTTCCGCCCGATCGCCCGGGCAGGTGTATGGTTATACCGCCATTTCTCGGTCGTCAGAGCCTCGTCCGTTATCTAGCAGGGAGCACCACGGCAGTTTCTAGAGAACTAGAACTACCGTCGTAGGCTATTCATACGAACCACCGACGCGGGCAGGTGAGGTTGACAGTTGGGCCGACTAGATGGTTTGCGTCGTTCTCCCCCTACTCCCCTTAAAGTATATTTAAGTAAAATTAAATAGATGACGATTTGTTTTGCATTTCGTTGCGTTTTAATAATTATCTACTAGTATATAAACTATTTTTTCACGTTAGGAAACATTAAATAAGAATTAAACAAATCAAAATGAAAACAGTATCGAACTTATTGTACTAAAATCTAATAGTAAAAAGAATAAGACACAGGCATATCTAGTGTATTAAAAAAATCCTATTAGTTGCAAAATACGTAACATGTAAATAAAATTTATAAATGTGTTTGACTCACTAAACTAAAAACAAATTAATTAGAAGATAAACTTAAAAGACTAGACTAGAATACTCATCTGAACATTAAATAATGCTTAAAATAATAGTGAGGAAACTGCCTTAAATGCGGTGCCTAACAAAATATTTTTCATAAAGCCAACTGATATTAAACAGCGATTGCCTAGTAATAGAAGCAATGTAGGCCTAAGTAGTACCTAGATAGCTCGTTAAATATATAAATGTTAAATTATTATTATCATTAATATTTACTGTTAGTATTTCTCAAGTAATATAATCAATAGATACTTCTAGAATAATTCAGTTGTGGGTTAATTTATTACACGGGATTAAAGTATATAAATATTAATAGTTTTCTTTAATAAAACAATAATATCATATTTGGGATTATTAATGATTGGAAACGAAAAAATATTTGATTTAATAGTTGATCCAAAAATATTACTTCATCAGGAAACATTACGAAATACGTCTGAAAAATCGAGCCAACTAAACTGCCCCTTAAAAAATTATAAAGCGGTGTTCGAACTGATCGCAAAAATAAAATTGCGTTACTTACGAGACGCGAGCGATCGGTGGAATATCATTAAATTTTATGACCTCTTTGCGAGCCTCAAGTACTCATAGCTAACCTGATCTCACTATTAACGGGGAGAATTTGATTTTTTAAATAGCCATGCAACAGTGTTGCTATTTTAGTGTTAACTGTCATTTTATAATTGAAGCCTGTTCACACCACCTGATAAACTGTAACTGTGTTTGTATAAACTGTAAATTAGGTAATTATTATAGTACAACTGTAAAACTATTGGCAATTTCCATTCTTTCAGTTCATCTTCTACACTTGAGTATTACTTTAATATTTTTGTTAAAATATAGTATGTAAAATACTTTGGTAAAATATGTGGATAATTTTATATTGTTTAACATCTTGATGTACCATATTTTGGCAATAAATGATTATGATTATTATTATTATTAACAGCTTTTAATATAGTAGAGATGTGTTTTTTAAATCTACATGTGAACCTTGTTAGAATTATGCTTGTTTATGTCTTTTTGGATTGAACTCAATTCATTTGTTTTTAAAAATAATAATTACAAAATCACTGCTTTCTCTGATTTTCGTCTAAATATTTTTTTATTAATTAAGACGAATTATTTAACGAATTCCATATTCCAATACCAACATTAGTAAATATATTGGAGTTAAAAAAATCTTTATACTTAATAAAAATATGGTAAAAGATTTCACCTCATATGGCACAGGTAAACTGAATCGTAGTCAACTGTTACAGAAATGAAATGAAAATAGCTTGATTGAAATGCACTCAAAATAGGTTGTTTTGAATCTTCCAACATTTTTACCCACCACCCATTCAGGACGTCTTTTAACTGACAACAAGAATAGGCTCAAGAAACTCGTCAGCTTTAACAGAAGTATTGACATTTACAATAATATGTATCGTCACCATACATAATCCCCAAAAACATTATTATTCTGTTATCACAATAATAGTAAGCTAAGTCACATTATATAATTCCAAAACCACGTCAGCCATTCAAAAAACAAAATAAGATCTACCTGATAAATATCTTTCAAGCCCTTGAAATAAATAAGAGTTTAGATTGCTTTCAATTACGTACACAAAAGCTTATGAAAAAGGGGATCTCTATAATTACCTTAAACAAGTTAAGCGGATAACCTAATTATTTTATTTTACACTATACAAAGTTGTTTTGAGGTGCTTAATGAATAGCGCCTTTGGCTTAAGTTTGAGGAGTTTAAGCAGCTTCCACAAGGGCTGTGCTATCCGACCGAAATTTAGTCTTACAAAACACTTTATTATTTATAGTCTCAAACTTATTATAACTTAGTAGTTTTCTTGGTTTTGTCTATATGCCTTTAAATAGTTTTTTTAGAATAATTTTCGGTCACCTCTCATCAGGTTACCAACCTCAGTATCTTATAAATTATAATGTCGGACTTGGCTTGCCAAAAGATGCGAATTATTTAACTTTTTTATTATTTATAACAAGCTGCCTGATTGCCGGTGTATACATAAATATTGTCCATATACATCTTACATATTATACATTTGTGTACGTTGCATATCCCATTATTGGAAGTAAACTGATATAATTTAAAAAAAATGTTTCGTGTGTTTTCCTACATAAAACTATCATATAAAAGCAACCTTTCAAAGTGGATAATAACATTTTATTATTTATTAATTTATTTCATAAAAGTCCTTCTTTTTATTCTTGTTCCTCTCCACTTAATGAAGGTTGGACACCAGAGGTTTTCAAACCTCACTTCATCCCTGGCGAGGTGAAACAGTTCTGCGGCGCTCTTGACTCCGGTCCACTCGTGGATGTTTCATAGCCACGACTTTTTCCAAAGTCCTTGGTTGATATCAAAAAGTTTCCATAGCATTAAAATGTTGATGTAACTGTTTTAGGTAGTCACATTATTTAGATAGGTCATTTTAATTCTAAGCGCGGGATATGTACTTTCCACTGTAATTATGTGGTTCCAAAGATTACCCTTAACATATGAATGAACTTACACAATCCTCTCTATATCTCTTTCTAATATGACAGACCGATGATTACAAGACCACTTTTGCCGAATGGGACTGACCCAGGGGAAATTTTTATGGCTACAACTCCCCCTTGCCATAGTGCTCGGAGCGTAGGCAAGGGAGATCACACTAAAACCCCTGGGATATACCCACATCTATGGCAAAGGTCCGACCGACGGGGCAATTAGCGCTAGTCACTGCCTACGCCTTTGACCGCGGCAAGCCACCGTCGTGGCCTCCTAACGGGAGTAGCCCTACCTTGCAAGCCGTACTGTTCTCGGGTCGAGTCCCGGTATGGGCCTTAGGATTTAATGAATACAAATATTCAGGCATGGATATTTTATACATATATTTCTATAATAACAACATTACATTCATACATTCACGCCAATTAGCCTAGCCCAAAGTAAGCATTGTAAGGCTTGTGTTATGGACAATAGAGTAACGAATAGACCTAAATATATAATACATAGATTTCTATCAATATTTGATAGAATTATATTCCTTCCGGGATTCGATCCCAGGATCGACAGTGCGTAAGGCGGGTTCGCTACCGTTGCATCAATCGATCTTCAATGTCTTATATTATATATTGCTATCCGATAGTCTAATAGTACACACATCTGACATTGCTTACTATAGGCTAAATTAATTGGTGTAATTAATAGTAGTATGACTGATATCTAATAACGTCATATTAAGTTTCAATGACTTTCATATTAAGGTATCCCTTATCATGATTGTATATTACTTTAAAATGGCTTTATTTTTGCATTAAAATTTAATCATCGTTTAAATACTAAAAATGGAAGCTAAGTCAACACGATACAATTAAAAAGCAATTACATAGTAGCAGTACAAAATGATTGTCAGCACTTAACTCTTAATTTATACCATTTATTAAGACGAATATAATGTAGAACATTATTTTAATAATACGTTTCTAAGTACCATAATTTATTTAAGCTCAAGCTTAATGGTTAAACAGGTTGGTTTTTATACAACAAGGCTGGAATACAAGCATATGTTCCGTTTAATATTTAATAACCATAGCTTTGAATGCTCTACTTGGGTAAAGATAACAAATTAGCTTTACATTTTATGTTGGTTCTAATATGAACAACAAAAACGGACAACATAACATTCAGTATATTTAAGATCATGAGTTAACAATTATAACTTCATGAGCAATCTTTCTCAACAACACGAACAATACGAGCTTACTATTCATTTTTAGTTCTACAACTTTCACATTCGCTATTAAAAAAGGGTGAGTATGTCAGTTTCAACAAAAGCTTCACACCTTAGCTCATCGCCGCAAAGTTGCCTGTCTGTCGGTCTTCCACGGACTGTACTTTGGAGAGTGTGCTCATGAGCTGCATTTGCTCATACCGCCATCTGCTTTTTTCCATCGAACATACAGACGCACTGCAGGCTACCACCCTTTCTTGGTTGCTATTCCTACCTGTCGCACCAAGCGCTTTTCAACATCCTTCATAATAAGCACAGCCAGGGAGTGGAACTTCAATTCCTGCGTCTGTATTTCCTAGAACTTATAACTCGTCCATTTTCAAAGCCAGCGTGAATAGGCACCTTCTGGGTTAGCTCGTTCCATCGTAGATTCTGTCTTGGCCGCCGGGCTTGATTGAGATCAAGAGCTAACCCATCCTAAATAAAAATAAAAAAATTAAAAATCTTACGACTGGAGTTTACTTTTTAAGAATAATTGTCTTTGAGCAGACAATAAAATTTATAAAACAAAATATCAAAATAAAAGTGAAAGGTACACATGATAGAATGCGCACAATAAACGTAAAGCTGTCATTCGATCACCAAATTTTACTCTTCTTATTTTTTTACACCGGGCTCCTTATAAATAAATAAATAAATAAATATTTCTTACATTCACACCACTTAGCCTAGCCCAAAGTAAGCACTGTAAGGCTTGTGTTATGGATACTAGGGTAACGAATAGACATACATATATGATACATAAATGTGTAATATTCATAGAAATATATATAAACACCCATGACTCAGTTACAAATGCTCGTATTCATCCTACAAACATCTGCCCCTTCCGGGATTTGAACCCAGGATCGTCGGTGCGAAAGGCAGGATCGCTACCGTTGCACCAAACGATCGTCAAACCTTATGAGAATAATTTTTTTAAAGAGTAAACTCGAAAAACCGCTTTGTCTTATTATTTAAATTTTTAGTCTTATTATTGAATTTATTTAAAATTTTGCATTAATATATTTTAAGATATTTCTAACAATTTTCAGGAGCCGTGTTCAGAGAGTTACTAAGGTAATGGTTTTTTTATATACATTGAATAAATAAATAAGACTCTTGCCTGTTATTTTGTCCAAAGGTAAGCAACGATGCGATCTGAAATGGCTATCATCGTGTTAATGGAGCAATCTGTCTCACTCAGTTTAAGTAAAATTTAATTTGTTTAATAATTTTAATATTAATTACTTTTTCCACTGAGTTATAGTGGTTGCGATTTCATTCGCGTGGAATAAGGTTCAACCGCGATGACTTATAATTTCTCAATGATTCTCGCGGGTGAAGAAGCTTATGATATTTCTCTATATTAAAATAAATTAATCTCTATTTCCTTTTTCACTATGTTACCATAAAGTTTCTGAATGTACCTTAAGTTCCCAAATAGAAGGCTATACCGAGTAAAACTGGCAAACGAAACTAGTGTAGAGACACCGATCTCTACATCGCATTAATATGTTTAACGTGTATATATTGGATCGTCAAATTAGTTTAACCACTAATTGTTATTGTCACACAAACTTTTGGCTTAATTTCATATAGCTTGCAGGTTGGTAATGGATAAAAAATATCTAACCTAACCTGTCATGTGCATCAAAGTATGCCAAATAAAATTAAACGTATTATTAGTATCCCAAATGGCCCAAACTATTTTAGGCGAATCGAAGGGTACCCAGTATTTATAAAAATAACTTACAATATTGTTTTAGAATTTGGTGAATAATAGAATCCCAAACAAGAGGTACTGTCCAATCGTCATCGTTATTAATTTAACGATAATTAGGTTTCTTTATTTTTTTTAAACAATAATGGTAAATCCTGGAATCCCACACCAATTATTTAGCCTAAACTAAGCAGATCTTGTATTATAGATACTTGATAATGTATAGAGCTTTCTCCTGTAGTCTCTTCTTAACTGAAAACAAGTCGATACAGCTAGCAAGTCGGTGCAGCCATTGGATGCAGTATCCCTACCATTCCACCGGTCGTAGTAATAAATAAAGTCATAGAAAATAAAAAAAGAACAATTAAATATAAGTAGCTAAAGTACTTGTCAAAAACAATGACGGTACTTTAACATTTAGACCCAAACAAATATAGAAAAGGCCGGGGATCGCAGTCGGGACTTCTGAATGCCGTTACCATAAAATCCGGTATGTGAATCACTCGACCACGGCGGTCTTCAAGCCTTTGTTCTCTAGCTAAATTAATGGTTTATCAAAACCCACTTAAGACATTATTGTTCGTCTTCTGTAAATTGGCAGCTCTTCCTAAGTTCAGCATTGTGTGTAAGGAATATTAATGCTCAATAAGTTTGTACTTTCTACTTTAGTATTCTGTATACTCGATAGTGACTGTAGCGCCACTAACTTTGAGAGTGGCACCAAAATGAATTAATTTAGCTCCGGAATTGACATTTCCGTTAGACATAATTTCGTGTTAGGATACACAATTAACATCTTATTTACATAATAGGAAAATAGGTTTATATTATAACATAAACAACCGCTAAGATAATACTTCAAAACAATAATTATTCTGTATTAAAAATTTGCTTTTCCACTAGTTTGAATTCTAATGTTAACTAATGCAAGCAATAAATGTTTATACTCTTTATTTAATAGATTTTAAAATTGATGTACTGTCTGTAATCTTACATTCACACCAATTAGCCTAGCCCAAAGTAAGCACTGTAAGGCTTGTGTAATGCACACTAAGATAAAGGTTAGACATACATATATATTACGTTATATAAATATTTAATATTCATAGAAATATGATTCGTTCCATCCTTCCGGGACTCGAGCCCAGGACTGTAGTCGCAAAAAGCAAGATCGCTACCGATAGTTGAGTAAACATAATAAGTATTTTTCCTTTAATAAAAATTTCTTTTACGTATTTTTTTCTGACAATATGATTACTGTATTATAAAAGTGTGTATGTCAGCTTCGACGCACGACAGAAGTTTACTAAATAATGAACCAAATCTTCAAAATAAAAGTGAAAGGTGCGCAAAAAAAAAAACGAAGCGCTGTTATTCAATCACTAAATTTTACTCTATATTTATTTCATACCGAGCGTCTTATCTGAAAATCAACTCTTAAGGAGTAAGCTCCAAAAAAGTTTTTATCTGAAATAGTTAAATGTTTAAAACTAGTACGCCTTGTTTGGTCACCTCTCGTATAATTATGCTCTATTTTCATATTATCGCTTGACACAACCTATTTGACTTTTAACGGTATCAGGCATTTATGAATTGCCTGAATTTGTTATGCATGTACCACTATGACATCAATCGCACAATGAATCCGAAAGCGGAATATATTTACACATTTTCGGGACTTCTGGTTTCACGGTAAGGGTTAGTCCACACTGTTGACAAGTAACATAACAACAGTGGTTAAATATAAAAGTTATTTAAGTGGAAATCCGAAAAGGCATACTTGCTTATTTTCAATTGATTATATAAAATTTTCTATATTGTTCTTAATAACTGCAAGAGTCTATAAGAAGGGGTGAAGTCTTTCAAATGAAATTTATTATTTATTTCCCTTCTCTTAAGTTAAAAATACTATTTGCAGTTTAGTTTCAATATCTTCTTCTTTAAAGTGAAAATTGTAGCTTTATTTCAGTTCTTTGCTAATGTACATAAAATACACATGAAAAATGAAAGGCTTTACTTAAACCTAAGTTCAGTTTTTGTATAATGCTTATAATGAAGAACTCTAACCCACATCATGTTCCATCACATTATGTCCCAATAACCTTAATGTTTTATAAGTGTATTACATATTTCACCCCGCCATCATTATTGGATCTCATCATCTTGGCCCAAAGATTTCCATTGCTGGGCAGAAGTCTCTCCCAAAGTTGAGAGTTTTTGCGTAAATTTCACGCGTGGTTGGCCCTGGAAGATCGTGGTAAAAGACCATAATTCTGAAAACGCTGCTGCCCATTTTATGTTCTACAGATATGTGATGATTACATCAAATATCATAAGTCTTTCATGACACTCTTAAATGTTTAGGATTGTGGTGCTATTCTACTCAGCGGGACACCACACGTCTTTTTGAATATACTCTTGGTAAAATAATTGTTCTTTATTCTTACAGACATAAAATTATTTCATATTTTTTCAGATAATAAGTTCAGTTCATGCATCTAAAAGGCATGCAGTGTGCACGGAGCATCGCCCGTGTGGGGGCAAAACACGTGTAGAATAGTTGGTGAAGGTGCCGGTGTCTGCGGTTTCTGCATTTATTTGCGGGCGGGCGGGCGGTGCACACTGCTTGAGTTTTGCGGAAGTAAGCTACATATTTTTATTTTACTAATAACTAAATCTTTATGAATAAACAACCATAATATGCTGCTTATCAGGTTTAGAAATAAGGTTGCGGCAGGCCGACTTCTGACCTAATATAGCCTTTTAAAAAAATCATTTCACATTTAAAGTTTGTTTAAAAATGCTGGTTTTATTTGAAAACCGTGCCACCCATTTCGTTGTCACCTTTTACAACACATTTGAATGTGAAAGGTTAGTGCTATTCTCTGCCGGATATCACAAGTACTTAATAAATAAATAAAGTTATAAAACAAACAGTTATGAACGCAGCTTTACCAATAATATATGTCAATACTATTCATGGAGGTACCACTATTCCGAAAGCCCATTTCTTAAGCTAATATAAAATACAGGATTCACCTGTCAATAAAGTTTCTTTGTTCATAAGTCGGTTTTGAAGAAAAAGGTCGCTTTTACATCAGTTCATCGAATTGGGATTACCAACCCGTTTTTGCTGTCAAACTAAAAAGTTTTATAGCATTTTGAACTTTAAGTCTAAAGTTTACAGTAGCGGTTTACTAAATCGAGCTTCCAGATGGTTGTAATCTTTTAACATTGACGAATCTGTGTCCAGTTTAGACCGAAATTCACATATACAGTAGGAATCATAATTTTAAAATAACTATGTATAAGAATTTTGTTGGCAATAGAGATCGCAAAAAATTCCTCATACGAAATCAACCTGTCCATGAAGGCTTATAATATTTAAAATATTCAGGAAAAACGACATTTGTTATTCTTAACATACGACATTGCTGTAAATGTGGAAGATGAAAAAAGAATCCATGAACGATATGCATAATGGATGTGATAAAGCGTAAAAAGGAAGAAATATAGTTTCAAAATGTTTTAAAAAATTAAGGTTGCGAAATCTTATGACTTTTGCTCCATATTACACATATTGATTACAACTAGCGGCCCGTCCCGACTTCGCACGGGTGGACAAAATTCTTTTAATATTTTCTATTATTAAATATCTTTCCGTTAGCACCATCTAGCGTCCGGTAGACGAACTACTTGCGGTTAACGCGTTGCTATGGTAACGTTATTGATACAATGGAAAAAGAGCGGGAAAAAGAGCGGACAGACAAACACACAAACCACTGTGATCTTAGATTATAGATTAACTCAGATGTCAGTCGGGACTCAAACTCTCTGCTATCTGGGTGAGTATTTTTCCAATTGCTACTTAAAACTAGACGGACCGAATTTTTGCCGAGTATTTCATAAGCTGACGCCAGCACAGTCTCTACTTGTTCTAGGCACTACCACCTACGACAAATAATATGTTTACAAGTATAAACAATTGATAAAGAGAGCTATGTAATTTTATAAAGCTTATAGAATCCTTAATTTCTATCAACTATCTTCACGCGAATGTAAAATGAAAGTTTCTGTTTGGTTATCTAGTTTAGATTACAAAGAAACGGAGGAACTGCTACAACCCCTCAAACAGACACACACGCATGCACACACACATAAAAGATACACACGCAAGACACACACACACATACACTCACGAGACACACATACACACAACGCACACATTTTTGTTTAAGTTTTATGGTGAATATTAAGTATGTTTATTTTGTACACAGGTTAAGGAAGAAAGGAATTGATTTCCGAAATACAGGTTTTAAACCTATGTAGTTCAGACTCAGCGACTTCATTATGCTTGTAATATTTATTTCTATAAATAAAGATTATTATTATTTTATAAACATTTAAAGTGCAGCAGACTTTTTATCTCAACAAATTATTATAATAACAAATTTATTTTTTCTCAGGTGTCAAGCGGGTTTCGAATCCACATCCCATCGTTGTCAGGGCGCTCTCTTCCAATTGATAAATAAATAAATAATTCTTACATTCACACCAATTAGCCTAGCCCAAAGTAAACACTGTAAGGCTTGTGTTATGGATACTAGGTTAACGGGTAGACATAAATATATGATACATAGATATGTAATATTCATAGAAATATATAAAAGCACCCATGACTGAGGTACAAATGTTCGTATTCATCATACAAACATCTGCCCCTTCCGGGATACGAACCCAGGACCGTCAGTGCGAAAGGCAGGATCACTACCGCTGCACCAAAAGGCTACGGAATATACCTCTTCGATATTTCATTTCTTGAAATAGCTTCATAACACTCTAAATATAGAAAATATATGTTGAAACAAATTAACTTAAGTTGAAATTTCTCCTACGTCTTCTCGCTAACTGGATTCTACCAATGTTCTTAGAAAAAGTTTTGCTAGAAAACGTGGATAAAGTGAATTTTTTTAAACATTTTTTACAACATTAAAATGGTGACCTCCGTGGTCGAGTGACTCGCATACCGGTTTTCAAGGTAATGTCGCTCCGAGGTCCCGGGTTCGATTCCCGGCCGGGTCAATGTAGAAAATGAACTTTTGTATATTGTCTCGGGTCTGGGTGTAGTGGTACCGTCGTTGTTTCTGAATTCCATGACAGAAGTGCTTTACTTGGAATCAGAACAATAAGTGTGATGTTGTCTAATATATTTATTACTAGCTTTTACCCGCAGCTTCGCCCGCTTTTAAGCTATAACTTTTTTTTCAATAAAAAGTATCCTATGTTACTTCTAATACCTCCAAAAATATACATATGTACGAAGTTTCATGATGATCGGTTTAGTAGTTTTTGCGTGAAAGCATAACAAACAAACTTACATTCACATTTATAATATTAGTAGGGTTTTATTAAAAGGAGATCAATGGTGGAGGTTCCAACCTATGTCTTCGCGCCCATATAGTTGACGTAACCCTACAATTGCTAAGATTAAGCAATTTCCGTTACTTGAATGGGTGACCATCAATTTTATATTTTAGCTCCTTCATACTTCGGTAAGCCGTTGATTTCCACCACATCGGCCTGCATTCACCAATCGCCTTGCCGTGTGGTGTCCGACAGCACCAACTTCACACTTATGGCTGTCTTAAAAGGACTAACTATAATGGTAATCATAATACATCTGATGACTACAAAATAGGCAGTAGAATTTTCCAAATTCTGTTTTTTTACTATTTTTTCCAACTCGCCTGACAAACGTGGAGCATAAACCTCATTTTATAAAAAGCTTCCTCCCAACAGTAAACGTCTTTCTGCTTAAATGAATCTCACAGAGCCCGCGTCGAGGATTATGACCGGTTCTCCCTTAAATGATTTCATCCGTAATCATACTAAATCAAATTTGTTGTAATTGCACTCATTTTGTTTTACAAAAAGGATATATATTTTTTTAACAATATCTACCCTACATTAATCCAATGAGAGTATTGAAATATTCTTCGATGGTTTCAAGAATAATTGATATTCCAATTATTACATTACATTATCTTAATTTATTTGCTACGGACAACCTCGTTACCGCAAGGAATTAACGGGAATATTAATAATGTGTTTAACGCATTATTATTTACTGTAATATATTTAATCATGTTATACTAAATAATAAAGAATAATAGATAAGAATATATTTATTTTGTAAGAGCATTTGTCTACTAAATGTATATTCAGTTTTTGTCTTTAAAATGGGATTATTGACCGAAGCTCTCTTTTAGGCAACTCACAAAATTTCGCTTGTCTTCCTTCTGCTAATTAACGGTCCAACCGATTCGAACGAATTTTTGCATGAACATACATAATAATAACCTTTTTTTTTTTTTTTTTTTTTGTTTTCGCAGTAAATGCGTTACGCATTCGCTCGTGCCGGGAGAGCACGAGACGATATGTGGGACTCTCCTCCATGCCCCTACCCGGCCTAGTGCCCGGTAAAGGCTTGGAGGCCTACCCACTAAAACCCTGCGGCGTCCCGCAACACAGTGGTGGGGGTCGCGTGGCCCCTTACGGCTTCTTCCGCGACCCGAACCAGTGTGGGTCCGCGCTCGTGGGCGGACCTCGCCTATGCTCCGTGAGGGACGGAGCAACGGGGTGAGCCGTGACGCCCTGAACACCCCGCACGCCTGAGGGCCAAGTGCAATGCAGCTGCCGGTCTCCCGCTCCGACAACCGCTGGCCCTCTTTTGGTGGGGAGAAGAACCGCCGCACCACTCGACCGACCCTAGTGGCGGCCGAGGTGTGCTGTCAATTCCCCTCCCCACCTCAATCGGGACGTGCGTCCTCGGAAGCCCTCCGGGAACAATAGTTCCCGGGGGACTTCCGCGGCCGCCGTCCCGCCGAGCACCCTTCTCGACCCACATAATAATAACCTGACGGACATATGCTATGTAAAAAAATATAAACTTTACCATGTAGAATTAATCACCGAAAGAAAAATTCAAAAGCTGATCACAGCCAAACCGCTGAGACTACATAGATGAAATTTAGGTGAGGTTAGATAAGGTAGTGCTTCGCTCAGTATTTGTAAACAGCAGCAGCATTGCAGACCTAGTTATATCCCATTTAAATATCAATTAGTAATCTATACTAATATTATAAAGCTGAAGAGTTTGTTTGCTTGAACGCTCTAATCTCCGGAACTACTGGACTGATTTGAAAAATTCTTTTAGTGTTAGATAGCCCATTTATCGAGGAAGGCTATAGGCTACCTATGGTTTAGGATTTATCAAACGTGAACGTTGGTATAATTTTTTTATGGCGTGTTTCTATGGATATCCTCCATTTTAATAAATGTGTCTTGTCCTTGTAGACAAACAGGGCCTTTCATTATTGAAAGGGTATAATTTCCTGATGGCGATATATTATGTATAATTTATTCATGGACAACCGAATCCGTTGTTCTACAAAAGCGTTAGTTATTTTACTCCGTTATGTAAAACAGCTGAACAACGTTTAGCTTGAATTCCATTCCAAGAATTTGTTGTTGCATAAGTAAGCATGTCATCGTTACAACATTGCAATAAAAAATAATGAACGAGGATTATAAGCCTCGTTAAAGACTCACAAACATGATAATGTTAACTTGAAACTTAACCATGATAAAATTCTTAATAAATAAACAGCTTATAACAAGATACAGCAGTTAAACAAATATGTTTCATATGCACTTTTTAAACATTAAGAATCCACTTTTAGCCTATAAAATAGTTGTAATATCTTTATTTATTCTAAGCATGTAAATACATCAACAGCTTATCACAGTAAACAGTATTTTTCGGACACAAAACCCAAAATTAATGACTAGTTAAAGTTCAGCAATTATAAAGAATCGCTAATATTCGCTCAGCAATTTTGCGAGAATATAGCTCCTATTTTGAATAATAACTTTTCGCATAATTCATCTGTAATATGCACCTAGACGAATTCAGGGTTGTCCCCTAGTGTAAAATAAAATGCATATGTATTTGTAACACGAAGCAAACACTATTTCAAGATATACAACCATTGTTCCAAAAAGTACTCGAATAACAAAAATGCTTCTGAACGTGTTTTATAATATATACTAAATTACTTGAAATAAAGAACTTTCTGTTAAGAAGTTCTGGCTAATACAAATGGCTTATTGCACATATTTTATACACAGCGTAAAAAAATAAACACAAATATTATAATTTATGTCACTGTCACTGATGACAAGAGGCTATTATTAGTGGTAAATTTAACCAGATTTTGTTTAAGCTATGCTTATTTATATATATATATATATATATATATATATAAAAATATAAATATAAATTCCCTGTCCCATTGTTTGGCCGCGATGAACTCTGAAACTGCTGAACCGAATTTAACGATTTTTGTTTAATTTTGCTGAATTTATTTCAACTTAGGTCATAGGATAGGTTTTCATCATCATTTTAATTCATAACTAAAAAAATAATAATAACTATGCCACAGCGACGCGTGGCTGAGTCAACTCGTATTTGTAGATATATAAGATTTAGTTATCTGATATAAATATAAATTCTAAAGTAACTATGTCTGAATATCTGTCTGTTATATTTATACGTTGCAACAACAAATAGGCTGGATAACTTAACATTTTCGAGAAATCTGGTAAATTTTTTAATCAATATTTAATCATATGTTCCTTCTGAAATTTAAATAAACATGATGAATGTATACTGAATTCCACGCGTACGAAGTCGTCGACAACCTCATGTCTTAAATACCTATATAAAGTTTAAACAAAATGTAAACGGTCGTCTAATATAATCTATACACGTTTTATGCGATGGAAATGCATCGAATATCAACAAAGCGTCAATGTATTACATTGTCAAGGCTAAGGACGTGTAATTAGGACAATGTCAATTGTGCATCGTTGTACAGAGGTGAGTGCATATTTCAATTGATTCCTTAACTAGATCCGTTTAATCTATACATATAAATAAAATTGGAGTGTCTGTTTGTAATATTGAAATAACCGTTTTTTACTACATGCATATGAATTACGGTAGATACACCAAAATAACATTTTTAAAAATTTTGTCTATCTGTCTGTTTGTTCCGGCTAATCTCTGAAATAGTTGAACCGATTTTGATGGGCCTTTTATTGACAGGTAGCTGATGTAATAAAAAGTAACTTATTTTACCGACATTGAAACGTCGTTTCATTGTCGGTAAAAAAGAAGAACGACCCGAATATAGTGATACGATTACGGCCTCCAATTAACAAATTTCGTGGGAATAAGAAACAATTTTAAAGTGGTGGCACTCTTAAACAAAATTGCAAGTTCCTCCTGTATAAAAGCGCAGGACTGGGGGAAATGAACGTGCTGATATCCTAATAGAGCATGGTGGCTTCTCAGAGTATTCAAGTGCAAGGAGAACCCATCATGCACTTGCGCTTCAGATTAAAAGAATCTTAGAACACCTGCTAATAGAATGCTACTGACATGCTCAACATGGAAACAAAATCGAGTTCCTTTTAGTGTTGTTTTTCTTGTATAAAAAGCAATTTTACTATAATGGTTCACACACTACGCAACATTTTAAAAATCAACTTAGCAAAAATATCTTAGCAACAAACGAGCGAAGCTCAATCGCTAAGCTACTACTGTGTAAAGAATGCAAAGACGGGCATAGACAGAAATAAGAGTTTAAAAATTATACTAGTTAAATATAATATATAATATAATTAAAGAAATATATATAATTAAAGAAATATATATAATTGAAGAAATATATATTATTAAAGAACATAAAGATAAGGGAAATATTTTAAGCTAGTAATTATTATAAAGTTACAAATGTAACAGGCACTAATAATAAATAGACATATTTAATAAACAATTAGTTAGAAATGTAAAAAATTAAATTTAAAACATTATACTTAATATGAGCAGTGGAAACTAAATGTAAGCTGAAAAAAAACAATAATATATAAAAATGTAAGGTAAGAAAATCGGTAAAAACTATGGCAAAACTTGGTTCATATTTAAAACGACTCTAAGGAATGTTAAACGCTGAAATTTAAAAAATACTATAAAATGTAAGATATCAAAATGTATTAAATGTACAGAGACAGCAATTGCACATATTTAAAAACTAGATACAAAATATAGTACAAGAAAGTAAGAAAATAAGAAAGTGTAACGAATGAAACGAACGAAAAAAATATAAAAATATACTCTGAAAATATAGGCTTAGAAAAATATGTAGAACAAAAAATCGAATGGGATACTATTGGATTAGGCGCGCATCCCATCTACAAAAAATAAAATAAAAAAGAAAAGCGATAACAGGTATGAAAGAGAACCTTTGTGGAACTCCAACGCGTTGCAGTTGAATCTTAACTATGCGCTAAGCACATTGTTAATTTTTCGGTATACCTGCTTGGTAAGATAAACGCTTCTGTGAAGAGTTAATCTGATATATCCATATTGCATCTACGACACTCAGTACGATATTTCAAAACTCAACCGAGATGAGTGGGTCCTCTGGGAACATCGGTGGAAAAGATGGCATTGGCAATCTTTTACATCAAAGTTCCCTCAGGAACAGATATTTGTCCCCCAGATAAAAATTTAAAGGGCCCACTGGATTGTGATAGAACAAAGTGCATATACTCGACTTTTAGTGGGTATACTTCTAAGCACAACGCGCGAGGTAAGGTCGAGGAAAGCTCTACCTGAACGCACTTAATATCGCAAATTTTCGTCAGGAAAGAATTTTTGTTTTAAGAAACCATAAAAAAAGATTTAGCATATAATAAAAAAGAAACACTCCACACCAGAATGCGACATTAATCATTCGTTTCACGAAAGTAACGCTTGCCTTGCCATTAAATCACTATTTTTCCGACAGACATGCGGGCGAGAAGATAATACTTATTATTGTAATGCCTTGTGTATCATACAAAGCTGTGTATGATTCTACATTTCATTATCAATTCTGTTCAAACGCCGCAATGTGCAAAAGTGTTTTTTGAGATCGTGTTTTACACGGCATGTGAAACAGAGAGTCGACCTTAGTGTGACCTTAACTCAGCTATCAGTACAGGACTTTTCCGTGATGGCATTTCCGACTTTATTTTTAGACGAAGGTCTTGAGATTAGATAGAGTGGATTAGTATCTGTTGTATCACAATTTTTATGTTTGGGGTGTCACTTGTGCTATTATGACTCATTATCACAAATGTTTAAACAAAAATATAAAAAACTAGCTGCACCCGACATGTTTTGCTATTACCTTTGTTGATGATATTTTTAACGTATCTGACTTCACGTATAAACCTTTCCTGAGAAGCATTGAAGGTAAAGTTGATTATCAATTGAATTAGTAACTTTTCTCACAACGTTTATTTCAAATTATAAAAAAGAATCATGAAAGTTTGTAATTTTTGAGTCTATAGTTTGTATACAGAAAACTATTCAAAACAATAACTTCACAATAGTTTAGTAAGAATTGCCTTGAAAATTTCAAGATTAATATAGTCCGTTTACAGTATTTTTAACTTATTTTAGTATAAAAACACTACACGTTTATGCACAGTAATACACCAAAGTAAAAATGCATATCAAAAATCTTTTTAATAAAATAATTTTAGGAACGAAAAAAGCTGTCGGAAATTATAAATGTCTGAAACATTTTGAGTTTCAGTACAAAACAAATATTGATGTGTTAGCTTCTGTATTGTAAATTTATATAATGCAAGTTAGTTAATAATGCTGTGTATTTTAACCAACGACCGTTAGGTGCAACGATAGCGATCCTGCCTTTCGCACCGACGGTCCTGAGTTCTAATCACGAAAGGGGCAGATGTTTGTGTGATGAATTATAGTTTTTTGAACTATAGTGATGAGTGTTTATATATATTTCTATTAATAAAACATATCTTTGTATCATATATGTATGTCTATCCGTTACCCTAGTATCCATAACACAAGCCTTATAATGCTTACTTTGGGCTAGGGTAATTGGTTTGAATATAGGAAATATTATTATTATTTACATATGATATCTTGTATGTGTGATTGTTATTAATATTTTGCACCATCACTGAAAGAGCTTCACTGGAAGTGTTTATTATATTAACACATCAACTCAATTGATACCATTCTAGCTAGTGTTGTCTCCACTAAGTTTTCTTTTGAGAAGACATTATAAAGAACTAAAAAAAATTAATCCTCCAAATTTTTTTTAAAAGCGTCGTAAAAATAGCGTATTTTTTTCTCACATATGGAACCAGACCACGTCTTCATAACTGGGGCAAAGACTGCAACAGTATATGGAGAATGGGCAAGGCTCAGAATTATGTGGCTTTCTAGTCTTATTCTATCTCTTGACATCTTCCGGAACAGCGGAGTTCTTAAATCATATTGTTTTATCAAGTACCATAAGACTTGATTTTTTACTTCGAATTTGATCATGTCTTTCCTAAAAAGGTCCTAAGTCTAGTTTCCTAAGTCTTTTAGTGGACTCTTAGTCCTTCCCAACACTAGTTCCAACTATCATCCTTGAAACAATCGTTATCAGTATCGAACTGCAAGCAAATTATCTTTAAATCGTTGGTATGTAGGACAAGATGCACGTGGCCTACTTAACACTGCACTTGACCAAGTGGCAATGCACGGTGCGGCTTACTCATTACTGTTTGGTGACTATGATTACGATTCGGTGTAGGATAACTTATTTATATATCATAAAATATTGTGTTATGTTAATATTTTCTCTGCTGGGAGACAAGGGAGAATGGGACTTCAACGATAATATGGGCCCAGTGCGGATTGGCAGGTGTTTATTTGTAACCTAAAGCAAATTAAGAACATCGTATGATTACTTTTTACGAAACGCTTTTAATTTTTGTTCATTTTTTATATATTATTTATAAGTTAAACAAATAACTGATATTAGCGTTAACACCTCGTGGAAAGCTAATTGCGTGTATTACGAGTGGGTCCTAGTCTGTAGTTACATCGGCAAGTATCGAACTCGAGTCGCTTGGGCAAAAACTGATATCTCAACCAAAGAACCTACAGCTACATTCGTATTTTATTAATTCCTATCGTTTAGACTCCTTATAAGTAACCTTATTTACTGGGTGACTATGTTACTAACGTTAAATTCAGCATACTATTAGATTTCAATTGATTTTAATTAAATATCTTAAATAATTTCACCATTGATTAATTTCATATTATACGGGAAACAGCAAATAAATTTTCCTCAAACTCCTTTTTTCTCGGTTAATATTTAACTTTATGGGTTGGTTTAAAGACAAAAATTAAAAGAGTTATATTTTCCAGTTTTAGTTAGGTTCATGTTAAGTTGGCCACACGTTAAAGAAAACTACTGAATCTAATATTAGTTTCAAAATAGACCATCTCTTCCGAGAAGAATTGGCAAAGGAATTTCGAACGGTACTTACATGTATTTTTACAATATCAAGCTTAGCTTTTATTGCTTCTTTATATACTACACCTCCAGCTAGTTATATCATGGTATAAATATTTTCATCAAACGGGTGAACAAAGAGAAGTATAGGTACGCGCATTTAAGAACACTGGCGCGGTGGGCGCGATAATAGGTCTGCAGTGTGTAAACATGATTTTGAGGGGCCACTACTTTCGATTCGATAAACCCCAAATTCTCGCTAGAATAAAGATTTGTTCCTAGGATTCTCCGCGAGGCTATTGATATCAGGAAACATGCTGATTTCAATAAAGACGAATGTTGGAGCGTTCCATCTGCTTGAGATCCAATAATAAGAAAAGAAAAACCCTCCAAAGACACACATTGCAAGACCTGGTGATGTAGTTAGCTCTTTTTGAAAATAAAAACAGTAAGAGGGAGGTTGGTTCCCCCTGCCCGAGTTTCTTTCGCCAGTTTTTCTCGGAAGGGCCTCCCATCTTTCGAACTAGTAGTAAACTCAGTAGTATATAATTGTAGTGAGAATTTATTAACTATTAGTCATCTTGTGATCACGGCTCCTGTAAAGGAGTCAAAACGTCAGGATTAAATATAAAATAATTTATGCGCAAAAATCCGTAAAAAACTGTTTTATTCGAATGGTTATAAATTGTTTGATCATACATTTGTCGCAGATTATTTTTCTTAACATAATTACTGATCGTACGAGCGAATGATTTTTGAGTTTATTTCTTTTGATTTCTTTAAACCCACTAAGACAGCTTTTTTAGGTTACCATTGTACTCTGCATATATTTTTGTAACGGTCGCTTGCTGTAGAGGTGGCGATTCTACCCTCAATACCAAAGGTCTTGGATTCAAATTCCTAGTACCAACCTAGCTGATACATGTATCATAACCATAAGCAAGTATTTCCGAGTCATGGTCATCTACTTATTTATGTTTTATATACGTAATTACTTATTACAAGTTACATTTATGGTAATAAGGAACAAGAGAAGCCTAATAATCAAATTAGTTGACTGTAAATTAAACCTTTAGCTGATTTTAAAATAATTTCAAAAAGTCGGCAATACCGTTTCAAGTGACTCGGGCTATGGGAATTCTCACTAAAATTACAGAGAACGTAAAAAACTTACTCTAAAGTCTAGCTGTTACAACAATCCTTATTGAAATTAATTTTTCAGTTCACTGTAAATGATTTTTAATGACAGTAAAAAACACTTTTCCTCACTATTTTAAAAAAATTGGCTATCCTATATTTACTTACGGTTGACATTGCATGGAAATTTTTCGATAACACCCATGTATTACTGTCTAATTGTAGTTCCGCGACTCTTATCACTATATCGACCGAGGTTGCATCGAACCTGACAATGAATTGTCAATAGTGATGTGCACTCAAACTTCTATCGATAAAATAAACAATGCCATGCAAAATTAAGGTTATCTAGTTAATCTTGTATACTTAACAAGACGATAAGATTGCGGTTGTTTGTAATATTAAAAATAAAAGAATCAATAACAAATCAAAAGGTATATATTTCATAATTTAATTAAAATTATTTAACATTCTATAATTAAAATTATTTAACGTTGTTAGTGAGCATGTCTTTACTATAATTTAAACGCGTAGGAAATTGGAACGTAATAACTAGTTAAAACCAGTTATTTTGGTCGATTAGGTTAAAAAAGAACTGTAGACAAAACAAATTCTGAATTGAGTGAGCGCTCACTTAGCACGTGTTCGAGTTATTTAAAACGGGCCCTAACGGTAACATTATACAATTACACGATATATTTACTTTTCATAAGTTAATTAAAAATATTAGAATAACCTGATTACTTCCATTACTATTACATTTATTTCAAATATTTGCACATAATGCTAAATATATAATTCAAACAATAATTGACAACATATTTTTTAAATTGTATTTATTGAAAATACAAAGATATCAAAAAACCACGTACGGATAATGACAAATAACAAACTGTCAAATTTTCTCACAAAATATTAAACTCTGTGTGTAGAACTTTTAACTGTCAATCGATCAGAGAAATCAGGTTATGTTAATTGTAACTAATATTTTAAGTGCCAAAGCTGTACACAGCAACCCTTGAACCACGTAAGTCATATTTAGAAGAAGTAAATTAATACTTTTCGTATAACTAATGTGTAGTAACCTTATAACATGAAATCTTTAGAAGTTTACACTCCTCAAAATCTGAAAAAAACATTTTTTCTATATATACCCATAAGATAATATTGCTGCTCTTAAAGGTAACTGTATATGATAGCGATGGGTGAGTTAGTAGACTACAATGAAATGATTATTAAGGTAAAATAATTATAATTTGGTAGAAACACAGTAATACGACAAACATGAAAAGTAGAAAGAAACCCAATTTTACAATGACCAAAAACTAGATTGACACATAACGTTAGCTTGATAGATTAATTTGATAACATTCAAAAATATATATTATTTACAAAAAAGGTCAGCTTGCCAGCCAGTTCCTAACAGTATATGTTTTACTTTCGTTTTTTTACGTTATAATCGGAAATAATAACAAATATTTATACACATGACACTGAACTCCTTAGCGACACTTCCTTAAATGAAATGGATATGACGTCATAATTATTGAGTTACATGATATATTGACTTATGAAATATTATAGCACAATTTATTAATTTGATAATTAATCCAAAATTACTAATTACAACTTAAATAATAATTAAAAAATCTGACATTAACATATTTTGACATTGTATACCTGCTTTCTGTTTTTTATTATTATTTGTAATACTGACTGTTTATTTATAGCATAGCATATATTATTTTAAGCATGTCATTATTGTATACCTTGTAAAAGGTGGAATGTAGTGAGACATTTTAAACCTCACAACAATCCCTGTGTAACAATTAACCTACATTTCACAATAAAAAACATTTGATTGATTGATTGAACGTAATAATATGAATTTATCGATATCGGTAAAACCTAAAAGTTCGTCTCTCTTAAAGATATAGGGGTCAGGCCTTCAAACAAACGAAGGAGAGCCATTTCAGTTCAAATCATATAACTTTAAGTTTAAATATCCTTATGAAAATCAATCACACCGTAGTTGATGCACGCCTGGTGCGTGCACTACACCTTTATTTATATTTAATTTATAACTATTTTATTTATTTTTAATTTTAAATATATATTTTAAGAGATATTTAAAGCTTTTCAACGTAGAGCTGTTGCTAGATTTAAATTTTCAATATGTGTCGCTTAGAAGTGTTCGCCATTCTTTTGTTTTTGGATTTCGGATTTTGTTTTATCAACAGTAAGTTTTTATTATTCATCCTAATTATATTATGACAATACTTTGTGTGTGTGTGTGTGTTTGTTACCATATTGGATAAATTATTTTATTCGGTGCGTTGCTATAGTAACGGTTTCAGTCATTGTTTTTCTGTATTTAATCTTTAATTCTTAGACGTCAAAATAAGAACGTGAAAAATTAAACGATGGGCGGGTGGCGGCTAGTATTATATAAATAATGAAAAAATATGATAAAGATGAGAAGGCATCGCCATTTATTCCTAAACTAGCTTTCCGCCCGCGGCTTCGCCCGCGTGGAATTCGGTTATATTGCGGTATAAAGCACAACTATAAGAAAACTTCTCATTCCCACGGAAGAATCTAAGAAGCGCGATGTAACGCTGGATACAATTAGTTGTTAAACCAAAACTGAATGGTACACTATATTATATGTTTTCCTTTGTGGAGCAAAAACATGCAGATTTTGGGCACTGGAAACCCGGGAACACGCTACATAGAGCTGACCATGCGAAAAACAATGTTTTTCCAAGTGTACTCCAGCAACCCTTAGAGTTTGGCCTTGTGCTTTATTAATGGTCATTGCAAATGAAACCCTTATAGGAAATTGTAGTCTTTTAAATTGAAATGGGAGGTCTGTTGGAATAATCGGAATCCGAGGTATGAGTCATTTAGTGAATCATTTAGCTTCAAAATTTACATGTTCATATTCGTTTGCAACATATAAGTAGATGTAAAAAAAAACAGTTTAGACGATAAAACAAATTGTACGTCATCCCTCGGGAATTCCTCATTTTCGGGGATTCATTATCGTATCATTTAGCTTCTAAATTTACATGTTTATATTCGTTTGCAATATTTTACCTTGTTTTAAACGACGCACAGCGCCATCTACAATCCATCCATCAAGCAAACAATGTTTTTGTTTTTCCTCGGGAATGTCAATTTTTTTCAGGATAATAAGTACCCTATTATTTAATCCGGACTTTTATCTTTACGTCTGCAAAATTTCAAAGCAATCGGTTCAGTAGTTACGGCGTGAAAGCGGAACAAACAAACAAACAAACAAACTCACTTTCCGATTTATAATATTAGTAAGGATAACAATTTCCACAATTAAATTTGACTTCACCTGGAATCAAATAAAAGATCTCACGCAGTTTTGTCCATTTATTGCGGCTCTTGCGCCTACTATGTTACCGATAATTTCTTCGAGTTTTCTGTTTTCTTCAAAAAAACATAAAAGTATCATAATTCTTGAATCCATCATAATAAAACTATAATGTATTTATTTATTGACATTTTCAAATGTTTATTAAAGAGTACCGATAAAAAAAATGTTTAATTTAAAATTACAATTTTAACAGAAACACGATTCTTACATTTTATAACTGATTTAAATTTTTAATATTTGTATTTAGACTAAATTTGAAGATTTCAGTGAAGAATTTCTTATTTATCAAACCTACCTAACCTATTATATGATATAAAATTGGTATTATAATTTTATATAAAAATGTTAACTACCATATATAATTTAAAATCGCACACACACACACACACATTCATAATTAGCGGCCAACTTCATCCTGCTGGTTTATTCTATGTCGCTTTTGCGGCCAACTTCAACATGATAATCTTGTGTCACAGTGATGCGCGCGCATCTTAAAATTTCACTTTCATCATTCATAACTCGCTTAAAGAAGTATAACTTCAAAATGTTGTGAGTTGTCTGGAATTTATTTATTATTAATTTCAATTGACATCGTGTAGGAACTATATATCTCAGCCGAAAGACTTCTACAGCTTGATGAAAACTTGCCATTTCCCAACAGACGATTCAGAAATCGTAGTAAAATACCTATAATCGGAATACAATGCTGCCAAGTTTTTAGGTCTACAGGAGTTGTACTTATTACCTGCAGTATCTTTAGTCGCCCTTTACGACATCCTTTATTGTAAAGGATTGCTGCTTCTATCGCCAGACACCACATGGCTTAACATCTTATATTAATTATTTTATTAAGTTACAAATTATTATTGAACATAATCCACTTACAACATTTACCTAAGTTATCTATTTTATTTATTTACTCTATTTGTAATGTTTATTTATTTATTTAGGATTTAGTAACTCCCAATTTATGTATATATAAGTATACTCTCATAATAATATAGTTTTGCAGATTTTTTATAGAAATCATAATTGTGAATTTTATTTTTTCTGCACTCTAAGTTGTCCCGCTTCTCTGTTCCATTCACATACCATTTGTTAACTGTAAAAGATCTCTTTTAGAGATAAGCCTACCACTACTCTATAGGTGCAATAAGGAGTATAATAAAAGTACCCAATTCCATCCGCATGCCTCCTAAAAGAACGTATTTTAGCGTATTCTACTTCCCCTTCTGATTCTAATAATTTATTTATCATTAGCAAATATCTAGCGGAAAAAGAAATTCTTTCCAATAGAATTTCTATTGATATCATGGGACCCTTCCAGTCTTTTAACAAGATAAAGGAAAATTGGAAAATGTAGATATAAATATCTTTGATCAGAAACCCTTTACTAACAACGCCCGATACGATACAGGAACCGACTTAACGATACGATTTGATTGTATATTTCCTCTGTAACCAAAGGATATGAGTTCCCATTGCGTGAGTTCAAGTGATAATTTGTCGAACGAATGGTGAACTATCTTCGTAGACATAGGTAGAGAACGCGTTTAAATGGTACCTTGGAAAGTTGTTCCTACAATCGTTCCATTAGAAAAATTATAAATCTATCAGTAATAAATTTAAGTAAATTTTAAATTTAAGTTTGATTAAATTTAAAATTTTGTTAAAAATATAACAAAAATTTAAATCCAGCTCGTATAGTTCAATATTATTTGGAAAACATTGACGGTGATTGGTTGGATGTACCCTAATTCTATATATATTAAAACTATATTATTGGCCTAAACTGTAATAAGTTTAAGCTCACTATTATTTTACAGTGTAAGTAATGGATATTTTTTGTAGAGTGACATAAAATTCCTTTGGCATAACAATGACAACGCTGTAGTGTTTTTATTCCTAATAAAATTTTGTAAACATGTTGCAATCCACACGCGTGATATCATAACCAGATAGAAGCACTGGGAACAATAGAATTTAATTACAGAATAGGAATTTCGTTTGTGGTTGATCACAAGAACCTGGCATTTGTAACTTATAATTTTGACAGATCAGGTTAGGTTAGAACAGTAACCGAGCGCAAGCCGATAAAGTGAGATAAAGATAAGATAAAGCGTGAGCCCAGCGAGAAAAGCGAACATACCGTGGAAGCGGTCAGCAAAGCGCTTGAGACTGTTATTTAACTTCCTCCCTCCTTCTAATGGGTGGGAAGTAAAGGTAAGGTGGAAAGGGGAAGGCTGCAAAACTATACGCTTGCTAACATTATTGGGCATTACATTCTTATGCGAATTTAGTATTTATAAATAGTAGGGATTATTAATTGTACCGCCTCATGCATCATGACGTATTTGGTGTGAAAATACGGAAACAAAACTTTAGGTGGAATGCAAAAAGGCCAAAATAAATTAGGACGACTGTGCGTAAATAAACTTGTCATTTGATAAGACAACTAGGATTACAAAAACTTAAACTACCTTTATACCTTTTTCAGTGGCTGACGTAGAATGTGGCGTGGATCAAGCTCGTCGCGCAAGAATAGTGGGTGGGGAAGACAGTCTACCAGCCGAGTTTCCATGGGCTGCCAGTGTGTGGAGGCAGGGAGCACACCAGTGCGGGGCGACTGTTCTAAGCGATAGATGGCTTTTGACTGCTGGCCATTGTGTTTGCAGGTATTTTCGTTTTCAACTTTCTTTTTCCACAGCATAGCGAGAAAAACCGATGTTATTGGGACGAAACTGAATCTGATCACATTTATAAATCTGTTTATTGGTTAATGTTAAATAAATAAAAACAACTTTATTATCTCGTTTCTAATAAAAAATATTTTAACAAGCTTGATGATGCATCAGTCAGTCAACCATTACCTAACTAGGAATAAACTTGTATCTCAATTGATGAAGAGCAGGTCGATTAACGAAGTCTTCTATGCTATCATAGCAATCAAGGAAACGATAAAATTTTATACAAATCATTTTCATGATGATAGAGAATATACGATACGATATAAGTTTTGCCTAGGTAAATAGCGGTAGCCGCGTGGTGTCCGACAGAGTAGAATAAAACCGACCATTCGCACTTAAGGGTCACTTTTATTCATACGCCTTTCTTAGAACACATAATGGGTAGTAACTTTTTCCGAATCAGTCCTCTAATACGACCCGCCAGCCAAGCATGACATAATTTTCATTACCCCCATTTTGGGATGCTTCATCCAGCGGTGAATGTTTTTCGGTTCAAAACTTCATGTCGACTTCATAAAAGTTACTCTTATCCTATCCCAACTATCCCTATTTTGAGAATCTGGCTTTTGATTGAATGACAGTAATAAACTTCCGCTGGTCTTATTGGAATTTGTTTCTAAAAGTTATCATCATATCATCATCAGGCATCATCAGGTAATCATATAATATTCAGCTATACTCCTAGAATACGACAGTCGTCCATTGCAAGCTATTTTTTTTGAACTTCTGATATATTTTTTTTAAATTGAGAATAATATAACAGCGGGACGATAAAGGTACGAGATGTTGTTAGTTTGCCTAAATGACAAAGATGTTTTTATAAATTAGGGTAGTTGAAGATTTTTTAAGCAAATATCATACCTATTCAAATACGTTACGTTTTTAATCTAGTAAAAAATTCGTGGTCGTGTGTCTGTTAGACAACATTATAATAAAACACTTTTTTACGGATTTTTGCGCATGTTTTATTTGTGATCACGGCTCCTGTAAAGGAGTCGAAACGTCAGGATTAAATATAAAATAAAATATGCGCAAAAATCCGTAAAAAAGTTTTTTATTCTAATATATAATGTGCGCGGAAGTGTAAGAACTAAATAAGACAACATTATGTTTATACATTTAATTAAAAATAATAGAATTTTATATTATTTGGAAAACTCAGAAATAATACGACTAATAACATAACTTGCTGAAATATAAATATACTTTTACTACTTAAAATTATATTATTAGCTTTAATTTTTCATGTCGATTACCTACTCATATTTTAATATACCTACTCATTATATTGGAATCTAAAATGGTCATATTGATATTTTCAGTGCCTTTGACGAATTCTATAAATCAAAACAGTTAACAGTGGTAGTCGGTCATACGGATATATCTTCAAGTAAAAATGGAGTCCAACAACTGTCAAAAATAATACCTCACCCAGATTACAGGTAAGTATTGTATGTATTTCATCTGAACTTAAATTACTTACACTTGTAACTTAAGTTGAATTTAATGTTCCTCCCTAAAATGTTTGGAGGAAATTATCTGAATTAGTAAAGCGATGCTAAATGAAATTGATATATTAATTTTACGATAATTAATTGTATTGTTTAATTACTTTTGAACTTGGTAATTGAAACACATTTCTCTACTATCGCCTTTCAGCATATAATTTTCAATTGAAAATTGTATGGTGAAATTATAATTTCCTCCTTGCTTATGGGTGTGTGTGGCAGTAATCCAAATTGGCAAGGCAATGCGAGGGGGGAATCAAAAATATTTATAAACATAGAGGTAAATATACATTTCTAGTTTGAGCTTGCAGTAGTTATTTAAGGGCTATTTTTATGGAATCGGATCAGTGCGATTCTTATCCTCGTCTTGCCTCGCTTTGACAATGGAAAAGCTACTTTATAATCGTGAATTCTGCATGTATTTTGTATCGCACTCATGGATATTTTATCACATGTTAAAATATAATCTGTTTATAGGCTTCATTATATTATTATTAAGTATTTAATTAGTGCAGTAGTGTTTAGTTCGCTTGCAGGCAAAAATATTGCAACACTACGCATACATCGACCAGTTTTGAAAACTAATTTTTTAGCCTACTAGCTTCTGCCAGCGGTTTCACCCGCGCGTCACAGCTGTAAGTCTTTATTGCGCTTCCTCAGGGAAAGTAAAATACATGTACCGTACATATAACTTACATAATGATGAAATATTTTATCCCATTTTTTTTTTTGCATACCTACATGGAATTCATCATCGAAGCCTTTCACGTGGGAATAGAAATTGTATCCCGTATTACAATTGTAAGCAAAACAATCACAGCTATTTTATGTCCATTAGTAGTAGTTAAGTTTGAAACTTCCATGGCCTTACTATCGTTGAGTTCCGACATTTCAGCACAGTTGCACAGGCCCGTTACGTTACTCGTTACGGGAGAAACTCAATCATCAGATCGTCAGTTCTTCCCTGTCGAAGGATTTTATAGTAAACACGTTTATAGTAGAGTAGTTAAGTAATTAAAATAACCATCTCCCTGCATCCTGTGTAAAACTTATATGTACGTCATAAAGTTATTAGTAAAAATAAGTATTCGATCAAATGTGAAGTTAAGCAATTTCATGAGAGCATAACAAACCACTTTGTAGTTCAATTCAAAGTGGTTCTATAAAAAGTTGAAAAACATAAAACGGTCTTTTGATTGTGTGTTATTTTACTATTAGGTGCAATAAAAAATCCAATGACGTTGCAATCCTGAAAACGGTGAGGCAGCTGCAGTGGAACGAAGACCTTCTACCCGCTTGCCTGCCGCAGCCCAAGTCGGAGGACTTTAGCGGCAATACGGCGACGGTGGCAGGGTGGGGATTCACTAGTGAAGATAGAGCTAAAGGTAAACCGATAAAAGTCCCACAACACAATACAATCTAGTACAATTTCAGACATTAAGTTGGTCTTTTATAATAATCTTCCTAGTAGAAATGCAGAGCAAAACTAAATTTAAACTTACCAGTATTTGAATATAAAACAAACTGAGGATAAGTTCCAATTTTTATTTAAATAAACTGTAGAAAAAAACGTATTGAATATTACATTATGAATAAGTATAAATCACAATCTAAATTTTAGTTATATGTAAACTCATCGCAAGAGTGTTAAAAGTCAAGATTGATGAAACATTAAAAATTAAAAATATCTATTAAAAAAAAACTGTATTGTTTCTATTTCAATGACAATAAATGCTAATAAAGAGGTAATATTATAAACACTAGCTTATTTTAGCCATTAAACGGAATTATTATTCGACCTTCTGTAAACTGTTACAAAAGAAATTTGCACAATTCGTAAATTTAGCATCTGTGACCTGGCAAGTCACCCCAGATTTACTAGAAGTTGTTTCCATAAGTAATGATTCTTAACTAAGTGAAAAATAATATGCGTATTTTTTTGAAGCAACGATCTTAACCTTAATAACATTGATCAAAATTTGTTTAGGTTCAAGGCCGAATGTACTTCAGAAGACGAGTGTGGTGGTGGTCACGAATGAGGAATGTAACCACTGGTATCAGTCACAGGGAAGTAAGATCAAGGTCATACCCACACAGATGTGTGCAGGCCACGAAGATGGAGGTAGAGATTCTTGTTGGGTAAGTGTTTATTAGTCGTTTTTTTTAAGCTGCAATTTTTAAGCAATTGATAAATTGCACCGACTAAATGCTGAGTGTGTCCCTATAAGTTAATTTTGCTAGATGTCTAATAAGAATGTTTTCCGTACCTATTTAAGTTTTGATAATATTAGTTACATATCCAAGAAATTCCTTTCACGTTGTAATAGTCTTTTTTGCGTGTTCTCACTGGTGTAGGGAACAATGTTTGGGGGAGTGTTTGACCCTCCGGATAGGTCTAGCCTTTTAAATAATGACTTAGAATGGTCATTTGAATACTCTGTGTAAATTTCAGCTTTTATAATTTAACGTGAGAGAGCTCGGGTACTGCGCCCCTAGATTACCTGATACCTACCGAAGGCACGGTTACTCAAGGTTTGTCACCCCCAAACATTGTTCCCTACACCAGTGAGAACACGCAAATAAATTTTCAGCTTTTATACTTAAACGTATGCTGGCAGGCACTGGCTCTCACTCTATAAAGCAAATTGAAATACTTCAATCTGTAGTCTAGTACTAATCTGTAGTCAACTTTGAATAATTCACTGCTGATCTTCCCAATATAAATTACGCCACTGCGACTTATTGACCAGCAAGCGATTGGCTATTATGGAACTATAACATCAAGATTAAGGTCTACTTCGTCAATCCATGGAAAACTCGTGAATTAATCTAACGCTTGCCCCATTTCAGGCTGATAGCGGCGGCCCTCTCATGATTCGTGAGGACAAACGCCATTCCATGGTCGTTGGAGTAGTATCCACGGGTAGTGGTTGTGCCAGAGCCAGAATGCCAGGAGTTTACACAAGGGTTTCAAGATATACTGATTGGATTGTTGCAAGCATCAGCGCTGATAACGCTAGATCTGGATTAAATTGGTACCCAAACCCAAGTATAAGATACACTACCGTAGTAAAAAATAAATAGTGAAGCAGTAAAGCTAATGTAATTCAGCAAAGCTTCTTATTAGAAACTTAAAGATATGTGACATATTTTTTCTCGGCTGTAAAACTGGTCAGTGGTTAAAGATTATAATTAACTATGGACGTTGAGGTTTTAAGTTGTCTTTGTCGTCGCAAATTAGTCTCATATTACTCATCCATATACACTACCGTACTTAAATCACATTAATTAATGACCTCGAAACTCTTCCTGAGAAATCGTCTGTAATGAGAGTGAAATTGAATTGTCCCAATTTCGAGTTAATTTAACCACAAATGTTCTGCCACATCTCTGCAACTTGATAAACTGATTGAGCTGATTAAATAATAATCAAAAATATGAAAAAAAAACAAAGCTGATCTACTAAAATCATGTAATTATAAGTAATAAAATATTATATCAAACAAAGAAACAAACTGTGATATTAAAGTTTAAGGTATATTTAAATATAAATTTTAATAAAATTACTATACTCATATTTTAATTTTTTTATTTTTCAAAACCTTTTCAAAGTCTCTTTTACTATTTAAAGTCACTTCATACAGTTTTTTTCCTGACGATTCTTCCAAATCATCTTTCAAAGCATTCAATGCTGTCTCAACGGCAGCTTTTGCTTCAATAAGCAATGATTTAACTTCTTCATTGGTTTTTTGTGTTCCATCAATATTTGCTTTTTGTGATTTCATGACTAATGCCGTATGTAACTCATGTTGCAACACAGCGTTGTACAAACTGAGCCTTGCATTACCAGGATCAATCTTTTTGGTAATATTTATTAAATCACGACACATCTTAATTTTCTTATCCAATATCTCATAAGAAGTGTAACCTGCGTGTCTACCGTAGAGTTGTACTAAAGAATGTTTAATAGAATACAAATGATAGTGATTTGGATGTAGATAAGTCGAAAGTCTACATAAAAGATTTTCTAGCATTATTGGCGAACCTCCCATCATTAGAACATTGTCGACTTCTTCACCCATTTGCGATATGATCATATTTACTTGGGAATTATCAATTTTTATTCTACATTTGCTACATGCCCATTCAGTTTCATCATCTAAAGGGTCTTCAGGTAAATGTATGCCATCACAAGCGTAACCATCTCCCAAGCACTTCATAGCGCTTAAATAAGTTCCTAGTTCAGTAGGGTCGCTGCATCTTTGACATTTGCATGAAAAATATTTGGAGTCTTTCAAATGCTGTCTTCTGGCTTGAGTTCCCCATAAAGCATGACTGTACATAGTACTTATGTGACAGCCTTTTTTAATAGGTATAGCAACTTTCACCGTAATTTTGTACAAATCATCTTTATTCTTATTTTTAGCTGATTGGGTAAAAGTATGTTTAGTATTTGGTATACAACTATGTTCCATGATACATGTGTTTGTGTACAAAGCTAATAATTCAGCTCCTTCTGGAAGCCGTATTTCAAGGGCATTAGTAGCTATAATACCACACATTCTATGTATTAATGCTGCAGAGATTTCTGGTAAATACTTTTTCTTAGTATCCGAGTCAAGTTTGCTTATGAAGTCGTTCATTAGATATTCGACGATGAATTCATTTGCTTCGCTAAAAAAAGAAAAAATAATATATTTACAGCCCAGGTTACATAATTCATAACTCAACTTAAGAAACTTTTACTTATTTAAGTATAATTTGGCTTAATACAGAAGATCCTAATTCAAATCCTTTGTAGAGAAAGCAAATGTTGTATAAATACTCATAACTTTAAGGAAGAGATTTTAAAGTAAGTATAACGAGTGATTTAGTTATGTTTTAAATAACATAAAACCTACTCATATGCTTCTGATCCTGGAAGACGGCATTCCATGTGTGACTGCATCTTCAGAAGTTTGTTCCATTTATCAGGATCCACAGTTTGTAGTAGAACACATCTCAGTGGAAGAAGGGCATCATGTCTGAAAGAACAATAGTTATTTGTTATGCAAGGCTCCAAAGTTGTAATTTGAACAAACTATGTTATTTTAAGAAGTTCCATTGTCTACATATATAAAAAAATAAAATGAAATAAAAAGCCTTTTATTTCCAGTATTTACATTTCTTAAAATCTATGTATGTGTTAGTTTTGTTTAGTTTATTCTATGTTATTTATTTGTCTCTTACTTAATTTGTATTATAATTTGTATCCTATGTAATATATCATAGTATTAATAGTTACTTTTCTTTTCTTTTTATTTTTTATTTTTTATTATTTATTATTTAATCTACCGGAACCCCAGAATGGGTGAAGGCCTCCTCCAGTGATGCCCATTTTACTCTGTCTTTAGCTACTTCTTTCCAGTTTGGACCAGCTATTGCTTTTATATCATCTTCCCATCTTGTAAAAGGTCTACCTCTTGTTCTTTTGCCTAGTGGGCCGTTCCAGAATGTTACTTTTTGGGTCCATCTTTGATCTGTTAACCGCGCAACATGTCCTGCCCACTTCCATTTCAATTTTTGTGCGTAACTCAGAGCGTTTGTTGCTTTAGTTATTTTTCTTATTTTAGTGTGTCGTATTCTATCCAGTTTCCTTATCTTTAGCATACTTCGTTCGAGTCCTCTCTGGCAGACGCTTATCTTTTTTCTTGTTTCAGCAGTGAATTTCCACGTTTGGCAACCATATGTCAAACATGGCAAGAGGCTCGAGTTCATGACTTTTGTTTTAATTGCTTGTGGTAAATTACTTTTAAAAATGTCCTTGAGACCCCAGTATTTGTTCCATGTACTTTTTATTCTTTTCTCTATTTCCATGTTCTTATTTTTCCTGTCAAAGCTTATAGTTTTTCCCAGATATAAATAAGTTTCAACGTATTCCAATGGTTTGCTATTGACTATTATTGGTCTTTCCAAGCTATTTGTCATTGTCTTTGTCTTCGTAATATTCATTTCTAGTCCCACCTTTACACTAGCTAGGTGTACGGTTTCTACCATGTTCTGTAGTTGGGAGGATGACTCGGATAGCAGTGCTAGGTCGTCCGCGAATCTCAGGTGGCTTAAGTAGGTGTCATTTATGTATATTCCTCGTTTGCTCCAGTCTAGCTTGCTTATGATCGCCTCAAGGACAGCTATAAATATTATTGGAGACAGCGGATCGCCTTGTCTGACTCCCCTTTCTATTGGGAAGCTAGGGCCTAAGGTTTCGAGCTTAATTCTACCCTTATTATTGTTATATATGGATTTAATGATTTTTACGTATATTTCCTCCACTCCTTGTTCCTTCAGGCTTTCCCAGATACTTGTGTGTCTTACCGTATCAAAGGCTTTCTGGTAGTCGATGAACGTTATATAAAGTGTTCTTTGGTTTTCCTGATACTTTTCCATTATCATTTCAAGGGTATGGATGTGGTCAACCGTTGAAAATCCCTTTCTGAAGCCTGCTTGCTCCACCGGTTGCTTTTTTTCCAATGTGTCACGAATCCTAGTATTGATGATTACGGAGAATAATTTGTATAGACTCGGAAGCAAGCTAATTGGTCGGTAATTTCCGATTTCCTTCGGGTCACCTTTTTTATATATTAATATGATGTTGGATTCCGACCATTGGGACGGTGTTTCAGAGTTTTGCAGAATCATGTTAAATAGTTCAGCTAATGGTACAGCCAAAATTATGTTTCCTTTTTTCAGTGCTTCGTTCGAAATATTATCTGAACCAGGGCTCTTGTCTAGCTTCAGTTTCTTTATTGCGTCAATTATTTCTGCTGCGTCTATTGGTTTAATGTTTCTTTCTTGTGTGTTATACGTTTCTGTGTTGGAATTTATAGTTTTTGTGCCTCTGTTGCTGTATAGATTTCTGTAAAAGTCTGTTGCGGTAGCAATGATATCGCCTCTAGTGTACAGTTCTGTATCTTTTTTTCTCAGTCCTTGTATCCATGTTGTGTTAGTCCTGAGTTTCTTAAAAGCCTTCTTTGTACTTCCAGTGCTTTGTAGATGTTCTTTTATTGTGTCTTGTCTATATTTTGCATAATCTGATTTTATGTATTTATTGACTACTTTATATAGTGCGGTCAGCTCATTTTTTTCACTTCGTGATTTGTTTTTAGTTCTCTGTAATTCCTTTCTTCTCTTTAATAGCCTTACTGTACTTGCCGATAGTATTTTGTGTTGTTTATTTTCTTCTCTCTTCAGGCGGGCTTGTTTTAAACTAAAAGTGATAGCCTTTTCTATCCTGTCGTAGTAAAACTGTACCGAGGTGTTTTCGCAGATAGTTGGAGCTGCAGATAACTGTGTTATTAGGCTTTCGTTGTACTTGATTATTTCGTCTTCGCTCTTAAGTTGACTGATTTGGCCATTTGTAAATTTGGCTCTAGATATTTTCGCTTCGTTAGTGTTATTGTTGATCTTACTATTCTATGGTCCGAATTGTAGTTCAAGTTCAAAGTCTCGATATTTTGGAATATTCCTGGTTGGTTTGACAAGATAAAATCGATTTCATTTTTGTATTTTCCGTCAGGGGATAGCCAGGCCCATCTTCGACTTGGTTTTTTTTTAAAGCATGTGTTTATTATCATTAGTTTATGTTGGAGCGCGAAGTTTACCAGTCTCTGTCCTCTTTCATTTCTCTCGCCGTATCCGTGCTTCTTAGTAACCAAATATTCATCAGCTTTGGGATTTCCAACCTTGGCGTTAAAGTCTCCCATTAGTATTGTGGTTTTGTGTGCTGTGTCCAACGCTTTCTCGATTGAAATATAGAATTCTTCAATATCATATTCGCTTGCCGCTTCTGTTGGTGCATAAGCTTGTATGATGGATATCTTATGACCTTGTATATTTATATTTAGTGATGCGACTCGCTCTGTTATTCCATTGAAGCTTATTATCTGGTCTTTGATGGACTTATTTATTATAAAACCGACCCCATATTTGCCAGGAGTTTGTCCTATGTAGCACATTATAAAACTTTCATATTCTTCTATTTGATTCCCATATCTTCTCATTTCCGATATTCCAATGATATCGTATTTTATATTTCTTATAGCTTCTTCAAATTCAAGCAAGCGATCATATGATGAAAGAGTCCGGACGTTGTATGTTGCAATCTTTAGATTATATTTATTTACGGTACTTTTTTCTTCCGTTGGTGTATTCATTGGAGGGTTTTGGTCGTATTCTTCCACGGTGACCAGCCGGGTTGGAAGATTTTTTCTATTATGTTTTTGTTTGTTCTTTTGTTCAATTGTGGCATCTGTGTGGTAGGAGGGGCGTAGTTGCTATATATTCTCGCTGTTACTTTCTTGGTTGATGTTAGTTTTGGTTGCGTTTTTGTTGACCAAGAAGTTGAGCATGCTAGGTTTTATGACTCCTTCTGAAATGCTGTTTGACCTAGTGACTGTCTTTCCAAACTGTTGTGTCTTGTTTTTCTTACTAGCCTGAGTTTGCTTGTCAATTTTTGTTTGTGTGGTGTTTTCTGGTGATGACCGGAATTTTCTTTTACTTTGGAATTTTGATAGTATCAGTTTATCATATTTGAGTGTAGCTTTATTTCCCTTTTCTCTCTCTAATTTCAGTTGCTCCTGCAGCTCCTTTCTTTTTTCAAGTACATATTTAGGGAAGTCTTCTTTCATATAGTACTGTGTATCTTTCAGCGCTCCTTTTTGTTTAAATATTTCGATTTTTATTCCTAGTGTAGTGAAAGTTACAACAGTTGGACGAGGTCTCTCTCCTTTCTTTCCAATTCTTTTTATCACCTGAATGTCACTGTAGGTCAGTTTAATAGAGAAATATTGCTCAATCCATTTAATTATATTTTTTTCAAAACTCTTATATGATGTTTCATTTTCTTCGATACCGAAAAATACTAAATTTCTTACTCTTGCTTGTTTTTCCAGATAATAAATTCTTTTTTCTTGATTTTCCACTTTTTCTTTCATTACTCCAAGTTTTTCTTCCCAGGCTAAAAATTTCTCTTCGAATATACTGGTAATATTTTGTGTAACTTGTTCCGTAACATTTTTTCCGGTTTCCCTAATTTCAATTCTTTGTTCGTCGAGTTCCATTTTTATTGCTTTAAGCGTTTTTAAAACTTCTTCCATCATAAAGGTTTGTTATGATACAAGTGATGTCCCCTAGCGGTGCGTGCGTGTATTAGTTAACACTTTGGCGTGAAGTACTATGGATCGCCCCTAGATCGATGTTTCAGTCACAATGAGTGTGACGTGGTAATTTGCTCCTGTTCTAATAGATGGCGCTATGTGTGCAACGGTACTATTGGAAGATCATTTGCAAATCAACAATCTTTTAGGTTATGATAGTTTGCACTTGTTTTATTCAACACTTTGATCTGTTATTTTCACTATTACGCACACAAAAGTATTCTGGCTTGAGATGTTGGGTCTTAGAAAAGACGCAAAATGCTTTCAGAAGGCCTTGGAGTTCAAGAATATGCAGGTGGTTTGCATAACGTTTGGTTCAAGTATTTACGAGTGTAATACTTATATTTCCACTGTTTTTTATATTCACCAGCTCACTAAGCACTAGATCTCTGTACACATTTATATAGTATCACTCAAAAGTCACTTTTTAGATTAATTTTTGTTTTTTTTTATCGGAGTCGATGTTTATCTTGCCGCAGTGGCGCCCTCCACTCTACATATATACCCTTGCCAATAAATATATACCTGAATATCTAATATATCCTTTACTTAATATATATATTTGGCGGAGTAACTAATATTATTTAAGAGTCCAAATAAAAACCAACTGAAGAGTGAAATTACATTTTTATTAGAAAGACGCGTGTACATTACAGTGCGCTTTACAAATAACTTTCTGACGTTGAGGGCTTTTTCACGGTCTTGACGGCCGTATTGATAGATCATATATCGTGCACATACTTAGCATAATCAGTGTACATATGTAGTTACATATATATCGAGTGCTACGTTCTAATTAGTGTGAATACAAGAAACAATATTATTTTTAGTGTTATGTTCATAATTTCAAAACACAATTGAAAAAACATTGAAATAATGAATTTTAAGTATTAACTAAACTCTACCAAAAGTAGAGTTTTACTTCCAATCAATGATTAGATTTATATTTTTTTTTTATATATTTTATGCATTTTCAATGCGATCTTATAAGATAAATTATTATAATAGAAAAATACTAGAAAAAATCGACTCGGGTGACAAGTGAATCTCAGGTGGGAATCGAACCCGCAACTTGTGACCCGAGTCGATTTTTTCTAGTATTTTTCTATTATAATAATTTATCTTATAAGATCGCATTGAAAATGCATAAAATATATAAAAAATTATAAATCTAACATGGCTGTTTCATCTTAATCGACCAAACATTTGTAAAAAATGTTTCTTTCGAATACGAGAGGATTTTCCTCTCATTGATGAAACAACGCTGGCCTACAGCGTAAAATCAGGAAGGTACTAGAAAATTTCGACGAGTGTTCGCAAGGCTCGGTAGCTCAATTGGGAGAGCATTGGACCGGATTTCCAAAGGTTGCGGGGTCGATTCCCGCCTGAGATTTCTTGTGACCCGAGTCGATTTTTTCTAGTATTTTTCTATTATAATAATTAATCAATGATTACCTTCACATAGAATATTGCACGCTATAATATGTCCCTTCAACACCACATTTCCACTTGCATAGATAGTAGCCGATGTTATTATATTCTAAGCTTACTTACCTGTAATAGTTAGCCATGTCGTTTAACACACATTCCGGTCGAGCACTCAGTACGTGGCACTCGGCCCCATGGTGCCGAAGGTCTTTCAACCCGGGGCAGTAGCCCGAGCAAACTGGCCAACCACAGCTGAAAATAACGATTTATTGTTGCAAATATGGTCACAATCTAAACCAGAAGGTTGTCCACTAGTGGTCTCATACCTCTTAAACATCTCCGGCGGAAGGGTCAGTAAAAACTACAAAAAATACAAATTTGCCTACCATATACGGAAGGTATATGGTGGTTATATGCTTTTATGACACGTTTAAGTTGAATATTTTGTACTATCCTATTCTGCCGAAGACTTACAGCAAGAACAAAATATAACTGAGTCGTGTATTATAATTGCATGTCTATTCGTTACCCTAGTATAAATAACACAACTCATCAGTGCTTTTATTGTATATCATTATGTATACTAAAGGTGAAACAACCTAAAAACATTTGAAAGATAAATTTAGACCCTGACGGGCACGCAATTTCTAAGCCACACAAGCCTCTTAGTGCTTACATTGGTTTAGGCTAATTGTTGTTTATGTTAAAAATATTGTTGCGCGTAAATTATGATACTAACATAAATAAGTAACATTCATCTTCATATATAAAAATTCCCTATTTCAGTGTTTGTCCGCAATGAACTCCGAAACTACTCTACCAATTTTGATTATTTTTATATCTTTTTGCTTGACTTAAGAAATAGGATAGGTTTCATTTAAATCTATGATTTTTTTTTATTATTGCATATTATAATATAACTGAGGCGCAGCAACGTTAAGCCGGGTCAGCTTGTCGGTACACATATATATATAAACCCATGAGTCCGCTACAAATGCACGTATTTGTCACACAAGTTTTTGAGCCTACTAAGACTTAATCAGGGACCAGGCTTCACAGGTAGGATCACTCCCAATTGGCCAAGCCTTTATCAACTCCTTACCTATCGGCTTAAATAAAAACAATTCGTATTATCTCAAGGGAACAGTGAATATTTGAAGCTTTCATTACTAAGGGTTTTTGTATATTGTTTTGAAGAACTTGATAGCGCAGGTGGTTAGCGCGTGAGGCCAAAGACTGCGAAGGTTAAGCAACGGTCACAAGGCTGGTAATAAGATGAGGGACCGCTCAAAACTCTGGCAGAAAGTAACATGTCAAACGTCAAGTGCCTCATTAAAGGCACGTAAGAACGGCGTTATGTTGATTTTTGACTTAACTTTCCGTAAAAAAGAGAGCCGGTCTTATGAGCCTGGACCGGTTAAACATCTCCTTGCTACGTTTTGTCGTCAGAACCAACTGTAGTGCAATGATTAGCATGCACCAATTGCACGCACTCAATCATTTAAATATCTCTCCAGGTCCTTTTTGGAGATCATCGTGTTAATTTTGGGACGTTTATTATAGAAACGCGTATTTCTCTACAATGGATAATACAGATTTCCTATTTTAAATTTCCGAATACTATGCCACATACAGTTTTAATTCACAAATACATTATTTCTTTCTCTCTATACCTCTCTCTCTCGTTCTTCAATCAATCAAATCAATCATGACGAATCAGCCGATGAGGATAACTAATGATCATTTTGTGGATTATCATCTTTGCCCATTTTAATAATTGTCACTACTACTGTCCAGCAGTAGGGACGGGTTTCCATAATGAGTGAAAACACCCTGTATGGTTTGGTAGACATTAAAGACTATCGATAGCCGTGGTTTGGTTGTTTATTAACTTATGTAGCAGCAGTCGGAATATTCTTTGTATTTCGGGTAAGACTTATGAGATTTTTATTAGGGCATTCACTTAATAAAAGAGTTCCCCTGAATAGGGCCAACACGATTGGTAAATCTCTTACAGTATTCTCTACTTACTTCGAACACCTCTCCCCAACATCTGTGGAAATTGGCTTATAGCAGCCCACGCAAGGCATGGACGCTTCAGGGTCTGCCATCGCCTTTGGACCGAGAACCAAAGGACTTTCAGTGAGCACCAAGTCATCGGGAGACAAATCACGGGCTGCAGCGAGGTAGCGACCAAGTTCTTCGGAAGAATGGACCTGTAAAATAATATTTCAAACTTAATGCAGCGATAACAAATATAAGACGATTCCTTGTTATTACCGCTTTGATTTTCTTATTTAGTTCCGACACTTCCTCGCCTATGACATATTTTAATCAAACCACTATTATGGGATACATGACGAGTTTGTTCTTTTTAGGGTTCCGTACCCAAAGGGTTAAAACGGGACCCTATTACTAAGACTTCGCTGTCTGTCCGTCCGTTAGTCTGTCAACAGGCTGTATCTCAAGAACCGCGATAGCTAGACAATTGAAATTTTGACAAATTATGTATTTCTGTTGACGCTATAACTATAAATACTTAAAACAAAATAAAATAAATAATAGGCTGCCATACAACAAGCGAGATTTTTTGTCCTTTTTTGCTCGATATCAATAATGACAACAAGTAGGCACTTGAAAACTAAAAAGTACGGAACCCATCTTGCGCGCGTCCGACTCGCACTTGGCCGGTTTTTTTATATATAATACTAACACTGTGACTCCGGCTTCTACTTCTGAAAAGGAGTCGAAGAATAAACGCTTCGTGGATTCGATTTTATTAAATTTGGTTCCCTTGTTTTAATAACTACTGATTACTTTCCAGTTATAACTTCTTCACTCATAACTTCATTCACAGTAAAGCGACATTAAAAACAAAGGCGATTGAACTTAATGGTTGCAGTTTTTATATTTTTGTTGAAGTCATCCTAATATATGAATTCCAATGTATTGATTTTTATAACGTTACTAGCTAGTGACTCAGTTATCATGTTGCAATATTTTTTTATTATAAATTAAAATTAAATCTATCCTATGTCCTAAGCAAGATAAAATCCAGCAAAATGAAAAAAAAAACATCAAAATCGGTTGAGTAATTTCGGATTTCATCCCGGTCAGACACTGTGACAGGGATTTATAAACTCGGCGTCAAAAAAATCGCACCTTATAAAAATCTTATTCAAAAATTCCTAAACCTTATATAGAGGATAGTGTTAGGTATCATTAGAAAGGTAACAAAAAGGAGCATCAAACAACAATTAAGTGCAATCTTTTTTTTAATTAAAATTATACAAAAAGCATAAAAATTTGAAAAATAATAAAAAATCTTAATTAAGTCCTAATTAATAATCGATAATTTACAAAAAAAATGTACAAAAAGTGTCTTAAAATTAACTCAAAATCTAGTGTTACCCCCCCTTGCCCTGATGACGGCTTCCATACGGTCCCTCATAGACCTCACCAACTTCAGGAGCTCTTCTTGAGGGATAAGACCCCATTCTTCAATCACCGCGGTTTGGAGTTCCTCTAGAGTCGAAGGAGCCGGATCCCGAGATCGAACCTTACGTTTAAGATGGTCCCAGAGGTGCTCTATCGGATTCAGATCAGGACTTCTCGCTGGCCACTGCATCACAGGAATTTGGGACCTCCGCAGGAAGTCGTTCACGATGGCTGCAGTGTGTGCGCGAGCGTTGTCGTGCATTAATGTGAACCCCTCGCCAAAAGATTCGGCAAAAGGGACCACATGCACATCCAGGATCTCTGTGATATAGCGGCGCGCAGTCAGCGACCCTTGTCCGCGAGCACCTCCGGTCCGGGAGACGCAGACCAGGTCGGTTTTGCCGGCAGCCGACATACCGCCCCAGAACATGCAGGATCCGCCTCCATATTCCACCGTCTCCTGGATGCAGGCTTGAGCGAAACGTTCACCCTGCCTCCGGTATACTCTTCTTCGTCGGTCGTTGCAGAAAAGACACACTCGTGTCTCGTCTGAGAAGAGAACAGCTCCCCACTGCTCAATGGTCCAATCGACGTGGTCGCGAGCAAACTGCAAGCGGGCTCGTCGGTGCGCTGCAGTCAATTTTGGACCTGTAGCAGCTCTGCGGGCTGCTATGTTCTTCTCCTTCAGTCTTCTTCTAACCGTGGATACACTCACGGTGCGTCTGCGAACTGCCTGGAGCTCCTGTTGCAGCTGAACAGCGTTTGAGAAGCGATTTCTCAAAGAGTACGACACAACGAACCGGTCGTCTCTTTCCGAAGTGCAGCGACGTCTACCGGACCCATGTCGCCGGATATAGCCACCGGTCTCTAAAAAGCGCTGGTAGACTCTACGAACCGAAAAACGGCTCAGATTCAGTTGCCGGGCGACATCACACTGCCGCACCCCTGCTTGCAGTAGTGCAACCACTTGAGCGGCCTCATCAGCTGTAGTGTCCATTTTCCAGATGTTCTTTCTTCAGTAAAATCAGTGCGTGTGTCCCCTTCAACGGTTTAATAGCGAATGACCCACATTGAACCCGTGTTGACCTCTTTATACCCACAAAGTTAGCGCAACTCGCGACTCTCCCGAGCAGCAAAATTTCCTTAGAATTTTTGTGACCCTTTATTTGTTGCTTTAGGTTTTATTTGATAATGAAAAATAATGTTTTTTTATTAAGTTAATTAAGTAACCTTTTAAATAAAATTATAATTAATACGACTGCATGTGCATATCCAGAGTTAATGCCATTTGAACGTGATTTTCTTAGAGGTGCGATTTTTTTGACGCCGAGTGTATATATATATATATATATATATATAGATAAAATATTACATAATATACTATTCCTTTTAGATTTTTATACTGCATCTCCCAAACTTTTAAATTGGTCATATTTCTGTAACTGTATATTTTTAGGAATAAATTAATTTGAATTTATAATGTTAAGGCTCACGACCTTTTTTATTTTCTAAATTATTCATAACATGTCCAGTCTGTAATATAAAAAATGTTTTAGGGTGACACGAATAACTGTAATTAGCATACACTACTAATTTTGTTAACTGTAACAACGACGTAATAAACGCCATTGTTTTCTAAATAAGTATCTCATATAAAGTCACTCCTGTATTACCTACGTTAAAGTCGTAGAGTAGAAATGACAAAGAAGACAAGATGAAAATTAAAAAAAAAATCTTTAAATACAAGCTTTTACTATTACTTGTAAATAAAACGAATTAAAAAATTCTTAGCAATTTTCTCCCGTCGCCTTAATTACGCCTTCTCTAAACGTCTTTTCCTCTGTGTAGTAATTTGTTTTTTGTTTTATTTAGAATGGATTTACTCTTGATCCCAATCAAGCCCGGGGGCCAAGACAGGATCCTCGAGGAAACGAGCTAACCCAGAAGGCGCCTATTCACCCTGGCTTTGAAAATGTTCGTGTTATAAGTTCTCAGAAACACAAACGTAGGGATGGAGTTCCACTCCTTTACTGTGCGCATTATGTTCACGTTATTCCCACGAATATAGGACTTAAACGGTTCACCACCTCTGGAGGACCTCTAAGTAGAGAGATAAAGGCTTCAGTACAACAACGTTAGTGATATGACATGCTTATACACTCTCATACCATTTAGCCCTCGGTACGTGCTCACTTTGGCATTGGGTCATTCATCTAATCAGATGGAATCCACATTTATACCAAATGGAACAAACTTATTTTCCAAAATTTGATGGGGTTTAATTCGAGTTATGTTGTTTAACTGCGGAGTTCCTTTGGTCACCTTCCAGCTTACCAGACCCTGGTTGCCATATAAGATCAAAGTACTCGTCAGTACAAATCAAATGAGCCCAAACTCAAAGGTGGTGTGTCGTTTTATTGCGGAGTTCCTATGACCACCTTTCTAGCTCCAGCATCAGACCCTGGGTACCGTATATGATCAAAATACTCATCAATACAAATCAAACGATTCTAAAACTCGATGAGGTTCATGGAGCTCTAGCATCAGATCAGCTCCATGTCATGATAATATTGCATTGTCATGTGATATACATGTGAAATTTCAGCTCAATCGGAAACCGGGAAGTGGGTCAAATTTAATTTGCACGATAGGAGGTATAGACTTGGAACATAGTACAACCCCATCGATTTTTAATCGATTCCAACTTCATTAGCATCATTGACAATTATTACATATGCAGGTGTATAGTTCCGTCTTGTTTTGGCATAAATATTTTTGACAGAATATTAAAAGGCATAGTCTGTTATAACTTACTGGCAGGTAACGGTTAAAAAATATTAAACCTAACCTAAAATATTTACCAATTTATAGAAATTGAAATGAAAATATTTTGGGAAGATCCCTATGTTAATAATTAGCGTTTTCCATAATAATTTTGCGTAAATGTTATAATATTTCTTTCGAGATGGTTATTATTAAATAGCGTAACGATTTAGAAACGTAATAAAAGATCGATATAATGAAAGTGTATATAGGCATCTCCCAACTTCAACTTTCAGATATAGACCTAATTTGAGTTGGAATGATCTCCTCTCCAGAATGCATTTTACCTACAACAATTACCTACCTATCACTAGCTATTACGTTACTACACTTACATCCTTACGTTACGTTATATCGCATACTATCAAATTGTCATACCTGTTTAGGCATAATTTTTATAGCATCACTAATGTAAGCATATTAATGAAATTATACGCCACAAATTAACTTTTAAAGTATGAACGATGACAAATTACATGAACTATTATTCACACATATACAGGACTACAATCATGAACCAAACGCACTATGAAAATAAGTATGTGTTCCATTAAAATAATTAATTTATGTGTGTAAAAACAAACATGTTAGCGACTTTAACGTACTGTTACGCTATAGTACCCAAGAATAACCACCAATAAAAATATTTGTCTAATAGCTACATGAATAAACAATATGTCCTAAAATTTAATCAAGCAAATAGAAATTAGATCAAAACAATAAGACCAAATTAAAGTAACGGGTTATATAAATAAAGATACAGTAGACGCATCTTTTACTGACAATTTGTCATTGGCCAATCGTTTTCAAAGAGAATTTACAACGAAATCAAAGCTGAATCAATAAACATTCTCTTTAATGACTACTCAAACCAAATAGAATTCGTAAATAAATAACATGGCAAAAAGTTACGTATATTCGTAGTTGCTTTGAATACTTGAACGTTTTTTGTACCTATTAGGTAGGTATCCACAATACAAGATTAAAATCCTAATCATCAACGAGAGAATTTGGTGTTAGTATGTGAGATTACGGCTGATATGATGATGATGATGATGATGTGAGATTATATTAAAACATTGTGAAATAAAGTTGTGTTTATTTACTCTTCGCAAAAATTCCCCAAGATTAAAAACACTTTGTGGGTTTGTTAGATCTGGTGTTTTTGAAGATCCTAGTAGGAAAAATTACTTTTTACTTTAGCGTGGCAAAAACTGCGCTTAAAAAAGCAATAACTAAGCTCTATATAAAAAGCATATAAAGTAATAGCTAGAGAGTACAGAGAGTCAGACTGCTAGCGACAGCAATTTCAATATATTGCAACAACTACATACCTAGATCTTTTTAAGTACAGATTACTAAATTAGAAATAGATCCTACTAATACGACTATTTTAAGCAACTTAAGGAAGAAAAGGAACAGCAAATAAATAAATAAGTAAGTTAATACATACATGCTTAAAGCTGACGTTCTTTTCTTCAATATAACGCATTCCCGTGTGAGCTTCTTTCGCAATAATTCAAATTAAATTACTAGTGCAAGTTGCACTTTAGAAAATTATTTTTAGCGATATAAGAAACTACCTAGCAGTCAGTGCTCTCTACCGAATTGCAAGATCATTAGTAGCAAACACAAAAGCGCCATCTAGAAATGCAATACTAAGGTACAGTAGGTTACAAACACACTATGCTTTACAAAAAGTGGACAACAGTTTTTATTAGTTCATTAACATTTCGGTAGATGGCATTGATAACGAAAATTAAATATAAACTACCTCATACGGAGAGTCGTTTTTTTCTTGGCCCATCTTTGTGAATTGTTGTTCTGAAATTAAAACATTTGTGTTGGTTTTTTTTTATTCCAATAACAATTGTTATTGCATTAATTTTTATGGCAGATACTATAAATCTAAATTTAATCTCTTCAAAGTGCCGTATTAACTAAAGAGATGCAAAATTATTTAAGATTTGGCACCAACCAACTTGCAGCTTGTTAGTGTGTCAAGGTGTCATCCAAAGAGTATGTAATCTACTGTCAGCGATTGATGGTAGCACAGAGTAAATAAATAGTAGTAGTGATCTTGAGCTCCATATTGGATGCCAGCAAATCGATTGATAAAACTATAAATAAGCAACATATACCTAATGTATATTAAAATATAGAATACAGTTAGTAAAACCATGTCAGCCTTCTAGACGGTTTAAAACTTCAAAACAGTCGAATACTCGACTGCGATACAAAAGAAGGGTTATGGTTTTTAGAATATATTAACTATGAAGCTGATATCATGTGATCCAAAGAAAATTGGCGAACTTCTTTAAGTAAGCTTACTACGATTTTAAGCGATATACTCTACGAGATACGCGATATTTTACAGATATAAGCTTTTTCTTTATTATAAGCCTGAATATCGGTGCACAGAAGCATTTTAGCACGGAGGACATTTTTAACTTAATATCATTACTGTAATTTTACACAAAAGCACTGTATCATCAACTTCACACCTCAAGTAATATGTGATTTCCCTAGTTCAACAACTTATCAACCTATACAATACTGTAAAATTTCATCAACTGATTTTCAGCGTAAGATTATCCAACACACATAATTTGAGAAAATTTTATAGTTAGTGTAAGGTTGACATTACTTGTTTTTGTACAAATATATCTTTTTGAAATTCAAATAAATATAATTTTATTAATGTTTATCTAATTTCAGGTAAAATCGTATCTATAAAATTCGTCTACACACTAGTTGGATCCAAAACTACTTACTTTCAGTTTTTTTTTTTTAATAATACTAACAATGTGACAAATACATCTACACTTATATTATAATGAGGAAAGTTTTATTTTTTAGTATGTTTGCAATGATTAAAAACTCAAAAACTACTAAGCCGATTTCAAAAATTCTTTCACCATTGGAAAGATACATGCACTCTGACTAACATTTAATGCTAGAAAAAATTTAAAGAAAAGCCGGGACGGGCCGCTAGTTATTAATATTCCGCACTCAGCCGATGGACTACTTTTGTTTAAGACTATGAGAAGCAAATGAGTAGGTAAAAGTTAGCGTAAAAGTAAGTTACAGTGGCGTAAATAGATCAATTACCGCCCGGGGCACTTTACCAATTTTGCCGCCCCTTGGTACGTTCTTCCGGTGGGTACCACGTGCCTTACTTTTTACCGTAAAAGTTCCAAGTGCCGCCCGTGGCATTTGCACCCCCCCCTCTGGCGCCACCGTAGGTAGGATAGTACCGTCGAAATCCGTAACATCGCCTGTAATACCTATCTCCGCCTAATTTCATATAATTCGAAATTACCAAAGTAATTTTCGCAGAACCTTCACATAAAACTACTAAGTAACAAGATTTTTTGTTTGTGGCAAGGATTTTGCATATTAATTGTTGCTGACTTCACAGTGTTGATGACCAGTGTGTTTTTTGCGTCGAACAAACGAGACCTTTTTTTTAACTGTGTTCTAACTTCAATCTTGGGCCGCGTTACAGAGCAGGTAACGCCAAAGTTTTTATATAAATATAATCTACATTTAATCCGCTTTCATAAGACTTTGATATTATAAATTTAGCTTGTGTTTACATGCCATAGTTGACAAAAATATAATTAATGTAACAGCGGCGGCCATCTTGTTGCCATACTTCGCCTTCCCCTAGGGTTGCCTCTAATGTTGTTTCAAGTTCCTTACGATTTTACAAGTGGTAACTGTTTATTTGTTTCTAATGTTATTCTCGAAAACGGCTCTAACGCTTTTGATGAAATGTTGTGGTCTACTTTTGAGAAATACCTACATTTTTATATTATACCCTGAGGATAGCTCGGTTGCTGTAGATGATATAACTTAAAATTGAAGTTTTGAACATGGAACTGATTAATTGTTACAGGACTATTTACAATGTCGAAAAACAAGGATAAATCAAAAACCCGTAAGAAACGGTCATACACTACAAAACATTCTAAAAGTATGATTGATTTAGCACTGGCTGCTATGAGAAAAAAAACAATATCATCGTACAGCGCGGAAAAAATTTTTGGCGTACCTCGACGAACTCTATTGGACAGGTTGCACAATAAACACCCTAAGAGGCCGAGATGTCCAACAAGGTTAACAGACGACGAAGAAGCTGAAATAATAAAAGTGTCGATTGCAGCCGCCGAATACGGCCATCCCTTAACACTTCTGGATCTGCGGCTTGTAGTACATAGGTGATGGTCGAAAATATTTTATCACAATTTTTTATTTGTTAGTTAATTTCTGTAATTCATTTTTTAATTTTTCACATAGATACTTGGAGAGCAACGGAAGACTTTCAATTTTTAATAACAAGCTACCAGGAAAGAAGTGGGCTTACTCTTTTATTAAAAGAAATAAGGCAAAATTAACATACAGAGCGGTTCAAAATATAAAGAAGAGCCGAGCAGAAAAAACTCCTGATGAAATAAGGGAATACTTCACGAATCTGAAGAAATCACTAGAAGGTGTGCCTAGTGAAAATATAATAAACTACTACGAGACGAACCTGACAGACAATCCCGGGTCCCTAAGATGTTTGTTCAGAAGAGGAGTGAAGTATCCCGAAAGGGTAATGAATTATACCAAAGTCGCTATTTCAATAATGTGGGCAATAACTGCAGGAGGGGAATGTCTTCCTCAATACGTAGTCTATAAAGCAGAGCACTTATATACACAATGGACGCTTAATGGACCTAAAGGATGCAGATTCAACCGTTCTAAATCAGGATGGTTCGATAGCCTTTTATTCGAGGACTGGTTTGAGACTATTATTTTGCCATGGGCAAAAAACCGAATAGGTACGAAAGTTTTGATTGGAGACAACCTGGCTTCTCATATAAATCACAAAATTGTGACATATTGTGAAAAAAATAATATTCGTTTTGTGTTTTTGCCACCCAATTCGTCGCATTTAACTCAGCCATTGGATGTGTGCTATTTTGGCCCATTAAAAAAACTTTGGAGAGAAATTTTATTAAATTATAAAGTAAAAAACCCAAGAGAAGCGACGATTCACAAGGGACATTTTCCAGATCTTCTCAAAAGTTTAGAAGAGAAACTTAACGAAAAAACAGATAACATAATCAGTGGATTTAAAAGCACTGGCATCGCACCATTCAATCCCGATAAAGTGATATACAAACTCCCAGGTTCAAACCCTCAGACAATGTCTTATACTATCGATAACGCACTATTAGATTGGTTGAAAGAGACACGCAAAGCAGATCCTAATAAGAAAGTCCGCAATAAAAAAATTACTGTTCCTCCTGGAAAATCAGTTTGCGCAAACGATTTTAAAAATTTAACTGTAAAACCGAAGAATGTCAAGACAAATAAAAGACAAAAGGATAAACATTCTAAAAGCTCATCACTGCAATCATTTCCGATTATTTATAGCCCAGACAGCCTTAAAAAGTTGTGCATCAAGAGTTTTAATAATTTTTTTTTACAGTCTGCGCAAAATACTGATGCAACAAAGTTAAAAATTCATAAATTGTCAGAATTGTCTAAGAATGACAAAGCAAATGCACCATTCATTAATACAATTCCAGAATGCCTACAAACAAGAAATAAAATTAAAATCATCTCTGATGTCTCTTTTCAATCAGGGCCCTCACAAAAAATTCAGAAGAATAAAACTAGAGTCACTTTAAAAAACAAAGATGTAGTAATCACACGGTCTGCTTTAAATATAAAACTAGTTCCAGTAAAAAAAGAAAAAATAACTAATAAAAGGAGAGTCCTACATGACATTACACAGGAAATAAAAGATGAACTATTGGATTCGCACAGCATTGAAAATAAATCGAACGATGAAAGTAGGAAGAGAAAGATAACATGTGAAGAAACTGTAAGAGCAAAAAAAAGATGCAAAAATACAAAAAATCTAAAGGAATAAAGAAAACGCATAAGCTCAAATCTACAAAACAAAGAAAGAAGAGATCTGATTATAGTACTACCGATAGTGATTATAGTTTTTCTGTAGTTGATACGGACGATTCATATGAAACAATGGAGGATTTCATGGCGGCAGAAGAGAAGCAAGAAAATGTACCATCAATACCATACGGACTTTCGGATATCACATATGCAGACCAAAATAAATTAAAAACTGACTCCTGGATTTTGGCCAAATTTTGTACAAAAAAGAGTTTGAAGCATTACGTTGGCAAAATAATATCAATGAAGGATAATGTTCCTGAAGTCCAATTTGTGAGAAAAGTAAAGCAATCGAAATTTAATAGCAGATCAATGTTCACTTTCCCAGCAGTGGATGATATTTGTAGCATGAAGCATTTAGATGACATTATTTTGGTATTGCCTGAACCAAACATTTCTCGACGAGGTCAAATCATATTTAATATCGATTTCAGTTATTACAACATATAGTAGGTCAACTGCTTTCATATAAATTAATTGCTCATTGTTTGTATTTTAATTTTATTTATTTTTAATATTTTTTTTCTTGGTTGAGACTGATTTGTTGTGGTGTTCATATAGGATTATTCAATTATAGAAATTCAAATCTTGTACGTACCTACTTTAAGCGCGAGCCCAACAAGATCTGACGACGCACGCTTATATTGCATGGATACCTTTCCATTCCATCCAAACGTAGGTATAAACATTTGAAATAAAGTCACAATTTGAACACCCGCATGGCCTATAGTGTGTCATTTGGGCGTCCGTGAAATTCCACTGTCTGTTCAAATTGCGACATTATTTTAATTTGTTTTTACGAAATTTAAATGGAATTGATAGACGCCCGTGCCGCGTGAGCACGCCTGATTCTATGTGACCCGTAACTTAGTTCCTTTTTTTTAATTGTTTATCTCTAGTAAAGTAATTTATACTGTTTGTTGTTCAGCCAAATCTGATTGAATTGAATGAATCGATAGACTAAGCCAAATATTGTAAATCAGTTCCTATGTCTTGTTAAATTCGTAGCTCAGCTATAGCTATAGCTATGTAGGATAAACTAATTTTTGTTAATTTTTATGCTGATTAAACTACCTGCATAATAGTCTTGAGTTTAATTTTACAATTAAAAACAGAGTGAATGTGAAATATTGTTACCTTAATTCATGTTATGTTAAAAATAATTATAGCATACACCTACTTATTTTATTATTTAAAACACTAAGTTGGTACCTACCTCCGTTTTTTGCTAGGCAATTTTTATATGAAAGGAAACACTAAAAGAAATTATAACAAATAATTTAATTTAAATGAAAACATTTTTGGCAGCCCTTATATCATTCAAGTAAATGTATGGAGCCACCTTCAGAGCGCTGCCTAACTTCGCCTTTTACACGTAGAAAATAAAAAAGAAACTCTATTGTGCTTATAATAGGTTTTTTTTTCGTTCGTCAGATTCGTGATTTCTCAGATCAGATATGGTACGTACTATTTTGATATTTTTATAATTATTTTACGCTCTGGTATGATGTAGGCGAAGTTAGGGAAAAATGCCCAAACTTCGCCCATAACAATAAGAGCTAAATTTTAGTCACTTAAACAATTAAATTTAAGGCGTTAAATGTCCTGAGTAGTAGATAGTAATACGCTACATGGTTTTTTGATTGTCAATGTTCGAAATAACTCTCAATCTTTAAGATGTGGTAGAAAAAGTGTCGAAATCCAGGCGAAGTTACGGATCACGACGGTAGTTATGATTTGCCATTTCGTCATCAGTCGTTCCTACATTGACCCTAATGACACATATTTGGCTCGACAATCAAAAAGAAGTTGTAAATATTATATGTGGCTTGGCACACCTACTTTATTAAATAAGTCAGGGATCGCTAACCTTTTTTAAAAATGTATCATTTTTATATTACAAAATGTCACCGTAACTTAAAACTAAAAATGTAATCGAGCAAATTTGACAGTTTTGTATACGTTGATGTACTGTTGACTGTACCTACATAAAAATCTATCTTAGCATATTCCTGTTGTATTAAAAAAATACTTATTTATCTAGTTTAGAAATACGATATTGGAACTCTGTATTTTTTTCAGGAATATAAATTAACATTTTTAACGAGTTGATGCAAGCATAGCGAGCCTGCTTTCTTACAACATCAACGGTCATGGCTTCGAATCTTGGTAGGAGCATATGCTTGTGTTATGAGCATATGCCTTTGTTCCTGAGTCATGGTTGTTTGATAATCATTTATGTAGGAGTACCAACTAAATCTGTAATTTAGTATCCATAATACGAGCTAAACTTTGGGACAAGAAATATAAAAACTTATCAAAATAAACAGGTTACTTATTTTTAAGTTACCTTACTATGGATACTAAATTACAGATTTATTTTTATTCACGTGCCTAGTTAATTAACTTTAAGGAAAAACTAGTAGTATTTCTTCGTTGTCCCTCTGCCTGTCAAGACCCTTCTTCTCAGGAACGTGTGAAGGCATCAAGTTAAAATAATACCAAATCTCAGGCCTGCAATCCCTTGAAGCGTTAAAAAATCAAACTTCTATATCAAAGTAGTCTAAAGGGACGGTCATGCCTATTTGTAGTGCATATTTTGACACTCGCAATTGAATAAAAACCTTCAGGGTACTTTTCGTTGACCTACAGTTATTAAATTTAATAACAAGCGAAGTAATATAACAGAAGTTAAGGTTAAAATACCAAAACCATATTTTTTTTATAACGTCACAAAAAAGCCTTACCTTACCTAAAAGTTTGTACGGAATTCTTGGTACGCGAGACCGACTCACACGTGGCCAGTTATTTTAAGCATATTTTTAATTATCAAAAAAAAACAAATAATCACAAATAATTCATATAGGTATATTTTATTTATGAAATCGGAAGTTTTCTTAGTGGTAAAAAAGCTTTAACTTAATGCTGGTCACATTTCGGAAACTATTGTACTAATTGTTATTTTGCATCTTGCAAGCATTCTGAACTGAATATTGTGTACATAAAGTTTAATTTTGTATGGCAAAAACAACGTATTATAGTCGTCACCTAAACAGTTAACAACGCGTTGAGGACATCATTTTAAATGCAACCGTGGCTCTTATTGCAGTTGAATAGAGTCCAAAAATTTTTATAACAGACTTATAACTACAAACTAGCAAAACTTTACAGATTACATAAATATCTCACGTCTAGAAATAAACGACTAGAGGAACTTGTCCCACATTTTAAACAATGGGATCGTCTATAATAAATGTATATTCATAACTGAAGCCGACATTTTCAATTTATTAATAAAATAAATACCCATTAGAAATTAACATTGAAATATGCGAATCGCAATTCGATCTTACCTTGATCGTTGTTAATATCGATTTTTTCATTAAAATCGATGATCTATAAATTATGAATATTGGTTTCAAATCACACGAGCTCATATCACGATTAATGTAAAAATACATACATTTGATACATTATAAATATAGTAATTTAAAAAATGTTAATAACTCACCTTAAAAACGTCTCTTTAATAATAAAAAGCACGGATTTCGAATACGCTAAAGAATATTGCGCACGCTCACAGAACACGTCTCGAAAGCTCTCATTTTCATACTAATGTGAAACGCGTAGAAAATTTGGCATTCACATAGCTTTTTTTAGCTTGTTGAACGAAATACGATGAATGGAGCGAAAAAATTTGAATGGCTTTCATTTTTTAACGTAAACAAAATGACGTTACACATAATTTTATACGTAACGTACGCAGAAACTAGAAAAATATGAATGAATTGCGACAAAACTTTGGAAAGTTGTTGTACGTAATCTTCTTTGCTTACTCTGCTGCTGAGAGCATACGCATGCCAAGCATACAGCCTTGTGTAGGCACAGCATACACAAATATCTAAAAAAGAGCGTTCCAAAGCATGCTTGACAGTTCTCGTCATAAAAACACGCTTGGTCGGGATCGAAACAGATTTTTATTTACCATACATAACATATACGATTTGATGTATTGGAACTACCTTGTGTCATTGTCATACAAAATATTTTTCACCGCACATACTCAGAAAAGTTTGGTTTGTCATTCAATTTCAACGTGGAAAAGTTTTTTTTTTTAATTAGAACCTTTATATTAAACGGAAAACACACATGGGACATTCCAAATCGCCGTTTAGACTTTATAAGTTACATTTTATTCTTATTTAAATGAATACAATAATACTTCGGTGAGGTGAAAAATTGTGTGTTTCGCTCAGGAGAAAATTTTTTAGCTCCCGTACCTTTGAAACCCTCCCTACGCTTAGGATTTTATCTGTCAATCCTAAAATCCTTCGTTGGCTCAGGTTTCAATAGAGGTAATTCGCGGTCAAATTTCAACTTTCCATTATTTTAAAAGAGTATAAGAGTAGTTAGTGCCTTTTGGGCACCTTTTTCAATAGCAGCGGTGAGACTTTTTCGCCTTTTTAATTTCTTTTTTTTGTTATTTTAGTATATTTAGATTTCATTAATATATTGTATATTTCTAAATTGATCAAATATAAACGTTTAAGTTAAAATGTAGAGGAAATAAACCATCTAAGGGTGGTGTAGTAGTAGTAGAATAGTGTATGTGTAGTCTACACAACTCTTTGATGGTTTATTTATAAAAAATGTAAAGGGAGTATAATCTATTTGCTGACTATCTTTTATCTCAGCGAACATTGGATAAATACTAAGTATAATATAAGTTCTATAAATAGCATAATTTATAAAAATAATATAAATATTACAATACCGCTAGAAAATGGCATCAGTTGATAGAAAATGGCAAATTATTAATTTATTGTTAATCCATATAAACCTTACTGAAATATTTAAGAGGGCGAGAACTTTAGACGACAATATGGTTTTTGTATTGGTTTAATCCTCCCCTCCCAAGGGTATGGGAAAATAATGTCTAAAATTTCACAGTTACCCGTTTCTATGTAAACTCTTCTTTTCCGGGGACGTTTTATAAATTTTCATGATAATAAACTGCTATATATCTGCTTTGTTTTCTTAATATAAAGAATATTCAACAATGTGCCAAAACACTTTACGAATGAGTCTACGTCATTAGTAGATCGGCGAAGTATATAGTCGGTCTACTTGGTTAAAAGCTGATCAACCTATAGGCTAGGACCGTATTCTTCAGGCATGCGGAGCTTTCAGGGTGTCCGTCATAGGACGCTCCGCTGCTCCGTTCCGGCGGTGCAAAGGAGGGTCAGCCTAGGGCGGGACACACTGGTCGGGATCGCGGCTGCATCCGCAAAGATACCACGAGATTCCCACCAAGGTGTTAGTGGGACACCGTGGTGGTTTAGTGGGTATGCCTCCAAGCATCCATCGGGCACTAGGCCGGGTGGGGGCATGGAGGATAGTCCCATATAACGTCCCCAGCGCTCCCAGCGATGGCGTATGCGTAACGCATTAACCACGTCAAAAAATGGCTAGGACTACATGGAACATATCTCATTTTTGAAGTCAATTAGAATTTGATCTAATCTAATTTTAAATATTAATAACATTTTCTTATAATTTTTTCCTTTTTTCATCGGACAACCAGATTTACAAATAGGCGACACCATTATATGGTAGATATACCAAAGAGTCGCACTAAGCGTTTTAGTTCCAATTTTGTGATACGTACCGGTAAGGAATGGAACTCTTTGCCAGAGTCCGTGTTTCCTGACAAATACAATTTAGGGGTCTTCAAGTGACGAGTATCGTAATAGGTATCTTCTGGGCAAGCGCGTCACATTGCCCAGAAGATACCATACGCTTATCATCAGGCGAGATAGTGGTCAAGCACATGCCCGTTCTCTATAAAAAAAAAACTTGCATACTGTCAAACCGTGTGGTTTACGGCATAGAAATATAGCACCAACCCTCCTCTCATAAGGGTGTCGTAAAAGGAATCTTCTTACGTAATTATTGTAACGCCAGTGTAATGTACGCCGTTATTTTAGTGCATAACAGAAATGTGTTTTCATTCATCATAGCATTGTTTTAATATGTACCACGTGGCCTGTACCTTGATAAATAAATAATTAAGGCGATTTACTGAAGGTAGTGTGGGCTGCGTTTATTTCCGAATTATGGCTATTTACTGTTTTAACCAAACCGCCTGTCAAGAGTGAAGATAATGGTAATTCACTTAATTTTTGGAGGCAGCTTCTGTCTAGCCGTGGTCGTCCTTTGGCTGAGATTATAATCTTCATAGACCTTCAGAGTTATCCGAGAATGTGCATCCTAAACTTAACGGAGATATCAAGTTTTTAATTATTTAATGCGATTAACGTTGGCGTAGCAAATGTTTCTTCAATACTTACCCAAATTAGAGTATAAACTTCAAGCGTACCACGCTTTATTTATTTTTGTATTGGAATTTGACTCTTCGAATCTACTGATATGATTTTGTTAAGTATAGAAGTGATACAAGAGTCACGCGTTTTTGACGTGAAGCATTACAAAGAATGCCCAAATCAGCACTGTTACCTCCTCACGTCCTAATTTTTAACGATGCGATATTTTCCGTATAATGAAATTCATCCATTCTGGTACATACCAAATCATTATACTTACATAATGTAAAGATTCCAGAGATGCTGTTAAAGTGTGAAAACTCCAACCTCAAATGTAAGTGGACACGTAGTATTTAACTTCTTCTTCGTAAAACTATTTCACAGTTCGGTACCCATTTAGTTTTAATTTTTATAACAACAGATTCTTTTGATTGTTTTCTTGCTTTACAACGACAGAGGCGCATACCACTCACAGAGTAGGTACTATGATTTAAATAACGTCCTAGGAAAGTTCAGCAATTTACTTTCCTCTTAATTATTTCTAGGAAAATATGATGTGCAGAAAGATTAACTTTTTTAAAGATAAATTACTGAAATCCTCTAATAAGTCATTTACACTTAATACAAAAATTACGAAATATTACTGTAATGTAAGGCATGTTAAAAATTAATACAAATCGTTTATCTTCAACAAGTTCTTCTAAGGTTTTGTTATTTTATTCATAGATAATATTAAAGATAAAAACGACCTATCCCAATATTAAAAGCAATAAACTAAAAAAAACTGTCATGTCGTACATCTCGTCTATTTGTAACTGTCGTAAAATAACGCCTCAGAACAAAGTCATAATGCCAACCGTTTCATGCTGTCAGTTACAAAAGGGCATTCGCTTTCAATATTCATACTTCATTTCGTTGGCAGCTCTCCCAGTTCTTAAGTGTTAATTGTATACATCTATTTAAAACGAGTATTGTGTTAGCACCCAGCCACGACGGGCGCATGTCGCCCTTACGCGTACTGTAACTTATAATTACAAAATGAACAGTCCTAAGAAAGAGATCCCTGCTTGTGAAGTCTGCCAACAGCCAGCCAACCAAACTTGCGGAGGGTGCAAACTCGTTTACTACTGTTCCAAGGCACACCAAAAACTAGGTTGGCGAGAAGGTCACAAGTTCAAATGTTGTGCCTTCAAAGTTCAATTCTCAGACAAATTTGGCCGGCATATGGTCGCTACAAGAGACATCAAACAAGGTGAAATGATACTAAAAGAAAAACCAGCGATCATGGGACCTCGAATGTCCTGTCCAGCTCACTGCTTGTCGTGTGGAATGAAATTGGAACCTATGAAGATTAAGGACATATACGACTTTTATAAGTGCACATCTTGTAATTGGCCTATGTGTGGTCCTGAATGTGAAAAAGCCGATGTCCACAAAGCGGAATGCAAGATTATGACTGACAGAAAATATAAGTGTACAATAAAATATGAGCAACCAGATAAATCCGAAGCAGCTTACTGTGTCATAGCTCCTCTCAGAGCATTACTTATGAAGGATTCTAATCCTCGACAATTTGAAAATATTATGTCTCTCGAATCTCATTTAGAGGATCGCATGAACACACCTTTATACGTTGTTTTAAAAGCCAATTTAGTAACATTTATTATTCAAGTTCTTGGGTTACCGTTCGACGAGGAAACGATACTTAAAGTAGCATCTATATTCGACACCAATGCATTTGACGTGCGGTGTCTCGATGGAACTAAAAGACTGAGGGCTATTTATATAACTGCATCTATGATGAACCACAGTTGCAAACCCAACACGCGTCATTTATATTTAGGTGACGATTATAATTTTGCAATTATTGCAACTGTGCCAATATCTAAGGGAGAAATGATAACATCCACTTACACTCAAACTTTGCTTGGTACTTTGGATAGAAGAAAGCAGTTGAGGATGAACAAATGTTTTGACTGTGAATGCGATAGGTGCAAGGACCCGACGGAATTTGGAACTTATCTTGGCAGTATTTATTGTTCACAATGCAATGGACCTTTTGGTGGCGCAAGAGAGAAGCGACCGATGTTAATATCATCGAATCCTTTAGACGAAGCGGCTCCTTGGAAATGCGAGAAATGTGATCACTTTATTTTGAGTCGGCAAATGTTGTGGGGAAATAATGCACTGTCCCAGGAATTGAAAAAGCTTCGCAAAGATGGCCCCAAGCAATTCGAGGAGTTTATCGAAAAGTACAGTCAAACGCTACACCCCAACAATCATTTGGTAGTGCAAGCCAAACTTGCTTTACTACAAATTTATGGAAACTTTAAAGGATATGCATTATCAGGTAAGTTTTGAAAAAATATAACAATCATACTTCAAGGGGAATCCCCACTCTCTGGCTAGTGCAAATACCGCACGGCCGGCCTTAAGCGTAAATATTTGAGAAAAAGTTATTACTGTGCCTCTATATACCACTCAATGAGTACAGAATATGTTTACAGTCAGTTTCATTTTTAAATATCTGTTATTAAGAAACACATCCGTGACATGATCGTTAGTACATAATGACCAATCAACAGCATGCTAATTTTAACAAAACCAAAATAAATGACAAAAACATTTGTCTGTTAACTATTTGCGATAGCCAGTAAACAGAAAGTACAACACCTGCTTGAATAAATTAAAGTAAGAATGGAGACAAAGCATTGTTTATTACTAAGAGTACAAGAAAATATAAAAAAATGATAATTTGGACTTAAAACTTAAAAAAATATATTCGGAAGAATACTTAACATTTCATATTATTTCTTAAAAGTAAAGGTATCATACAAAAATGAGATAATATAGCTTAATACCTTTTCTGAGTCACGTTTCTGGATAGCTTTCGCTTTATGATCTAACTTATCTGTTAGTTTATATACTTTGTCCAATAGGATGATACTTTTGACAGGTGTCACTTCCTTATTGCTACGTACTAAGGTTGCGTTTGTTTCCTTATATTTGGCTTGACATTGCAATAGCAACTTTATACCCTCTATATTGGTGTCAACTGTCAAAAGTATCATCCTACATTGGACAAAGTATAACAGGTTTTTAATAAAAAGTTACCTTTTTATACAGAATTACCAGATCATCTCTTAAAACGTAAGATCGATCTTTGCCATGAACTCTTGGAACTGGCAGACCAGCTCGAGCCTGGTTGGTCACGGTTTCGGGGCACATTACTTCTGGACCTTCAGGCTGCGATGGCAATCCAGACAAGGAGGGACTACGAATCTGATAAAATTACTAAAGAAGGAGCTCAAGTAAGTTTACCCGTTATAAACCAATTTATGACATCGAGAACAATTAGTAACGTATAAATGACAGTAAGTGATAGTTTAAACCAGGGATTTTAGCGGTATCCGAATAGTGTTCTGAACACTGTTTTTAATTTCTGTTTTAAAAGTTAAACAGAAAGAAACTGTAACACTTTGATTCTGTTTTAGAAAATACCGGTTCATAAGTGTTAATATATGTTACAGTCAATAAGGTTCACATTGGCATAACTATGCGACAGCTCACCAATGATTTCGGCACTTTGAAATGCCTATGTTGGTGTACTGTGTATATGTCGCAGTAAGATAGATAAAGCCGTGATATAATTATATCCCTAGGGATATAGTTATATACCGTAACATAGTTATACGAAAGCGATTAATTACTATCTTACTAGGAATATAGTTATAAAACGGTCCAAGTTTAGTGATATACTTATATTACTAGATTAAGTTCAGTGTTATAAATATATTACTTGATTAAGCTTAGTGAAATAGAAAGCAACATAATTAAACAAAACAAAATTATTATAATGGTTTTATCTTAATATAAAATCAACTTTATGTATCCTGCAGTTAGTTACAATACTTTGTGACATTAACATGTATTAAAGTAATTTCAATTATAATTAAAACGATCATATTTTTTGGAATTTAAACATTAACAATACAATTAAAACTAATCAAACATTAAAAATCTTTTAAAGCTAATCAACAGTTATGAGATTTCTTTACTTCTTACCCACTAAGTTGAGATCTTGGTTTTTTTTAAAGTATTTTTTAATTTTTGTTCAGACAAGAAGAGGAATCATGACATCTAGAATTACATAGCATTGAATGCTTCTTACAGGCACATCTTTTAGTAGAACACTGTATATTCGATTTTTTACAGGAACATTTTAAATAACCTTGACCACCAAAGCGCGACAATTTTTGGCATATTTCGCTCAGTGACAAGTTTTCATTTGGTATAGGACCATTCAAAGTAATGTTTGAAAGCTGTATTGCATTTTTGGGTAGCCAATCTTTCAGTAGACCAACTACACCAACTCCGAAAGCTATTTCACTAAACTTAATCTAGTAATATAAGTATATCACTAAACTTGGACCGTTTTATAACTATATTCCTAGTGAGATAGTAATGAATCGCTTTCGTATAACTAAGTTACGGTATATAATTATATCCCTAGGGATATAACTATATTACGGCTTTATCTATCTTACTGCGACATATACACATAGATAGTTAAACAGTTTCTAACAGATTGGTAACAGAAAACATTATATCTGTTACACTTTTATGAGTGTTCGACGCAAAACAGGTTCAAAACACCCAAATAAGTGATACAGGAATAATTCTGTAACAGATTCAATGTGTAAACCTTATGAAGGTGATTTTGAATCCCTGGTTTAAAGCATTTAATATCAAATCCTTAACATAATGAAACCCAAAACCATCCAATAACAGTCAAGACTATTATTATGGTTTTATAAAGTATTTATTTACATACAGTTGCTAGGTTTATTTATTTATGGAAGTGTAGTTATTATTAAGCTAGTCTTCGTAAAACGACAAAGTGATAATTTGATTTAAAATGGTTTAAACTTAATTTTTCATTCAAATACTAGAGAAAATATTTTTTTATAAATAGATCTACTTCTAAGCCCCTTAAAACCCGCGAGCATTATATAATGCTCTATAGCGCGCAGTCTGATTTAATCGTAATTACGGCTTTGGTAATGATTCCTTTTGATTTAATGATATTTTTCCCCGATAGGGAGAGAAATAACGCATTAACTCAAAGTTGGGCTTTAAGGGGTTAAGTTGGTTTCACTAGACATACGGCCTAACTTTATAATTGAAAAACAATTCATTAACAGTTTGTGGTTACATACTAATTGTTAAACTATCATCATATCTCCAGTATAAACGTGTTTTGCTCGCCGTTAATTTGTAGCAGAACGATAAGCTGTTAACAGAATATTTATAAAATATCTATTTTTTTGAATATATATTTTATATAACGTTTTAAATATGTAATATCTATTTAGTACGTTTGGTCTATAATTTAGGGGTTCAAGTAACATTCGCGGGCTCCAGTCATCGGATGGGTAACCAAATTTTATTATCTTGTGCTCTTCATTAGCCACGTTAAGCCATCGGACCTTTCTCCTTATTGTGTTTACATCCGTAGGGAAGTTCTCCCAGCAATAGGGATATTAATAAGCTGATGATGATGGTAATTGCCCGCCGATGATCTGTCATCGTGTAATATCAATCGATATTTTTCTAAGACGGTTTGAGCATCTTACTGCGATGAAGCTATTTAATTATGTTCAAGTGAAACGCGAGTGCTTGATGCACAATAAAATACAGAGTTTTATCTGAACATAAAGTAAAAACAAAGGAATGGTAAAAAATTAATCTGGCATTATTGTGTTACTAATTGAAAGGGATGTGAACACACTAGCATTATTGATATGTTTTAAAAGAATTTAGGAATTTGCCACTACGCCAGTAAGTGTTACTGTACGAAACCAACACTATCTAAAGATTACGTTACGCCTCATTAGTTTGCATCACTACTTCATTTTAATATAGTTATAAATGAAATTTTTTAAACTATCGTGATCTTAATGTAGATATACATTCTTTTTATAAGTAATTTTTAATATTAAATAATAAATAAAAAAACAAAACGGCGCATATGATTCTACACTAGTTTTGCAACTACGAGCCGCATCGTCTACGTCACTAAGAGAGATGTAGATTAACAGCTGTCTAAATCACTCTTGGTAGCTAGCTAGTCTGACTAGCTGTCGCTGAAGCGCTCTTTGAAAAGATTCATTTTTTTCATTTAATTATTTTTTTATCAATTCATAATAAATAGATGATACCTATTATCTTCTTTATTTCATAAAATTATGTTTTTTTTTAAGTTATACTTCTTTAAGCGCGTTATAAAAAATGATGAGAGTGAAATTTTAAGATGCATGTGCATCATTGTAACACTAAATTATCATGTTGAAGTTGGTCGCAAAAGTGACATAGAATAAACCAGCAGGATGAAGTTGGCCGCTAATTATGAATGTGTGTGTGTGTGTGTGATTTTAAATTATATATGGTAGTTTACAATAATTTATATAAAATTATAATATTAATTATCTTTGTATAGTTACGATAAATAAGTATAACTTCTTACGTACGTACGTAAGTACAAACAACGGTTTTTTTTAAAGAAGAACTGTCAAAAGCTATGCATATTAAGTTTTAGATTCTCAACCAAAACACAAACGAAAAAATCTTACTATGAAAATAATTATTCCAATCGCATTTTTAAATCATAATATTCATAATTGTAATAGGTGTTTAGTTGATAAGGATTTTCTAAATAAATTAATGAAATAAAACATAATACCGTACTTCGAGAGCTAGTAAGGTATTGTAATTGAAATTAACTAGTAGCAACTTAAGTCAAGAGTACACAAAGATTAAAAGTGCATGCGATAAAAGATAAAGTTAAAGAGTTAATTAAACTGCAATTAGAAGTACCCACGTCTGAGTCAATTAAAATAACTTTCAACACCGTATAAACAAACCTAGTTTTGGTACTTTGGAACACAGCCAATGATGATGGATAGAGATTGTTATCTTATGTTCAAGATTACACTATCCATAAATAACATCACGGATGCTGACGACTCACATATCAAACCAATAAGTATAGTTCCTCTATTTAATCATGTGAATAATCATATGATTCATCGAAGTATAATATGTAACGTTGAAATTAAACGTTATGCAGAACTATTTTCGCCAGGATTCCAATTTTAACTCTTAACACTCCAATATTTTCTGTATCATAACTTAAGGGTAGATTGTAATAACAATGTTTTGTCATCAGGATCAACTTATGGAAAGTATGACTCTACTTCAACAGGCAGCAAACATACTTAGAGTGGAACCCGAGATGCGGCCAACGTTAGAAGCGAAAATTCAATTCTTGGCACAACAGATAGAAACGGCTGATTGTAACGGGCAATGAAAATGAGTGTCAGAGATATACTGCAATAAATCAGTTATGAGTCGAGCCCTTTCAAATGTCGAAGTATTAGTGGGTGAACGAATCATATTGTGAAAATTGGTGAAAGAATCTTGGACTCAGTGCATATACTTTAGAAAGATTACTGTTATAATCTTTATGTGAGAGTTTTCTCAATTATTGTATTTATGTTTAAGACAGAAATAAATAATTCTAGACTTTAACAAACTATTTACTTCTAACTCTAATAAAAAAAGGTAAAATAATTACAAGTTATTTAAATATACATTATTTTTCTTAAATTTAATGTTCTGTTTTCATTGGGGTTATTTTGGTCGGTTTTGTGACTTCGTCGATCTTCACGCTGACTTCTAGTGTATCTTTGTTAATGTGCAAAATATTCTTGATGACGTGGACCAGTTTCTTGTTCGGCTTTGGTGTTGTCTGTATCACGAATATTTTCTGCGATGTCGGGTCAATCGAGATCTCTGGTCGTTTACACTAGGCAAAAAGAATTTGGCATATATTATCCTACATTTAGTTTTATAATTCTCTCTCTCTTATTCTCTTTCGTAAATCTTCTAAAGTCTGCATATTTCAATAATCTATAACTCTATTGATCAACATTAAAGCAAAAACATTTTCAACTTTTTGTCAATAAGAAGCTGAGAGATAAAAATTTCAGTCATTCAAAGGTTGGTATTAAAGCAATTATATGTCATTACAATATTATAAACTTAATGATATTTATGATGCATGACATGATATGAAAGTGTGTTTATTGTAGGTGGTAAATTATTATTTTTTTAATCCTTATAGTGTGATCCCTTGAGGCCATCCTCTTGTACTAAATTACTTGACTGTTGGTACAATACTTAGACATAAGTTGAGTAATAATGTGATTTATATTGAATGGTGATCATTTCGAAACTCGAACTTAAGAAGTGAATTAGTGTTTATAGATAAGTACTATAAGTGTATGTACCCTAAAATTAGTATGTTTATTTTCAATTGTGTCTGCAATTCAATAAACAATGGAAAATTAATCTTACCATATAACAGACACAACACCAGGCACTAAACTTGAATACAGCCACTCCTGGCGTTCTATCCATGGCCTTCCTAAATCGGTAGTTGGTAAATCCATATATCAAGGGGTTAATAGCGCTGTTCATGTACATGAGGTAGTTGGCTACGAACCACATTACGTTGTAGCTGCCTTCAACCTTGAAATATAATTATTGTGATATATTTTAGCATAAAAATTCAAAGAAAAACAATTCTAATATAAAATAGCTTTTCCTGTGTATACAAGATAATGCCCCAAATAATTTAATAATAAAAAGTTGTAGCCACACTTTCGAATTGAATGGAGCGGAACTTTTTTTAGTTTTGGGAAATTTATCTACACATTAATTCTCCGGGGAGTTGAGGTATTAATTTCTTCTTAATATTAAGTAGTGTGTAAGTTTATGAGGCAAATGTGCACGGGCAAATCGGCAAAGACCAAAGCAAACTTTTAGGGGAATAGAAGATGTTCTGAGAAAATGCCAGGTCAAAAGCACCCTTAATCAACGAGTTTGTGTAAAAGGTCTGATCAGAGTTAAAAAAATGAGAGATGTGTATCAGGATGTTAGAAGGTAGAAATCTGTGCTCTCTACCTACCTGTGCGGGACGAAGGTATGATTATATGTATGTTATATTAATAAAGCCTGGTTAACTATCAAATACGGTATTTGAATAACATTATCTAATCGAATAAAACACTTTTAACGCATAATTTATTTTATATTTAATCCTGACGTTTCGACTCCTTTACAGGACCCATGATCACAGGGCGAAAGTTCAGAGAAGAACTTTCGCCAGTTCTTCTCGGAAGGGTCTTCCGAACTGGTAGCAGACTCAGTAGTATACAGTGTAATCGTATTGAGAATTACTAAATGAAATGTAAAATAAAACAATTTGATTTATATAAAAAAATTAAATGCCCGTTTAAAATATTGTGTAGGTAGTAGAAAATATATGACAACCATTATCTTAGTCATCCTCTGATCATGGCTCCTGTAAAGGGTTCGAAACATCAGGGTTAAATACAAAATAAATTATGCGTTATTATACTTTGCATACAACCCTTGGAAACTACTATCAAGCCTTAAACGCACATCGCGTGCATCAAAAATTTGTTTTCTATTTGTATGGAAAACGGCAAATGACAACCCTAGACGTCCTATTGTTTTTGATAATCCATTCCAATAATGATCAATCACATTACACAATTTCGGCCAAGGGTTGCTACTATGCAGTTTTTCCTAAAAATATACACATTTTTCTCATTCCAGTAATAGTTTTCTGTTTCTTAATAATATTTATTCGGTATTGTATGCATGCTACCCTGTGTACCAATTTTGGGATTGTATAAGTATTACCAAACACTCTGTATACTGATGCATGAAACAAATCTTTTATTATTTTGAACTTGGGTAGAACCTGATAATTAAATAGTGACTTACACGAAACACTTCGTGGGTACTTAAAAATATTGTACTGCAGAAAGAAGAACATTATATCAACCAAATCTAAACCGACATACCGAATTGATTTCCATGCTCAACCTATCCCTCCAGAATATGAGAACTGTATAAGGAATTCTGCAGAAGACGGCGACGAGCAAAACAAAGGCTGCGATCCTCATTGCTCTCCGTTTGGCTTTGGCCACTGCACGACCTCCGCCTCTCTTGGACAGCTTGCGGGAGCTCCACTCCAATTTCCACATTATGGTTCCGTACTTTAAATAAAAAGAAAATTATCTTAAGTGAAACTTGATTCTACTTTAAGCATTTCCTCAAGGAGATACATAATCTTATTACAATAAATATGTAAGTTTATATTTTAAGTGAATTTGATATGAGCTTATACATCATTACCGGTTAACTGGTAAAGAAGGTAAGGGTTTCCATCAGTCTTTTTGCAGTAAGATGACCATTTTGATCGAGCAAGATTGGTCAAAGTGGGTTTTTGAAGTCCCGGAAGGGGCAGATATTTGTGAATACGAGAATCTGTGCCTAAGTCATGGGTATTAATACATATTTCTATGAATATTGCTTATTATGTATGTCTATCTGTTACTCGACCTATAAGACATGCCTTACAATTAGGGTTGCCAACCGTACTATAATATATACGTAGTATTGTACTATATTTTGGGTCTTCGTACTATATACTGTTAAAGAAATATATAGTACGCAAAAATACTATATTTTTCAACACTGAAATATAAGAGGTTACGGATATTTTTTTTATGTACTAACTAGCTTTTGCCCGCGGCTTCGCTCGCGTTAAATTCGGGGTAGCACTGTTCCCCTTTCCTGAACACAGAAGAGAACTCGGAACATAATTTTACACGTTATTTATTTTATTTCAACCTTGCCATCTGTTATTAATTTTTAAACTAAACAATTAAACCTATCGTGAACATAATATACAAGAAACATATCAGCGCCATCTATCGGAATCCATGAGTTACACTTATTTATGTTTATAATGTTTATTTTCTCAAAAGCTGATTGATTTATGGTAAGATTTAATGTTTTTAATATTGTTTTATTTAATTCGTTTTAATTTAATTATTTTATAATTCGTTTGTATTAAAGAACCTGTTCTAATTTTGCGGAGTCTCACACACATTTCCATCCCCTATTTTAGGGGCTGGGGGAGGATTTCTAAAAAATGGCAGGTATTTTCGTTAGTAACAAAGAGTCTGTTTGCCGATTTTAGCTTCCTGCCTTGAAAACTGCGAAAGGTCTCATATAAAATTTCACCCTCTCTTTTAAGGGGTTGGGTGCAGATTTAAAAAAAAATGACGGGCGATTTTTTTGGTAGTCATTAATAGTCAGCATACCAATTTTTAGCTTTCTACCTTGAAAATTGCGGAATGCTACATACAAACTTCCACCCCCCATTTTTGGGAAGTGGGGGGTTAAAAAGGGGCAAAAAGTAACCTATGTTACTCTCCATCCCTTCAACTATCTCCACTTAAAAAATCACGTCGCAATTCGTCGCTCCGTTTTGCCGTGAAAGAAAGACAAACAGACAGACACACTTTCCCATTTATAATATTAGTATGGATAAGTCTCATGCATGAATATCCTTACCTTTTGACTAGAGTATAGTGTATGCGCATTCCGAACTTGTCAATGTCAAACGAACGAATCTCTGGTTACGTCGCTGGTTTGCGTGCGTTGTTTTTGTAATTTTAGTAATTCAAATTCAAATTTATTAATTTTTGTTTGTTTTTTGTTAAAACATGTTTTGTTAAGAAAATTTTTTTTAAAACATAACTTACTTTTTGTTAAGATTTTTTCATAAAATACTATTTTTTTATGAAGTGTACTATATTTTTTATATCTTAGTTTGAAAAATACTATATTTTGTCGAAGAAATGTTGGCAACCCTACTTACAATGCATATTTTGGGTTAGGCTTATGGTGTGATCGTAAGAAATATTGTCATTATTTGTTACAATAAAGAAAACATAAATGTGTAATCTTTGTATTTACTGATGCTAATTAGTATTCTAACATTTCATCTGATACAGTAAAGAACTATAGTGAAACTTGATGGCGCAATGGGTAGCGAGTTTGATCTTGCTTAGGATAAGCAACTTTAACTTTAAATAAGGCAGAGCAAAATATTATTATCTTCATGTTTCGAAAGGTACGTTAAGTTTTTGTTCCAAGGTACATCTACAGTCGTCAGCACTTACTAATCCACACAGAAATTGGTTATGGCCTTCTCTCTCTTCCATAGAGAAGGCCTTCCTAGCTATAATATCGATCACGGGATCTTTATCTTTTATCATCACTTTATGATTGTGATGATAAAGTAGCAATTGTCAAAATTAATTCATAAATATTGCATATCCTAATTAAAATTACTTATATAATGAAGACGGGCTTGAATACAAGATTGAGAATATAGAAATTGACTTAACAGCCATTTCTTCAACATGTTAGGAGTTACAATGTCTGAGAAAATGTTACATACAGTGAGAATCATAATACCAAGCGGAACCCAAACCAGGAGAGACAGGGTAAAATGCCAATAAAGTCCAAGGAAAATGGGATCTTCAACGCAGAATTTTTCAAGATGATTCTTCCATTGTCTCTCCTGAAACAAATAATTATTATTACTTTTATAATATAGAAAGAAGCACAAAACTGCATTGAGTTCAGGAAACCGGCAGAGATTTGCAGATCTGTCCATAATGCAAAGTAGAGGTGTTCTATGGTTTAAAATCTTAAATACTATGAAATATAAAAAACTAACAAAAAGCGTGAGTAGACCACCCTGTTCCCATTATTCCTGGTAATTATCATATCAAACAGGATGTTAAAAGATCCTTAATGAAAACTAATAACTTTGCATAGTGAACAGCAACCTTAATAAGATTATCAAGTTGATGTAATTACCAAGTCTTTAACTTTTAAGTATATGCTTATAAAAATCTGCAGTTAATTTTGAGTTATGTGTCACTGCTAGTTCTGTTATCGTATCATAATAAGATCAAAAGGCTGTTTAAATTTTCAATGAATTCTTCAAATAATTAGATAGCCAATTTTCAGGTTTGATCTCATACAAAAAAAAGATTTGTTACAATCGTTTCGTTTTCGTTCTGCGGTAATGCGGCTTACATTACAAGTTAGTTGCAAGTCATCATACACCTTTAAAAACTTTTAACATTATTAAAGAATAATATTAAAAATGCATTTACCCCTTTAATAATGAATAATTCTGTTAACCCTTCGACAGGCTACAGCCGCCTCAATGCCGAAGTATTAGTTACAATTTGACTGACCTGGAATTCTCTCTTTATAATCCATGGTAGAGATAGGGCCGTAGACGCAAACCAAGTAGCTGCAATGAGTCTAGGAATATATGCCTTTGTAATCCTCGCATCTGGTGTCAATGCTGCAGCGGCCAGTCTGTCATAGGAGACCAGCATTACTGCGCCAACGCTGGCTAGTAAGAGTGTAGCTAGAAGAAAAGGATCATTTGGAGAAACAATTTTGCTCAACAAAGCATTTGTCGTTCTACACATGACATTCTGGTATTGTCCGTTAAGGAGATTCGCAGTTATGGTCTTATAAAAGATTGTCATAATTGGCAGATTAAAATAATTTACATTAGCAGATACAAAATGGGATGTTTGGTAAGCGAATATCATATTTATGTTTTTTCTTCCCAATATGAATTAAATGAAAGTAGCAAAAAGAATAAACAGTTTTGAATAGGTTGATTTGCTGTGTAATTAATTATTTATTTTATTTCAAAAGTATTTATTATTCATAATAGCATCAATAAAGTCACACTCTTAACTAAATGGCTAAGAAGATTTAACAAACATCTACCTTGCATGAATCCCTCGAACTGACATCCAAAGTTCCTCAAAACGTAGTTTTGGTAGAAGTCCTTGACAAGCATGAACCAAGGACAGAATATTAAAGTAATAAGATCTACGATAGCCAAGTTACCGATGAGGTAATTGCTTGCATTCCAAAGCCATCTGGAACGAGATAAAAGATATACATTAAAGGATATAATAATAATAATAATTCAATTTATTGCAAGAATCAAAGTCTCATTATGGTTATTTACAATGGATCCTTAAAAATAGGTTAGTACATATATTAAAAATCATGACAATTATTAATTAAATAGAGCATGTAAAACAAAATAACAAATTAAAATCGACACACAATCTTTAATTACGCTTGGCCTCATTCAACAAGCACTTTGGTCCAGTGGTGGCTGAAAGGACACTCGCACCCCCCTACCACAGCCCTTAGGATGCTATTGCAGCTGCCGCACACCCTGTTCATGAGAGAGGCTACTTTTTGGTGCATAATCGCATAAAAATCATGTCTGCGCCTCGGCAAACACGCGCTGCAGCGCCACGGCAGCCCCAACAGCATCCTGAATGCATTGTCATATTGCACACGCAGAGCGCTGTAGGCCTTCTGAATATACTAACTTTACATATTCTTACGTAACGTCTTCAAAAATTAGATAGTTAGAATTTTATTATAGTAAGCAACTGAAGTAAAATTTATATTTATGAGAATTATCTTCACTACATCAAATCTGTTCATTGCTACTTCTATTTTGTATAATAAAGCAATAAATTTACTTTTTTTCTAAATGTTTCTTTATTGAGGAATCATAAATTGTTAAAGCGCAGCGTTTTCATGGCCTATTTAAGAATTCTTAGGTATTCTTCGTTCAGGCTACGCAATTATTAACGAAATCACTTTTTAAGTGCCTTATTGACAAATCATAAAATATACTTATGCACAAATTATTCACAGCGCTAACTACTGCACTCAAAATAAGTGTAGCGTATGCGCTGAGTACTTACTCGTAGTCTGAAAGCCAGGTCGTCCAACAAGCAGATTTTTGTTCGAAAATGATCAATTTTAAATTCAGTTTACCTGTTCTTAATGAGGATAATAATGATGATCGAGTTGAGAAAGATGCCGCCTATTCCGACTATCAGCATTGCTGTGGTCTTGATGGCAATCTCGAGTGGTGGTTTGACGTGCCACAGCACGTTGGGGAAGTCATACTCTGATGTGTCAAGCTGGTATAATAAGACAAATGTTAAATATATGTACATACAAGGTGGCGCAAAAAGAACGCATGGATTTTGAAATGTTATAAGTTTGTTTATTATAATCATACAACATTTATTTTAATACCAAAACAATCAGCAATCAACCCAATTTAAGAATTGGTCATTGTGAATTCCAAAGCCCTCATTAATTTTTAAAAATAACATCTTAGAGGTGGCGTCCTTCTGCATTCATACACATTAAAAGTCTCTCTTCAAAGTTCTCCATAACCTTTGTCAATGTGCTGAAGTACAGCAGCAACTTCTTCACGTATTGCAGCCTTTAATTCTTCAATGGAACGAGGTTTTCGACAGTACACTTTGAATTTCAGGTGACCCCACAAATAAAAAGAAGTCACACGGCGAAAATGTGTATGAATGCAAAAGGACGCCACCTCTCAGATATTATTTTTATAAATTAATGAGGGTCTTTGGAATTCACAACGACCAATTCTTAAATTGGGTTGAAACGTGTAAAGTTATTATGTTTACAACTTGTGGAAAATATGCAGTAAACAGTCCAAGTCATCCAAAAACACGAGGCTGAATAAAAAATACGTAATTAAACCACTTTTACTTCTTTTTACTTTTTAATGAATGGCGTGTATTGTTGTTCTTAAACTTGCTGTGCACAGCTAAAAAAGAAGTTTTAAACTCAAGTAAACCTCACAAGTCAAAAGTTTGAGGTATTTCTTTCGTGAAATATTTTAAAATATATTTATTGCCCACTGACACTGACACTTAAAACATATTCTTTACGAAACTGTATTCAAATGATGTGATTAACAACGAATTGCTAATTCTAATACACCCTAACATTTTCCTATTTTAGAACCAAAACGGCAGTACCGGTTTAAAGATATGCTTAACTAAATATAACTATAGGTATATATGAATATTTTTCTAATGAATCTTTATTGATTTGATAAAATAGAGCTCACTTTACACGCTACTGAGATACGTATAGATTATACTGACTGATATTTTAATATATGCGCATTAATCCGCGCGAGATAAGGTCTTTGAGTAGATAGACTTAACTAAAATGAAATTGAAAATAACTTTATCCAAATGCACTGAAACAAAACATCATCCTACCTTTTTACATATCACTATCTACTATATTACCTCACAAGGCGCAAGTACCTTATACTTGCGCCTTGTGAGGCCCACTTTATGCAATATTTAAATCTACACTAATATTATAAAGAGGAAAGATTTGTATTTTTGTATGTTTGCAATGAATAAACTCAAAAACTACTAAACATTCATGCTGAGTATGCGAAAGCTACATTCATGCTGAGTAACATATGCTATATTTAATGCTAGAAAAAATTTAAAGAATTTTGCCCACCCGTGCGGAGCCGGGACGGGCCGCTATGATAAAAAAAAATAAAAACAATAAGAAAACAAACTTTATCACAATTTTACTCATTATTTTTGTCAATAAAAATAACGTACAACGTATCTGACAAAACTACTTGAACAAAACAATTCTTTTTATGAATCTTTAAAGTGCGCCTATTTAGGAACATAAGGTGGGTGTACCATGGAAGGCCACTCTAACGAATAAACAGTTAATATTCGTTTATTAACTGGATAAATAAAACTAATAAATATTTAAGTCATACTTTGTTTTATTACGGAACATATAAATCACTTTTTTAAAACTGCAGATTTAATCAATATTGATTAAACCTAAGTTTTATTGAACTCTTCCAAATGGCCTTGCTAGGAACAAGGCTCCTTAGAAGGCTATTAGCTAATAAATCAGTCATTTAACACGAAAAGTTAATAAATAGCGATTAAATTTACATTAAAAAGAAGTGTTTTATATGTTACGTAATAAAACAAAGTATTACTTAAATATTTGTTAGTTTCATTTATCCAGTAATAGAACGAATAATAACTGTTTATTTGTTAGAGTGGCCTTCCATTGTACACCCACCTTATTTTAACGTCGTCGATTCCCGATATCAATGATGCGAGGGACCGTACTACCAAAATAGTAGCGCGAGCGATTCGCCGCCGCGTCTGTGATTTCCAGTTCGAGGGGTGTTTGTGTAAATAGAAGGAATTTGTCATCACATGGCAATAACTACGAAATTTTAATAATTGGCCTTCGAAGGAGCATGGCCTTCTATGGTCCACCCACCTTAGGTATTTATTATGGCCCAACATTTATCACGTCAATTAAAAACGCTGTCATAACGAAAAATATGTATTCTGCAAAACCTTACTTAACATTTAAGATCCTTAGATAAAGTAAGTCTATTATAATAATATTTTTAGTCATAAATTGTACGATGGGCCATCTTAGGATTAGCAAAACTTAATCTAACTACAAAACAAAAATGTTTAAATAAAACCAATAAAGAACACTTTTGTCCTTTTATTGTAACAATATCTTGCAGTTTTGTCTATGATACTAACCGAACTTGGGCACGAAATTTAAACTCATTCGCATTTATAAAAGTACGAAATTTTGAAAGTGGGCCATCTTAAGAGCAAGTACCTTATACATTTTTACCTATCACCCATTCAGGACGTATTTTAACTGACCAGAAGAACGGCCGCAAGAAAACAGTCAGCTTTAACAGATGTAACGACATTTACAATATAATAATACATCGTAGCCATACATAATCCACAAAAACTATGTTATTCCATTGCCACAATAATAGTAGTATCATGGTTTTATGACATCGTTGATAACAATGAAGTCAACAAGTATCTGTTTTAAATGTACTTATTTCATGTATACAATTTTCCACAAAACCTTAGCGAACCATGAGATAATAATTCAGAAATATAAGAATTGCTGGTTTTATGTAAGTGTCCTTTAGAATCTTTGCACAATACGTTTTCAAACACGAGTCAAATGCAGCTTGACTATGAATTTGCATTGTTATTCAAAAGTCTACCTTTGAATACCTGTATAAATAGAATCGTATCAGACATACAAAAAAAATTTTTGATTAAAAACACACAGCGCTGCCGACACGCGTCTGGCGCTCGTAAATAAAACGCACTATGCAAATGGAAAAGTTTATCATCTCCTTATTGTTGACACAAAATTCTTTCCTTTAGACGAGCTAACTTATTAAAAAGAATGTTTTAAATCAAAGCATCACATTTTTGACACTGAACGGAAAATTTCTCATTTAGCGTTTGAAAATGTAAATAAATAGAGTTAGTATTTTTTATCGTGAATAGGATAGCGCTTGACCGCTATCTCGCCTGATGGTAAGCAACGGTGCGATCTAGGATGTAACGCGCTTGCCTAGAAGATACTATTCACTCGTGGCTTGAAGACCCCTAAATTGTATTTATCAGTAAATACAGACTCAGGCAAAGAGTTCCACTCTTTAGCGGTACGGATTACAAAATTAGAGCCAAAACGCTTAGTGAGACTTTTTGGTATATCAACCAAATCACGGTGGCGCCTATTCGTATTGCCTATGGTTGTCCGATGAAAAAATGACGATGAAAAAGGACGGCGGAATAAGGCTGTGCAATTCTGCTGCACACTCTCCGAAATGTATCCTATAAAAAACGGATAGGCTGGCTCCCTTCCGTCTATGTTTATGGCCCTTCAGCTTATTATTGATAAGTACGTTGTTTAAATAAAACATTAAATAAAAAAGTATTTTTTTGTCCAGAGTATAGGCGGTTTGTATAAAATTTTGATTTTCTTATTTGGCAAAAGTATAAGTATGGGTAAAAACACCTCATAGACAATGGGCCACGACTCACTGCGGGCCAATTGCGGATTGGTAGGTGTTAACTACCAATAACTTAACGCTGAAGCAAGAAAAAGGTTCGAGCTAATAAATGTTCATTATTATCAATCTTATTTAAAAATTATCGAGTGGTAATTATGACCTATGTGGTGTCTCAGTAAGGTCAAAAACAGTCCCCGACAGGAGTAGTGTTTGGGTTTTCCAAAGCTGTTTTTCAATACATTTTTTTTAAATTTTGTTATTTATTAAATTCTTGATCTGACAGAATAAAATTGCTTGCGAAAAAATATTATTTTTTTGTTTAACGTAAAGTTATTTTTGAGTCTATTTTTAGCTATCTAGATAGGTACTTAACCCCATAGACTGTCGCGTCGATGAAAAATTCTGATGGTGTAGGTATATAAAACCAAATAAAATGCCTATTCTGTGAGAAAAAATTACATTTGGAATGATTGTCTGTTTCTGAAATATTGTTAATATTTAAGAATATTATCTAACGTATGATTTTATGTTAGTAAAATAAATTGAATCTATGTATGAGCACCTTAGTTTTCTGGAAAATTTGCAATCCTTGTTATAATTTAATTTAATGTAATAATGGTGTAAAGAAGAGGTATGCAGGCCGCATGCTGTCTGCTCAAGTTTAGCTGTTTGGATTACTTCAAAATATGTGTAAGAATGTAGTTACTTACATTTAGCAAATCATCATCGTCCATACCTACAAAAAGCACAATACCGTCACATATCAACTCACAGAGATGACTAGAATTCAAGTGTAGTACCCTCAAGCACCTTCCTGGGTACCTACTCGAGATAACAGATTGCAGTAGTCTGTCCATTACCGTGAAAGCTTTTTTATCATATAACATTGTGATTGATAGTGTCAAAACATCCTAATGAAATTGAAGGTCATTGGTTAGGCGGTTGCAGTTGCTTAGTGTATGTACATAAATATCAAATAAATTGATTTAAAAATAATGTACAACTGTACATGAAGAAAAATAAAACAAAAATTAAAGTTTTGTAAGGAGTATTTCAGTTTTAAAGATTGAAGCTTTTATAGCGTTATAGCGCCATCTATGAAATACAACAGACAATATTATGTAGTTTACGTGCTTTCGTAGCATTAAATTGTGCTTTTTGAGCATCAAAACATTGTAGTATGCTACTAAATGGTATAAGTTTTTTTAAATTGCGCTAGATGTCAGTAATTTCATTTAATTTAATTATAGAGCTTTGAGAAAAAGACAAGAGGTGCACGTGTTCATATAACTTAGCGTTCTAATTTTGTTATTAGTAAAAAAAAATGATTAATTTTTTTATCTCTTTTATGATTGAAGGCTATTATGATAGAGGACTATTTATTAGTTCAAAGACTAAAAAATAGGCCTTATACACGAAGCTTTTAGGTTCTTAATTACTCACATATATTCATTTTCTTGTTTTAAGGTAATTTATAAATTCGCTAGTCTAGTTACCACTATGTTTTTTGAGGTATGATAGTCAGTTGTTGTCCGATTGAGGAAAAAAATATTTTTATTACAAGAAATAGAGTAAAGATTACCTTGAATACCAAGGAAATAAAAATGGATAAAAAAATCAATTTATCAAACACCTTTAAATTAGCATTCACCGTTTCTTATGAAGTCACAATTGGCCTATTGGCCCACTATATACATACGTATGCACCTTTTAAACATTATTTGTTTAAAATTACAAACAAATATAAAAAACAGAAAATTTATACGTACCTACTGTTTTATTTTTTTAAATATATATTTGATAACAAATTCTCAAAAAATATAAATATAAAAGAAGATTAGCTTCACTTTGGACTCTACCGATATAGGTCCCAAAATAAGCCGCGATGTTTTTCTAACACTAGTCTTTGAGTCATAAAAGATAACTAGATTTCATTCCAATTAAAGATTATAATTTTTATATAGTATATTATATGTAGATTCAAAAGACCCATAAAAAGAGAGAAGACAATTATTTGTAATAAAATAAACAAATATTTATAATGCCCACGTTACTAGCTCTAAATTACCGCAAATTATCAAGTATTAACTTTCTGGGAAACTTCGCATGGTTTGCGATGTAACTTCTATGCACGTGACGAAAGGTTAATTGTGATGTGCTGTTGACAATACCTCCTTATCTGTTTACAGTTTACCAACACATAGAATTGTAATTTTGTGACATGTCATACACAGATTTAGGCAAACTACAGCAATTTGGGGGCAATTTTACGGCATCTAGAGTTATCAAGAGATCAGGACGCCACACATCAAAACCGCATTTAGTATCATGTGAAAATCAAAACAATAAAAGCGAACTTCATTATAATCCACTTACCGGTCAGCTGATGGTGTGAATATCCATATTTATGTGTGACCACTGCCCTAGATGAAATTTAGAGGAGCCAAGTTCTTAATGACTGTAGGTTTTAGTAACGCGTTAAGTAATTTTCGCAAAGGCTGGGCATAAGATGGATAACTAAAAGTCAAAGTAGAACCTCTTTATCTTTATCCTTATTGATTGAGAAAACAGTTATTGATATAAAAATGTTATTTATTTTTTATTTATTTATTTTTGTAAAACCAACAGCGTAACAATTTCATTTAATTTATTAGTAATAAGTCTATGGTAAAGCTAATTATAGGTTTTCCCCAAAGTCACCCATAATATTTTTGGACGTGGACGATTGAGATCAGACGACCGTCAGCATGAACTGTGATTCAGTTCTCTGGCAGGGATACAATAAAGACAATATAATTAAAAGATCAAAATAATCATAATATTTTATTGCTTAAGATATGGTGTGCACAAAAGATGTTACATTATAATACTAGTATCACATATTTTATTGTGTGACAGCATGCATAATTGTATGTATAATTTATTTATTTATTTAATTTTTTAATTCAAAATATTTATCATATGGGAATTATCCATTTAAACAATCTCCAGTAAAATGGTAAGCTTAAACCAATATAAGGCAACATCAAATGAGTAAAATAACAAATACTATCAAAAATAATACTCAAATTAAATTAAATAACAATACGGAATTATATTTTCGATAGATTAATATAATGACATAAACTTATGTTAAATTAAATTCTATACAACTCTATTACTGTAAAATGTGTCCTTTAAAAATTCTTGAATAGAATAAAAATATTTTTTGTGGCCATTTTTGCAATTGTGCATTAAATATGTAATCTAATGGAAAGTAATTTTATCTCTTCAGGTATATTGTTAAAATTTTTAACAGACATAACATAGGTACTTTTTTATAAATATTATTGCTCTAGTAGTTCGTCTTATTGCATAAAACATTTTCTACCAAGTTCAAACGAAAAGTATAAGAAACAAAATAAAAATTAACATTAATTGAGTATATTATAAGGTGTTTTTGTATATATGTGTTATGGAATTGACAACCAATGGAGGTACCCGTGGCAGTATAGAAAAAATCATTTTATACATCTACGCGATATAGGTCGTTTAATATGGTAAGATTCTTTTTTATATTTTGTTGTAGGTTAGTGAGCATGGACAAATAACAGCAGACCCTTGCGTCACAACTTCACAGGATTTTGGCATAGATAAAATTATAGCTTTCTTTTTCAATTGCTTTGAAAAAAGAGCTTTATTGGGCAGTAGTTACCGCGTTACACCTGCTATTGCAGATTTTAAGCAATCTAAATTAATGTATGTAATCTATATTCTGTTTACGCTATTTTATTAATGGAAGGCCTGTGACCCAAGCTTAAGTACATAGAAAACCTAGTGCCTACATTTTCTGACTTGGTGGAAAAAGTAGCGTCTTTTAATTTCTGCAAAAAATGTAAATTGTTTTTTTTTTTTTAATTTATTATAAAATACTTAATAATACTTATCATAGTCCAAGTGAGTTATAAGTAACATAACTTATCTGGTGTTGATAGCACCGAAAGATGGCAGCGCGCTTCAATCGAGACCCTCATCTATAGAGGATCTGCTATTACACACGGAGGAAGTATCTCTATAGTATCTACGAATCTATATTTAGTTCTTGTTTTTGTTTTAATATATTTTTTGTTAGTAGTGTGTTGTGTAATTGATGACAGCAGTCTAGTAATCAAAAATCTATTAGTGAAATCATTTAATAACAAAAAAATAGAATAAATGACTTGCTATATTTTCCACAACCCAAATAGTAGCAAATCAAATTCTATTCTATATTCAAAACAATATATTTTGACCTTCGCAACTCATATATTTGATTATAATGCTTTATTATCTGTGGTTTATAAATATAACATACTTGGTCGTCTAAAGTAGAGCTGAAAAGATTTTACCTATGTTTTTAATAAGACATTGAAAAAGTAGGATTTCTTTATTCCTAGACTGCTACTGTCAACAGTAGCACGCAAGTACAACCAACCGCAGACTAGCAATTTGTGCAAATGAGGTTATGTGTCTAAATCCTTTTGTAGTCAAGTGTGCCTGCTGTCTGCACCTTGGTAATAAAAGTCGGCGTAATTGCGAAGTTAAATCTGCGATGTGTAATAGAAAACGTGACATATAGCTCTGTGGGTACGAGGCCGGATTAAGGGTTATTGTGGGGACTGGTTTGTGGAACTACGACAAGTATTTACTCTAGATTTTAAGCGATTCGTCGTTTTTCTTATATACATAACTATTGAATGTATTGAAAAATTCAATAAATATACAATCATCATAAAACTAAATGGCTGTTTGGCATCATAATCAATTTTCCAAATATTTGTAAATTTCGAATACGAGAGGATGTTCCTCTCATTGATGAGACAACGCTGGCCTACAGCGTAAAAGGTACTAGAAAATTTCAACAGGTGTTCACAAGGATCGGTAGTTCAATTGGGAGAGCATTGAACCGGACATCTAAAGGTTATTGTTTCGATTCTTACACGAGAATATACTTGTGAGTCGAATTAAAAATAAAAAAAAATATATATAAAAATCATAAAGGTTTTAGTGTATTTTTGTATCGAGTTGATTAGTGTGGTCGACTAGCGTTTGCGGCAGTTTAATAACCATAGCCGAAAATTCAATGGATGACCAAACATTTATTATCTTGAGCCATTTCATGATTCATAAGTTGAATCGTGCTTTTTATGCGCGGGTAAATGCGCTACGCATACTCCACTGTTCGCAAATGGTGAAGTTTCGTGGGAAACCTCTCTCCCCTTACTCGGCCTAGAGCCAGCCATTTGCTAGAGCAAGTCCCGTACCCTCATCTCTGCCATGAGTTCGATGGATTCATTAAAGTAGTCAAAGTGCAGCCATTACTCAGCAGCACACACCGCCATGCTGACTACATCTCCGTTTTGCCGTATTCGCCAATCCTCATTAGATGGTTATGATCTATCCTCACCTAGAAGGCTTTTGCAGTTGCAGTGAGGAAAATAATGGACGATGATGACTGCAAATTTGTATATCAATTGTGGGAAAAATGGAGATAAATTAGGGTATTGACTAAACAAGAAATGTAGTTTAAGTGGTTTTGTTACTTTATATTTTATTTCAATTTTTATATTATGAGACTTTTATGTACATTGTTCTTCATCATATCAGCCGTACGACGCCCACTGCTGGACATAGGCCTCCCCCAAGGATCTCCACAACGATCGGTCCTGTGCTGCCCGCATCCAGCGTTTTCCCGCGACCTTAACCAGATCGTCGGTCCACCTCGTAGCGGGCCTACCCACTGAGCGTCGTCCGGCACGCGGTCGCCATTCGAGAACCTTTCCGCCCCAACGGCCATCGGTTCTCCTTGCTATGTGTCCTGCCCATTGCCACTTCAGCTTCGCAATTCTTTGAGCTATGTCGGCGGTTTTTGTTCTCCTACGGATCTCCTCATTTCTGATTCGATCGCGTAGGGAAACACCAAGCATAGCTCTCTCCATTGCCCGCTGGGCGACCTTGAGCCTTCTTATAAGACCCATAGTGAACGACCACGTTTCACTGCCATAAGTCATCACTGGCAACACACACTGGTTAAAGACTTTCGTCTTAAGGCACTGAGGTATTTTGGACGCGAAAATGTATCGCAGCTTCCCGAACGCTGCCCACCCGAGTTGGATTCGACGAGAGATCTCTTTCTCGAAGTTGGACTTACCTAACTGTATTGTATGTCCTAGGTAAACATAGTGGTCAACAACTTCAAGTGTAACGTTCCCAACATTTACTGGAGCGGGTGTAACATGGGCGTTGGACATAATTTTCGTCTTGTCCATGTTCATCTTAAGACCCACTCGTTGGGATGCGTTACTGAGATCTTCGAGCATGGTGCTCAGGTCATCCAAGGTCTCAGCCATTAGGACCACATCATCGGCAAACCGAAGATGCGTCAGGTACTCGCCGTTGATGTTGATGCCAAGTCCATTCCAGTCCAGAAGCTTAAAAATATCCTCCAACGCAGCAGTGAACAGTTTCGGAGAGATAACGTCTCCCTGTCTCACTCCTCGCTGTAGTTGGATAGGATTAGAGCTCTGGCTCTGTACTCGGGCCGACATAGTGGCGTTTTGGTACAGGCACCTTAACACTTCGATATACCTGTAGTCCACTTGGCACCTCTGGAGAGACTGCAGCACCGCCCAAGTCTCGATTTAATCGAAAGCCTTCTCATAGTCCACAAACGCCAAGCAAAGTGGCCGATTATACTCTTCGGTCTTCTGTATAACCTGCCGCAGCGTATGAATGTGGTCTATGGTGCTAAAGCCTTTTCGGAAACCGGCTTGTTCGGGAGGTTGGAAGTCGTCAAACCTGCTAGCAAGACTATTCGTAATGACCCTCGAAAACAGTTTGTAGACATGGCTCAGAAGCGAGATGGGTCTGTAGTTCTTCAGTAGGGTTTTATCGCCCTTTTTGAAGAACAAAATCACCTCGCTTCTGCTCCATGCCTTCGGCGTTTTGCCCTGGACGATGACAGAATTGAAGAGCTTCTGGAGGACTTTAAGTACCGGCGTGCCGCCCGCTCTCAGAAGCTCTGTTGTAATTCCGTCATCTCCCGCCGCCTTTTTGTTCTTTAGCTGTTTGAGGGCCATTCTAATCTCGTACAGGCTGACGTCCGGGATATCTTCGGTATAGTGTCGGGTAAGCTTGGCTCTAGGATCTCGAGCTCTGCTTTGGCCTGGTGTGATACTGGAATACAGCTGCCTATAGAAACTCTCAATCTCTCTCAGGATTTCAGGAGTCGATGAAATGATACTGCCGTTCTCAGTTTTCAGCCTCGTCAGTTGACTTTGCCCAATAGACAGATCTCTAGCGAACACTTTGGAGCCTTTGTTCCGCTCTATGGCCTCTTTGATACGCTCGGTATTAAATTGGCGAAGGTCGCTCGTCAGCGACTTCGAGATCTGTCTATTAAGCTGTCTATAACGTAGGGCATCCGCTGAGTCTTGCAGCCTCATTACATGTCTCTTATCCATGAGTTCGAGTGTATGTGCGGAGAGTTTCTTCAATTTGGGACGGTGGGTTTTGAAGTATTTTGACCCTACTACTGAAGGGTTTTGAATCTGGGTCGGCATTGGTCGGAGCGTAGATTTTATCAGTCGCGATCTTTCAAGCTTCACGTTGATATTCAATGTGCCTCTTACCAGTCGGTGATCGCTCCCTGTCTTAACAGCGTTGATCACAGAGACGTCATTGAATATTTGCTTACTCGTTGACATGATAAAATCGATCTCATTTTTGACCTTGCCGTCGGGACTTATCCAGGTCCATTTGCGAGTTACGGGCTTTCTGAAGAAGGAGTTCATCATATAGAGGTTCTCCCTCTCCATAAAGTCCGCCAGCATCTGGCCTCTGTCGTTACGTTCCCCAAATCCAAATTGCCCCACTCTCAACTCGTCACCGCAGCGCTTCCCCAACTTTGCATTGAAGTCCCCCATCACAACCGTGTAGTGGGATTTGAGACTATGTATGGCCCTAGAAATCTCCTCATACATAGCCTCCACTTCGTCATCGTCGTGTTTCGAGGTTGGAGCGTATACCTGGATGACCGTCAACGAATACCGAGATGATATTCTGAGTACCAGGTATGCCACTCTGCTGGAAACACTACCGATGGATAGCACGTTGTTGACGAGGGACTTGTGGACGATAAACCCGACACCACCCACGAACAGTTGGTCGCCCTCCCGGAAGTACAGCAAGTTACCGGAGTCCAAAATTATCGTGTCCTCTCCCTCTCTTCGGACTTCAGACAACCCGATGACGTCCCAGTGTAACTTGCCGATAACTTCTTCCAACTCTGTAATTTTCGCGTCGGTCCTCAATGTGCGCGTGTTATAAGTTGCCAGGTCCAGTCGTCGGTGTTGGTAGCCGCAACCTACCCGGGGATTCTTCGCACCCCCTGCCGCACCGTTACCGTAGCCGCTACCGTAGCTAGGAATGGTTTGGCTGCCGGGGACTAGGGGCCGTTTTTTGGTGTGCCTATCCATAAAGGGGGGGTTTTGCCATAATCGCCACGCTTGGCAGGCGGGTTGGCGATCGCAGTATAACCCGTACGCATAAAGAGATGCTGCTGCCCATCTCCATAGGTGAGGTTTCCCTTAGTCGACTCTTACGACACCCACGGGATGAGAGGGGAGTAGTGCTATTCTAGGCCTGCACTACACGGCACATTGTTCTTAGCTGTTATTATATTCATTTTTAGTTATTATACCCGGTTATATTCTTAAAAGTCACTTTGGCACTGACATGTCTCTATCACCTAATAGGTACCTACATATTACTTTTTTTTCTGAATAAGACACTAGTTTTAATTTATATTATTTACTAGCGACCCGCCCCGGCTTCGCACGGATGCAATGCTCTACTATATTATGCATGTATTATAAATATAAACCTTCCTCTTGAATTACTCTATCTATTAAAAAAAACCGCATCAAAATCCGTTGCGTAGTTTTAAAGATTTAAGCGTACATAGGGATATAGGGACAGAGAAAGAGACTTTGTTTTATACTATGTAGTGATTAGGTAATTACTAATGAAATAATTCGGTTTTTCGCTTTTATTATCGTATCATATAGAACGTCAGTTATTATTTGAGCTCCACGGCCCTTCTTGGCCTTAATGCGTCCCTGTTCAACCGCTTTGATATCATTTGCGACACGTCTGATTGTGCCGAGTTGTGGTAAGCAATTATTAGCTTTAACTATAGACTCCGGATTTTGTCCTTTGCTCGTTTTGCGAAACCCCCCTGCGCGCCTTGGTACCTGCTGCGATGTTCTTACAGTAATTTCTAGATAATTTTGTCTAATGACTGTATGGCGTTTCTGAGTTGCGTATCTTTTCTTAGGGTAAAGACATGTGTTTCGTTCATCATGAGAATTAATAAAAAAATGTTTCTCACGCTACGGCTTCAAATCAACTTTTCTGTGTTTTGAAAAATGTGTCCCAGCTTCATTGGAACGCGCTATTCCTTTGGCAGTGGGTAGATGTTTCGCTACAGGGTTTTTAACCATAGGGAAGATCTATAAATAACAAGTAATAATAGTAATTAAAATAATTATAATATTTCTTACATTCACACCAATTAGCCTAACCCAAAGAAAGCACTATAAGGCTTGTGTTATGGATACTAGGGTAACAGATAGACATATATATGACACATATATATGTGATATTTTTAGAAATAATAAAAAAGCCATGACTGATGTACAAATGCTCGTATTCATCACACAAACATCTGCCCCTTCTGGGATTCGAACCCAGAACCGGCGGTGCGAAATGAAGGATCACTACAGTTGCACCGAACAGTGGTCAAATAAAATAAATAAATATAAGCCATAATCACATACCTATATTACTTCCTTTTGTAGTAACTTTTAGTAATTTTGAATCTAAGTTAAGTAGCTACAGTACATGTATTATGGAAATCAGAAACAAAGACAACAACACCCATACTCAAGCTAATATACAAAAGTTAATTTCTTAGATTTATCCGGCCGGGAAAAGAGTTCGGGACCTCGGGCTGGCATCTCGCCACTCGATCACAGAGGCCGTCGTGACTCGTCAGCAAGGGAATTAATGGTTAATGATGATTAAATACATACATAATCATAATAGTTAATAAAAATTTTCTGTGCATACTTCACTGTATTCCTAAACAAACGACAAGCAATCCGGGACATCCGGATCCGCTAGTAAGTAAAAGTAAAGTACATAGGTGTGCTAAAAGCTGAGAGTAATTAACAAATTATTTAAACTTCAATATTCCGTTTAAGTTAAAATAAAACAAAGGGAGTGAAACTCCCTCCCTGCGTCTGTATTTCCGAATACTTATAACCCGTCCATTTTTAAAGCCAGGGTGAGTAGGCCCGTTCTGGGTTAGCTTGTTCTATCGTGGATCTTGTCTTGGCCCCTAGGCCCAAGAGCAAACCCATTAAAAAATATTTTGAAGTTATTGTCGTAGTATTAAAGTCCATCATACAAATACTATGTCGTGTCGTTATGTATAATGTGATGTGGTATACGTCAGAGTGGAGTAACCAACCCTTAATTTTTAATGGTGTTAAAAAGCGCTTTATTGTACAAGAGATAAACACTATACGCTTCCAATAGACCACAAAACGGGTATCCTATTTTCTAATAATGGTTATAGCCAAGCGTAAAGATGATTGCAATAAATCCTCCATTTCTAAAGGAGGTTCCCTTAAGTCTCCGACCAGGTGTTAATAAATAATAACTGAATGAAATTATCGTTTGCACATTTGAATCTTACACTAAGGTCTCTGTACGTTCTTTTGGTCAACTAAAACAAATCCGAATGCATGCTTCTGTTTGCAAATACTGAGCGAAGCACTACCTTACCTTCGTTTGTTAGTTTTGGCGCCAAATTTCATCAATGTAGTTTCAGCGGTTTGGCTGTGATCAGCTTTTGAATTTTTCTTTCGGTGATTATTCCTCCATGGCAAAGTCTATTTTTTTTACATAGCCTATGTCCGTCAGGTTATAATCATGTATGTTCATGCCAAAATTCATTCGTTAAGAAGCAGGAGGGACACACGCGAAATTTGTGAGTTGCCTAAAAGAGAGCTTCGCTCAACAACGAGCGGCTGTGAGACTTATTTCTATACCAATTAACAAAAGGCAACACTTCAACGTACCATGAACTGTCATTTTTTTTTAACTGATATTGAATTCTATGTGTAAGACTTTAGCCTAAAAATTGACAAGAGAATTTTGATAGTTAAGTAAAAATTCTATTTTAATAATTGTAATATTAAATTTTAAGAATTTAAAGGATGCATCTAATTAAGCAATTAAATTTATTAATGACATTGTACTGTGACAAACGTAATTAATTAATGTGTTTTTATTTTGCCTCTAATCAGCCATTTTTATTATCTTCTTTATTTGTACAAAACAACTTGTATACACAGTATTCGCAATATTTTATTGGGTAATAAAGAAAACCATTTTATATAAGATTTAAAATACACATCTAAAAAAACAACCATGTATTTCATATCTTACAGAAATATGGCATTATGATTGCGAAAAAAATAATTAAATACACCATTTATTTACATAAGAAAAATGACCCATGATAGATGGGCTCCGAGTGGATTGGTGTCTGCTAATGTCAACCTATGACCCGCCCTTGCATATTTTGCTAACTTCTATTTCTCTATTAAAAAAAGTATTAAAACTGTGTTCTTTGTCTTGTGAAAAAAACAAATATATTTAACTTAATGCGTTTAAATCCTCAAAATTTCAAATCTCTCATACGTAAACATATTACGGTACCGTCTTCAAATAAATGCGATGGAAATTCTAAAAAGTATTCATCGAGAAAACTCGAGCAAAAATCTAATAACAAGTCGCTCCTTTCGTCTGAACACGCGGTACGAAGAATTAAGCATAATAGAATGAACAGCGAGCGGTTCTGTTGGAATAATATAAGGAGGGATCATACATTTGTACCTATATATAGAATTGACGCCTTTGAAGAATCGACTTTAGGAGATAGTGTAAATTTATGCTTTTCTTTCGCTATAATGTTCGAAAATATTGCTAATGTCGATGCGAGTAAAAGTGATGGAGTGATAAGTGAAATAGTTTGAATGAACTCATTGATACTTTAGACCCCAGATCATCAAAAACAGATATTTTAAGTGTATGTTTTTAATAGTACCTAAGTAGTTTATTTCTCACTGTTATACCAATGAGCCTAGTCCAAAGTAATCATTGAAAGGCTTGTGTTACAGATGCTAGGGTAGAGTGTAGACAGACATTATATAAAATACCCAAATACAAATACATGTACAAATGCTCGTATACATCATACAAAATATGTCTCCTGCTATAGGGGTATATTTCTGATAAATCAAATAATTTTGTGTAAAAAAAACCTTGTGTATATATTCACAAATGTGTATAGCCATGCCCCAGTGTTTCGATGTATTGTGCAATGTTTCTAAAATACATTTACATGGGATACGCTATAATAATGAAAATTAAAAAAAATGCAAATAAACAAAATATCTGTTAATGTTAACAATTTATCACATTGTACTTATTATTAATTTTGCCCGTAAACTCCGTGTGGACTAAAGACTTGGTTCAAGTGGGTCTACATCATTAGTACAGTCAACAGCGTCTATACAAAAATATCATAATCCTCCTTACTGTGGAACCCAATTAATCACTGCATAAATATTGTATAATTATGACAATACATTCAAATTTGAAGAATAAAATACGGTATTACCATGTTTAAAATCTTGAAAAATATCCAGCACTATTGGTATATAGGTGGCGAATGTGGTTGATTTAGGTTCGTATGTTAAAGTCTGAATTGAACATTAATGCTTTCTAGTTACCTACCGTATGAATATTTCAAATAGCCGATGAGACGATAAAAGAGGGAATATTTGTTCTAAGTACTGGCAGCAAAAAAAATCAGGCTGATTAATTGCTTTACTTTTTTCCTTTTATAAACAATTACGAATAAATAAGAACTGCAAGATCAGCGGGGGAATATAAATGGAATTCACATTGATACAAGATAGCTAGGCACTTTATGAAACTGCCCTGTTTAAAACGGCTAGTAAATGTTTAAGCGAATTGTAAAAGCGATGCGTTAAATTGTAAGGCAACTGAAGTAATTGCGGGTAGGCTGTTATCGGCAGACATATTGGTCTACCCTCCATCCGACCGAGTTGCTCCGTGATTTTGGCGCTTGCAACAGTGCCGAAATATCGGAAACTCAATAAAAACAAGGTACATGGTAACAATCCCGTATATAACTTATATTACTATAATATATACGGTGGAACCAAAAAGGCATCCACTCATTGTATGTTGAAGCATGGTCAACACCTGCGACGCCGGTATTAAGTGGTATCAGATGTGCGTACGCGTGTAGATAAAAAGAGATGACAAGGGATAGTGAAATATATGTATATATATATATATATAAATATATATAGATAAACACAGTTTCCATTTTACCTAACCACACATTTATGTTATTTAATTATTACATTTAAAACTATACAACGACTTTAATAAATATAACACATATAGCCGTTAAGATTTGACAATAAAGTTGAATGTTTTTTTAATTTACACTAGCTGACCCGGTAACGCGTTGCTATGGTAACGTTAATTGATACGATGGAAAAAGAGCGGGAAAAAGAGCGGGAAAAAGAGCGGACAGACAAACACACAAACAACAAATTCCCGGCTTCGCACGGGTGGAACAAATTCTTTAATTTTTTTCTATTATTAAATATTTTCCGTTAGCGCCATCTAGCGTCCGGTAGACAAACTACTTGCGGTTTACGCGTTGCTATGGTAACGTTATTGATACAATGGAAAATAGAGTGGGAAAAAGATCGGACAGACAAACACACAAACCACTGTGATCTTAGATTACAGATTTAATAGAACAAACTGATATACTAGTTCCAAATACCATAAAATACCAAAATTTGGAGAAAGTATCTGCCCTTTCGCAAGGTTAGAGAAGAAAATACACAGTTCTCAAAATAAATAAGTTAATAGTTTTTTCTTTGTTGTAACACGGTTTTATCAATAAATCAATCAAGGTTACGTGGCAAGTGGAGCCGCTTTGATTACGGAGGAAGCGGGTGTGGTTCTCATTTGTGACAGGTAATTTCCTTTGCCCTTTTCTGAATAAATTATTTTATTTTTAGACAATTCATATTATTTTTACCAAATGAAACAGATCTTGTGTTTTGATTACTCATACTGAATAATCAAATAATACACTAATAAGTATGTAAAAAAGGTAACTTAGGAACTAATTCAAAACTAGGTTTAAAGTCAAGACTTTTAGTTTATAAGCAAACTAAACTACCGTTGCTTCAAGCGGCAAAAAAGTACATTATGCCTTAGATAACCAGTTTTAGGCAAAACTGCACATACAATTAGATTCTCATGTTTCAATATCATAGGAATACAGCTTTTCTCTAAAATATTAAAATTATTATCTTTTATCAGGGCAGCCCGAACAGATAAAAAATCCTCCCCTGTCCCAAAACCATGTTTACCCTACCATAGATAAAAGAGCCCGCTGTACGCATCGCATCGAATGTTTTTTAGTTACCATTGGTTAAAATAAAGAAACTTAAGTTTTGGTTTATTTTTATGCTGACGGTTCACAAAGCAGACTGCATGTCTCCGCACGATAAGAAGTGCACACATTACCGACTCAGATACTTCTGAACGCCTGCGAAAGGTCACATTATAAGCTTCTCCAAGTCTGAGCTTAGCACAGACGATCAAAAATAACACCTATACCATTTCAATACAGTCCATTAGTCCAAGGCAGATATTAGTCTATACGTATGAAGTTATCAGTCATCAGTTAATGAATGTGTGTAGTCTGATGTTCATTTGTTTCATTGAAGTCAATTTCAATTTTATCTTTCGTGTTATTTTATGATTTTTATATTGATTCATTTGCAATGCATTTAAATTTTTCTAAAATGCTAGAAATAGTCGATATAGCTCATAAGTTGTTCTTAGGGAGGGACCAAGACGACCTTTCTTGTTGTTTTGCATTTTTAATGATATCTTATATAACAATCATAAAATTAAAAATCTGTTACATTTTAATTAATAAAGTTTTGACAGTTAAAACGAATGCGAGAACGTTCCTATCATTGATAAAGCAACGTTGGTCAACAGCGTAATAAAGTAAAAATATTAGAAAATTTCGATGAGCTCATAGGCTCGGTAGCCCAATTGGGAGAGCAGTGGACCGAACATTTAATGGTTGCGAGTTTGTGTTCAGCTTGAGAAAATATTGTTCTTTACCTGAAAGTCTATAAAAGCAAGACTAACTTTTCGGTGTTCGATTGTGAGCTGATAAGAACCAATCGGGGCAGATATAATCGCACTTAGTTGACTACTTTTGATTATTATATACCTTAGTCTAATATTTTAATTGATTTAATTAATAATATAGAAAAAACAAAATGAAAAAATATTACTATGAACTAGTACTGTTAAGTAAAATTCAGTATGTAATAATTTAAATTTATTACCTTTGAAGCAAAACTAACAATCTATCTTAAGGTTCGATCGCAAATCAAAATTTATGAATTTTTTTTATGCAATTGCATAAAAAAAAATTCATAAGGATGCAATTGCATCCTGTTGTCTATTGGCGGCTGGGTCAATTAATTATTTCTTATTATTTCTGAACCTGGTAGTGCTTCAAATTTCCATACAAGTGCCCTTATGCCCCTATGTATCTGATATTGTCCAATGTGTGGTTTTAACAATGCAAGCCTAAACAATAAAAACAAAAATTTGAAAATAAATACTCAAAACAAGCCACAAAGATGATATCTATCAGAATGATTGCAGAATCCAAAATTTATATACAACAATTAAAGTTCCCAAAAGAATTATACGTTTAAACGTATTTGCTTACTTAATCTCGGAAATGGGGTAAATTAAGACCGTTGAATTCCACACACAATAAAATTATTCACATACAAACCACGAGCTCCGGTTCCCGAAAGCTTTTATGGGTGAATTAACGAAATAAGCTTAGTCATTCGTTCGTATTCATTAATTAAGATCACATGCGGAGGCTTAAACCAATCTTCAGAACAATTGGCTTCCAACTCGACGTGGTAGGGTGAGCATGGTTTTGGAACAGGGGTAGATTTGATATCTGTTCGGGCTGCCTTGATAAATGATAATTTTGAAAATAACCGTTGATCTAAAGAAATATGGAATGAGTGCGCACGTCTTCTATGGTCGATGAATGCTTATACAATTTGAATTTTATTTGCACATGAAGGTAGTATCATAATTGAAGATAGATAACGCAGAGTGTTTCGTAATAGAAATTTATAATGTGATCTGCACGTAGATTAGAAAATAATCGCGAAATTAATAGTACGCTCTAGAGGCATCAATTATTTAGTTCTAATTGATGTAAATACAAAAGTAATTATATACACCCAAATGAGGCAGAAGTTAGTAGTGAGTTAGTAGTAATCATTAGGATTTTTATCAAAACCTTTGGCATATAAGTAAGATCGCCAACCTTGCATCAACAAATCGACAGCAGATTATTATCTATTACAAATTGTCCCATAATTACTTAATAGTGTGCAGGCCCTAATCTCAAGAAAACAAGGCGTGTATTACTCTTACTCAAACTTTTGTATAGAATCGTTGAAAGAAAGGAGACGAGGCGAGTGTTGTGGAGGAAGGAGGGGGAGAGTGGTGATGATAACACGTCACTCGAGATTTTCCCTATGTCTGTTTAGACAGTCGCTAATGCGATGTTAATTCATTCGTTCGGTTGTATTTGTTAGGCTATACTTAAATAAAAACTTATCACAAACGCGGTAAAGCACTGCAGAATAATAACCAGAAAGTAGTTGGCGTATGAAATTGATTATAAAACCCCAAAACCCGTGAGTCTAAAACATGTTTATAATCATTTTTCTGCATAATAGTACTAAATTAGAGCAGAATATATCAGCAAATTTGCAAATCCGTTTGTTTACCTTTGAAATTAAATGAAAATAACTTTATTCAAATGCACTTAAAATAATTTCTTTTGAATAAATTTATTGTAAGTTTATAATATTTATGGATGTAACAAAATAAAATAATTTTTAGATCATATTTTTTTATAACAGTTTATGGAAAATGATTTGAATTTTATTAAAGAAATAAAAAAATAAAAATCATTTTTCACTAGCTTTGAAAGAGAACTTGCCATTCTATAATTATTATATGAATATTTATGATGAATAAATTACAGATCTCTGTTGCAAATAAAAAGAATGTGTGCAATTCACACGTGCTAGAAGTGAAACGTTCAAAAATAATACGTACACGTATACAAAATACCACGGTTGTTGTGATGCCTTCTCTCAAGCTTTGTACTACGCATGGGCACACAAACACGTATTACCATACGTACATAATGCTTGCTATCTCATTTTCTCTTACGTTAAATCTTTTGAATTTATGTGTCTGTCTCTTTTTACTCTCGTTTTTTCGTTTCATCGACTTTCAAATCATAACGATGCTAAAGCAGTTTTCACTTCAATTCTCTCTCTCTCTCTCTCTCTCTTACATAATGCTTCCTATCTCATTTTCTCCTACGATAAATCTTATGAATTTATGTGTCTGTCTCTTTTACTGTCGCTTTTTCGTTTCATCGACTTTCAAATCACAACGATGCATTTCACTTCAAAAATAGTAACATATTATACACATTAGTTACGTACTTCTTTTTTAATAAATGCTAAATATAAAGTATTTAATGGAGCACCTTCGTTAAACGTGTATGTAAATAAAGCGATAGTTCAGTTGTTAAAATCCTAGTCAAGAAAGTAAGTTTGAAAAGGTATATTTTTAGTTGAAATAAGTGTTATTATTGCGAAAAAGAAAGAAGTAGATGTGTATAACTAATCGAGAGGCGATGAGAACAATTTCTTAAAAGTTTATTTTTATAACAACGGAGATATACCTATTTAGTCTTCATTTCACTCGAAATTAAATGAATAACCCTAAAGATGGCAGCACTCTTCACCTGGAATCTTCAAACACGGCGGAACTGGCTATCCCACAAATGCTGATTAAAAATATGATTAAAACATGACTCTTAATCGTAGTCATAATTAATAATCATGTTTAAATCATATAACAATTATTAATGAATAAGATAATATGAAGGAAGCTAGCATAAAATATGCTGGGAACTCTGTAACCGGTGGGTTACAGAGTTCCCAGGAATTCTGAAATACCTTTTAATACTAAAGATCATCGTCTTTATCTTCTGATTCGAGCCATAATTAAATAAGGAACGAAACAAAAAAACTTGTATGTTGTCAGTATTGCTCTACTATCAGAGGTGAAGACCTATTACAACAAGAACTTATCAAAACGCCCTCTGTGGTCGAGTGGCATGCATTCTAGTTTTCATGGTGACGCTACATAGAGGTCTCGAGATTGTTATCAGAGCAGCGGATCGGTTTAGAAAATAAACTGTGCTTTATTAAATAAAATAAAATAAATAAATATTTCTAACATTCACACCAATTAGCCTAGCCCAAAGTAAGCTCTGTAAGGCTTGTGTTATGGATACTAGGGTAACGGATAGACATACATATATGATACATAGATATGTAATACTCATAGAAATATATATAAACATCCATGACTCAGGTACAAATGCTCGAATTCATCATAAAAACATCTGCCCCTTCCGGGATTCGAACCCAGGACCGTCGGTGCGAAAGGCAGGATCGCTACCGTTGCACCAAACGGTCGCCAATTGGCTTGGATCTGGGTGTTTGAGTATCGTCATTGTTCTTAAGCTACTTAATTTAGGTTCAGGACATTGTATATGATGTTTTACAATAATGATTTATCTATGTATTTAAAATCGTTAGGCAATTGTGACTGAAAGGAGGTTATTAAGTCACCCCTATTTTATATAATTTTACCTAATAAATTCATACATCTATGGAAACGTTTCGCAATATTCTCGTTAATAGCAGCATACGCATTTCATTGTTACCGTTTCACAAAAAATAGTGAATCGCGCTTACAAAAATAAGCCACCGAATGATAAACACGAAGCCAGGGAGACGATGCAACAATGCTTAATAATGCTTTCGCGAATTTAGCGATACATTCATTAAGGCTCTTTTGTTCTCCAAATATATTTGGGGAAGGCAAAAATTATAACATACAGTGGTATTGTGCGCTGCGCGAGCGGGCGGGGTCGCTAGGGCTGCCACAAGATGAAAATTGTAAACTTCCAAGAAAACTTCCTATATATTATAGCGAATTTGAAAAAAGAACGTTTTAAATCGTAAGATATTCGTAGGCCAAATAGACTTACCTAATAATAATTGTCAATAAAATTCCTTGTAATATTTTTTATGTAATATATAAATAGGCTTCCTCAGGAAATTTGCGTTGTCAAGTTACTATATCAGCAGAAAGTGAGTGTTAATGTATATCATCTCAGGCCGTATTCGAAATTCAAAAGAAGGTGTACACGAGAAAGAGGCACAGATATGCCGACCAAATCCTGCTCGGAAGAAGCATGACACCCGATGAGTCCCGCTAAGAAGGGAATGTCCATACCACTGGAGACACCAATCCCTGTTTGAGGGCAGCGGCCACTTCCAACCTTCTCTTATCTTCTCTTTTCTACTGCGAAGAGCTCTTGTTGATGAAGAGGATGTTTTAGTGGATTATGACACTGGTGCTTTACAATTCATCACTCTTTAAGCGACAACGGGGAGGCCCAAACTGGCCGTCAGCATTACCCAGGTAATCATAGAATTTTCTCTCACCAAAAAAAAGGTCTTATTCAATCCTGCGTCTTCTAGGAAACCCAGAAACAAACCGGAACGGGCACAGGCAGCAGGCGCAGAAACTCCTGAAAGCTGATACTTTCCACTGACGAATTTAATGAATTGAATACTATCTAGTTTTCTTGCCTTGTCAAAGAACCTTATTAGAAATAAAATAGCGGATACAACAAATGGCCCAGCTTGCCAAAGATACAGCTTATTATACCACTCAAGGTAATTTTTTTAAACACGTTTCCTCTTTATTTATAAATATGTAGTTATTACATTTTTCTATAATCAAGAATTAAAATAGAGAAGTTCATTTTAAAATATTTATGAAAACGTTTAATAATTGATACGTTTGTGGTTTGCCAAAGATGCGTTAGTGCTACTTTTCCAAAGTAATTCTAACACGACATATCTAGTGCCGTGTGAGATTTACTTCAGAAAAGCTTAAACAACGATTAGTTTCGGTTAGGCTGTGACTAGGCGTATCAGTGAGGATCTAAACGCTGTAATTTGTAGATTTAATTTGGGTGCACTTGAGAAAAAATAGATTTTGGCATAATTTAAGGAAAAGATTTCAACTGTAGCAGCCCTGACATGCATAGTCACCAGATTTAAAGCACCGCCGCTAACGCGAAGAAAACACGATTCTAGAGGGTGCTCTAAATTCATTCCGGGTTCCGGATAAATAAAATTGTTTCTTGGCTTCTCATACGTTTTGCTTACATTCGAAATCTAGGGTACGTGTTGGTAAATAAATTATTACATTGAATGTTTTTAAGGGTGGTTTTATAAGTATGCATAATAAATATATTAGAATAACTCATACGACTAGTTTAAAGCGTAAGTAAGCAAGTTAAAGATGAAGATTATTGGTTACTCAGTATTTGACAAGAATCAAAGACCTTAGTCGATACGCGTTGTAGTTTTCTATGAAGATTCGCAGTTCCCGATGGTTACCGCAAGGGGCGTTCATACAAAATTCCATAGTATTATTTTACGCAGACTGTATCGAGTGTCGACACGTAAACTCGCACTACGGCATCTGTTGTCTTTGGATATTGTGTTGTCGGTGGATAACAAATCAAGCTTTACACTAGTGTTGCCGATCGATAGTGGACTATCGATAATTAAGTGATAGTCTATCGATAGGGGATAGATAACAGGTCGGATAGGGGACCCATATTATAGATAGCTCAACACGTGTCAATACTATTGAAGGAGTGCAATAATATCGATGCTATATATAGTATTGTTGCCCGTAAATAATAAACTATTGATAGTATCTATACTATCTATGTTTTTGGTAACAATACTATCGATAGCACGTTATTTTTCAGATGAAAAAATCGATAGAAATACTATCGATAGTTTGGCCACACTACACTTTTTAAATGAAATGACCTCTATGGCAATGGTACGAAGTAGGCAAAGTGTTCGGAAAACGCTGCTGCTCTTTTGTGGTCTTCGGGAGGTGTTTGGTGAATACCTTCAATATTACTAGTAACCTTTCACCATTAAGTGTAAAGCGTTGGTGACCTTCTACTCTGCCAGACACCACAAAGTAAATTTCATTTATTTGATCTCCTTAAATTTGGTTTTAATTTGACGACGAATGAGTTATCATTCGTCGTTTGGTAAAACGGTAGCGATCTTACCTTTCGCTTCGACAGTAATAGGTTCGAATCCCGAAAGGGGCAGATGTTTGTATAATGAATACGAGCTACGAGATATATTTCTATGAATATTACGTATTTATGTATCATTTATGTCTATGTATGTCTATCCGTAACCTTAATATCCATAACACAAGCCTTACAGTGTTTACTTTGGGCTAGGCTAATTGGTGTGAATGTAAGAAATATAATTTAATTGTTCTTTTATTCATAATAATATTTTTTAAGTTATGTTATTTTCAATGTAATTTAAATATGGATTTCGTAATTTAATATTAATTTTGAATTTCCGACACAATGTAATATTGTTTAATGGAAAAAATAACTTACTAACTGATTACAAAACATAACAAGTGTTTAAAGCAATTATTAGTGAAAAAAATTCAAGTTGTTTCAGGTCTCAGGTAGGACCACATGCCCTCGTAATCCCGGCGAGTATTCTACCAATAAAGCAATCAGTTTCAATGTCTCAGGACATTGACATACCCGCAAGAGTATGTAGGTTCAAGTCCCGCCTGACTTATCTGTAATAATTTCTTTTGACATTTAAATTGAGCAGTTAAATTCTTATTTTATTTTCTTTATTTATGGCTTGTACAATTTGTGCATTTAGACAGATTCAAGTCAGTATAATATTTCTTCTATGTTCTTAAGTAATTTCCTACGTTTCAGTAAGGACGTGGGGTTTTACTGAAACCTCCTCGTGGTCTTCTTGAGAGAGCGCGAAAAGACACCTTTCAACCTGTTTTGTTTCACTTGCCAACACTCATGCATATTCAGAAACACTTAGTGGTTAATAACCCATCATTATTACACACTAATATCAACCACAAAACAAAATTTAACAAGAAAACCAAAACCATTAAAGTGACGCTTCGCCCTCCCGCTAGAAAGTCAGTTTAATGCTTATTTAACAAAAAGTTATATAACAAGAAGTTGTAATAAGACTTTTTTCAATTTAACCTTTTTGTAGCAGTTGAATTTTTGCTTTTAATAATTTCTCTAAGCGCAACAATACACGTGCTAATTCACACATACATTAGAGTAACGTAGATCGTATTAAATAGTGTGATAACGTAGGAATTAGTATAGGGAAAAACTAATTTTGGTCATGTGTAAGGTGAACAGGTAAATCTAGTCTTTTTAAATTTTTGATACTCTGCGATGAAAGTGTTTAGACATATCATTTTAAGACGTAATATGTTCAGAATGTCAATAGATACACATTTTTACGTTCTTACATATTTTTTTTACTAAACTTAAAAAAAGTTTAATTAAATTCAAACCTTTATGAGATTTCCTTATTGGAGCATTTTTTTTTTCCTAGGTTTATTTCTTACATTTGTCCTAGTACAAATAAATTCATGTATCTTTAGGGGCAGCAGTAAATACAACTTTATAAAAATAACTTCGCACTATTGTTGTAATATCAAAAAATAAAAAGATAAAATGCTTTTTATTCACTATGAGCATAACAATGCGTTCTTTAAAATATAACGCCAATACCAAGAAGAGATTTTATTAAACTCAGTAAGACATATAAATATACGATTTTTAAAGTTTTACTTACTTAATAAACATCAAATATAAGATAAAATAATAAATAATAAATTCAGGTAAGTAACTATTTGTTTAAAACTAATAAACAACACGTATTTAACAATATAATACGGTTAGTTTATTGCTCATTGCGTGTAATACTATGACTACTCTACTCGCTGCTAGATGGCGGGACGATACATTTGCAGTAGTGATCACTTTAGTTTGCCTTAAAATTTTTAATTGTAAATAGATTATTAAAAATAAATTAAAGATTTATATTCACTTTTAATAACATATTAAATAATAACAATATGCAAAACTATCATTTCATCATTAAAACTTTAAAGTTTTGCTTAAGTATCTTGTTTTTGAGTATTGAAGTTAAAAACATGGATGAAGTTATATATTTAAGAAGTCATCAGTGATGTAATTGACTAGACATTGAAAAGAGACAGTTACAGTACCTACTTCCCCATTAATCGTAATGAAATATTTTGCTCTTTTCTAAATGTAAACAAAAATCAATTGCAGTTTTGAATAATCATTATAATTCATTGTTGCTTAGTTATATTTAAGTAATCAGCTTCGTCATTTCATCAATTTGAGATAATCCTACCCACATGAATGTTAATACAACATTAGTTCTGCTACTATCTACTAGAGGCGCTGCACAATTGTACTTTATAAAGTAGTATTCAGAATTTTATTTTGATTTAAAGGCGACTCTTTTTACTTGTTAAAGTTTTAAAGTCTCTTAACATATTTTTTTAATAATATCTATACATCTAAATTATACCTACTTACTCTATTTATTCTACTTATACTATAGTTTTTGAGTAAATATGTATTATTTCATATTATGTGACCAAATAAAGCCTAGTGTTGATGTCGCGAGCATTGGTGTTTGGGGTTCAAAACCCAATATGGTGTAAAGCGACCTTTCTCTTTATTTTAATCTTCTTAAGCTTCACTACCTTTTTATTTATGTTATGTAATGATTGTAATAACTCCTTGTGTACAAAAACACTTAATCTTCAGATGATCATTATTTAAATTCTAATATTATAAATAGTTTGAAATGGATAATAATAATAAAAAAGGTAAGTTACAAAAATCTTACGTCATTATTTAAATTAATATTTGTAAGTTACAAAAATTTTAACTAGTCTGTACGTGACTTATACCGCCCTACTCTATTCTGTTTCTTTTCTTCTCTCTACTCTGTGATAGTTTTAAGAAGTGTAACCACCGCTATTATTCCCAGTGCTGTCATCATTACACAGAAACAAACAGGTTATTTAAAAAATTAGTTAATCAAAAGTCTGTTTTTCTGTCATCCTTAACCCGATATCAATAGAAATGAGGAGGATTTGCCTCAATCTGTTATTTACTAATTGCCTCCAGTATCATTAGACACTTTTTACGATATAAATGTGAACAAATTATATACTACCAGCTGAGTAAATCTTGTTTTTATGGAAACTAAATAATTCTCTTCACACAAAATATGTTCCTATTAGGATTGGAATCTCGGAACTTTGACGTAAGTATGAGAAAAATCGTTACCGTTAATCCGACCTTTGGTGTTTCACTGCTTCGCACGTGTGGGGTATATTCGTTTGGAGGGGGCTGCAAGGCTATCTTTGGGACATAGTGAGGCTTTCCATGACAGATCCACCAGAGCAATCGCGGAACTGAGGTCCCGGGTTCGACTCCGGCAGAGTCAATAAAGTAAAAGAAATTATCAATATTGGCTTGGATCTGGGTGTCGACGACCGTTTGGTGAAATGTTAGCGATCCTGCCTTTCGCACCGACGGTCCCGGCTTCGAGTCCCAGAAGCCGCAGATGAGCAGATGTTTGTTTAAATCCAGTACACTTTATTAATGCGTATTAGTAAGGCGTTACGCACTCGAGCCCTGTGAAAATATCAACGCTGCTGAGAAGGATCCCTGTGTTATCTGCTGAGGTTCTGGGTGACCTTTGGTATAATTTGTGATCGTTTTGTATGATAAGTTTTGATTTGATTAGTTAGAAAACATTAGGGAGGAGAAGAGGGGTTTGGTCCTTGCTGTCGTTAGCAGCGTATTAATGTGCCTTCAGAATGAGGAGCTCAAAATAGTAAAATTTTTTGGTCTACTTTCCGATGAACAGCTCTGTTACCGCATTAATAGGCCGAATCTGATAACGGTTACTCATAAACGAAATATCTACGTGCCCAATAGATAAACTAACATTTCGCAGTACATCTAATAACTTCAAAACTCTGATTAACTTTCTCGTACGTAGAGAGCAACAACCGATCACGTTCCGATCCACCAATTAACCGACCATGATAGTCAAAACTTTAATAAGATGTCAATATGTCAAAATATTGTTATCAACGTATTACAGACGAGAGATTATCTTGTGTTATTCACAGAATCCATTGTTTCTGTAATTGGTTGCGTCGGTTTGTAAGGCAGTGTATGTTATCAGCTTCTCGTTAGGGGCTATTGTGAAAAACAGGTTTTTAAACGGCACGGAAAAGGACGAGCGCTTTGATGCGTTCGCAGATTAAAAAGTAATTTTTGCTCACCTTTATGACTTTTTTTAATAGAAGTTATTTATACTTTTTGGTATTATTTTTGGAGAATGGCAATTATTAACTTCTATTTATTAATTCTTCCTTTATTAAATTTTGTTAGTAGAGTTACTGTTTGTTAAGTATTTATGATCGTAATATGAAGTGATGATGAGTACAGAAGGTGGATTGTAATTTTTGAAATATAAAAACGATGCTTTTTGAGTTCATATTTGTATGATAGACTTTATTATAAATGGAAAAAGGTTTAAATTAAAAAAAAAACTCAAACGCGATAATAGCGTTCGCATATTTGAAAACTTTCACTCCGTTCTCTGATTAATATATTCGTTATATGTTATTATATATTATGAATATTGTTTCGGAACCATGATGGTTAAAGCCCCACGGAGTTCTTGAGAGAAAGAGAAAAAGTCCATAATAGAAGGCGCGTTTTGTTTCACTTCGCTTGTTTACGGACAATTATTCTTTAATAATCCACCTTTTTTTTTCAAATAAATATTCAGTGAACCACATTTTTTAATGACGATAAAAAACTTATACGTTTCGTTTCACTTTCGCACCTTAGGAACCTGTGTTTAGTTTTTCTGAAATTGAATTATAAACACGAAAAAGTATAACGATATAGTATATTTTTATAGATCTTTACTCCAACGTATAAGCTAGCAAACTTAAGAAAAAGTTAATTGTTTAGCGCCATTTAAATTAATTTGCTTTTACTTGTGTATTTCAATGCAATGACTTCTTTGATTTGTTTTTACTTTGCCTAACATTTGATTTAATGTGTTTATTAATAATTATGAATTTTGTGTATGTTTATGAGCTTAATGGAAATAAATGGTTTTTATTGTATTTGAAAAAAATATGAAAAAAATATTTATTCAGTGTCTTTTGAATACATATCATAACGAGTGGCTGGGGTCCTCTTTTGAGTAAAAAGCTGTGTTAGAGGGCCCTGCTCCTTCTAAAATAACAAAAGATATATGTTGTTTACCTAAACAGAACTTAAATGAACTAGGAATATAACCATTTCTTATTTAATGAATGAATGAATATAAACAAACAAATTGTGTGGCGACTGTTTATGTACAATGATTGTAAATTTTGTGCTGAGTTCTAGATATAGTGGTGTAAATTATATTGGATAGTTCGCTTGAATGTGGTAGAGAAGAGTGTGCCTGTGTGCATGTGTGTGCGCACGATGTGTACGCATGTGTACGATGAGTTATAAAAGGTGTTTGACAATGACTTGATTGCATTTTATGTTATGTGTATAACTGCGTCTAAAACACGGCAAGAGATACGTAATTTAATTATAATTTATTTATGCTTTACTTTGTTCTTTTATATTCCATTTTTTTGTATTTTTTAATATTTATTTCAATAATCTTAGTTTACAACATACGCACAAAGTAAATCCACTATTTTTGTTTAGAAAACTGACCAATCATAGCGTTAAAAGAAAAGCTAACATTAAATACTTTAATTACAACTGTTTTTTATTTCCGGCGGTATGTTACTATTGTTATACGTCGGTATAATATCCATTTTTGTATATATTTATTTAAAAGGAGTTGTCACCTTAAACAAAATAATTACGATCAAAAACGCAAAAAAAGATATAAGAATTCTCTTTTGTCTATTAGCAGGCATCTGAATAAGCCATCGTGTAGATTGAAGTCTATTGAAGAATCAAATATATGGTGGAACTGAATTTTATGGTTTATTGTGTTTTGAGTAAAACTATATTGTTTCCTCAGTCTATATAAATAAAAGTAAAAGGAATTTACCAGCTGAGATGTAGGATGATACGAAAGAAAAGTTTTGAAAATTTGGTTGGGTAATATCAAAGCTCGTTTTTAGGGTTCCGTACCCAAAGGGTAAAAACGGGACCCTATTACTAAGGCTTCGCTGTCTGTCCGTCCGTCTGTCTGTCACCAGGCTGTATCTCAAGAACCGCTATAGCTAGACAGATGAAATTTTCACTAATTATATATTTCTGTTGCCGCTATAACAACGAATACTAAAAACAAAATAAAATAAATACTTAAGGGGGGTCCCATACAACAAATGTGATTTTTTTGCTCGATATCAATAATGGCAACAGGTAGGCACTTGAAATATTCACAAAATACTGAGTTGTATTTTCACTTTAATAATGAATAATAAAAATAAAATAAGTATTTAAGGGTGGCTCCCATACAACAAACGTATTTTTTTTTCTTAACTAAAAGCTTTCATATTTTACCATAGCTTTATGCACCTGTGTTTACCTTGAGAGCTAATGGAAATCCATTATATGACTGTTTTATATCCTCCGACTACATTCTGCCCCTCCTATAATTGCTCTATAATGAGAGCCAACATACATATATATATACAATACAATATACAATACAATATACAATACAATATACAATACAATATACAATACAATATACAATACAATATACAATACAATATACAATACAATATACAATACAATATACAATACAATATACAATACAATATACAATACAATATACAATACAATACAAAAACACTTTATTGATTACACCACAAAAACAGAAGGATACACAAACACAGATAATTGCTTAAATCTAGCGTGTAACAATCGGCGGCCTTATCGCTAAAAGCGATCTCTTCCAGACAACCTTAGGATGGAGAGGATAATAAGGAAGCTATAGCTATGGCGGTGTAACTTAAAAAGGAAATAATTAAGGTGATATACTAATATTGAAAACAATAACGAACAAACAAAACTTTAATATAAATAAACGTGCATAAAAATATATACATACTATAAATATAAATGATAATATATATTCATTGTATAATATACATACATAAACGGTATACATATATTAATAGCTTTAAGTTTTTATAATTAACCAATAATAACTATCGCTTTGTAGCTCTTCAGATTTAATAATTTCGATTTTTATTAACCATCTCAGATTTAAAACTTTTTCGCTGCTGTAAAAATAAATACCTGAAAGGTTTAAATTATTATTTTATGAAAGCCGGATCAGAAACTGTAACCGTTAGACCGCCGAGGGTTTATTTTATAAAATGCTCTTTATTCAACATGAGCATCAGTTACGTTCGCACGTTTTTAACAGGTTTTTATTAACTTCACCTGTAAGTCTGTAAATTTGTTTGTAATGGAATCTACTAAGATTTTTATCCACTTCAAAGTGCTTTGTACAACATTGTTTTTACACTAACTCTGCATGTCGAAATGAACATTGTAAATTCATAAATAAATAAAAAATATACAACATTCGATATCGGTCACCCCACGCTTTTCTTACAATGAAGTTAATTTTTTCGTTAATTATTTAATTGTTATTTCGGTTTACCATAATAATTTGTTTTTTTAAGTTTTAACTAGCGGCCCGTGAACAAAATTCTTGAATTTTTTTCTATTATTAAATATTTTTCCGTTAGCGCCATCTAGCATCCGGTAGACGAACTACTTGCGGTTAACGCGTTGCTATGGTAACGTTAATTGATACAATGGAAAAAGAACGGACAGAGAAACACACAAACCACTGTGATCTTAGATTATAGACTAGCGGCCCGTCCCGGTTTGGCACGGGTGGACAAAATTCTTCAAATTTTTTCTATTATTAAATATTTTTCCGTTAGCGGTATCTAGCGTCCGGTAGACGAACTACTTGCGGCTAACGGGTTGCTATGGTAACGTTATTGATACAATGGAAAAAGAGCGGAAAAGAACGGACAGACAAACACACAAACAACTGTGATCTTAGATTATAGATTAAGTATATTTGTGTAAATTACACATTGTAATGTTGTAACTATAATTATAGTAAATATAGTATGATGACATGCGCAGTAGTGAATAATGTACCTAAACTTGCTACTGCGCATGTCACGTGATATCAAAATCAGGTTCAACCTATAAGCCGGGAACTATACCGTTTTTATTGTTATAATGCTATTGTTAACCGTTGATGAGATTTTAATCTCTCACATAATATTCAACATATTTAAATAAATGAATACATAATAATAATAAAGTAGTTATAACCAACTGAAGTTTTTAATAGATTTCCTGTTATGAGTTTTATTTTTGTAACTTGTATTGATATGTCACGTTTATTTTTTATACAAAGGAGAAAACAAAATAAAGCAACACATCATAAAACTTAAAGAAAAAGTATCGATACTTAATCGAGATATCGATTTAAATCGGACAATAGACAGGATGTGGTCGTCGCGTTTGAACGCGCATGAGACTTAAGTTGGCTTACAAGATATACTTTAGAAAGTTTTAATAACCCTTGCTGCTATGATGTTAAGGTTCAAAAACTGAAGTAGAGGGTAAGGGCGTAGGCAAGTATAATGTTGTGAGGTCGCGTGCGTGCAAATCGATTATCGAGAGGATTAACGATAGATGTGATTTTAGATCGCAAGATTTATGTTAAGATAAATGATTGGAGCAGTGATTAATGTTTTTAATGTCGATGTGAAATATAATTATAATTATTAAACGATGGTAGTGTGCTTGTAATTATAGCTAATTATTTAGATGGCAGTTCTGCTAGTCTTGCTAAAATGTGATTATGATAGCGGCATTTCTATTGAATTAAAATATAACTCTTCAACCATGTGAAATATCTAAACGATTAAAAATACATGTTAATGATGTCATCACCGGTATTTAAGTATGCATAATATTTATTAAATGAGAGGGAACTATCGCTTTTTAATTATCTTTTTCCGTCTATTAATTTGGCTCGGAATTTAAAATAGATGACACTGCACAGAAAACTGGTCATAACCTACCATTCTGAGTTAATATTACAGAAGTAAAGAAGCTCGATATAATAAAAAAATGTTATTCTTCAGATGGACGGCCTTTGCGATAACCTCTGCAGTCATAGACAGAACGCGCTTATAACATAAAGGTTGTTCGGTTGTCTTTTATTGATTTCAGATTGATTGATCTTACGACGAGTGCCCGTGCGTTTTATAGTTTATTGATTAGATTGGAAAACTACCTATGGATATATACTTAGAACGCTTAATCTATCTGTGAAAATATGCAAAAGGGTATTTATTTATTCTGAAATAATGATAAAATAATGAATTTTAATTAGATTCGTATATCAAGCCTAATGTCGAAAGCTTTAAAACCACACTTTAATACAATAAAGGATTAGTGTTTGCTAGCAGTTTACAATCTTTACTTGTTATTTATTACCCCGTAATAAAGTAAACACGGTACAATTTCTACGTATCTTCGAACCGATCGCCGGTTCACGCTCTCGTTGCAGCACAATTTCCCAAACCAATCGTTCCCACGGCATCTGCACATCACTACTTGGCCATCATTCTTCGTCAACTATTGCCTTAAATGTAATCCGTTTAAAAACAAACCTTATGTCATTAATGTCAAAATTTAAATTTATTCGACAACGATTGGTTTTAAAGATGCGTTCAGTTCTGCTGTTGTTCGAATTTTAAAAGATGTTTTCGTGGTTGTTGCTGCTTTAATTTATTCCTTGTGATTTTTAGTCTTTAGTGCGACTTTAGCTTGGCAGAATAGTGGCAGCTGAGCCCGTTTCAGCGTAGCGAATGTATGTAATACAGTATTCAAATATTTCGTGAATCATGCGCATTCGTGTGTATAATTACGTTTTTACCCGAGCTTAGCTCATTGAGCAGGGTTGTACAATGCTTACTAGATTTGTTTATATTCTTTTGATAAACTTTAAGTTGACTACGTAGCTGCTATTTACGACAATTTAATATTTTTTTAATATTTTTCAATCCTTTTATTTTTTTTTGCTTCTGATACAGTTTTTATGTTATGTATTATCTTTAGCATCGCAACCCTCCAATATTTTATCTTGTATAACGCTAACAGATACTTCGAAGAACAAAGGAATATGAATTATTGAATTGTATATTTCTTTTGAATGATTGATTCATATTGTATCAACCCTAAATAATAACGGGCCTTGCGTAGCTCGGTAGCGGATTTGCATTCGGCCAGTATCACGCCGCGACTGATCTGTGACCCTTTTTAATGGACTTGAATTTTTAAATTTCAAACAGCGTTTCGAATGGAATGTTCTAAATTTAAATTCTTATGAAATCATGTCGCAGACTGAATCGTTGCAATTATGTATTTCTTGTTTTTCAATTTACATTTTTAGAATCTTATGTGGTTTACACTAATAAGCCCACATGTGATCGCATTGGTCTTATTCAGTTGTTATGTACATGTAATTACACCTCTTTTCACCAAATATTTAAACTATTCTAAATTTAAACTTCACTTAAGACATTCCTTACTTTAAAGAAGCTATCAAATGTCATAGTTTGTAAATCACATGGGTCCTTTTCAAACATTTCAGGAATAGTTTAACTCATCCCTGTATTAAAATTGTTTTTAAGTATTTTGTGTAAAATATCTTTCTATGAGAGTAAAGTTACATTTCAGTTTCTATTATCGGCTATGATGTACTTTTTAAAGTGCAAAAATTTGTGTAATACAAATTTTTGCACTTTAAAAAGTCATAGCTGGGTGTGAGTTAAATCTATCAAGTTTCTTTTTTATCTAAGAATCTTTTATGTAAGAATAATGGACTACGACATTATTATCTCACTATATTAGTCGACTGACTAAAGATGATTTCTCAGTAATTATAATGACCTAGCTTTAAACAACCGTTGTTGACCATCATCATCATCATCATTAGATATTTTCTTAATATTCGTAAAATGATTTTTTTTTTGCGAATCGACTGTCTTGTTAATTGAACTTAATTTAATTTTAATCCAGTTTTTTGAAGTGGATTTTGAGCGATTATAACAGATTTGTTAAGTTTTCAAATCCAATCTATATTTTGATATTGAATTACTTTTTAGTAACACGAATTAATTTTTATATTATCATCCATAGGGTTTTAGTTTTAGAGTATAGACTCTTTAAAAAATACTCTTATCTCAAGCTTCAGGCGGGACACAAACCTATAAACTCTTATACCATTGTAAAAGGAAATTAAGGATTCAAATGACACCTGATACATGTAATTTTTATTAAGTAAAAGTTGCTGTTTTTGCTATCTAGAATTCTACTAAAAATCCTTTGAGATAATTAAAAGTTAAAATAAGGAATACATGTAATAAAAGTAATAGAAGATACATATTTGAACCATTTGGGATAAAACAATGGGTACATAAGGTCCTGGGCCCCACCGATAAACCAAGCCCCTTAAAAAAACTTATCGAGTGGTCATGTGATCGCAAAGCTGGCACATGGTACAAACCATGTCCAAAGAATAAATTTGGTAGGAATACGTGCTATACAACGAGGAAACGCTATAAGTCTTCTGAGATTAATATTGTTATTTAGTTATGTTTAGTACGTCAAAGAAAAAAACTCAGATGTTAGATGAAATATTCTTTTCATTCAAACATTTTCGTTGAAATTCTTCAATTGTGCGGATAGCGATAAGATACCCCATCTTCATCCCCTCCCCCGTTCAGATTTATGGAAAGCACTATTAGGACGTAGCAAATAAGATACAAGACGTCTCTCTTGTGATGTTTGATATGCCATCATCTATGATGAATATCAAAAATCATAGCCATAGAGCATTTACGAAATCTTAAAAAAATGCTTCTTTTGATTAATGGAATCTGAGCAATCGACAGATAATTGAGAGATAAGTGACCGATTTAACGCATAAGTCCAAAACTTTGTCGAAAGTGCATATTTTAGATTTACAGAGTATGATGGACAATCTGACGTTAAAACTGTCGAAAAGCGGCTGTCGCGTGCAGGTATGCTAACGGTGAGAAAACTTTAACTGTTGAGAATAACTAAGAAATGCAGAAATTACAAAGAGTATAAATGTAAAATTGTTAACGTGAAAGCAGTACAAAAGAAACCTTCAAAACGCACAGAGCAATTTCGGTGAGGAATTTGAACAAGCCAATATTTTTATTTTAGTGTCCGTAGAATAGCCATCAAACGTCGTAAAAAGAGGCTTATACTGGAGGTGAGCACCATACACCTTGAGATCAAAAAAATTACTGCCGGCCTTTTATTGTGGCAAAAGCTATCTTTGGTAAGTCTTCCATCCAGCAGTGGACATCTTTTGATTTCCGTAAATTAAAAAAAAAATCTACAATAAAAAGAGTTGACGCTTTGTTGGATGCTAAAAAAACAAGTGTAAAACTACGATGGCGCAGTGGTAAAAATGTTCGGACTATGATTTTATATGTGATTGGTGATTGGGGTCAATATATGGTATTTTTGGACACCTATCCGTTGCTTTAACGTTATCTTAGCTGCCGCTATGCCAACGTTATGTACCTCAAAGAGTTATAAATTTGTTTATAGGACTCAATATTCTATCTTATACTGTATGTATGTATGTGTGTATATGTGTGAAGTTTATTTATAAATACGTGTTATTTATTCAGTGTTATTGTGTGCGTGCTTAATAATTGTTGTCATTGGGTAGGCGTGGTTCAGTCGGTACAGAAGATTGGCTGTTTACGACCGTAGCTGTAACATGTTACGGCTTATTAAAGAACCCATTCATATTTAAACATAACCGATATTTAAAAAAGTTGAGGAGAAGTTCTATAGCGCAGTACTATTTCATTTTACGAAGTACATAAGAACTCTATTAATAACAAGATTAATTAAAACATACCTATAAGTCTAAAGCTAAGTAAGCATTGTACGGTCTCTGTTATGGATATTAAAGTGACGTATAGACATACATAAATTTATAATCTAAAAACACAAATTTGTTGTTTGTGTGTTTGTCTATCCTGTGTTGAATGCTTGTATTCACCACACAAACCCCACTCGGCAAAACTGGTCGTCAAACTAATGAAAACTAAAGTCATGCAAATCTATGAAAGTTAGAAAGAATTTATGTGCGCGATCATCCCTCAGAAATAAATAGTTACAGGTCTATTGAGACCAATAGTGCCCTTTTTTTAGTCACGTTTTGGTTATGAAATTACGTTCTAATGTCATTAATTCATAGTACTCTATGATACACGTGCAGTCTGTTAATAATAAAAAAATGGTTGTCTGTAAAGACAGTTTACGGACGAAAATTTTACGCGATAGCGTCATAAGAAAAAATTGATGAAAAATTGCATACTTTTATGAATTGAATTATTATCACTGAATTATCTTATTTTGTATAATACCAAAAAAGGAGTTAATTGAAATTTTTTTTTCCGATAAATTAACATTAAGTTGTTGTAATAAACAATGGAAACCACATTAACTTTTCACTTCATGAAGTGGAAGAGAGATGGATGTGCCACAAGTCGAACGCTTAGGCCGATTGTGCCTCTCTGTCGCTTGTTTCGCTTGCAGCGGCTGCATGCCTTCGTGCCGGTGTTCATCGATTTATAAGACGTTATCACGTCAAAAGTTTTTTATTTATAATGGAGATAAGAGTTAAATATACCAAAAAGTCTGAGATAAAATACTTCATAAGTTTTAAACAACGAAGAAATGCAGGATTGGCCGAAAAGAACACAGTGACGACGAGCAGATTTGACGCAATGTCTTACTGAAAGTAACTCAATGATAACCTGAAACACGCTTGCGAAGTTTAACTATTTTTAGATAGATACTTCAGAAAATTATTTTCTTTATATAAGTCAATTGTATTGCTTTTTCCCACTTACAGCATTAGGTATTAATGTCTATTTATAATGTGTAACTATTTTCCGGCAATCCACTAAAAGTCATATATTAAGATTTGTCTGCAACAGACATATGTCCTGATTTATATCCGATTCAGCCCCCACACGATGGTTGACCGATTTCGATAAAATGCCACATTACAAACATAACTTTACAGTTAATATCTATAGTTGTTACCTGATAAAGAACCTTATTTCCTATTATAGAAAGGCTGAAATTAAAAACAAATCGTATTTAAGCTTTATTGGTCATTCATATGCAAAATGCATTGCAGAAAATACCAATCGAACAAATAGTACCTTATGCTTTGTTGATTTATAGCATAAGACGCAATCTAGGACAACGACAAGAGAAACATATTGCTCAATATAACCAAGATGGCTGCCTCGATCTTGTGTGAATGGCAGAATTTTGTAGGCTTGTTAGAGTTTGTCGTTACATTTTGCCGTGTTGATAAAGTTGATATACTGAGAACAGAGGTGTTGGAAAATACACGATGAATCAGTTAGGGTGGAGACACACGGCGTACGGCGGACAGTCGCTAAGTTCCAAGAAATATTCTCCAAATATATTTCCTATGTTTTTAAACTCATTTACAGAAGTTACAGAAAATATATTAGTCGTGTCTATAATAATTACATTATACGATTTATATTTTAATGTGAAAATAAGTCCGCCTGCTTGTTACGTGTACACGGCGAAACAGTTGAATCGACTTGATAAAATTAGGTGTTAATATTTTATTATTATTCTAACACCTGAGGAAGACCGTCTCTTTCTTTGCCGTGAGAAGAATGATAAGTTTCCTTGTTATTGAAGTATGTGGAGGGTATGTTTCCGACCTCATTTATGTATTTGAGAAGTTCCTTTACATTATGAGATGTATATAGGGCATCTTGCTTTGTGTATATAATAACTGAACCTGAGTGAAGTCACGGTAAGAATATGGTCCCTGTATATTATTGCAATGTTGAGGGATAATTACTTAAAACAAATACTTGTTGACTTTGTTGTAATCAACGAAATTATGATATCATAACACTACTATTAATGTGATAACAGAATTAGTTGGTTTTGTTTTTGTGAAAAAGAATGTCGTTACTTTTGTTATAGCTGACGAGTTTCTTGCGCCCATTCTTCTTGTCAGTTAAAATAAGACCTGAATGGGTAGTAGGTAAAAATTTCGTTATTATGTAACGAAATAATAACGAAAGAAAATCATTAGGAGCATTTTCTGAAATTCGGTTGTAGGTCATATTTACCAAATTCTAGACCTATACCTATATACAATTTAAAATAAATTAAATAATATTTAAATTTAAATCTGAATTAGTTATATATGTGATACTTTTTTAAATATGCAAATTTAATAAAACAAATAATTTTGCACGAAGGATCTTGTTGTTACTAAAACAAATATAAAAATATTTGTAAGAAAAACAAAATTTCCCTATAAATCGACTCTATTTTTTATATTCACCTAGTATATTACTAGCGATCGCCTAATGTGGTACAAATCTTTATTCATTTTTGTTAGTCATTTATCTACTGGATATTTTACAAGTTGATCATCATGTCATTCTACTTTGACAAAATCATATTCCCAAATGGAAACCAATTAACGAACTGGCCGGGAACAACTGAACTAATCCTGCCCAACTCGCCAACAAGTATCGATAATCCCACAATCGATACATCGGTCTGGCGAATTATAGAATCGAATAGAATATATTAATACGTGAGAACTGTTAGAGTTAGTTTGGAGATGTCTGCTGTTCTAAATCAGTGCAACAATGCGGCTCTCGCTGCTCTGATTTGCTGGTAGGTGGACGTTGGATTTGTGTGGATAAGACGTAGACCTTTTCGAAAGTATAGATAGGGGATAGAGTGGTGATATTCTTGTCTATTGCAATGTGAAAACACAATTATTGTAACATACTGATAATAGTAACGCAGGTTTTGAATCCACTATTTACTTTGTTAATTTATGGTAAAGAACTACCCGATTTGCCTTAATTACTGCCAGTGAACTACGTAATCCATTACGTAGCTAATTAGTAAGCAAATTTAAACATGGTTTTGGGGATTAAATATATGTTTTTGTAGGCTTTTAACTGCATGATTTTTATATCCAACGAAATTGTTACTTGAGAAAAAAAACTTTTTGGGTATGCTGAGAGTCTAATAATAAAAAAAACCGGGAAATAATATAGATACAAAGGTTTTATGACTATTAATTAACGGTCCAGCCATTTCAGAGATTAGCCGGAACAAGCAGACAGACAGACAAAAATTGTAAAAAATGTTATTTTGGTGTATGTACCGTACATATATTCACATGCATGTAGTAAAAACGGTTATTTCAATATTACAAACAATTTCAATTATATTTATATGTATAGTATTTATATGTATATACAAAAGCTTAAGTATAGCTTAAGTACAGATGGTTTGCAATAGTCATAGAAATAATGGCTTATCCACACTAAGCTGTTGCGAGCGGAGATGCGCGGACGGTAGACATCACAAAGTCCGTTTGGATCGGCTTATCGCTCACTGCGCATTTCCCGCTCCGGCCGCTCCAAGTATGCGTCATTCCGCACACTGCAGTCACTGCACAATGATATATTATATCTCATCTTCGTATCTAGTGGATTGTCTGAAGAAAGGGACTGCAGCCTAAAGTTTGTGACCGGTACAATAGAACGAATAGAACAATGAGAATAGCCGACTATACTTAATAACAATTTAATTTTATAATGAATTTTAATGGCTGTTTTGAAACATTTTGTCAAAAAAGTTGACGACTTGTTTGAACAATGAAAATAAATATTTTGTACAATCAACAGCATATAATCTTTATCATTTTGTTAATGTCCGCATTACTGGTGTATTCACCAACTTTACAGATAAAACTGTAATAGAAAATCGACAATTGTCAACGAGCGGCGGCGGGTGTTGATTTCTGGGTGTAATCGATTGCTGCTGCAATTTAAATGTGACTCGTTGTCTATGACACAAAACTCCAATTTGTGTCTAACATTTTTTGTTTCGTACTAGCTGACCCGGTAACGCGTTGCTATGGTAACGTTATTGATACAATGGAAATAGAGCGGGAAAAAGAGCGGTCGGATAAACACACAAACAACAAATTTGTGTTCTTAGATTGTAGATTGAACGGCTGAGACTATTTGGTATACATAGAGCACACTACAATAACGTCAATAGATTGTCGATCCTTATTGCATAAACGGAGTATCCACCTAAAACGATATATTAAATACCAGTCTTAAGGAACTGAGATATCTTAAAGCTAGGAAAAAAATAGATTATCTACAAGTTTCCAGGCTTAAGAGCCACTCTAACTTAGAGACAAGTCACAATAGATCTTCCAGGTTGGTAATTGAGCTAAATAGCCACAAAACTCACAAACATATAATTCTATACGTCAATACCGAAAATAGTGAACTTCGGTAGGAAATTTCGTAGTTTATTTTTTATTTATTACTATCAAGCCATTCAAACGTTATTCTACTTAAATTAATATTCAATTAGTATAATATTCAGTTACTCTATTTTTTTAAATCTATTGTTGGTAAATCATTTGGGTTAGATAAGGTGTTAATAGTAAAATGTATCCTGATATTTTCTTACTCATTACAGAATTTGGGTTGAAAATTAGTAAATAAGAAAATTAACGTTAGAACAAAAGAAGGTCATATGAAATATGACATTAGATCACATGAAATTAGGTTTTTTAAAGATAAAGTTAAAAATATTTATTTTTTATTCAATACTAGTGGACTGGACAAATGTTTTTTTGTCCGAATGTTTGCATAACAGCTACATATTTTAGTAAAAAATGGAAAAACTTGGAACCCGATCGCAGCTCTATCTACCGAATCCACATAGCAATTTCAGAAACGATAACACTTAATGTATGTTTTGTCATTATTACACCCATTAATTTTTTTAATTTACGTTTCTCACTCCAGTCACGAGTGAATAGGCATCTTCTAGGCAAGCGCGTTACATCCTAGATTGCATCGTTGCTTACCGTCAGGCGAGATAGCGGTCAAGTGCTTTCCTATTCACGATAAAAAAAACTGGTGAACTTTAATAATATTTTAACCTGTTTTCACGTCTTTAATGTTACAGTTATCTGCAGCGCTAAAGCACGTGTTCACTTAGTTATTATTTATCAGAAATCTGTGTTTCGAATTTTGTGCTTTTACGTTAAAAATGTCGGTCTAACTACAAAAAAAAATACTTCTCCTGTTTCATCTTCCTTGAGGTAATATTTCCAGAAACGACAAGACATTTTTTATGAATACTTAGTTTTACACATATAAATCAAAAAAGATTATTGGTAATCCACCCGACCGATTTCGGCCGACCGAACGGCCGATTATCCCCGACCGATCGGCAGACCAATTTTTTTTTCTAAAATCGGCAGTTTAAACGCCCGACAGAACGATCAATCGGGTATTTTTTGGTCGGCCGTTCGATCGAGCCGAATCGGCCGTTTTAGTCTGCCGTTCGGTCGGGTGTTTGAACTGCCGATTTTATAAAATAAGTTGGTCTGCCGATCGGTCGGCAGTATTCGGCAGGAACCGGCCGATTGAGTCGGCAGAAATCGGCCGATATCGGTCGGGTGGATGACCTACAATAATTAAAAAATGGTGGAGTTTTCACATAAAATTTCAACGTCTTTTTGTTTTTAAAATATTCAAATTAGCAAGCATTTTTATAAGTGTCTCTCCACCCTCCAAATTTTAGGTCTCTAGGTAAGGCAGTAAAAGCTGTTCATTGTCAATTAATCACTTAGAACAAAGCCATATATTACGACGCGTATATACTGTAATGTTTTTGAAAGTAGAACTTTCAAAAACATTACAATAACTTTATATTAAGATGTGAAATTATAGAATACGTTACAGTTTATTGCAGACTGACAGTATGAAATACACACATCGTTGCTTAAACAAATTACACTAGTACCCTCAACTATATAGACTCTACCTCACATTATTCCATAAAAATTAATACTAACACTAAATACGAGTTCCTAAATGTACAACATGACAATATGTTAATTAAACGTCAAAAATGATACCATGGCTTCATACAATTTTCAAGGTTTCTTTGGGTGATCATAAAAAACACTACCTGGAAATATGGCAAACGTCTTTGATATACCGAATCGTTTAACTTAATTCAATTCAACAGTTGTTACGAAACCTTCGGTGCGTGTATCAGATTCTTTCTTCCCATTTTTTCATATAAAATTATCATCACATCATAAAATATAACTTTATTTTTTATCAACAACCAAACATTATGGTGTCCAGACAAAAAGCTTTCTACCGCCCGATTTCTACCAATTGGTGGATGATTTTGAAAATATTTCGTTCTAATTAACTCTCTATTGATAATGAAAAAATGAGAAATGTTTATTTCAATTACAAACCATTGCGTTACAATAACAGAGTTTTCGCAAAAATCCAGTTAGATTATCCTTCGCCGTATATAGAAATAAATCATTGTTATAACACAGGATATTATATGTATTTGAACCCGGAAGGTTAAGGGCACCTGTCCATTGAACTCTGTTGACCATCAAATCTAATAGCACTATACCGACGCGCTTAAACGTTACACTCGCAAACTTCCATTCGTGTCAGACGTTTAGCATTAAATATATGTTTTACCACCTTATAAAGATTGCGCCCGAGATCCAAGCCCCGGGCATGCGGCACGAAGCACTCGCATCGCCTACGACAGTTCGGCCTTTATAGACCCAGAGACAGGAACAAAAGCCCGTGATAAAATCATTCCCATTTTCCTTTAAAACACAGATTTATGTAGGAGTTAAACAACAAAAAGAATGGTTATTATGCATAACAACGATTAAACAAAAAAATAACAATGATAAATTAATACTGCGGTCTACCACCCTTTCGTGGTTGCTATTATTACCTGTCGTACCAAGCGCTTCTTAACATCTTTCAAAATGCTCACAGCAAAGGAGTGGAACTTCCTCCCTGCGTCTGTATTTCTGAGTACTATAAGTACTCAAAATTACAGACGCGGTATTTCTGAGTACTTATAATCCGTCCGTTTTCAAGGCCAGGTTGAATAAGCACCTTCTGGATTAGCTCGTTCCATCGTCGATTCTGCCTTGGCTTCGTAGCTTGATTGGGATCAAGAGCAAACCCATTCTAAGATTTTTTTTTTATAAAAACACCCATCTTAAAAAAGAAAAAGTGAACTTTTAAAAAGTTAATATGCGTCTATGACCTTGATGATGATCAATGATGACCGTGAATTAGCAAAAACGATTTTTATAAAACAAGTGTTAGAAGCACCACAAAAAACTTACTTCTAAATAAATTTGCACCAAAATCGGTTCACTCGTTTAAGAGCTACGGTGCTACAGACAGACACACACAAAGCGGCCAAACTTATAACACCCTTCTATTTGCGTTTGGGGGAAAAATTCTTTTAATTTTGCCTGTTGTCCTGATATGTAGATTTATTTAATTAAGTTTTATTAATAAATTAATGCAATATGGTTTATGGTATAATGAACTAATAGTTTTTGTGGAAGTTTCAGCATTTTATCAATTCGGAAACTGAACGTCAGTAGTTGTTGCTTGTTTTAAAAACGTAGCGAGCGATGTACGAGTGGAGAGTTAAAAAAAATACTATTAAGTATTATAGCCGATATATGTATTGACAATATAAGACTTTGAGATGGGATAGATTTTTTATTACCAAAACAATTAGCAATTTTCTATTAAATGAAAATAACCCCTTGTTCAACTCGTTTATATTATGTCAAAACTAAGTAAAGAAAATATTTTTTATCAAACAAATGTCAGTTTAGAACCGAACATATTAAGGTTGGAATCTGTCTCTTTCTATTTTTTTAATGACGTAATGGGAGAGGTATAGTTTCAGTGCCCGGGTCCAGTATGGTCGCATACGTGTGCGTCAGCGAAGTGCCCGCGGCGCGTGTGTGCCGTGACGGCCGCAGCCGTGACTAGCGCGCGGAATGTTTATTGGATGCGCCGGGCTCGTAGCGAGGGATTAGGGACAACTAGGGTTGCTAGAAAGTCAGATGTAACAATTACATCACAACAAAATCACGTTGGATTATGACTTGTTATGAATTTGTTTTTATTAGTTTTTTAATGAAATTAAAATAAGAAAGTATGTAATGTTTGGTTGATATTTTTGTTTTATAATCAATATTGTTATTTTTATTTTGCATTTTTTATTTTATGTCAAGTTTGCATATTAATAAAAAGTAAAATTAGAAGATAAAATGCTTAATAAAAGAGCTTTAACAATGTGTACATAAAACATCAACAGCTACGCTTTGTCTTCGTAAGACTTGTCAGGATTTTTTAAACAGGTACTTTCGTCTCGCGTCCATGTGTCAAGCAAGACTCGAACGCTCCAGAGCAATTGCTTTTCCGACTGAGCTACCGACCGACCAGTTGACTTTTATCTTCTATAAAAAATCTTAAGATATAAATACGAATAGTTTCTTTGATACTTATAAAAGTATTACATTCGATGTTGTAGGTTTCATTGTAGTATTTCTTTTTACTTACAAAAACACGAGGAGATAGCTATGATATCCAGCTTAAGAAACTTTGGAAAAAAATCCAAGTGTCCGTCAAAGCTTCGGCAGCACAAATGGAAGAGCTTATGGGTTTGGCGACCGCCGGAAACTCAAGACAAGTTAATATTTTTCTAGTAAAAATATTTTAGTGTAACCTCGATTCTATTTCCCCTACCTCGTGGGGCTGTGAATCAGAAGAAAGGCATGGTCCTGTTTGCTCTTGCGATAGTCCTTCTCGCGTCGTATTTCTCATACATGAGGGTAGTGACCACCATCGCTTAGGAGTCTTTCTTTGATGATGTACCCCCATCTTGCCCTTGCGTTGTACACTGAACTATTGAGAGTGGTCCTAATCTGATCGGATCAGCGCATTGGTCTGCGACCTCGTGACTCTTTGCCGTGCCATTACACGTCCGTCCTGATACGTAACACGTTTATAAAGTAACTTCGAACAGCTTTACAGTCTTCTCAATATACAATTTGCCTTTTGAATTAAACTGTTAACTGTTTGACTTATGATTTTATTTGTATTGTAATAAAGTATCTTTCTATTCCCTCTTTTCAGTTATACTAGTAGTAGTTACGCGCTGAATGCAGCTGCTATAGCTGCTGCTATAAGAATCATCTTCCATCATCACACTATTTTTCAAATTACTCCCGCATCGCTGTCTCGTGCTGTCGGTATTTTGTAAAGTGTTCCAGTACACGATCTATCTTTCTACTGATTTTTAAACCATCTCAATGCACACATCCGAAAAACGCAGGAAAAACTGCTCTTTAGTAAATGTCTTGACAATGGATAATTGGCTGTAGGTGTTGAGTTAGTCACAAAATAAGTGATAAAAGCTGGCAAAAAAATCGATCGTGGGCCACAATGCCTTTTATAAAGGTCTACGGGTCCGTATTGGGTTGCAAAAATTTAAAAAGCATAGAACGCTTACTAATAATTTGGATAATTTGAACTAGCTTGTTGGCTGGTGATGAATTAAAAACACCTAACCTAACCTCAAAGGTATGACAATTTATACCGTTTCATTAATATGCCAAGTGACTATACGTCAATTGAAATTATGCTTTTAGAATGGCTTCCAAACTCTAATGATTTTGAAATTACTACCACCTACTGAATAAATGAAAATAAATAGGACATTTGATATAGTGTAGTTTCTGTAAACGCCACTTTACATATAAACTTAATCGTAATGGAGCACATCCATTGAATTACAGTAAGTTACGAATTATTATGCGAAAGCCAATCTTCGGAGACTGATTTCAAAGAGGCATCCCTGTGATAGATACGTCCATGTTTGCCGCCCGGTTTAACACTTTAATGCGCGGTACACACAATCAGATATTTGTTTTAAATTATGGTAATAAAATGTCGGTGAGAGTCACGAACGGGTGAGGTGCGCGTGCGCGCGATGCGCGAATTGGATCGGAATTGGTATAAACTACCACCGGTGTAGAATTACTTGGTGTGTGTGACATAGATGTGTTCCTTCGTAATAGGTGAAATAATTCTGTGCTTTGGAAGGGAAGTTAAACTATATTTGATTGAATAAGGCATTACTTGGCGGAAGTCCATATCTGAGCACTAGTGCTCGATATTGCACGGCCTAATAGCTCCTGACGATGCTCCGTGTAGGGGCGAAGCACGTGTAGAGTGGTTGGTAAAGGTGTAAGGTGTATCGGTGTCTGCGATTCTGCATTTATTTGCGGGCGGGCGGTGCATTTTACTCGTTTTTTGGGGAAGTAGGCTACATAATTTTGTGTTATTAATCTAATTAAACCGTTATCTCAGCTACATTTACATCATTTCGCGCCCATATTTCGTTGGAGTCCGCGGGGTTAGTTATATCTCATTCTTTCTACGGTTTTTTATCACAGGGAAATTCTGTACTCAGGTAAGGGAACATTAATAGATGTATGCGTATATTTATTTCTTACACTTCCGCGCGTCATTACAGATTTAAATAAAACTACACGTACCGGATTAAGGTCGCGCTTAAGTTTGTTTTAAATCCTGACGAGTCTGATCACTTATCTTAGGCTTATGATGATAAATACTGAGCTAGATCACTGCGCCGGCGCCGCTTCAATTGCGTTTTCGATGTCCAAGATTTTAGGCGGGTTAATTACCAGAACTAGAAAATGTAGAAACATTTTTTTCGAATAATATTTTGAGACTAAGTAATTTTGGTTTGAGTTGTGCTTAAATTAGTAGTAGTAATAAAAAAATCAGAAAAATTACATGTGTGTTAGGAAAGCTAAAATGTTGTACAAAATTTCCATTAGGAAAGTAAAATAAGGAGCCGCTCAGCCGGACTAATGCAGAACACTATTTTTTATAATTATTGTTTTAGATTTGCGATAATACTATCGCGATAGTTGTAATAGTCGCTTACTTATGAACTTTTTTTTTATTATTAGCTGATTAAAAGAACTTAACACAAACCAAATCGTGATACAATCTAGACTGTATCACGATTTGGTTTATGTTAACCCATACAAGAAACCAATATAATTTTATTTTTAATTCTTCACAAATTTTTAATGTTTGCTGAATTTGTCCAAGTTTTCATACAATACAACATACATCTTGTTGCTTTCTTCAATTTTTCGTTTATTCCCTGTATATTATTGTAATGTTGAGGGATACTTAATTAAATCAGATACTTGTTGATTTTGTTGTAATCAACGAAATAATGATATCATAACACTATTAGTATTGTCATGACAAAATAATTTTGTTTTTTTTGTGGATTATGATAACGAAGTATTATATTGTAAATGTCGTAACTTATTTTAAGTGCATTTGAATAAAGTTATTTTCATGTCATTACCTTAAAAGCTTAATTATTGACCTGTATAAGACGTGGTTCAAATACAAAAAAATGTCTAATCAACACTTCTAATTTTCAAATTTTCCGGTATTTGGAGTTTGAATATAATAAAATATCAAATTGATTCATGTTTGTATATATAACTATACTTTAATTGTTAAGCATTACTTGTAACTATCTGAACCAATTTGTCAACAAGTATAAATACAGTCTTCAAGAAATATAACAGATTTGCTTTCTGAAATATCAGAGGCAGATAGAAAAATGCTTAAATACAATAGGTTTTTTATCAATTTAACGGCTCTATATCAATAAATGTAGTATATCGATAAGCATTCGATATTAACGATTTTCTAACTTAACCATCGTCTAATGACTGCCCACTAGTCGCTCGAAAATAGAAACTATTACATTAGTAATTCCCAATCTATCGTCTTTAAGCTTCCTAGGAAATGGAACGGTCAGCCGGTGATAAATCTACTGATCGCGGCCTCCCTTCCAGATAATGTATTTCTGTTCGGAGGCCACACTTACTTTGGCAATTTGCGGGAACCTTTGTGCCCTTTAAGATATCTCGTCAGACAATTGTACTATGCCGACCAGTTTGGGGTTGATATTGCAAGAATTGTTAGTGGTGTGACTTGATTAATTTAATGTGCCAATTAATAAAACCGTCGGATGTGAAATTATTTTTGAACGGTTCTAGACGTTCTATCGCTACAGCCTATTCTCAATTGTTTAGATAAGGTAATATAAAGGTATCATACCAAATAGAAGATGTCGTAAAAAATAAGCCATATCAATATAAAAGGTCTGATGTGAGTTGAAGAAGCGAAAGATGTATATAAGGATCATGGAGAGTGGAAATCTGTGATCTCTGCCTTTTTCGTGAAAAAGGCGTGATTGTATATACGTATGTATCATACCAACAACTCCCGGTATTTCCTCTACCAAGAGATGATTGAAAAAGACTAGCTAACCCAGTGACGCGTTGCTATGGTAATCGTATACAATGGAAAAAGAGTGGGAAAAAGAGCGGACAGACATGTTTGTCTTGTTGTAGACAAACAACAAGTTTGTGTTCTTAGATTATAGATTAATAGGATTACACAATCTCATAGATTTTATTTATTTTAAACTATATTTTAACATTGTACAGTTACTTAATCGATACATGGGAAAATATTAGTTAAATAAATATAGTAGTGGTTAACTCATCTCTATGAAGTTTGTTAAACAAAGTTATCCTTCTACGTGATATATCCTCGTCTTCACGAAGGGCTAAGGTCTGAGCCCATTTACAAATCACAAACACTGACCACCCTTCGGACACCCTCTCCCTCCCCTCTCCACACCCCGCACAATTATATACAACCCTCCTGTACCTTTGGAACATTTGAAATATGGAAGGATTCGAACACCCTTTAAGGTGACTCGTAAAGAAAGGATCCATTATTTATTGGGCAGCAGGCCAGTTGGCGATTAAGTTTATTTTTGTATGTAAATGAGGTACAAAATGACTTACGATTCTTCTTCTCATATTCCGTTTTATATGGATTAATGTTTCGAGAAACAGATATTATTTGGAAATATTACATGTTATAACTGCTGACAGTTGTTTGATATTATCGTCTTCTGTACATCATGTTTCTATTTACTTAATATATTTTTATTTATTTATCAAGCAAACAAAAAGCAGATTAACCCTTTTTTCTATTAATCAACGATTTTTTTTGGAACAAAGTTCCTTAAGGGGCCGGAAAAAAACGTCCGTAGCGTTAAACAAAAAGTGTAAGATTTTTATGTATAGTCTATGTGGGATGGCTATACAGTGTCTAATGTATAGTCTACGTGATGACAGTTATTATATATTTTTATATTTTATAAATAAAATAAAGGTGTTAAGATAATTTAGTAAAGAAGTTTCTTTGCGTTTTATCGATAAAAAATCATAATAAAAAATGTATATCACAATAATTATTTTCTTTAGACCTCAAATAGAACTTAAAATTTATATTTTTATAAAACACCGTGCCCACGACACCACACGACTTTTTTTGTCTAGTTACCATTGACGAGCTTTTAGTGTTATCAATGAAAGTGTTTTGGAATAAAATTGGTATTTTGAAATGATAATGCGGTCAAATATTGATCTCTAAACGACCACTAGTAGTAGATTTTAATCTTGTACATGCTTAGACAACACAAAAAAAGTACGCGGTATTAAATAACTGAAAAAAGTTTATCTGAGGAAATAGGAAACTTCTTTTACGGTGAGTCAATAACTTCTACTGTGATTAAAGTAAAAACAACCTAAAAGATTAAAAATACGATCAGACTTAACTAGGTCACTTCCACCCTTTCACTGACCATCACATTTGAATAACTATCGCCAGTTAATTCTTCAGATAAAGACGTCCGCCATGTTGGCTGTGGCCGGTTCCGGCGGATGTCCAACTTGGACGGATATTCAAACTCAACCGGAAGTAGATGGAGTGGCAACATACATTTCAAATTTGGAACGGCTTTTGTTAAGCTTTGTGAGGAGTGGGTATGTTTAGGGGAATCAAGGGATTATAGTTGGAGGATGAAGTATGGAGCTTTTTTAATTAAAATGCAACTTTGCACCTAACATTAAGAATTTTCATAAAGACGTGAAGCAAAAACTAATCAATGTGAGTCATTTTAAATTGATGATAACCTGTACCAATTATTTACACCCAAACTTAGGAAAATCTATTCTATGGCTACTTTAACGAATAATATACAAATATGCATATAATAACTACGAAAAGAGGTATATAGGGTCTAAAACTTATACTCATTAGCAGGATTTGAACCCAGGACCATTGTGTAGTAGGCAAGACGTTGTGTCGTTGCACTAACAGGTCAATGCTAAAAAAATGTTATTAATATTATTTACCATTACTAATTTAATGCCTTATTAGTTATCAAAATTAATGTCGTCTTAATTTCAATGAACTATTTTATGATTATTTTGTAAAACCGCTATTAAAATTGTGTAAACTTCAAACATAACACTAGGTTATACATTTTTTTTATATTTTAAACTGTGGTTTTATCTATTTTAACGATCGTGTACATTGACAAGTACAACAATTGAAAAAAAATATTGTTGGTGAATTTCATGTTTTTAAATTATCAATTGTGACTATATGTTTTTTATTATATATATATAGTTTCTTGTGTTAAATTTGAACTAATGCAATATAATTTATAATAATTTTGATAACTATTGCAACGTCGATATTCAAGTTAACAATCGAAACTACGATTGCTGCTTAAATTGAATAAAGATGTAATTTTTGACTGAAAATGAGCTTTTATGTTGATATTTTATTCAAACACAGTTTATCGTTTCAATATTTATTGAAACGATATAACGAATTATATATGACGACCGTTTGGTGCGACGGTAGCGATCCTGCCTTTCGCACCGGCGGTCCTGGGTTAGAATCCCGGAAGGGGCAGATGTTTTTATGATGAATACGAGCATTTGTACCCGAGTCATGGATATATATATATTTCTATGAATATTACTCATTTATGTATGATATATGTAAGTCTATCCGTTACCCTAGTATCCATAACACAAGCCTTAAAGAGCTTGCTATGAGATAGGTTGATTGGTGTGAATGTGGAAAATATTTATTATTTATTATATTCTTGATTAAATTTGTTCATTTGTAAGAGATAAAACGACGAAAGTTAATTTGATCCATGATGCGATTCCAATAAACCTTCAAAGAATTAAAATTCAAATTAAAATAAACAGTTCAATATTTTTTCTTGTAAGAATAGAATAATTAAACGCAAGAACTACGATTGGCTTGATTTGCAGCATGAAGCTTTGTCATTAGCTTATTTCAAATAATTTAAGTGTTTGAGCACAATACTTCCCTATGGTTGAAACAACCGTATGGGCCATAATTCACTATGCAGGGTATTGATTTATTTCCATTATTAGAAAAATAACAAATGTGTCGTGCTTATCGTAGGTTGTGTTCCTGAACTGTAGATTTTTCAGATCTGTAACCAACAAAGCAAAGCTGATGATGATGAGGTCATAGAAAAATTGCATGAATAATAGTTTTACCTCTTTCTTCAGATTGCCGGATATTTTTGTCAGGTATTCGTTGCTTCTTGGAACTGTTACATATATAAAAATAAATCCAAATCGATCCAGCCGTTCTCAAGTGAAACTTTTAACAACGGTCATATTTTTTTATTAATTTATATATATTTATTTTTAATATACTTTTCTAGCTTATTTTATTTTTATAAAAACCGCGGTTATGGCTGGTAGTGCTGCCTACTGGGTTACTTTCTAACTGTATGTATGTTGTAAATATAATTTATTATTCCTATTTTACAAGGCGATATTTTGTTTATGAAAATGAAACAGCAATGTATGTTTAGTAACTAATTAACAACGTGTCCCAAAATTCAATGATAAGCACGTAACAAGAATTTGCTCGAAAAAAATATTTTGGGCACATAGTAAAAGTGATTACTATAAACAACAATTATTTATAAGATGTGCATATATTTTTTGCGACTAGTTTTCCTATAGTATTATACCATTTTGGAATCTTGGTTCGTTAAATTTAGTGTCCATACTTATATTTTACACTACACACACTACTACACTACAGTGGAAGTGGACTGACAGTAAAAAACATTAAAAGTTTTAGTGAATAAATTTTTTGGTCGATTTTTGTGGAAATACTACAGGCATTCTGAGATTTTTGACTATTGTGTTTGATTGTAGTGCTACATAGCTTGCTAATACAAAAGAAAGTTCAGAAATATTGGAAAACTTGTGGTCATGGTAGTCAAAAACATCCTAAGAGGTGTAAATTTTTTAAGAAAATATTTTTTTTTGCAATTTCCATAAAAAATGAGGATAGATTTTTTCTCGAGTTAACAGACTCACCCTCTGGTGCTCGCTTATCGTTGAATTTTCGGACACGTTGTATAAGTAACTTCAGCTTTAGATTTGATTAAACGGACCGCGGGGTCTAACTTTCTTTATGTACAATTTGAATGCTATTATTTATATCGGACTCATTCATAATCGCAATTTCTCGCACACTCATAAATCGAATGTATATGCTGTATGCCTTATACCCTTGTAATCATAAACAAAGGCTGCGAAAATTCTATTTATAAGAAAGGGAAAATTGCAGTCTGAAAGAAGTTCTAAGGATTCTTTATGCATTGTCTATATTGGAAATTGTTGTATAATAAACAAAAGTGAAACCTATCTATCAGATACATATAATAACTACAACAAATATTTAATTTGAACCTTCGAAACGGTTGGATGAGCTCGGCCTCTTGAAACTGCGGTGTCCAATTAAGATATTTGCTAATTAGTGATGATCGCTTGACCGACTGTGGGTATGGGGTTAGGGTGAGAACTGAAGATGTGGAAATATTGATTTGATCTTATTATATTTTACCCTACAAGTAACAGTATTCTTTGTTGAAGTATGCTTTGCTTAAATAATTTTGCATTTACTGATAGTTTTATCGGATAATTTGCGCATCACTTTTACTTTCATTGTGTTTATATAATTGTAGAGGTTAAATTCTATTTATATATATTTTACTGGCTTTCTGTTGATGATTTGGCTTAAAATACTATTGTGAGAGTAAAATGTATTGTCTAATTTGGGAAATCTTTCACTCCTATATTTTACATAACGTTTTACTAATATTTAAGGATAATTTCAGCCGCCTAATTACACAAGCCAACAAAATTTGACAAAGTTTCTTACCCAGACACCTGAGTATATTTTACCGAAGGATTTTGGTGTGCTGAATCCAAATCCGGTCGCAGAATTGCTCTATCACGTCAGGTTTATGAGATCTGAAACTGATCTAAATTAACTGATGACAGTATAGGTAGCATGACGCAAAATTAAGAAACTTCAAAATACGATATCTCAGCAAAAAAAAAAAAGAATTTGTAAACAAACTCAACGCCATTTGAAAGTTCAAGACTTGTACTATAAGATGACCCCTGTAGTTTTTTAGGTACCTATACTAAAAACTGAAGGATCACAAAACCTCAAAAATGGGCGAAAACGGCGTTTTTTGCACTTTTAGGTTAGAATATCTCAAAAACCTGACGTGATAGAGCAATTCTGCTACCGGATTTGGGTTCAGCACACCAAAATCCTTCGGAAAAGTATACTCACGTCTCTGGGAAAAAATTTTGTTAACCAGAGTTATTTAACTTTCGTTGTGTTATTATATGTAACAATTTCTGTTGTCATTTCCATAATTTCATTTCCATAAACAACAGAAATTTTGACGGATTTTGAACCAATTTTGTGAAGCACTCAACTCATACGTCCGAAAACTTGTCAGTAGCTCTTAAAAGAAGTTCACGTAATAAATTCATAGAAAATAATAGACAATAGGATCTGTGCGTTGAGTTGGTCACAAAATAGGTGATAAAGGACAGCGAAAAATTCATTCCAAAAAGAAGGTTGTGCGCTTTAACTTAAGTGTAAAAGAACTTATGCTAGAAGAGGCTCCTATAGCCATGCCATGGGTGCTTTTACGGTTAATGTATAGTGTGTTTTGATTGATTATTGTATAACAAAATTAAATTTGATATTTTTTATGTGAATTTGTGTGTATATTATCTGCGTTTAAATAAAATTTATTTTTACTATTATTTTATTTATAACCAGGCAGTTTCAAAGGGCTTATCGATTAAAACAATATTTGTGCGAGTTCGCGGCAGTGAAATATAAAGCAAACATACTGATAGATATCTATCTCATTCTGTCGATGGCTGAATAGTATAACTCCTTAAGTTGGAAGCAACTGTGGAGCAATTACTTTTTTGTTTGATAAAATCTTATAAGTCTTGGATTCGTAGATTGGTAGGGATAATATTTGTGTGATAAACGTAAATATTTATGCCATGGTTGTAATATATAATTTATATTAATTTAAATATATATAAATACCCATGATTAAGGTATAAATACTCGTATTCAACACACAAACATTTGCCCTTTCCGGGACTCGAACCCGGGACTTTATTCTTCAAATACACAAATGAAATCTCGTTTTTACTCATATTTTCCGAAAATCAGATGATAGATAAATCATTTTGTTTCTACGAAAACAGTGAATTCTTCGTATTTACATTTTACTAAAACATTAATAAAAAACAATATTAAGAATGATTAATGATTTTTTATGTAAGTTCCGTTAAAATTTAGATTTATTTAACGAATACCTTAATTTTCAGGACAACTGAATTGATATTCAAAACGTATTTATACAAAATATTCAGATTGGTAGAATATATTGGTAGAGTGCTCATAATAAGCTTTTCAACCAATAAGATATATTTGTTTCGAAAGCTCGTAGCTGTAAAAATGTTTTATAGATCACAAACTCTTTAGAATATCCACCTCTAAGGAGTTACACCAATATACTAGGTGATGCAGTCGCTAAGCATAAAGCTACGCTAGCACCATATATTGGAGCGGAACGTAATACCTAAAAAAGAAAAAAAAAAATTTTTTTGCGTATTTCAAAATTCGGGCTCCGTCACAATCTGATCCTAAACCCATTGATTCGATTCCACACAAAAAATATTAAAATCGGGTGAGAACTCTGGAAGTTATGGTGTAACAGACATTTCGTCATTGAAGCTGATCCATGGGAGTCCAATAAGTCATTTTACATAAATATATAAAATATCTCACCAAATTTAATTTAATGTATTTACCGTATGCTTAATAATGAGCGGCCATGCTAACCTACAGTGTGAAAAGTGAAAAAGTAGTAGAAAGTATGACAGGTTTTTACAAGGCTCGGTAGCCTAATTGGGAGGGCATTAGACTGGGCATACAAAGGTTGCGGGTTCGGTTCCCACCTGAGAATTTACTTATGAACCGAGTCGATTATTTTTTAGTAATTCTCTATTAAAATAATTTGTCATTGTTTTATATTTAGAACTTAAGCCTACACCTTTGACCCACTACTGTATTGAGTAACCTTAAAACTTGCATTCTGCGTTTCAAAACAGCCAGAATTTCAATCAGTTCCATTAATATGAAAAACTGTCAATCGTCGCGAACTACGCGTAATTCAGATGTTTTACAAAACGGACCAGAGCAGACCCCGGAGTTTAGGCATTTAAAAGTGCAAACGCGTCTATCGCGTTTGTGTTGACATTTATAGGATAGACCATAACACTACGATAATAAATTCTAAATTGAATATCTAAAATCATTCACGTTAGTAACATTTGCATATTTGAAAACGTACACTCAACATTCTGTTATGTAAAACAGCTAGCGATCATATAAAAAACTGATTATAAGTATAATTCATTCATTCATTCATATAATTCATATTTACACGTAAAACCTTATATAAACAGCTCAAGGCCATCGCAGAAAACTAAAGAGGCCTCATATTACAAATATTTAAACAAAAGCAAATCTACCCATATTGTTAACAAAAGCCATCTAAATCCTTTGAATCACACCGCAATCCGAATGCTGCACAGACATTAATTATTCGCTAAGAAATTCATACGTCAAGCTTTCTTACCCCTCAGTTGGACAGGGGTCAAGATATGGTTGAATTAATATTCATACAGTGGCCAGGTGGACGTCACTATCTGAAAAGGGTGAGACTGGACACTGTAGAAGAGTTAAAAAGTACAGAAGAAAAGTTCGTCGAGTATTCTGCCTAATAATACAAACGCTCTGAGATTCCGAATCTTAAAGTTTATGCTGAAGTTGAAGTGAAGTAAAAAATAGAAGAATATGAGGGAGAAAGAGATTTTTCTGATATGAAGTAAATTTTAAGTAAAAATGTAGCTTTTAGTACGTATTGAGTAAAAGCAAAGTTGAGTTATGTGGATACCCATTACGTTATAGGATTGAAAATGCATTAATTGTAATAAAGATGAGATTAAGAATTTAGCAAATTATATATAAATAACGATGAGTTTAAAGTAACTTTTCCCAAAATTAAAACATAAACTTTATTCCGCACCTAGAATTTAAAATATATATTATAATTAAAGGAATAGCTATAAACCGTAAAAGAATAAACTTTTTTGTAGCTCTTACGTATAAAATATATAGTCTAGACATCTGGGAATACCGTGTACTCAGACTAATGAAGAAAATAAGGAAATACCCACAATATATTGATATACTCTACTTTATTATTTTATCTTGTGTATGTTTATATGTGTTATTGTACTGTGTAAGTACTTCTTATAGATATACAGTACACAGTCTTACATATTAAATGAAGATTAAATATTTATATTAAGTGTTAATTTCGTTCGTAACAAAATCCTTATATCTTAATATTTACCAACTCCGTGTTCGAGTCGCTTCTATGTTGGTTTTAAGCGATGCCATCTCTTAGCCCCCAGGTTCGATTACCGTCTAGATCTATATATACTCGATAAAAAAATTAAAAACTTTCTTCACTGTGTCTATTAAGACAAGACATCGTCGCCATTTTTTATTTAAAAAATATATTTTATTAGAGTAAAGGCATCATTTATAATATATTTGAGTCAGTCCACATATGAGATAGTTTGGTGTGTAGCCATCCAACTCATACATTTTAAACCTTTTTTTGCTTTTTGTATTCCTGAGTTACCAGTAGCAATTTGACGACTCTGTGCGCTCATATAATCTATGCCTCCGGGAGGTTTCCTAAGACCGTGGGGTGGGAATACGGGCCCTTGTCTTATCTCCACTGCCCGAGGACCTGGTCTGATGGATTAACTTCATTGTTCCTTGCCGAGTGACGTGGAATTTATAATTATGGTGACCGGCTTTTATTTAACGTAACTAAGTGACGTATCGAGGTGTATTTGGGGGTGGATATTCTAAAAATATAAGGCTTAATTAGTTGATATATAAGAAATTTTAAGCGTAATTATTAATCAAAGCAAATATCTATACTATAGATATTTAAACTTACCAGTGATCTCTTAATTAAACAATTATTTTACCAGGTCACCAAGAGCTGTAAAAACAAGTTTTACTCAAACATAACCGAGAAAAACACAAAACACTTAACGTGTTAACACTTAACACAAAGATGGTGGTATCGAATTCTGTTTTTATAACAAAAAACACTTTTTAAGTATCAATTCAAAATTATACAATTAAATATATTGTTAAGACTATAATTTAAAAGAAAAACCGTTTTACATATTTCTTTTCTCAACGTTAACGGAAACGTCCAAACATTCATAATCTCGCCACCCAATTGTTCCAATATTTGCTTCCTCCCACCTGAAGGATTCATCCTTAGGGTCGACCCTCATCAAAGCAAACTAAATTAACTGCTCGAAACATCTTGACCAAGTTATTGTTCGGACCCTGGACCAAATCCGAAAAACAAACGTAGCCGGACGCATGCAAATAATGTTTGTGAACCAATTAAGTGGTCCGCTTCAGGCGGATCTTTGAGTCTGAGAAATCGCAGATGTAAGAGTTTATATTACAATCATGTGCAAAAAGTGTTGTTTATCAGTACATTTTATTATCATCCTGTGATCACGGCTCCTGTAAAGGAGTCGAAACGTCAGGATTAAATATAAAATAAAACATGCGCAAAAATCCGTAAAAAGTGTTTTATTCTGATGTGTAATGTGCGCGGAAGTGTAAGAACTAAATACATTTTATTATGACAAAACTTTATTTGTTTGTTACCATATATAGTTACCATAAGCCTAAGAATAACAGTTTTTTAATCAATTAACGTTACCATAGCAACGCGTGGCCGGGTCAGCTAGTCTCTACTATATAAAAGAAGGTCTTTGTGGGTTTGTTACCATATATAGTTATAATAAGCCTAAGAATAACAGTATTTATAATCAATTAACGTTACCATAGCAACGCGTGACCGACTTATACTAGCAACGCGTGGCCGGGTTATACCAGCAACGCGTGGCCGGGTTAGCTAATTAAAATAAAAATAAAGAAATATATAAAACATCACATACATTTCACATATGTTATGGAATTCAGAAATAATGACGGCCCCACAACACACAGACACGAGCCAATATAAAAAAGTAATTTTTCTACATTGAACAGTCCTGGGATCAAACCGGGGACCTCGGAGTGGGGTTACCATGAAAAGCGGTATGCGAGCTACTCAGCCACGGAGAATAATAACCACATAGACATAAATAAATAAATATTTCTTACATTCACACCAATTAGCCTAGCCCAAAGTAAGCACTGTTAGGCTTATGTTATGGATACTAGGGTAACGGATAGACATACATATATTATACATAAATATGTAATATTCATAGAAATATATAAAAACACCCATGACATAGGTACAAATGCTCGTATTCATCATACAAACATTTGCCCTTTCCGTGATTTGAATTTGAACCCGGTACCGTCGGTGCGAAAGGCAGGATCACTACCGTTACACCAAACGGTCGTCAAAAAAAAAACATGACAAAAAAGTTTTGAGATAGCATTTAAAAAAAGCAAAAAATATATCTATCTACTATAATATTATGACAATACTTTGTGTGTTTGTTTGTTACCATACGAGCAACGCGTGGCCGGGTTATATCAGCAACTTGTGGCCGGGTTATACTAGCAACGCGTGGCCGGATTACCTAGTAAAATTATAAAGCAATATGTTTAAGTTTTACCGGAACAAAAAAATCCGATATCTATTCTGACATATTTATTCGAGACTTGAGTAGGATATATGAGAAGCTTGATCGCGAAACTATTAACAACTTCAACTTATGTTAGTGTAGGTTAAGCAACATTTACAAGGGTTATTCTTAGGATGGGTGACCATTTTTTTTTCCAGGTTCTTCGTTCTTTGGAAGGCCATTGGTGCCGACTATGTTAGCACCTAAAAATCCGCTTTGGCCCACGTATTGTTTTGTCTATAAAATTTTCATCCTTAGGGAAAGTTAAGTTGCCCTTAGCAATGGGGAGATTTCTGGTCTGACGATGATTTATTAATAAACGCAATTCAATAGTCGAAATGCATTAAAATCGTTTGGAATTTAAATTACATATTTACAATTTATATAAAATATTAAAATATGTTTGTAAGTTTCGATTCGCAGAATCAATGCTTATGAGAATTTTTCTATTTCCTAAAAATAATTCTTGTTCTACCTTAATGAAATGAAACACACAATTTCCAATGAAATTTCAACAAAGTGTACCTACAAAATAGGGCTATTATAATTAATTTAAATGGTTCATTTAAACCTAGGCTTGATAGATAAGTCTAAATACATATACATGATTTCAGGACAATATTGAAATGATAAATTCCAAATAAATGACTGTTAAAGACATTCGAATTTCTAACCAAAACAAAAGAAAATCGACGGCATACGTTCCGACAAGAAGCGAAAAGTCTCATGAACAAAAGTGTGTTGTTGAGTCGGAAAACCCTTAGTCACAGCACATCCATCCAGACGAGTGCTTCCAATTTCCCTCAGGAACCTAAAAGTCATTCCCTTGCCACACATGTCACCCGAAATACGCCTCTAAGTGGTTCAAAATACGACTGACTGACTGACAGGGAATGTTTGTTTTTGAAATACACGGAAGGAGAATTTGCCTGACATTTGACATCACAGAAACCAACCTATAAATTTGTAAGTTACGTACTAGGTCGTTGCAGTTGCTAAGCATAAAGTTTCGCTTGCACAAAATATTTGAGCGGAGCGTAATACTAAAAAAAATAAAAAATCAATAATGTTTAGTAATTCAATGGGAAATCCCATAGAGATAATAATTATTATTCATAACTGTTTTATTATTGCGAATTTCAAAATTCTTCACGATCTAGCCCTTAACCTGTTGATTCGTTTCCACACAAAAAATATTAAAATCGGTTAAGAACTCAGGAAGTTATGGTGTAACAGACGTTGCATCAATGAAGCTGATCCATGGGATCTTTAATAATTTTTCTGAAATTGCAGACAGTTTTTTTTTAAACTATGTTAAATTTTTACTTTGCTCTATGTAACAGGCAAATTACGAACGACTGTATATGAAATAGATATCTTATTTTCATATTTTCATCCTTCCAGCTATATCAATAAGGTATAGCACTTTGTAACCAATTATAATAATAATAATATTAGTTAATCTAAGCTAGCTCAAAGTAAGCACTGTGAGCTAGGTTAGATTATAGCTAGATTATTGATAGTTGTGTAACTTTGTGTTATAGATACTACGGATAAACATTGAAATATGACACATAAATAAATAATATTTAAACTTATTAGGGTTCCGTTCCTCGAAAGGAAAAAATAGAACCCTTTGCTGTCCGTCCGTCCGTCTGTCAAGACCCTTTTTCTCAGGAACACGTGGATGTATCAAGCTGAAATTTATATCAAATACTCAGATCCACTGTCCCTTGGAGCTGTGAAAAACTCAAACTTCTAAGATAACGCAATCAAAAGATACAGCCGTTTATGCCGCAAAATTTCGACACTCGCAAGGGACTCAAAACCTACAGGATACTTCCCGTGGACTCAGAATCTTGAAATTTGGTACGAAGCAATGTCTTATAGCACAGATAGGTAAAGGAAAAAATGCGACAACCGTAAATTTTTAGTTACGTCATATAGTAAAAATATTTTACGGAACCCTCGGTGCGCGAGTCCGACTCGCACTTGGCCGGTTTTTTATGGAAATTCTTGTATTCCAGTTGGGATCACTTCTTATAGTAAATTTCCTTGATTGATCTTATGGGCATTATAGTTACATGTGCAATATTAACGGATTTATTTATAATGAATATTGATTAAGAGCTTCCCGATAGTCTTCGTTCGCCGCAATAGTATTCCGTATGTCCCCACGAAAGGGTAGGGTGTGCTACGGCATAAATGATCGCTGCTGCGCTGACGAAGACAAATGACCACCGATGTCGAACCCGCGCAGAGATAAGGTAGGCTCCGCAAATTAGCCGCGTTTTACCCACCTTATGTATTTTTCACTGTCCATAGACTCAGTTAGTTTGGAAGTAAAATTAAGGAAAGGCGATTAAGGTTTGGACTGTCATAGTGGGTTTTTTGTATTTGTATAGAAAATAATTTATAACATTTTTCTATAAAAAATCCATTTAAAAAAACTTTAAACACACAATTTCTTTTTTCATTTTACTAATTGAAAACTTGCAGAATTTGATGGATGATTTTGGTGTAAGTATATAGATCAATACAATATCACGAACAAAAATATATTTTAACTTCGCTGTTTTATCTTATTTTTTTAATAATGTCTAATCGAAAATTACACGGAATACAATTCTTGTTTTTAAAATGTACAAATTCCCTGAAAGAAGCATATGGGTGAGACAAAAAGATGTGGCTTAATCATAACAAGTGGACGCAAACTGGAAGAGTTAAACATTTAAACATAACTATTTAAATAAAACCATTTTAACCGGATCAACAGTGCGTTTATTTTTGTTCTTTTTTTTATATTTAACCCTAACGTTTCTACAAAAATTAACGGACCGTTGATTCGTTTAAAGTGGTTTAACTTAAATTTACAATAGACGCGAAAGTGTAAGAACTAAATATTACTATATAATTTGATAAATGACAAAGAAGAAGATAAAATTTTATTGTTATATAATATCATTTCCAATGAGTAAAGTATAACGCACCCACATTTGCCCGTACAAAAGGGTTGACCGCGTTTATTGTCCGAAAATTACCTTCAACCGCGTATAAATACATTAAGTTAATCTATTTAGTGGTTTGGTATAAGTGAAGAGAGAGTCGCGATTGATATTAACTATATATAAACATGACTGAAAGTATAAAATTAAAATCCACGTCAGCTTTGTATTGAACCTTGACATAGTAATCGCCAGGGTATGTCTTGATATTATTATGATATTACATATTTTGCATGATCAGCCATCTTTCTCACACGATTTTTTATAGTAGGTACTTCCAGAAAACATAAGAATCGATACATATATACATATTGATACTATATGAATTAGTGATAAGGTGTGTAATTTTAGACATTGATTTGATTTATATACTATTTTTCTACTATAAATTGAAATAAAAGAATATAACATACATTTTCCTGTATCCAAGTCTAGTCGCTAAAGCAATAATCATTAGGAAAACGTTCATTATCAGAAAAAGATTTATTTACTATCGCGTTTGAGTGAATTATAATATAATCTATACATATAAATAAAATTGGAGTGTCTGTTTTTAATATTGACATAACCATTTTTTACTACATGCATATGAATATATATACGGTACATACACCAAAATAACATTTTTTACAATTTTTGTCTGTCTGTCTGTCTGTTTGTTCTGGCTAATCTCTGAAATGGCTGGACGCATTTTAACAGGACTTTTTTTGGCAGGTAGCTGAGGTCATAAGAAGTAACTTAAGCTACGTTTATTTTAGAATGTTACAATATTCCACGCGGACGAAGTCACGGGTGGCCGCTAGTAATAAATAAATATTAGACAACATCACATGTCATTGGTACCAAGCTTATATAGAAAATATCAATTTTTAACATTGACCCGGCCTGGGTTTAATTCCGATTTCGAGGTGGCGTCACCATGAAAACTGGGATGTAAGCCACTCTACCGCGGAGGTGGTCGTGCAATAAATCTTGTTTAAGTGGTTTCATTTACACAATTTGCTTGATTATATTTATCGTTTAAATACGTAAAGAAGTACGAAAGTGTATGAATCAATTATTATACAAATCGCTACTTATTATGACATAGAGCTTAAATCTACTAGAGCGGGCAACTCAAACACCGAGTAGGACTATCTAGAAGGTAGTACGTTTGTACAAGGATAACTCGCGGGCCAGTGTTTTCCAATTTGAAATGGGTAAGTTGAGTGTCCGTCGGTAGCACTATGAACTTGCAGAAAGACCGGAAGTCATCGCTTTGGATTCTAAAAAATAAAACTGTCTGAAAAAAATATTTTCTCTCTGTGAAATAAGTTTACATAACTATAATTCCTAATGAAATTTACACATAAGGTTATAAATATTATTTTGCAAGATTTCATTAAATAATATTATTTCTTTATATATGAAAAAAAACATTTAAATATTATTCTCATCCACATTTGTATATCCTTATTTTTAGAATGGTTAAGATAAAATAAATTATTTGCGCTTAAAGAATATAGAACTGAAAAAACTGAATGTTAGTTTTGCCCGCGAAAAAGTCGCAAAGGCATAAATAACTTAATTGAAGTTGTTTATAGCGTTTCTGGCAAAACTGGGTTGACTGGAATGAGCTGACATCCTTTAAACTCAAAATGTACGCACTAGACGCCGCAATGCAATGCAATGCTCATATTATAAAGATGAAGTCAACCGAAGCCGGTCGTGGTCTTCAAAATGTTTCTTAAGCTGAGTAGCAGCGCCATTTTGTTTAAAATTATTCACACTTACAGATAAATAAAAAAATCTATGATTTAAATAAAGTTACATATGAGTAGATTGCCTTTTCTATACGATTCTCAGTTCTACGTCCCAGAGCAACCATGTTCCTTAAATCTTAGCAGCCGCACCTCGGGTTGCTGTCTGGAGACGCCTCTGCTGACCCCACAGCGGAGGGATGTAACTGACTTCACCGCAGGACTTACTGTGCACTACCTGACTTAAAGACGACCTTGCTTAAGCTAATATACAGAATGGGTGAATGATTACTTTTGAGACCGGTTTCAAATTGTATTTAAACCGAAAGTCAGATTATATAGATTTGTGTGTTTAAATTTTGGATCACAAAACTTATATACCGAAACAAATGCATACTTTTAAATGAAGCAGTAACAAGATATATAATTTTGTAGCATTTAATTAATAATAGAATTATCTTAACATGTATTCTTTTATACAGCGGTCTTAATAATATATTGTTTTATTTTGTTATTTTTTTTCTAGTCGTATCTTATAAAGATAGTAACGTACATCTACTTTGTTCTTTAAAACATGAAAGTAAAATGGAATAATTGTAGATTTTTTTACTTTAATGAAGTTTGTAATTCCGTTCAACTCTTACCAATTATTTGGTCTCAAACTGAACAGAGTTTTTGTTATGGGTATTTAATAAATAACAAATACAATATATAAATAAACTAAATATCATCGACCATGACTCAGGACAAACATTATGTCCCTACCAGGATTCGAAAACTGTACCTTTGACGCTTAAAAGCAAGATCGGTACCGTTGTTACATCAGACCGTCGTTGAACTAATCAAATGATTTAGTCAATTTAAAAACAAATCGCGTAGGTATTTACTTTCTTAACTCCATAAATATTTTAAAAATTTACTTGGCTATTTTTATTTAATCATATTTTTAATTGAATATTCATGTTTATAATTAAAAAGTATTTTGTTATATTTTGACGATGGCGAAGCCGTTCCGAAAACGGGAGCGAATAAATGTTTAAACTAAACGGCCTCGGACTATATATTAATCTATAATCTAAGATCACAGTGGTTTGTGTGTTTGTCTGTCCGCTCTTTTTCCATTGTATCAATAACGTTACCATAGCAACGCGTTAACCGCAAGTAGTTCGTCTACCGGACGCTAGATGGTGCTGACGGAAAAATATTTAACAATAGAAAAAAATTAAAGAATTTTGTCCACCCGTGTGAAGCCGGGACAGGCCGCTAGTATAACTTATTTATGTATAATTTATATTTTATTTATGTATTATGTGTTTACTTTGGACTAGGCTAATTGAGGTGAATGTAAGCCACATTATTTTTAATAAAGAAAAATCATGGTAGTTAATTTTCTTTATTGCAAATATCTGATTTAAAAAATAGTTCCCATTTTCTTTAACACTGTTGTTCAAATCAAATACAAGTTATTTACAACTCAACAATAAACACTTCTCATTTGTACAAAATATTGACTTCCATTCCAAATAAGACTAATTATAAACCCTAGGTAAAACCCACTTACTCCCCCTACCTCCCGAGGTCAAGGGGGTGGGTGGTCAAGGAGTTACCAGCTCATCCCGAGTTCCAATACATTTCATATTCCGTTGACAGAGGCACAATAATAACGCGCTCTGTCCGTGTAAAAGCAAGACATAGTTGATGCACGAGAATATTAAAAACTAGAAGAGATAGCTTTATTGAAGTAAAAATATACCTATGTAAAGAAAAATCATCATGAATCGACCGTTTGGTTCAACGGTACTGCCTATCGCACTGATGGTCCTGGGTTCGAATCCCGGCAGGGGCAAATGTATGTGTGATGAATACGAGCATTTATACCTAAATCATGGGTATTTATATATATTTCTATAAATATTACATACCTATATATCATTAATATATCCGTTACCCTAGTATCCATGACACAAGCCTTTAGTGCTTACTTTGGCTAGGCTGATTAGCGTGGTTGTAACAAATCTATAATCTAAGATCACAGTGGTTTGTGTGTTTGTCTGTCCGCTCTTTTTCCCGCTCTTTTTCCATTGTAAATGCGTTGCCATAGCAAAGCGTTAATCGCAAGTAGTTCGTCTACCGGACACTAGATGGCGCTAACGGAAAATTATTTTATAATAGAAAAAAATTAAAGAATTTTGTCCACCCGTGCGAAGCCGGGACGGGCCGCTAGTATTATAATATTATTATAAAATAATTATTATTTTAATATACTACTATGACACTAAAGACAATCACAATACCGTAGACAACAGAACAAGAGTATTTTCCGAATTATTTGTACCGCGATTTCTAACCCGCCTACCACGCATGAGATCATGGCAACCCTCCCTCTGATTCTGGGTCACTATCGTCCAGAAATAGACTTCTTTCGTCTAAGATAATGATGATGTAAGTACTATATGTTTTTTGTTTCATAACCCGTAGTAATTAATAAAGGCTAGCGACGTTCGAGTGATTCTATTACTTTTCATCACTGGTTAACTGGTAGAGAACTCCTTTTGGAAGGGATTTTACTTTTCAATTGATATTAAAGTTTATCTAGAGTTATTTGGAAACATAATACGTAAGTGGTTTAATATTCATAAAAGAAGTGAGTAAGTTATAAGAAACAGGCAAAATAAATTATAGTACAATTTTGCTACAAATAAGGTACACTTCCATGAAGTAGCCATGTTATATATATAGGTATATACACAAAAATTGAAATATTTTTTATATTTAAAAAGTTTTGTTTCCATACTAATAAATCGTATTTAATTTTTTAAATTTTCAATTAACTACTGAACTTAACATAGAAAGAAAACAAATGTGTAATTGTGCAATCTTAGTTAACGGTTGCATGAACATCGTATATAGAAAAAATGAGGTAGCGATAGTTACAACTCAACATGGAAAAAAGCAAATGTTAAGATTTTTTGATGATGAAAAAAAGTGACATTAAATATTATTAAAATAAAATTTCAACAATAACATTATTATTACATCTACACTAATATTATAAAGAGGAAAGATTTGTATTTTTGTGTTTGCGATGAATAAATTTAAAAACTACTTGGCCGATTTCAAAAATTCTTTCACCATTGGAAAGCTACATTCACCCCGATTAACATAGGCTATATTTATGCTAGAAAAAAAATCATTTAATAATTTCAGCGAGGTAATGCTGCCAGTGTTCTGGGTACCATGCCCCAAATTGGAATTTTGGATGACATATTCTTTTTGTGAATGTGTATATAAATATTTTAGGGTTAATTTTTCACGATAAGTTTTTAGTTTGATATTGTTGTATACATATTAGTAATTTATATTAATAAATAAATTTTCGTTGTTGTGTTAATAAGAAGAATTATATTTAATAATTATATTGGATGTTATAAAAACAAAATCTTGGTTATGCAATGAGTGCTGTATGTTATAAGCAAAATACGAGTTCAACAAAAAAATGATACAACGGCAGCGGTCCTGCCTTTCGCATCGATGGTTCTGAGTTCGAGTCTCAGAAGTAGTAGATATTTGGTGGATGAATACGAGCATTTGTCCCCGTGTCTACTGTTTATCGACCTCCGAGGACGAGTGGCTCGCATTTTGGATTTTATGGTAAAGCTATCGAGTTCTACAATTTTTTCTATATTAGCTCGAGTCTGGGTGTCGTGTTACTGTCTGTTCGTTACCCTTGTATCCATAACACAAGTTTTACATTGTTTACTTTGGGCTAGGCTAATTGGCGTGACTACAGTCAGAAATATAATTATTATTTTTTGAACCCATAATAAATAGTTATTAAAAAGTTTATTCTTATCCTATGGCTCATCAATTGTTGAGATACAATTCGTATTTTAATAAATCCCATTACTCCTTCCGTTCTGCTTACATCTTTGCTTGACCGATAGTTGGAAATAGTTGAATTTGAAGACGTTCGGAATTTACGAGTAGCCTGACCCTATGGGTGCCTCTGTATGGAATATTGCGATGATTGCTTGGCAACCGGACTTGTGTAAATTGCTCGAATACTATTGTGTAACATTCTTGAGTGATGACCTCCTTAATTTTGAAGCGATATAAAAGGTACTCGTTTAGCTTTCATTTCATTTTGTGAATAATAATAATGAATTTAAAAAGGATTATGTTTTTCTTTTTACTCTATATCTTTCCATCTGGTGTTGACAATCATTATTCTCACTTCTAATGCGCTCTAACGTATTCAAGTAATTTTATTTTCATTATATTTATGTTTGTTTGTTTGCCTCTTTTGCATTGGCATTCTCATATTATACTATTTCTAATTAAAACTCAAAAAATCATCAATTTTATTCATGTTTTAATAATAATAATTTTTTATTTTATTTTTTTACCATGTAATCTTAATTTTATTTCATTTTTGATTTGTAAATTGTAATTTTTATTCTTTGACATGTAATATTGATTTTCGTATATTATTGTTGCATAATCAATTTTGACATTCTTTCTAATAGGACTAATAACTAAAATATGACATGCTTGTCATATTTTAGTTATTAGTGATGTGTGTGACATACAATCTATTCAATAAGTAGGATGATAGAAAATCAGATCAGTTTATTTAAAAATTACCTTAACATTTGGTTTCGTAACTAAAGCATAATAAAAAAACTTTGAATTGGAATTTGAATTTGAACATCATTAAAACCCTGGAAAATATTAGTGCTAACCACCGGACGTGATTTTATAAAGACAAGAGTAAGAATTGTGATATGGCAAGCTTACCGACGATTTTTTACACTGTTAGTACTTAACAGTTTTAAAGCTAATTGTACAATTAACAGCACATCAATCTCTATAAAACTGTAAAATTTCTTCAATCACTTAAAGTTTATCACATGGAATTAATTGGTTGTTGTTGAGGTGCTCTTATCCATTCACTCATGACATGCTGTTACAACAGTTACCCAGTTTTGCTTAATATCAGTACTGAGAATTTAACAAGAAAGGCGAATTATATTCTATTATGTTTATATGTGTTTGTTTATTATGTTTATATTATGTTTATATTAACATTCATAAAACAACATAACTTATTATTTACCGGATTTATGGAGTTACATGTTATGACATAAATGTTATATGACTGCCAGTGACAAGTTTCAATGTTCGAGTTTATCTGAGTTATTGATAAAATCTTGATAATTAATCAATAAATTTGTTGACAAAGACGAATGAAAAGTAGTATCCCTTTTTTTCCCAGATTTTAGTAAAAGTTTGGGGATTTTGAATCGCCGCTTACTTCTTGAAAGAATACGCAAAAATATATTCCACTGTTTTATTTACACTAATATTATAAAGAGGAAAGATTTGTATCTTTGTATGTAAGCAATGAATAAACTCAGAAACTACTAGTTACATAGGCTATATTTAATGCTAGAAAAAATTTAAATAATTTTGTCCACCTGTGCGAAGCCGGGACGGGCCGCTAGTTTCAAATAAGACTCATTGTATTAAGCATTTATATGTTCATAAGCACATTACGGCAATCAAATGCAATTATGCACAAAGATGGAAAAACACAAATCTTACAAAAGGAAAAAAAGTTGCCGCCAAAAATTCCCACCCTTTTGAAGTTCTTTATCATCATTTATTTTTCCAGTGACATCTTTCTCATAAGAAGTTTAGCAACACAAAACTGACACGTTGTTATCTCCCAACCCTTTCGGATTCCGTCTTTAACTCAGAATATGCACAAATAGATTTATTAATAACTGGGATGGGTTGGGGAGGTCGAACTATGCCTCGGGGGTTTAGGGGGTCAGAACTTGGCAAACCTAAGCCGTGTACCGGACAGGAGTGGTCATAACTAGGATATTTTGACCGTCAAGCAATTTCTTGGACCTGTTGGCGTATTTAGGTGGCATGACAGAGGGTGTCCAAAGTTATTGTTCGATGGATTAGAACTGGGACCCAGGGTTTTAACAAGAAATTAATGCTGCAATAATATGATTAAGTGTTTGAGGTTTGTTTAAAATGTGTTGTTTCTTAAGTTTAAGGTATTTTTGGTATTGCTTTGTTATCGTCTTGATATTTAGTTGAATTGAGTACACGTAAATGTATGCAAAATTTAAAGGTAATGGAAATGATAAGAACAACGTCTTTCATGTCATGGTTTTTCATAATTTATTGTTCTAGACAAAACCAATAAATTATTTTGATTTTTGTCATTTAACAACTAGTTTTTATATCTAAGAATTTATTAGAAAAAAATCAACTTGCCTTAAGTAACAGGTGTGACAATAAAAAAATATGTTAAAAATAGAATTTTAGTTGCTCTTTTTTTACCAAAAACCAATCGGATTACCACACTTTAATGAGGTTTTATTGTAATTTGGATTATTCTAACCTTATATAGCTTTCAGTTTCCTTTTTAATTGGACATCTGCAGTAAAATTTTGTTTATAATAACCAAATATATTCATTAGGTATTTAAAAGGACTGGCAAAACATACATTTTACCTTGTGGCAACTTATGACTGTAATCTATAATCTAAGATCACAGTGGTTTGTGAGTTTGTCTGTCCGCTCTTTTTTCCGCTCTTTTTGCATTGTATTAATATCATTACCATAGCAACGCGTTAACCGCAGGTAGTTCGTCTACCGGACGCTAGATGGCGCTAACGGAAAAATATTTAATAATAGAAAAAAATTATAGAATTTTTTCCACCCGTGCGAAGCCGGGACTGACGGGCCACAAGTAATTACAGTTATAATATATCCATCATTTACCAATCTCACAAGTCCAAAGAAAGTACTGCGAGGTTTGTGTATGTACGAGTATGTATTATTTTTGGTATAAAACGTTCCACACATATTTAAACATATTATTACATTTATTTTTTATATTTTCTTATATTTGAATGGTTCTTTTCTAATAAATATTGTTAATTCATTCAATTTAATAAAATATGTTTCTAATGCAATAATAAATAATTCTAATAGTCTTATTATTCACTAATCTATCATCATAATCAATTAAAATATCAGGTCTTGTCTCTATTCTGTAACCGACAATCTTACTGGTCAAGGCTTGATAGATCTACTTTTTAACATTTGGTTAATATCCTTGAAAAAAAATGATATATTTATATCTGTTTTTGCTACTAATTTAATCAGAGTTAAGATTTTACGGCTTGGACGCGAGTCCTTTAAGCCATGTCTTGATATACAGTAATTTCTGTTCTTAGTAGATGATGTTGGTTTTTTGTGAATGATAGATGATCAATGGATGATGAACGAATAATTAAATAATGCCTTTCCCTAGGTTTTAGTGAAGAGGTGGGGTTATACTAAAACTTCCCTGAAGTCTTCTTGAAAGCTTGAAAAGAAAACTTCCGCTGTTTTGTTTCACTTGCGAACACTGATGCATATACATAAATACATAGTGGTTAATAATCCATTACAGCACAATATTTTAACAAAAAAAACCTAAACCGTGAAAAGAGCGCTTTCCGTTTCCGAGCCGAAAAGTCTATTTATAACTATCTACTTACCTTAGGCGAGATATTTTTAATGCTCATAAAATAAAACAAAATTAAGCTGTGTATTAAAACTATAACAACGTAAAAATATATTAATTATGCAGTAACTGGAAACATTTTACATAATACGCCGTCTTTTGTAAAGAAGTGGTAGTAGGAGGTCGATACAATATCGCAATAATTAACGGAATTGATTAAGTTTAAGTATATTGCCAATTGCTGATAGTGGTCAGTTATTTTGGAGCGTATGATGGTTCCTTATCTTAATTTCTTGATAATTTTACTTTTTTTGGTTTTCTATTCCAAAAATTCGCCTTCGACAAGAAAATAATATATTTTTTATGGGTAATAATTAAAATCTATCTTCTAAATATAACTAGCTGTTGCCCGCGACTTCGTACACATGGATAAGAGGGCCAACCTAGGGGTATTAAAACTAGCCTACAATCTATTTTAAGACATAACAAATATACACAAAAAAGAATCTCAAAATCGCTGAAGCGTTTTCGGAGAAGCAAACTAAACTAAAGCTAATAACAAACTTTGTGACAAGATATTTTTTATATTTTATAATTTTTTATATATTTTATGCATTTTCAATACGATCTTATAAGATAAATTATTATAATAGAAAAATACTAGAAAAAAATCGACTTGGGTCACAAGTGAATTATCAGGCGGGAATCGAACCCGCAACCTTTGGAAATTCGGTCCAATGCCCTCCCAATTGAGCTACCGAGCCTTGTGAACTCATCGTAATTTTCTAGTACCTTTCTTATTTTACGCTGTAGGCCAGCGTTGTTTCATCAATGAGAGGAACATCCTCTCGTATTCGAGAGGATATTTTTTATATATTAGAATATCAATGTTTATATGTCTGTTCCCTATGCGTTCCGAAACCATTGATCAGATTGTGATGGAACATTGTTAAGCTGTTGTAGACATACTAGGGAAGGTTTATATGTATAGTCAGCAAAAAAAAAAATTAGCAAAAAAATATTGCAAAGTATGCCAAGTGCAACTAGTAAGGTAATATAAATGAAGTGGAACGCTTAAATATAAAAAAAAACTCTAATACGTTAGAAATTATATAATTTATGGTAAAATATGAAAAAATATTTTACTCGATTGCTTCATGACATTGACTATTCTAAAATATCTATTTTACTTTTTGACTATTCTAAATTATCTATTTTACTTTTTGACATTGACTATTCTAAAATATCTATTTTACTTTTCCCATGGATCAGCTTCAATGGCGGAATGTCTGTTACGCCATAACTCCCCGAGTTCTTAACCGATTTTTATATATCGAATCAACAGGTATAGATTGTGACGGAGCCCGAATTTTGAACTTCGCAAAAATTCCCATCGATTTTTTTTTCTTTTTTTAGGTATTACGCTCCGCTCCAATATATGGTGCTAGCGTAGCTTTATGCTTAGCGACTGCATCGCCTAGTATTATAGAGACAAAGACAAAATAATATACTGCCTGAATATCCTTAATACTTTTTTATCAGTCTTCAGGTATATATATATATATATACTAGGTGCTTAATAAACACCACTTAATTTTGGATTACTTTCGTTGTAATTCGAATATTGTCACATTTAGATATTCAATCTAGTTAATAATATATACGTTCATTTTTTTGTTATAATCTATTATAATAAATACTCTTTAATATTTGGTCTATTGCATTTGCAATAGCAAATCCGAGCCGCCTGTATATACAGGGTGGTACGATTGTAGCAGCTCTGTATGGCATGATATTAAATTCCGACCGGGCTGACCGGGAGCTGGCGTTAATTTAGATAACATGCTAATTCTTGCGCTTTGATAGCGTTCCTAATAAGAATGACTTAGGATTGCATTGCTTTGGAAGATTTTGTAATATACAAATATAGTAAAGTATATAAGTAAAGGTATATAGTACTATATATATAGTATATATAGTAAAGGAGATGAAACATCGGGATTAAATATAAATTAGATTAATATAAAACCAAAAAAAGTTGTTTTATTTAAATGTGTAATGTGTGCGAAATTATTTATTTATTTATTTAAACTTTCTTGCACACAAAAAAAATATGTACAAATGGCGGACTTAATGCCATTAGGCATTCTCTACCAGTCAACCGGAGAGTAAGGAACTGATAGCATATTGGAGGTGCATTGAAAAAGTAAATAGAAAATGCTATAGACTACATAAACATACATTTACATACATACTGACATCGTGTATAATAAAATAATAAACACATATAAACTAAATATAATAATAAATTTATTAATATATATAATATTATATAATTATAAATTTATTAAAGGAATGAAATAAATCAAATGAAAGATGTAGAGTTTATCAAACTAGCTTTATGAATTTCTTTCTTGTGATCTAATATATTTAAATGAATGTTTGTTCGTATTTTATGTGCTGCCATCTATGCGGTTGCGATAAAACTTTGCCAACTGCTAGAACTTGCGCGAAGGTTATAGTAATTGTCGAGAAGTTTTATACATGGTCCGCAAAAAAAGGTTCTTGAAAAAGAGCGTTGCTAAAGTTTTTTTTTTGTTTTTAACAGTATTTATGTAAAAAAATGTCAAATATATTCTCGTTATATAACAGGTTTACATAAACTTTGTCAATTAATTTATTGTCATACAAACAAGATAATAAAGAAACATACTGTACATACTATTCCGAAAAAGAAAATATTTATCTAATAGATTTCATTAATTAAAGTCGAATGAATACAACTTAGGATTTATGGAATGAAATTAGCTTTAAATAACACAAGGATTATACAAAAGTTTAACTTGTTTCAAATTATTTGTGATAGTTACACTGGTTATATTGAATAACTTAAAAAATATATCAAATTTACCGGTCAATATGCAAAATTAATATAAATTAATAAGCTTTATTAAATTTAATATTTACCTTTTAAGATCTAGTAGATATTAGTTTCTCTAAAAATTGCTCAGTACCTATCTAAAATAAAAAATATATATAATTAAAATAATACAAATTAATTTAATCATAATAATGTCAACGCAATTGCACAATAATATTTTCTGGATTTTCTTAGGAATAAAATTGAATCAAATTACGAGTACTATGAACAGGAAACTACCGGCAAGGCTCACAAAGAAAAAAAAGAAGGCTCATTTCGTATTATTTATTATTAATAATATTTAGATACAAAAATAATATTTATATTAGCGCCACAGACTAAAAAAGAAACAAAAATATTATATCTTAAAATTGATATTTTAATTTGTTTATTTTAATTAACACATTATTTTTACAGTTCAAGTAAAGAAGGATGTCTTTACATTCAAGAGTTGTAAACTCAATTAATATAAGACTGAAAGCAATTTATATGAATCGACTTACTCTTCATTGAATTTATTGTTATTAAATAAATTATTTACACCCGAAGAGGAACTATCAATTAAAATTTGAACTGTGGTTTAACTTTGAATAGAAACATGGGTAACTTTAAGTATACTTGGGTCGTAAATTGAGCCGGCCTTTTAGGACACTTGAGCGATCGGTCCCGTATAACCTTAAATTAAGTAATTTGTGCACTTAACTACAGTTTGGAGATTCTTACTTACACCGTTAAGTTGTTTATAGAATTAAAATTGGTAGAACTGACGCTGAGTAATAAAAGGGTTTTTTTTAAATATTTTAATATATCATGTGACGTATATCGTAACATTTGGTACATTAATACCCAAAGTATATTAAAGCAAATAGTGATTTGTTAACTGCAATAAATTCATGATTTTAATTTTTTAATATCTAGTAATCACGGTTATAACTAACTCTCATAAAACATAACATAAAATAGTTATTATAAACGTGCAAGGTGATATATTAAAAAAGCGTTTTCATTTTTGGTTTTTTTAACCAATTTCAATGATATTTATTTGTTACACTACCGAGCCTCTTCCCCCTAAAAAAAAACCATTTTGGCCGATTTTACTGCGCATTTAATTTTATTTTTTGAATTTAATTTTAATGTTTTGATTCCTTAATAATTTAATTAATTAAAATAAATAAAAAATATATTTAATTCACAATTTTAATCAGTAATATTTCTATATCTACGTTACTGAAAACTACTGAGTCTATCACCACGGATCACGGATCCTGCATTCAGATAATCGAAATCAAGATTAACGCGCAGTAAATCCGGTCAAAGTGGCTTTTTTTAACATTTCGTTGACCTTGATTAACTATGAAAGGGCATCAAATGCCATTTAGATTTAGTTGAAAAAAATGTTTATTACTTGAAGTAGCCTTCAGAATTAACTAAGACACTATACATGAAAACAAATAAAAACAAATAATAAAATTTTAACAGTAACATTTCTAACCCGTTTCCATTTTGGGTCAGATATGTTTTCGCCAAACTCAAACTATAGTTTGACACTTGACAATAATCTGACGTTTGGCGGCTGAGCATACGCCCAGTCTGTACAATTATAACTCTATGCCTAGAGTCAATTTGGGCAAGACTGATAGTGAGTGGGCCCGAACTAACGACTCCTACACTTCAGGTGCTAATCGCTCATTACGGAGGCCGATCTAAATGTTACTTGTACTTAAATGCTATCGATTTATTAAGAGATCATGACTCTTGAGAGTTCTAAGATAAATGTAATGAAATATATTAGCATTCGGTAAAATTTTAATGTACGCACCCCGAAATGAAAACCACAGTAAATTTAAAAAACATTTTTTAAATATGATGAAATATTCAAATACTGATAGCTATGGAAGAAACCACTGGATTAAAGCCATACTATAGTAATAATAAATTGTGACAAATAACAGACTTTATTATTTTTATAACTATTCAATAAAATTATTAATTGAATTAATCGAATAAAATGAATTCTTAATTGTCCGTAAATATAAGACGTATGTCACTAAAATCGTGTAACTTTTAAAATTATGCTTTTTCTTGAAATGTAAAAAAAATGATCTCAACTAAAGTGTTGACTTTAAAGCCCCTTGCCCAGGGCGACTTTTTGTAGTGATACAATAGCAATTCTGTAGCGCGTTCGTATCGATACAGTCGCAATGCGGTCGCTAGTTGTGTATCCTTCATGTGTGTGTCACACGATTCAGTCATGATGTAAACGCGATATGTCGCGCTTCTGTCGCGATGCAAATGCGATTCAGCCACACCCTCCCTCCGTCCTTTCCCCGATGTCGTTCGACATGGTCGCGCGTTTGCATCGATACAGTCCCGATGCTATAACGCGTTAGTAGCGCGTTGGCATCACTTCTGTAACATGTTGCAAATTGCGACTAACGCGCGTTAGTAGCGATTATGAAACGCGCGACAGCATCACTTCAAAAAGTCGCCGTGGGCAAAGGGCCTAACCGCTCCAATGTATTAATAAAATGTATTGCTGTTTTTCTTGCATTAATTAACCCTTCACTAACCCATCACTAACATTGTATGAACTAATATGAATTACTCGTTTTAACCAAATAAAATTTAATAAATCCAGTATAAAAACTCCACCATATCCTTAACATAGCTTTCACATATCTTTTTTTTAGTTTTGAGTATACAACGTTCTTTTATAAAAATATGTTATATGTTTGTTTCATAAAACTTAACTGCTAGATTATTATATTAGAAGCATTTTTTTGTAGTAAATTGCTTTAAGTGGTTTTATAAATAAGTGAAAACGGAACATGAAAAAATCATAATCTCGCCTATTTAGGCAACATCGCATATTAGAAATAATGTCGTTTTTAAATTAATAAACAGACAATAGGCACAGTAAAGTAGGCATTATTTTTTTTAAATATTGATTTTTAAAAAACCTTAAAACACCAAAATTGTGAGTTACGTCGTTTTAGGTTAAAGTATCCGATAGCGCGTCTATAACAAAGCGGAATAAAGAGCACAAAATACTGTGTTACATCTCAAATACTATCACTATCCCCTGATACCGATATAGTGTTCCATCGTGACCGCAATGAGTACCCTGGGGCGTATCCGTGCTCAAATCACTCAATTTTCTTTGGAGAAACACGATTTAGGTATATCGGAGTTCCTATCAATATGATGATTCAATTATTGAATTGATGTCAACTGCAATCTATGTGAATTTTGGATTTACAACAAATAACAAATATTAGAATAAAACACTTTTTTACGGATTTTTGACGGACCTGACGTTTCGACTCCTTTACAGGAGCCGTGATCACAGGATAACTAAGATGATGGTTGTCATGTAGTTTCTAGTACCTTCACAATATTTTAATCGGGCACGTTCCTACTTATTAAAATTATTTTATATAAATCAAATTGTTCAATTTTTATTTTTACATTTTATTTAGTTATTAAATTCTCACTACGATTACATTGTTTACTACTGAGTCTACGACCAGTTCGGAAATTGGGAGGCCCTTCCGAGAAGAACTGGCGAAAGAAACTCGGGGAAAGAAAATATGAAATGTGCGCGGAAGTGTAAGAACCAAATAAATAACGAATAACAGATAATTATATTTTTTTATACACATAATTATTATTTTAGAAAGAGAAATAATTTAAATACCACAATTAAATTAGTAAGTTGAATATATGACAATAGCTAATTTTTTATTGTACGAAAATTAATATAGAATGTGCAACAAAACAGCTGATGGTGCAATTGGATGCATTAACACTGCAGAGTCAATCGTTGAGTCTCAGCGTGAGACATTGTTTCGTAAAAGTAAATTCAATGATGGAGTATAATCCCCGGCAAACAAGTTGAACATGATTTTGAAATCACGTGACATGTGCAGTAGCAAGTTTAGGTACATTATTCACTACTGCGCATGTCACGTGATTTCAAAATCATGTTCAACTTATTTGCCGGGGACAATACACTATGAAGCAATTATTATAACTTAAAAATTTATTTGTGTCAGGTTTCAGGTGGGACTCGAACCCATATCTCCTCGTTATCCTAACCTTACAATTAAACTATCGATACCTTGTCAGAAATGACGATTTTTTCCAAATATTTATGTAGCTGAGGTCAGTGCCGTTTCTTCATGTTCTAAGTACTACCAACAACATCGAATGTATTACAAGCATCGTACAATCGATAAAGAAAAAACAGCTATGAAGTTATTGAACATTTTCTGGTTCTAACATATAAAAGTACAGCATTTGAATGCTTAAATAACAAAAAAAAATCAATAATATTTTGAAAAATTATAAATAAAAATCATTTTTAAATAGTTGATATCTAGTTTCAAAAATTCGTATTTAAATTATTATAATAGAAAAATACTAGAAAAAATCGACTCGGGTCACAAGTGAATCTCAGGCGGGAATCGAACCCGAGTCGATTTTTTCTAGTATTTTTCTATTATAATAATTTATCTTATAAGATCGCATTGAAAATGCATAAAATATATAAAAATTATAAATCTAATATGGCTGTTTCACCTTAATCGATTGACCAAACATTTGTAAAAATGTTTCTTTCGAATACGAGAGGATGTTCCTCTCATTGATGAAACAACGCTGGCCTACAGCGTAAAATCAGGAATGTACTAGAAAATTTCGACGAGTGTTCGCAAGGCTCGGTAGCTCAATTGGGAGAGCATTGGACCGGATTTCCAAAGGTTGCGGGTTCGATTCCCGCCTGAGATTCACTTGTGACCCGAGTCGATTTTTTCTAGTATTTTTCTATTATAATAATTTATCTTATAAGATCGCATTGAAAATGCATAAAATATATAAAAATTATAAATCTAACATGGCTGTTTCATCTTAATCGATTGACCAAACATTTGTAAAAATGTTTCTTTCGAATACGAGAGGATGTTCCTCTCATTGATGAAACAACGCTGGCCTACAGCGTAAAATCAGGAATGTACTAGAAAATTTCGACGAGTGTTCGCAAGGCTCGGTAGCTCAATTGGGAGAGCATTGGACCGGATTTCCAAAGGTTGCGGGTTCGATTCCCGCCTGAGATTCACTTGTGACCCGAGTCGATTTTTTCTAGTATTTTTCTATTATAATAATTTATCTTATAAGATCGCATTGAAAATGCATAAAATTTATAAAAATTATAAATCTAACATGGCTGTTTCATCTTAATCGATTGACCAAACATTTGTAAAAATGTTTCTTTCGAATACGAGAGGATGTTCCTCTCATTGATGAAACAACGCTGGCCTACAGCGTAAAATCAGGAATGTACTAGAAAATTTCGACGAGTGTTCGCAAGGCTCGGTAGCTCAATTGGGAGAGCATTGGACCGGATTTCCAATGGTTGCGGGTTCGATTCCCGCCTGAGATTCACTTGTGACCCGAGTCGATTTTTTCTAGTATTTTTCTATTATAATAATTTATCTTATAAGATCGCATTGAAAATGCATAAAATATATAAAAATTATAAATCTAACATGGCTGTTTCATCTTAATCGATTGACCAAACATTTGTAAAAATGTTTCTTTCGAATACGAGAGGATGTTCCTCTCATTGATGAAACAACGCTGGCCTACAGCGTAAAATCAGGAATGTACTAGAAAATTTCGACGAGTGTTCGCAAGGCTCGGTAGCTCAATTGGGAGAGCATTGGACCGGATTTCCAAAGGTTGCGGGTTCGATTCCCGCCTGAGATTCACTTGTGACCCGAGTCGATTTTTTCTAGTATTTTTCTATTATAATAATTTATCTTATAAGATCGCATTGAAAATGCATAAAAATTATAAAAAATTCGTAATTAAATAGATTTTAAGGAGTTTGGTGATGTAGTGGTTAGCGCATAAGTTCTATGATTGCAGATTGAGAAATTTTCAATCTGGGACGGTCACCTTATGGAGACAATAACCCACTCCCCTATGATTTTCTTCCATAGGAATAGCTGGAGCTTCAGGAGTGAGGAGATTATGAGGCTAATGTCAGGAAATTTTTAGCGGTTTATTTTACAAGTTTAGCACAGTGAAACTGAATATATACAATTAAAAAAACCGGGCAAGTGCGAGTCGGATTCGCGCACCGAGGGTTGCGTACAAACCTGTAGGTATTAAAGTATAAGTCAATTATTAAAAATATTTTTATTATATGATGTTACTAAAAATTTACGGTTTTCCTTCCTTTATCGGTATTTTTTCCTTTATCTGTGCTGTAAGACGTTGCTTCGTAACAAATTTCAAGATTCTAAGTACATGGGAAATACCCTGTGGCGAGTGTCGAAAATTTGCGGCATAAACGGCTGTATCTTTTGTATTGCTTTGGCTTAGAAGTTTGATTTTTTCACAGCTTCAAGGGACACCAGACCTGAATATTTTATATAAATTACAGCTTGATACCTCCACGCGTTTCTGAGAAAAGGGGTCTTGACAGACAGACAAACGGACGGACGGACAACAACGTGATCCTACAAGGGTTCCGTTTTTTCCTTTCGCGGTACGGAACCCTATAAAATTTAGTTTATCCTTAAATCTTTAAAATATTATGGTTGCAGTAAATGCATTGAGTATGAAATAGATTTCTGTATATGTCAAGATCCAAAATGAATTTCAATCTGCAGCCACAAAGTTTATATACTTTGTATACTTTAGTTATAAAACCTCTGTAATAATATTATAATATCAGAGTTATAGCAACAGAGTTTTTTTTTTCAAGTTAACTTCTGCCTGCTTAGTTTTTTTTTCCCGGCATGAAGTTTTTAAAACATATGATCTTTTAATCGTAGGATTAATAATCTTTTTAATATGTGTTTTATGTTTACTGTCCATATTAAACTAATTTTTTGACCCTTTTTTGGAATAAATAGATAGTAATTGATACATAAAAACTTTCTTTCTATCAATACTTATGTTGAGGAAACTATTACTAGATATTCACTGGTGGCTACCCGCGACTAGGTTCGCGTGAAATAAGGTTATTGTTTTAATTTTCTAGGTAATGTCTTTTCGCAGGGTTCAAGAAATCTTCACAGAGAACTTCATCGTGAAAACGTAACAGGCAGGTTATATTCATAGGTTATTAGCATGGATTATAGCAGTTACCACCAGGTACCTCGTAAGCTCGAAATGTGTTCAATCATGGATATCAGTTTATCCACCCTCAATATACTTTTTCAAGTGATTATATTGGAATAAAATAAATATCACGACTCATACTCAGCCCTGTCATACCCACAACCTTTGCCGGTTATTACCGATAATTTCCCTCGTATTATATTAGGCAGAGCCTGCATCACGAGCGCTCGTCGTGCGAATGGACGTCCATTTCTTGGGCATTGCTCTAAATCATGCCGCGTATCAAGATCGCTCGGTCGCACTGTATACACGCTGCGCATCACTATTCTAAAGTATGTGGCGAATTTTGTGAAGGACTATTAGATTACAAATAAAGATCAAAGCAGAAAACACATTTTTTTATTTGTTTTAAATATAGAAGATAAGTTTATTTTTTATGTAAATGGTACAACATTTAGAAAACAAAATCTATACATCTAAATAAAATTGAAGTGTCTGTTTGTAATATTTAAATGACCGTTTTTTTACTACATGCATATGAATATATATACGGTACATACACCAAAAAAACATTTTTTACAATTTTTGTCTGTCTGTTTGTTCCGGGTAATCTCTGAAATGGCTCGACAGATTTTGACGGGACTTTTATTGGCAGGTAGCTGATGTAATAAGGAGTAACTTAGGCTACTTTTATTAAAGAAAAAATCTATTATTATAGAAAAATAAAATTACTGTGCCACAGCAACGCGTGGCTGGGTCAGCTAGTATTTATATAAAACTTTTTGTATTTAAAAGTTACGGCATAAATATGACGGCGCTACAGTGGCGCCACTATTAATCAACACAGTTTTCAAACGAGAGTGATATGACGGCTCTCACTCTGGCGCGCGTTTATTTTAGCGAAATACCTGCCCGTAAGCCCACATACGATGGACCCGGCCGGTCATGGTAATGAAATGCCGGTAAATAGAGTTTCCATAAAAATAAGCATTTTTTAATCGTTGTTATATACAAATATAAAGCTAAATATATAAAATAGAAGCAGTTTAGGAAAACGCTTAGGTAGGAGGGTGTCCTTTAAATATTCGCATAAGTAAACGGAGAAAAAATATAAAATATGTTAGGTAAAGTAAAACTAATTATTAATGCCCATAGGAGAGACTAAAAATAAAATAAAAATGTAGTAATTTTTACGACTAGTAATGGCTAAAATGCACATTGTGAACAAAATTTATTATTTTCATAAAATTTTATCTTTATCCAACAATACTAATTTCGCGAATGACAAATCGATTCAAATCAAAAAACGAAAAAGTTAAAGCATTTATTTAAATGCTTGCTTACCATGCATTTAAAAAGGGTACATAATAGTTGCCAGAAGATAAAAGGAGATGCATTGATCGATGTTATTTTGTAAGTCAAAGGTTATTTCCAGAATAAGACTTCACGTAGTTTAGCAGGTTATTGCAATACTTTACCTTTTTAGTGCAGTACGGACGATGGTTTATTTTACTCACATTAGTACTTAAAAAGTAATCAGTAGCTTGAAAGTGGTATAAGATGAATTGATTTATTTAATAAACAATTTAAAGGTAAGGTAAAAACGCTAATAAAGAAATAGAACATTTTCGAAAATAATTACACATGTTTGCGAGATCGACTGAGAGAGACATTAGAATTATATTATACTTTAATATTAGTAGTTTAAAAAGTATAATTACATTAATATACATTTCAAGTATTTTAATTACATTTTAAATTATTTATAATAATATCGTCGGTTGAAACAGTAGTGGAATATTTCGAAATTAGTTGTCCTGAGCAATTAAAAATGTATTTTTTTAAATATTTTTTGTATATTTATTTATGTTTTTTAATTATTACCCTTTATTGGTTTTTATATGTATGATTTCTTTATTTATAACAAATGAATAACAGATGTATGTGAACTTTAATTTATTTTCAAAATATGAGTAAGTTTTTGAAATGTTCAACTATTGTTTTCGACGAACGATATATCATATTAGTTATGATATCGTATATACAAAATTAAATAAGAATAATGTTAATGTCATTTAATTTCAATAATAATTATGATTAAATAATACAGGATATATGCAAACATGCAGCAAGCGAGCATAAATGCAGCCCACTAAGAAAGCTTAGAGCAGTATGCAAGCAAAGCACAGATTTCTGTGGATGCCTATATCCCGCCTATGCAGTCACCAAAGCATATTATAAGCTATGATCTCAGCTGAACAACGGCCACTGCTGGGAAAAAGCCGCCCCCAATATATGGGAGGGTTTTGACAATCTTCACGCTTGGCAAAAGGATCTCAAACCTTGAGATCGCAGTGTCCGTTGTATGGTGTACGTGAAGTGGGAAGTGTACGGTAATTATCCTCAGTCTCATTAGACGACTTTTACGGCACTCCCAAGTTTAAAAGGGGAACCTGGTAATCAACGCTAATGCATACGATACGGCGTATCGTTTATACATCGATCAGATGGCACTTCAAACTATACGCTGTAAGTATAAAATAGTCTTTCTCACAAAGATCTAAACATCACGGTGTATTTGATTTTCTAATAATTGTCAATAGTATGAGTGAAATTTGTAAGCTACAGTTTAAAGAACTTTGAAATTAAGCAACAACTTTAATGCATAAAAGATATTTTATTCCCATCAATGTATACAACATTAATCTACACTAATATTGTAAAGAGGAAAGATTGGTATTTTTGTATTTTTGTAATAAATAAACCCAAAAACTACTAAGCCGATTTTAAAAATTCTTTCACCATTGGGAAGCTACATTCACGCTGAGTAACATAGGCTATATTTAATGCTAGAAAAAATTTAAAGAATTTTGTCCACCCGTGTGAAGCCGGGACGAGCCGCTAGTGGATTATAAAGTGGATACGTTGTAGTAACAGTTACAGTTAAAATTAAGTTAATCGAAACGTTACTGCGTTTTATTGTTTACTATGAAGCCATTTTAAGGCACTCGCTGTATCTCTGATACTGTTAATTGTGAACTCTTGCAATGTCATTCATATTATTATCAGCCTTTATGTGCAGCAGTTATCAGTGAATAGGGGAAGAGGACGAGCTAGATTTGCATGGAACGGTAATCGGAACGATGTTGGCCATCTGCAGTCATTGGCACCAACCAAGTGCCAACCTATTAAAAGGAATATATTCAACAATCGGGACATTAATTGGCTTATGATGGACCCACACACCTTTGCCAAACAATGCAACAAGGAGAAAAAACAGACAATTATCTTTACTTATCAGTTAGCTGGATAAATACATAATGTGCATACTACCTTGAACAATTGCAGTTGTTATTAGATCTCCTAATCCAAACACAAACGTCATTAAGAACGAGATCATCGATGTAACTTGATTGGACCGAAATCAATTTCAGCACAGCAAACAAGAGCAGCATATAATCACACTCCGACCTTCGACCTCCTAAACAACCTCAGGTCTAACGTCGGTACGGAATGTAAACAGCGGACCATCTCCTAAGGCGCCATCTATAATTTTCTAACAATGCTTCGAACACGTCCAAAAAATGTTGAACTTGCAAAAAAGCTGATTTCCCCCCTAACGCCTCTTTGGATGTAAGGCACGCGGGAAGGGACAGAGGTCAACCTCAACTGGTTTTATAATACACGCTCGATCGATCTGGGATCTATCCGTGGATATTGCATATTTATCAACCTTTGACACGGGTAACAACGTGGAAGTAACATCTTCATGGAAGCAAAAACAGTATAAAACAAACATGTTTAGGGTGTTTGAACTTGCTATTTATACCGGATTTGTAGGTGAAGTATTTGTCTACGTTATTTATTCGTATACATGATAGTAGATCAATTGTGAAGTTGATAATATTGGTTGTTATGAAACAAATTACGAACAATAAAGAAGATTTTTAATGACAAATTTTATGTATATTTCAATTATTTTTATTAAAAATTTGGCTTTGGTACAAATGGGACTTCATCCAATCAAATGCTATATGAACGATACTCTTTCGATTGATTACTGAAACCCTGACAGACATATCAACTTTTCTCCAGTGTTCCTTATACCGGTTACAAGTGCCATTTCTATTGTAGGTAACTAATTAACAGCCTTTTATGTAGGTAATAATTTTACAAACATCATACAATCCAAATAGAAGTAATTGCTATGGAATTACAGATTTTTATGCTTTTTAGTCAATCAAGTTGATATTTTTTTCAATAAAAAGATTTAATGATATAGGTATAAATGTTTCAAAATACCTTCTTGTTTACATAACCTTAAATGACATCTTTTTTATAGTAAACTAGCGGCCCGTCCCAGCTTTGGACGGGTAGACAAAATTCTTTAAATTTTTTCTAGCATTATATATCGCCTACCATCAGGCGAGATAGTGGTCAAGCGTATCCCTATTTTCTATAAAAAAAAAGAAAAAAGGTGTAGGGTGATTACCTCTATTATCATTAGTCGCCTTGTATTTTTATTTTGATTTATTGCATTCACAATTCCATTTTTCTAAAATATAAAATACGCATGTAAAAAGGAGGCGTCGTTTTTTTTTAACAATTTGTATTTTATATCCTATAAGTCGCATTTTTAACACCCTTAAGTGTGTTCTACTCCACCGGAGACCAAACGGTAATTGATTTGTTTAATTATCACAAACGTTGGTTTAACGGTAGAGATACTGCATTTCGCACCGCCATAGTCCTGGGTTCGAATAATGGGTAGATGTTTGTGTGATTAAAACGATCATTTTTACCTGAGGCTTTACATAGGATTTATATATATTTCTATATGTATTAAATATCGATGTATCATATATGTATGTCTATCCGTTCTGCCGTTCTTATGAAAAGTGCAATAAGTAGTTTCAGTTACTTTCGAAATAATTGGGATTAAAGATTTAATTTTTGTTTATTTGTGTATTATCGTAACTATGATAGCTATTGACTTGAAACTTTTACTATACGACTATAAAATGAAGCGGAATTTTATGTAGTATATTATATTTGTACATAAACCGAGCACTAGTACGTAAATTGTGCGTAAGTCAATTTGCCCAAAAACTCGACTTATTGCACTTATCGTAAAGACGGCAGCGTTATAGTATCCATAACGTAAGCCCTAAAATGATTACTTTGGACTTAGCTAATTGGCGCGAATGTAATATTATCTTATTATATAAAAATCCAGTGTCACAATGTATGTTCCCAGTGAACTCTTCACCAACTCAACCGATATTGATGAAAGTTGGTATTTATGTGTAATTTGGTCCAACTGAAGAGATAGGATACTTTTTTTTTTAATTCATAATACAGCAACGTGTGGCCGGATCAGCTAGTTATTTAATAATTAATATGTGAAAATTCACAAATCGGGATTTGAGATAGTTAATTTGAAAAGGCAACTCACCTTAATCTGAATGTTTCAACAGAATTGTACCGGTTATGGTTACGTGATAACATGATATATAATCATAAGATAGCGAGACGAGTCATCTTTTGAATGAGTGCGGTTTTCCCTACATTTTGGGCAATTACACCAAGGCCTATAAGCACCGTTCTATTTTTAAATATACATATATAACTACAAATGTATATAACTACATATGGATATAACTACATATGTATATAACAACATATGGATATAACTACATATGAATATAACTACATATGTAGTTATATACATATACCTACACTTATCCCAGATTTCCACTATGTACGATCCTAACGTACATCTCTCGCTTCTTCAACTCTCTCTAACCTTTCATACAAAATCGTCGATTAACGGTGCTTTACTAATAAATATATAACGTAAAATGTCGTTTAATGATAATTAAACTTATGTAAACTCTATAATGCTCTATTCTGTACTCTTCACAATACTCAATCTATAATATAAAATCACAGTGGTTTGTGTGTTTGTCTGTCCGCTCTTTTCCCCGCTCTTTTCCATTGTATCAATAACGTTACCATAGCAATTGCGTTAACCGCAAGTAGTTCGTCTACCGGACGCTAGATGACGCTAACGGAAAAATCCTACTACTATTATAAAGGCGAAAGTTTGTAAGTATGGATGTATGGATGTTTGTTACTCTTTCACGTAAAAACTACTGAATGGATTTGAAAACTTTACCACAATATAGCTTATACATCAGAATAACACATAGGCTACAATTTATAAACATATTGTTCGAAATACTAATCCTGCGCAGACGAAGTCGCGGGCACCAGCTAGTATTTAATAATAGAAAAACGGACGGGCCGCTGGTATTATCAATCTTCACATACTTGAATAACGTATGCAGGATGTTATAATCGACTAAAATACTCTACGTTTATTCATTAATTAATCATAAATATGTAGCTTAGTTCCGCAAAAAACAAGGAAAATGCACCTCCCGCACGCCCGCGAAAAAATCCATCAACAGACACCGACACACCTTGCATCTTCACCAATTACTCTACACGTGTTTCACTCCCACACGGAGCATCATCGGGAGCTGTTAGACCGTGCAATATCGAGTACTTAATGTGTGACCGCGTCCTCTCCCACCGTTTTTATTATTATTAAATTTATTCATCATATCTAAATCATAATTTGATATAGCTTTCTGGCTGATATTGTAAAAAAATATATTTTACCTAATCAAACCTGCAATATATCCATGCTAAATGACTTTATGACAATTGAAAGTTTACCTTATTCAATTTTTTAAACAATGTGATTAACGCATTATAATATTCCCGTTAACTTCACGTAGTAAGCGAAATGCTTGTGTTACGAGTGGGTCTAAAAGTGGGCATTGATGTACAGTTTTTCGCGTCAGTCCAGACGTAAAACTGTGGCGTCACTCCAAATGGTTATAGGCCACCTCGATTTCCGCATTCACTGACGTCACTCCGGCTCGTCAGTTTTCAATCGGCCGGGCTGTTAGGAAGTTTACTACCTATGTGTATTGGATTGACTGTCACACATTCACGATCAGTTTGGCGCGACGCGCCGAGTTGGATTTATGATAGTCTCGGAAATACGCGGCGCGTCGTCAGTAAAACTCTGGGGTGATGATTCGACACGATGAAATTTCGGATGGACGTCAGTTCAACTGATGCGAAAAACTGATCGTCAAATCGCAGCTTAAGTTTGTAGTTCATCGGCGAATCGAATTCAGTTCGATTGGGTTAAGCTGACATCTCAACCGATTTGCTGCGGCCGCCTTTAAGCCTATTATTTATTACCCCATAAATCTTGTTATTGATCGAGTATCGGCCTTCTCTAGATGAAACACCGAAGAGAGAATAGGCCATACCACGTGGGCCCAATGTGGATTGCTGGGCGTTCACAAATGTAAATTACTGAAGAATTCAAGTAAATAATACTCTCGTCACTAATTACCATCGCAATCATAGGCCGAACGCGCTATTTAAATCAATTAATTCGTTATAATAAATTATTTTTTATTAATACTTCCTACATTCACACCAAACAGCCAATGCCAATGTAAGCACTATTAGGGCTTGTGTTATGGACACCTAGGTCAAGAGATATACATACATATATAAAAGATAGATATTTAATAGTTATAATATTATATATAAAAACCCATGACTAAGGTACAATTGCTCGTGTTCATCACACAAACAAATGCCTTTTCCGGGACTTGAACCTAGGACCGCCGGTGCGAAAAGCAGGATCGCTACCGTTGCACCATACGATCGTCTAACGTTTTTCGTTTATCCGTAATACATACCTTTAATTTCAAAGGTACTTACAAAGTTATATAAGTTATTACTGGTTTGCAATGCATAGATACAATAAAAGACGAATCGGCAACCTTCCCACACACGACTCAAAAAAAAAATCGGTTCCCAGTATTGTAATGTAAATGTTCCTAATCGGTAATAGCACAGTGCGATTACCGCAAATTGGTCCACGCGGCTATGTCACGCGCGAATGCCAAGCAGGCTTGAGCAATACCACTTACTAGCCAATGCGTGATGTGCCTACTAGAAGGTATAAAAAGGTCTTATGTGAAAAACCTTATTTACCACAGAGAAAAAAACAAAATGTTGTTATTTTACTGTAGCAATAAGCATTGCACTAGTAATTTATAACATTTGAATTTAATTACAAATTGAGTTGTGGATTCTAAGACTAATAAAATACGATACTTAATTAAGAGAGTCTTAGTGACTTATTAAATAAATTAAAAAAAAAACTGGAGGGAGACTCTGTACCAGGGTCGTCTGCTTAGGTACCTCCGTCTTACCTATTTCTGCCGCAAAGCAGCAGTGCTTGCATTGCTGTGTTCCGGTTTCAAGGGTAAGATGTGGCAGTGAAATTACTGGGTACAGTGACTTTACATCTTATGTCACAAGTTGGCAACGTACACTGTGGTTCTTGTGGGGGTTGCAGTTTTGCTGCGAATCTCACAAGAGCCACATGTATTATAGGTGATTGTTACCACTTACCATCAGGTGGGCAGTTTGCTTGTTTGCCAACTATCTGCAATAAAAAAAAAGAAAAAGAATATTCTAGTAAAATATGCTGAACGAAAAGTATGCTAAAAGATATGCATTGTTTTAATAAACAAAAAAACTATCATATAAACATGTGTCTAGTTCATTAGCGTATTAACGACAAAATATTCTATTAATCAAGACAATTTAAACAGTATTCCTAAGGTTTAATATTCCATAATTAGATTCGTTTAGTGTCTATTACTATGTGTACAATTATCCCAGAATTCACAAGATATTCAAATTTGTATCACAATATTCTAATTTTTGTATTTAATATTTTTTTCTCCGTGTGGATACTGTCGTATGTTCATACCCATTAAAGAGAGTGACAATAAAGCCAAGCAAATAATATTATTATCCTTCCAAGCTGAGTTAACGGAGAAAAGTAGTGTAGTGATTTGGTCAATTTTTCTCGGGGCTGGGTGGTTGTGGTATTTGACGATTTTTTTTATCTTTTGCTGCGATCTATAGCCAAGTAATTAATTACTTGGCTAAAGATCGCAGCAACATTTTAACGTATAATCTAAAATATTTTAAGAATAAAATATGAACACGTCACCTTAGATACGTCACCTTAGATTATGTATGCAAAACGTTAATCGTGGCAGTAATTTATTATTAAGAAGACCACGTAGACCATCTCCTTGGACAAAATGCTAAGAGTTTTGTTTCACTATGTTTCATGTTTTTCCCATTTATTTTTCAATGAAGAAAAAATCCATCTAAGTGCGTGTCAGGCCACGTGCTCTGTAGGATTCTGAAATAGTTTACACAGTTTTTATGCTACTAATTACTATTTCCTCTAGATAGTTTTACTCTTTAACCTGTAAAGTCTAAGTTCTGATGACTTTCTTTTTATAATTCTATATATATTGTACTGCGGTAAATTTTTCCACTATTTTAGAACGAACCGTTTAGCTGGTAAAGCTTGACTCTAACAAAATTTTACAATATCAAGCTTGATATCGGGCAAACTTATTCCTAAATAGAAAAATTATCTCCACAAAGTCATCTTTTAAAGCATACTGCCAAAGAATTCACACGGGGAGTCTATAGGTCATGCCAAGAGGTCGCTTAGTGCCCTGCATTTCCAATATAACAATATTTTCAGAATATATTATCTGTTACTAACACTAGTATTTAAGCATTGTTAAATACTAACCCAATATGAGCCTTTGTAGTTCGAAGTAAAAAGCGTTCGTTAATATAATTTTCTTTTAATAATTTTGAAAAAAATATCCAACAATATATCCATACCATACCAAAATATGATATAAAGAAATTTCATCTTCACTTTATCGTGTAGGGCAGATACAATATATTTTTTCTTCCAGATTGCATTTCCATGTCAAAGTAAAGTTTCTTAGTGCCGATAGTCTCTAAGCTAAGCTGAAGACAGATAGACAAACGGACATGGTAAAACTATAGTTTAACAATTTCTTTTAGTATATTATCATAGTACTGATCATCTTAGAATCTGTTGTTATCTAAAAAAAGATATAAGATAATGTAGACAGTGACAATAATTTAATATGTTCTAAGAAACTGATTAGGTAGTAACCAAAAAAGAAATAAGATTTTTATCTAATCTATTTCAAATACATTAAGTTACAGTATATTTCTAAGAACAAAAAAGTCACAAAGTATCATTACAGAACAATGGTCTTATTATTTCACACAATTACACACGAAAATTCAACCGTATGAAAGTAAAACATGCATGAATATTATAACAAGCTTGTTAGAAACATATCATACGTCCATTGTTCTTATAATTGGTGCTTAATGTCTGTTTCATTATCATCATGATGCTATCAGCAGTAATATTGTAACATATGATCTCACTGCACTGTAGAGTTTCTATAGTTCGAATTTTCCACAATAATTACAATACCATACTTAACACTTTATCGATAACACCACATTGAAGTAATAATAAATAATAATAATAATTATTTATTTGCAAGAATATGGATAACAGTAGGTGATACATAATAATAACCGACATATTCTGCTGATAATACAGCGCGCAAATGTGAAATTGGATAGTACATTCACTTAAAGACTGTCTCTCTCGAGTCGTACATTAAACATTTCGAATGATTATAGTATTAATAGTTCATAGCAATTAATTATATGACATTATTATTAGATTAAAATTAAGCGAAATAAGTATAATAAAAAGATAGCTATTGATCTAAACCACAAGTTAAACAAAAAAAAACAACCATGCAAGTCAATAAGATTAAAAACAAATTCATTCAAACTTATTATAAATAACCATTTACAATTTATCATTCATAAAGTCATCAATATTATAATAATTTTTATCCAATAACATATTAAATAAGAACTTTTTGTTTTTACAGAATGTCATTGGTACCCTATCGTTAGACAATTTATTATAAATACTTATAGCCATACAGTAGCAATTATTTGAAAACAACTTTATTCGTTATTTTGGAATACATAATTTGTTACCACTTCTTCCCCTATAATTAAAATCACTTTTGATACTGAAAAGATCAGGATGCTTTTTCACAAAAACACAGATTTCAAATATGTACAGACAAGGTAGCGACAACACTCCAAAAGCTTTGAATAAAGGTTTACAACTATCCAAGAATCCTGCGCCACAGATCGCTCTTATACATTTTTTCTTTAACTTAAAAGCTCGATTCATTTTAACCGAATTACCCCACAGTATGATACCATAGCGTAATACTGATGCCACGTAGCTATGATATGCCATCAAAGCGGCAGTTTTCGAGACAGTTTGCCTTATTCTGTTTAAAGCATATACAAATCTGTCGAGTTTATTTATGAGGACGTTTATATGTGCTTTCCAATTCAAGTATTTATCTAGCGTAATACCTTGAAATGATAAAGTGTTGACTTCTTCAACTTCCTTATTTTTATATTTTATGGCAAGTTTTATTTTATAACTATTTTTAGTTTGAAAGTAAATGTATTTAGTTTTAATAGTATTTATTTTTAGATCATTATGTTTTAACCAATCTACTACTTTGCCGACATTAGTAATTGTGTCAGATTCTAAGTCCTTCCTGTTTTTAAATTTTACTAGTAGTGTTGTATCGTCTGCATACAAGAAACAATTTTGGTTAGTCGCATTTGGCAAGTCGTTAATATAAACAAGGAATAGTAGAGGACCGAGAATGCTTCCCTGTGGCACACGGAATTTATTCCATCGTAATTCAGAAGTGTATACTGATTTTCTTTTACCTGAAATTTGAGATATTTGACCACACTGTTGCCGATCTTTTAAATAACTCTCTAACCATTTCCCCTATACCACATCGTTCAAGTTCATGTAATAGAATTTTGTGTGAAACAAAGTCAAACACTTTCGTCGTGTCTAAAAAGACTGCCAATATATTCAAGCCTAGATCTAAATTTTGTGTGATACATTTTATAAGATGGAAACAGGCAAGTGTTGTAGAGCTGGCTTTCCTAAACCCAAATTGTTCCTGTTTTAACAGTTTTTGTGACGTTAAAAAATAGTAATTTTTTTCTGACATAACTTTTTCAAATATTTTGGCTAATATCGGTATTAAGGTTATGCTCCGTTTTTGTGAATTGGTTTGACGATGGTTTGTTTTAGTCGTGACGGAAAATAACCCTCAACAAGTGAAAAGTAATTATATGAGAAAGCGGAACAGATAAATATTTGACACACTTTTTCAATATTATTGTGGTTATTTCGTCATAGCCTGTCGAATTAGTATTTTTCATACCCTTTATAATTTTAAGAATATCGTTATCATTTATAGGCGTAAGATATATAGATTTAGAAAAGATTGGAATGTTTATTTTATTATTTATGTTAATGTCAGAATTGGGTTTGTTGGTCATATTTATAAAAAAGTCATTACATATTTGTAAAGGACTTTCAATGCTCTTATTTTTATTGTAAGTTTTTGTATTTGTCTATTAGTAATTTTACTTGATGTATCACTTTTTATTACACGCCAAGTAGTTCTGCACACATTGTTTGACTGAGCAATTTTCTTTGTATTGATAATTTGATGTGCTTGTTTTTAACACTTCTTTAAAACTTGTGAATATCGTAAGAATTTCTTTTTATTTGACTTTTTGTTAGAAGCGGATAAGCGATATTTTAAGTAGAGCCTTCTTTTAACAATGCAACTCCGTTTTAAGCCTTTAGAATACCAGCATTTTTTATTAAGTTTATTAACGAATTTAATTGATATGATGGGAAAATATAGTTTGTAAAACAAAATTAAATAATTATGGAATAAATTGAAAGATTTTTCCGTGTCCGTTTCTGTAAGTACATCTTTAAATGAGAGTGAACTTATGCAATCGATAAATTTTTTAACGTTTTCCTCACTATAGTCTCTCTTTTTTTCAAACCAAAACTGTGGTACCTTTCTATAATTATTACTTCTTGGAATTTCAAAAGTTATACTTTGGCCCTTATCGTGATCCGATAGACACAAATTATGTAACTTTGATTGAACATTTGTGAGATTACTAGAGATCAAATCTAAGCAAGCATTTAGACGTGTAGGTTTATTTATATATATATGATGTAGGTAAACATCAAATGTAATATCTTACTGTCAACCTAGAACATGAAGGTGGCGCTGAAGTTAGCTTAAGAATCACAACTCAATGAAAGGATACTCGCACCGATAAGACAGGATGTGAGTTTGAGTCCCGTCTGGTACCCGAGATAAGTTAAATTCTTTCTAGTAATAATTTCTTTAGAAATATTAATATGTTTCGATTGTTATTTTACCTTCGGTCGCTGCATTGCTTAAGTAAGCGATTAATACACCTTCATCATGATCTCAGCCGAGGAACGTAGACTGCTGGTGATTCTATCCAACCTTGGACTATTTGGTAAGCGGGTTGGAGATAACAGTAAGAACCCAGAAACCGCTTCTGCCCATTTTATAGTCTATGGCAGGACTTTTGTTTCTCTTGTTAAAACTTGTGTTGTTGTGGATATTAGTGTTTAATAATGGTGGATTATTATATTAACCACTAAGTGTTTGTGAACATACAACAGTGTTGCCAAGTGTAACAAAGCAGCGGAATTTGTCTTTTCCTGCTCTCTCACGAAGTCCACGGGGAGATTTCAGTAAAACCCTACACATTTAATGAAACCTAGGGGGAGAAATATATTTTACTGTTCAGTCATCATCAGGAAATTAAGAAAAGAAGAACTGGCAATTATACTCACTTGACACTGGCTAAATGCACAAATTGTGCAAGCCATAAATAAAGAAAAAGAAAGTCTATGGCAGGTGTATGGTGGTTACCACAATAATAATTAGTTGCTGCTTGCGACACCATATGCGGTACTCTACTTTGCGGATACAATACAGAAGCACTAATGCTCTATCATTTAAATAAAATTCTGGATAATTTAAAATTATGTATAATGTATAATTTCAGTTTTATGTTTGTGTATCTTTATCTAGTTAAATTTACATTCTTTGTGATTAAATGTGGTATACTTTTGAGGATTTTTATTTAATTTACTTTCTTCGCGTATGTACACACAACAGCACGTGCAACTACCACAAACTATCACTTTTTCTTAATTCATATTCAACCTAGAGAGTTGCCGTACTTAAAGCTGAAAATTGGTATGAAATATTTGACATTTTTGGGTGTTGACTGTATATTCCTGTGTCACTGCTTATAGACTACTTCCGCGCTACTTTTCGAAAAAAAATGTAATCACTTTTATGATAATTGTATGTGAGACAATCAAAGGCTTAAATCTCAAGGCTAAAACAAGAAGAATTCGTTGAATGTTCAACTATTTGAAATAAGAACATTACTTTCATCGTCATTATGAGGCATGCGAAGGCACTGCGTTCATTCAGCCTCACAATTTCCATGTGATTTTTACGGTCCGAATTAGCATACAAGCGCGTGTGAGCCTGCTTATCGTGCCCGATCGGCGGTTTATCAACTCCAATCGTATGTGATTACGGTATAGCGTGTGTGTTGTGGAATTACTAAAAATTTCGCCTTTGTTCGATTCGGAAGTAATTTAAGTAGCGTTACCCACTTTTTATTTGGTGTAATTTCGGGTTTGCGGGCGTTGCCTCACATTGTGTTTGGGATTAGATCTATGTGTAGACTTTAGAAAGGCGATGTTCATGTGAAATTTTTGTCATGGCTACATTCTTATGTTTGCATTAATAAAGTATACATACGTCTTAACTATTTCTGAGGCATATATATAATACGTTATACTTAAAAGATAGTATTAGACTGACTGAATTACTTGAGGCATATAACAAACAGAAAAAGAAATGAAGACCCTGTAAGCGTCAATGCCAATTTAATTCATAACATTGTTCCGATTTTCAATTTTATAAAAAGGTCGATCTTCGAATATTATCGGCAAAATCCATATGAAGAAAACGAACACTAACTACAATGATGGACTGTATTGTGAAACAAAGAAATATATATTTAAACTGAAATTGATAGAAAATATAACTACAAACTTGCAATCATACACGTCAATAGTAACCAAACCACAAACACATCTATCGTATCTAGGACACCAAAAACTACTCATAATTTTGACAATAATTTGAACCGAAAAACTTAAAGAATGGTTGCAAGGAGTCCGCAACACCATATATTCCAACATATAGCGAAAATCATAAAAATACAACCAAGAATGATTGACAAATGGTTGAATAAATTACTTTACAACTTAATCTCATCTCTTTACAATTTATTTCTTACTTTTTGGAGTTCATTCTTTAAGAATTGATTTCCATATAAGCCACCTGGTATGACAAAAATATGAAGAGTAAAATTTAGGAATCGAATGACAGCGTTACGTTTTGCACAACCTATCATGCGCACCTTTCACTTTTATTTTTAGGTTTTGTTTTTTTATTTTCTGTGTCCACTCAGAGACAATCGTTCTTATACTTTGTCCAATGTAGGATGATACTTTTGACAGGTGTCACTTCCTTATTGCTACGTACTAAGGTTGCGTTTGTTTCCTTATGTTTGGCTTGACATTGTAATAGCAAATTTATACCCTCTATAAAGGTATCAACTGTCAAAAGTATCATCCTACATTGGACAAAGTATAAGGAGTAAACTCAAGTCGTGCATCGGAGCTGACACACACACTTTTTTATTATTTATTAAATACAGTTTATACTTTAGTAGGAATAAATTCATCAAAATAAAAAAAGAATCATCAAAATCGGTTGTGTAGTTTCGGAGTTCGCGGTCAAACACTGTAACAGGGAATATATATATATTCCTATTTTCACTGGCGCCTCAACGTGTATAGAACACCACCATCCAGTCAACCAGTACCGGCGAACCGAACTACTATTTTTGAAGATCGTTGTATGTTGTGTTTTTTTTTTAATTTTTTTTCCAAATTCTAAAAGGCTTAGTCGCCCCCCACTATTTTATCGGCCATATTATTAACTTAATCATCTCATCTCATCTCATCCCAATCCTCATTTTATTTAATTTATAGTAGTTGACAATACAACTACACCAGTACGCAAAACACTAACAGGACACTTTACCCAACATTTACTACATCTTACAGACAAGAAACTATACGCGGTTTCGAAAGAAACCGGCACAAAATTGTTGCTGATTCTGAGCGTCAATATATCACTCAGATCAGTGCAATTAATACTTACGGGCAGTGCTGAGAGGGAGTACCTCCAGTGTATCCCACATACAAGTCTTAGATTTGGCTAGGCACTTTCCTGGAGGCAATCCGTGCCGACTATCCAGAGGTTCCTACCAGTCTAAACTTGAACACCACACCTACCTAACACTAATTTTATTAAATTTATCTTAGTCTTACTTAACCAGTCCTTGTATAATAGAATAGATAGGAAAAATTTAAACAACTTTAGTTTCACTCTCCTTTCAACTCATCACATATCATCATATCACTTAGACTATTATAATTTATAGTAGTGACATAACAAACACGCAACTACACACTACACTTACAGTACACTTACCCCACATTTACTACACCCATCAGACAGTAAAACTATACGCGGTTTTGAAAGAAACCGACACAAAATTGTTGCTGATTCTGAGCGTCAATATATCACTCAGATCAGTGCAATTAACATTTACGGGCAGTGCTGAGAGGGAGTACCTCCAGTGTATCCCACATACAAGTTTAGATTTGGCTGGGCACTTTCCTGGGACAATCCGTGTCGACTATCCAGAAGGTTCCTACCAGTCTAAGCTTGAACACAATACCTACCTAGCACTAGTATTATTAAATTTATTTTAAATCATAACTGTTTTTAAGTAGTTTTTAAATAGCTAGAAAAACACTTCGTTTTGAAACACAATCATTTATTTTTAATAACACTATGAATCCATCACTTATAAATAAACCTGAGCTTGCTTATGAACTTAGTCTCCGCTCAATTGAATTTCCATCTGTCGCAACCGCTGAGGAATTACGAGAATTGTTAAATCCAATAATAGACTCAGATTGTTCAGTTCTTTCCGGTCCTTACTCCATTGAACGTGATCTTGATAAAATCAAAAACATTCTGCTTATGGTTTCTTCATGATTAATTTATCAATACGTTTAAATAGATTAGAGATTACTACATAACATGACTTTTGCAAAACTTCAAGCAAATTTTTCATCCATGACAGCCTGTCAATCAAATTTTAAACCTCTTCTGTCCAACAATAACATAACTACGAACTCCTGGCACAAAATTTACTCAAAACTCTTTAGACCTAAAAAAATTCTTTTATTACATACTTTTTCTTTATTACTTTATTATTACTTTTATTTACGTTTATACTATATATTACGTTATTACTTTTTCTCCCAATTAGAATTGTCTATCGTTATTACTTTCCCAAAGTAATTTTTTTTTTTTTATATATTACTTTTATTTATACTACTATTTACAACTCATTCATTCCCTCATTCTATTACAACACATAATAATTACTTTACATTAACTGTCTTCATAGAAGACATATTTAATTGTCTGCATAGACGACATCTTCAATTTTGGTCTTCATAGAAGACATACTTAATTATACAGTCTTAGTCTTCATAGAGGGCATTAATTTTTCAGTCTTCATAGAAGGCATATTTAATTTCTCAACCGAGAATAGAACCTCTAAGTCTATTGGAATAGCCTCATCTTGAGGAAAATTTTTCTTCCAGCGGGTTGTGACTGGTTAAATAAGCCTACACTTATTTTTATTTTTCATCCAGCGGGTTGTGACTGGCTAAATAAGCCTACACTAATTTTTATTTTTCATCCAGCGGGTTGTGACTGGTTAAACAAGCCTACACTAATTTTTATTTTTCACCCAGCGGGTTGTGACTGGTTAAATAAGCCTTCACTGATGTAGGGAGCCAGTTGAGTATTCAATAAATTTTGGATACTCTACCGCGTGGAGTCTGGTTGTCTTATTAAATCAACCATGACCGTTGACTGAAGTATGTTCTGGAAGTATGAAAGTGATGCATGTAAGGAAAGTGATGCATGTAAGGAAGCTGGTCTCCTTATTTTCTCATTTCACAATTCTCATCTCATCCATTTTTATTAAAGATATGTTTTTTTTTTATATAAAATGGTCACATTTTTACATAGTTTTATGAAAAAATCCTTTTTATACTCAGGATTTTTTCTTCCAGGGGGGAGCGGGTATTGTAACGAGGCGCCATAGCTATATTGGCGACTCGTTGCTTTCATTGCGCTCTTCTCTGGCCATTTTTCATATTTTCTTTTCTCTTCGTTTCCTATTTTAAATTTACTGTCTGTCTCTGTTTCCTATTTTAAATTTACTGTCTGTCTCTGTTTATTTGTTTTGTTCGAAGTTTATTCTTACCAGAGTCAGCGCGTAGAGCGGTTGACTCACCGATAACAAATTATTTACCTAAATATATTTATAGTGCTGAGCAGTTATAATAAGCTCACAAGTATAGTAAGCTCATAAGCATAATTCACAAGTTTCCTGTATATATATTCTTTACTACCAGTTCCTGTTTCTAAGTCTATAAGTTTCTTTAAGGCACTATTGTAAGTAGCCCTACCTTTTATAATATGTTTTTAGTGATAAATGTGAAATTGTTTTTGTATTCAGTGTAATTTACCTTTTTTATATAATTGTTTCAGTTGTGCCTTAATTCCTTTAATATAAAACAAGTGACCTAAACGAGCTTTTATTTCTCCGGCTGCACCCGTCACATATATATATATATATATATATATATATATATATATATATATATATATTATATTCCAATAAATGTTATACGTTAACATCTTGAGATGACAACCTTTAGAAGTTCAGTTTGAGCTTTATCAAATTATTCTCGCTATTAAAAACTGTCGCTTAGTCACGTTTACTCGCATTGACTATGGGCAGTATGCCCCTTAGGTTTCAAAATCATTTTACAAAAAATAAGTGAAAACTGTAGATAGACGACCGTTTGGAGCAATGGTAGAGATCCTGCCTTTCACACCGGCGGTCCTGGATTCAAGTCCCAGAAGGGACGTATAGATATGATGATATATACATTTCATTGAATATTACGTAGCTATGTATATATGTATGTCTATCCGTTTACCTAAATCCATAACATAAGCCTTACAGTGCTTACTTTGAGCTAGACTAACGGTTGTAAGTGTAAGAAATATTATTATTATTTGTAACAGTATGTAGCAGTTTATAACAAAATAATACAAGTGTTCGCGGTATTTTTTTTTATTTATTTATAGAAACTAGCTATGCGCTTGACCACTATCTCGCCTGATGGTAAGCGTCGATGCGATCTAGGATGTGACGCGCTTGCCTAGAAGATACCTATTCACTCGTGACTTGAAGACCCCTAAATTGTATTTGTCTGGAAACACAGACTCAGGCACCTATAGTGAGCAAAGGAATATTAATAAGACTGACATGTTTTACCCACTATGTTATTCCTTAATTAGAATACGTCTATTCTTGTAATACTAATATTTGTAACAAAAATTATTATGCGAATAATACCTGCATCCCTGATTTCTTAATTAATCTCCAATGTAACCTAGCTTCACACATATTTTAATAAGTCAAAAATGTCTTTTGAAAATGGCTTCCCAACCATTCCAAGCAGTAACAAAAGCGGCTTAACCATCCCAATATACAAAGATTTACCTCAATCGAATCCTTTGGCAACACAAAGGTCTGTCGTTAGTAATTATTACGTTCTTAGATAACGCTTCCCTCCCCTAAGGTGGGAGGAGGTGGGAGTTGCATTTTTACAAATTGATACAAATTATTTGAGCGGGCTCGCTTTGTTCACAACGCTTGTTACGACTGCGGACCGGCATTTTATTATTTTCGCGAGAACGACTCTTATTGCGGTGAAGAAACGCTCCATTTTAATGAATGAAGGTAGATACTGGCAATCACTTTTTTACTATTTTATTTAGTGCGGTAAAATTCTTTCATATATACATATTTATAACTTTTAAATACATCACAGGCTAAAAAATTAATATCGAGCCTCTTCGTGTTTCGAAAGGCACGTGCCTTTTATTGTCAGTGTTATGGAACATTTTCTTCTGGGTCCTCATGGTGTGTAATGGCACATTTGCCATACTGTATTTTCGAAGGGCTCTGCGTCATCAGTAAATAAATAAATAAATAAATAAATATTTCTTACATTACACCAATTAGCCTAGCCCAAAGTAAGCACTGTAAGGCTTGTGTTATGGATACTAGGGTAACGGATAGACATACATATATGATACATAAATATGTAATATTCATAGAAATATATAAAAACACCCATGACTCAGGTACAAATGCTCGTATTCATCATACAAACAACTGCCCCTTCCGGGATTTGAACCCAGGACCGCCGGTGCGAAAGGCAGGATCGCTACCGTTGCGCCAAACGGTCGTCAAATCAGTGGAGACATAAAAGACAGCAGGTGCAAATATATATACATACTCGTACATAGACTTGATAAAATGGATGATTTCAAAGATTTTCAACTCACATAACATTTTTTTCAGAAACAAAGTACTATGTCAGTATCAGGCTGGTTTTACGAACAGACCATAATACGATAATGGAATTATCAAAAGTCACTGAGGATATGCCTGAAGGCATGGAGGTTTCATGTTTGATAGTCCTCATTGATATCAATTACGCTTTCAAAACTGTTGATCATGATATTCTCTTTGCAATACTTTCTCACTTGCACTGTATTGGTTTTTTATAGTATCTTCGGTCACAGGCAAGCTATTCATACTAAGGGCGGTTTCTCATTGGTGTGATCTGTGTGATGTCGGGCATCCCACAAGGTAGCATTCTTTTTCCTTAATTATTTTCATAATTAATAACTCTGATCTCTTCTAATCTTTTGAACTTTCATTACCTATTCGCAGATTTATACGCGCACCAAGATTATTAAGATCTGCAAGAAATATGCGATAGATCAAGAACTTTTCTCATTAGTACGTGTCCGCCTTTATCATTCTTTAGACGCGTGTATGTGAATTGGTAAATTATTTATATGATTTTGTGAGTTACCTCATCATGTGGTAAAGCTTTTTTTGCAACTATTACCCTCGCCATAACTTGTCACCACTGAAAGATTAGATCGTATTCTTTCTTATTTTTTCAAAGCGAAACAATTTCCAATATTTGCTATAAAATGATTAAAATTTTTTGGTGTCATATTGATAATTGATTTAATTACCGACTGCTCTTATTTGGCGATCGCTATAAAACCATAAGATTGAAAAATTAGTACTGAGACTCCAAAGAATGTAAATTTGTTACTCTTTCACACTTAAAAATAACACGACGCGTTTAATATGGTCAGTACGCGTCACTCCTATCTCCCATTTCTTAGACAGAGTCCGAAACATCTTATTCGCGCCCTCATAAAAGTAACTGCTTTGGCTCGTTTTTATTTTTGCTCGCTACCTGTACGGCCACAGTATTTTAATAAACCGACTGCCCCACAATCGAAATTTAACTGTGAGTCAAACGAAAAAGGTACATTTTCCAACTGGTTTCCGTAGAAATCATGTCTTGCCCGCTTATCTGGGACAAGACTGGAGGACACGAAGAATTCCAATTACATTAATAATGTAGTGAACGCATTTAATATTAGGTAAGCAATAAGTATAGGAATCGTAATGTGTTTTTGATTAAACTTTGTATCCAAGTATGGTTTAACAAACATATTATTTTATTTTGGCGACCGTTTGGTGCAACGGTAGCGATCCTGCCTTTCGCACCGACGGCGACGGTCCTGGGTTCGAATCCCGATAGGGGCATATATTTGTATGATGAATACGAGCATTTGTACCTGAGTCATGGGTATTTATATATATTTCTATGAATATGACATCTATGTATCAATATGTATGTCTACCGTTACCCTAGTATCCATAGCACAAGCCTTACAGTGCTTACTATAGGGTAGGCTAATTGGTGTGAATCTAAGAAACATTTATTTTATTGTTTTTTTAATCATATGCTTTGATAAAATAAAAATGCAATATTTCTTACACTCACATCAAACAGCCTAACCCATAGCAAACACTATAAGGCTTGTGTTATGGATGCTAAGGTAACGAAAAGGCATAAATATGTGATATTTATAACAATATATATAATATCCATGACCCTCGTATTCGTCGTATAAACCTGCCCTTTCTGGTACTCGAATCTAGGATTTATGCTGGCGTTAGGTACTCCAAACGGTTGTCAATATTTTTTATTTGCTGGTTCATCATAGTATGAAGTCACCTGCCAGTAATTTACGGACACTTGGCTTAGTTTCTTGGACTTCCTTAGACTTTAACAATCGTAAATTGAAGTTACGTTTTAAATTTGTGACTATTATAATTGTGGTGGTCGAATAAAAGTTTATTAAAACTATATACTTTTCCTGTAGAAAACTATTGTTCTATTCCTTTAAACGCATTGATCAGAAGTATTTTCAATAGCATTCAATATTTGTTCAATAAATGTAGGTAATTTCGAAATTATCAGATCGCATGTTGATGTATATATATGTCGGGGTGAACGTCAGGATTTTGGTCCGAACCTTTCGATATCATATGGGCAGAGTTAGAAATCGTGCACTGAGAAGATGTTGTAATTTTTGGACCCAGTATTAAGAACCACGTAGCACATAACAAACTTGTTATAATAAGGCACTTAGCGAAACGTAGGACAGTTCCGTGACGTCTACACTTGATGGCGGCTCGATCGAAAGTGAATCGGAGCTCGCACGTTGACAACATCACGACTCTGTCGAAGCGCGGGAAATCGTAGTTTCTTATGTTCGCCGGCTAGAGGGCGCGCTTGCGTTTTGTTTAGTGTCCGTACTCATGACCGGATACGATATATAAAACAAATGTACCGTTAACATATTAAAATGAGGTTTCGAAAGAGCCTGTATTAATTTTATATATATATATGTGTATATATTTTATATATTTTTATACATTTTCAATGCGATCTTATAAGATAAATTATTATAATATAAAAATACTAGAAAAAATCGACTCGGGTCACAAGTGAATTCTCAGGCGGGAATCGAACTCGCAACCTTTGGAAATCCGTATGTATGTAGCCTGTATTAAGTCAAACATCATAAGAGAAGGAGACAGTATAAGAATAATTTAGATATTCAGTTATTACACTTCTGACAAGCCTATCACACATTTAAATAAAATCACTTTTACTGGTTTAATTAGGCGTTTAATTTTCTTTTTTGTAATTATATCTGACATTTCGGCTCATTAATCACAATCCATTTTAGCATCGAAATATACTCATTGCTGGGAGACAGATCCCTATGATTAAAAATAACGTATAGAAAAGGTGCCCTGACTCAGTGTCCATACAACCTGTAATGATGAGGACATTCCGAACACACATAGCAGCTCTACATAGTAATTTTTTGGTTACCCTTACATTGAACAACCCGTGCAAAAACTTGACGATCGTTTAGTGCAACGGTAAACGACATGTCTTTCGCACCCATGGTCCCGGGTTCGAGTCCCGGACAGGGCAGATGTTTGTGATGCTCCGATGCGTCCGATTAGAAGAAAGACAGCGGCAGCACACAACCTGCACGTGAACAGTTTTGTCAACTGTTTATAAAATGAGGTTTTCATTGTGTATTACAAAAACAATTTCGGCAAAAAGGTAATATATTCTTTCTTTTTAAGATTTGATAAGCGATATAATCTCATATATTTTGTATAGTGTGTAATAATAGGTTATGTTATAATTTTGACTAAACAATTATTATGACTCATATAAATGATCGTATAAAAAGTCAGCTGCTTTTATTTAGTATTCAATGAAAAAAAATGATCGGGCATAGCTATTATTAATGTAAAATTAAAAATTAATGTATCTGAATAAACGAGTGAAAATAAATGTTAATTTATCGAAAAAATTGTAATTTTCAATTAACTCTTTGTAAAATACAAAATAATGATAATTCAGTGATAATAATTCAATTCAATTCATAAAAGTATGCAATGATTTCTTATGACGTTATCACGTAAAATTATCGTCCGTAAACCGGCTTTACAGACAACCAATTTTTTTTTACCACATAACTCATTCTGTTTCAAAGTTGTTAAGAGCAGAAACACTCAACGGTGCTTTTATATATAGTGAAGGACTGTGCCCAACAGTGTAAATATTACTAGGTTGGTAATGACAAATAAAAAAATAAGAACGTAAATTAACAATCGAAATGTCACAGAGTAAATCCCAGAGAATTACTGGCCGAAATTACGGCGGCTCGTTAAGGAGGTCGGATTAAAAGAGTTGAATAAAAAAAGGTCGCAAAACGGCGCTCGGTCCGAGCCGCGAAATTCTTAAACGCAGTCCCTGGAAATGGGATGATTACTTCATCAAAACACACTTTAAACGTGTTACGTAAATCTAGTACCACTCACCCCGGGGTGGGTAAAGGGTGGAGGGGTTCTCCTTCACCCCTAAGGGGGGTAAGACGATATGGGCGAACGTGAGCGCCGTCAAGAAAACCTTGATTGCTTTTTTAATTAGTTTTTTTTTCATTCCCCCTTCTTCGCATCCCGGTCGTGCAAGAAATATGTATTCGTTTGCGTGTTTTATGTACGGCTCATTGATTTGGCTTCAGTTATTATTTATATTTAAAAATGTTTTCTTTTTTTGTTTTACGATGACGGAAGGAAAAGAAGTATGCATGGTGCATGGAACGTCTTTCACGTGCAGATGTAAATTTATTTATAATTTAAAAAGTGGATTTATGCATTTTCTCACTAACTACATTTTTATACTTTAGGCTAGGCGAACAAAAAATTTCTTAAGTCTCACTTGAAAAAATCAATTGATCTGCCAAAATCTCGGAAGCTCAATTAAATGTGGTTTCGACAAGTTTTTCTAGTACTTAATAGTTTCTTTAGATATATTAATGTAGTTATTCTTATTCTAATTTTCAGTTGTAAATTAGTATAGGAATAGTTAAAGTAAATAAGAAGGCAAATTAGACGTATCAGTGGTTGCAAAAAATTATATACAAAACACAGCATTAGAAATTTCCGTTACAAGATAATAACGTCTTAACACACCAAAACATTATTAAACAAAGACACATCAACTGTAATTCGAGACACCGAAAACATTATCAAGTTTCGTTACAATGTTTCTGTCACGCGTAAATTAATAAACCAGCGAAGCGTCCCTTTAAAATTATTATCCTTTCCCATCGGAGGCAAAATCAAAAGCGCAAAAACGGGAAGGAATGTCCATCAGTCTCATAATATCGTCGCCTTAATGAGGATCCTCTGCGCCAAATCTGAGGCCATGGGCATTCCGGCACGTACTGGCCACGTTGCAAGGGATTTAGAAAAGAGGAAACTTGAAAAAGATTTTAACTGGCCACAGTTAAATTGTAAGCGAAAGTGAAAAAAGGAATTTCTTTTGCATGTAGAACTGTAGGTCAAAACTGCTTTGTGAAATATGATTATAAGTTTTTTTTTTATTTCAGACGAAAATGGATCACAAATCAGAAGTATTGTTTTTTTTTTAAATAACGTTAATACATTCCAAAGAATGAAGTAATAACAATTTGAATTAAAAAATGGAATGCGTCAGGACTTCTGAATCGGTCACGTAATGAAATATTTAATTTAAATAAAGAACAGAACGTGATATGATCTGGAGGGAAAATTAAGAATTCGTCTTTAGAATTTCCCTTTATTGTCCTGTATGAACACGCGCAAACGCGGAGCCGTTCACGCACACACACAACCGGTTTTAAGTCTCGAGTCGTCCCCACTAATTTATACGTTCTTTCGCTTTCATTATAATTATTATTCTTGGCAATTTATTTTCGCACACGAGGGGGCAGTGTCCCCCTGGGGGGAGGGTGGTAACTTCTTACAAATTCCCGTTTTTCGGCGGAACCTAACGCACCCTTTTCTTGGCCCTTTTTGTTTTTCATTACATTAACTTTTGAGACGGCTATAATGTGTTTTGCGTGTGTGCGTAATGAGTGTTTGTTTACATGCCGTGTATTGTTCTGATAAATCATTTATACTAATGTAGCGATTATTAGGATGAAAAGTTACCTTGTCATTCATAACTTATTACGTTAATATTTTATTTGATTCTACATATTTGGAAATATGATTGTTCGACTTTAAAGATTGAGTAAGTCCCCTTCGCGTTATCGCGTTTGATGTTTACTTGTTTTTGCATTCAAAATTATTCCATTGTTCAAAAAAATTAACCGTGAATAATATCACATGCTTCTTACGGCAGTACTTATATAATATACTGTTAGTTGATGACATATTGATAAGCACATTCGTACTAAATAGTTTTGATCTGTTTGTTAGGTATACTATGTACTAAAAATTACATAAAAATAAATATGTACCTATATACAAAAATAATTGTTATACTAGTTTAGTTTAGTAGTCACAATCTTAGGTAATAAATATTCCAAATAAAATTGAAAGAATTAAAAGTTGTCCAATAATATTAACATCTTCCTTTATTTTGTTACTTTCAAAAAACATCCTAAATTATCTTCTTCAAGATAGACCCGCTAACTTCTTAAACTTTTCAATGCATAACACCTTAACTACTCCGACGTCTCCACAATTTCACTGGAAACTTTAAAGTACACAATTTACGGTACTCCAAAGGCATCCACATGCGAAAGCAACGACGGAGAACTTCCACAAAACAAAAGCGATTACTACAGACTTCGACTACTCGAAAACAAAACGCAATTTTCTCTTAAGAAAATGAGGGAACTCTTTCTCCCCATTGAAAAATCATCAACACCCACCGCGTATGTACCGACCGCCACCCACCGGGTGGAAGATCTACGCCGTCGACTTGCGTACGCTTTAATTAAAAATAAAACATAAGAACGATGTAACTGGATGAGCCGAGGAGCGAAGGAAAAATGAAAGAGAAAGCCGTCCACCCCCACCCAAGCCAGTAAGGAGAGGGGGTGACCGCGTGGAAGTCAGTCGCGGTGCGACCGCCGGGGGGAGCGGACCTCCCTTGCGCTGCTGTGACACAACGGGATGACATCACTTTTCTTGTCGCTAATGAAGAGAACGTCTTGGACGGTTGCCTTTTTACTTCCTCGATACTTTTATGTAGGATTTGCAGCCTTTCGCTCTCCTTAATTAGCTTTAAGCTCCACTCAGCGATATGTAAATATGGGTATATTAAATATGTATTCAAATCCGCATGAATGCGTTGCCTTCCATTTCCATAATCACATTCCGGTTGGCAATAAGCTCCGTACGAACGTCTTGGCAAAACAAAAAGTCCAAGTATCAGTCTAGACATTTTAATTTTCCTATCTTTCCTCTCTAAGGAATTGACAGATCCTTTTCATTAGGAACCCCGCACATGTGAAATCTTTGATGTTAGACGTCGTTAGCGGTCTGTAACAGTATTACGGGAATAGTGCTCACTTTTGCATTTCCATTTAAATTTTCCGTTAAGAAATGTTTTATTGTTCAGTCTCTATGAGATAGTAGAGACGAGAGTTTTAAGGTTTCATTAAAAAGTTTGAGGCTTGGATGAAGATATTAAATTAACATCCTTCATTTTGAAATTAAATTGTACTTACATTTAGTAAATTTATGCAAATTGTAAAAACCTTTTATTTATAAAGTCTAATGTAGGAATCACGCGTAAGTGCGCCAAAAAAACATTTGGTAATTAAAAGCTCAAATTGTATGTACATAAAAACAAAACACACACAAATTGAAGCCGATGGAAAACACGCCGATAATAACAAGCAAACATCGGAGAGAAAACAAAACGAAACTAATAAAGCAAAATGTATTGCAAGCAGCTCTGCACACGATCCACACTCCACACTCATTCAATCCTGAGCTATGTTCATTCAATTTTCTAACCCATTTACGTCTTAGCCTGGCAGGAAAGAAGAAAAAAAAAAGCTTTTTCCGTCCCGCAGATCCACGTATAATTTCATAAGCAGTCTGTGGAATGTATGTTCGTTTTTTGAATTGATTAGGTCGGGTTCATATCGAGCTATGAATGGAGTAGGTTTTATTATACTTTTTTGTGCATTGCCAATCCGTTTTCCAATACTCAACTATATTAGTGGTAATTTGCATCGTATTCCCTAGAAAACGGTTTGAAAGGATTCGAGTAGCCGTCATTATTTGCGAATGGAATTTCATTGAAAACTGACGTTTATAATACACGCTATTTATACAAATGTCAGCTTTTAATTGGTTTCATTTATAAGTATTGGTGAAAATTAGGAATTTAAAAGTCACTGAGCTATTACTCACATGAGACTTATTTATGATTTATTTCAAAGTGTCATATAAAACATAAACTCAATAAGTTTTCTTATGTTTTATTATGTGATATATATTTTTTTACATTCACACCATTAGCTTTGCGTAAGGTTAACACTGTGTGGCTTGTGTTATGAATACTAGGGTAATTGATATACATACTTATATGATACGTAAATACGTAATATATTTAGAAGTATATTAACATACACAAATTACACAAATGCTCGTATTCATTAAACAAACATCATCCCTTAGTGGAAGTCAAACCCAAAGACGATTGTGCAGAAGGCAGGAGTGCTACCATTGCACCAAACCGTCGTCATTATTATTTTTAAATTTATGAAATATATAATTTGTTAACTTCCTTTACTTAAGTTATAATTATATTATATGTAATGTTCATGATTTCGTAGTTGACATGTAGTAAGATTAAACATATATATATTTTTTTATTTCGTATGGGTTCGCTCTTGATCACAATCAAGCCCGGGGGCCAAGACAGGATCCACAATGGAACGAACTAACCCAGAAGGTGCCAATTCACCCTGGCGTTTTTAATAATAAATTAATAATAAACAAATACGAATTAAAACTAATCAATGCAATTTTGTAACATGTATGGTTAATACATGAATTCACACATACTGTCTTAAAATATTATAAATAAATAAATATTTCTTACATTCACACCAATTAGCCCAAAGTAAGCACTGTAAAGCTTGATTTATGGATACTAGGGAAACGGTAGACATACATATTGATACATAGATATCTAGAAATATATATAAATACCCATGACTAAGGTACAACTGCTCGAATTCATCATAGAAACATCTGCCCCTTCCGGGATTTGAACCCAGGACCGTCGGTGCGAAAGGCAGGATCACTACCGTTGCACCAAACATTTTAATGCTTAAAGTTATATATCTAATCAAACTATTAACAATTACTTTCTTGACTGATTTCTGACCCCAATAAAGATTTGTCAGTATTCGCAATTAACATAACAGTTTATATTTTGAAATATCCAGAAAATTACGCCACACCCAAACGGTTAAGAGGGTATAAATTAAAAATAAAGCCCATCCTCGCATTACCTTCTTAATACTAAAATATATTATTCATAAGCCTATAGAGGGTGCCAGTATTAAGCTTAGCTAGGCCTGCTTAATGATCCAATTCCTGTCATGTTCAGGAAAGGGTTTACCCCCTAAAAAACTTGAAACAAACGCCGCAAAAACCGAAGACGTTCTATCCCTCCCTCAGGGGGGTAGGAGGTTACCCCTTAGGAGGCAACGTGAATAATTATAAAAGAAATAAGATAGACATTGACTTTGCCGCGTCAGGCTGTAGATGAATAATAATGGATTTTTGTTTACGTGTGTTGGGGCCTTTATGAGTCGTTAAGTTAACGTTTACCGTTGGAAATATTGTTGCTAAATAAACTGTTATTGAGGTAACTGGCTGAATAACGCTTTTATCTTGTTTTTATGTTTTCAAGTTTACTTGGAGTAATCTTTTAGTAGTGAATTTATGTAGGTTATTAAAATATACTGATAGAAGTCATCATCTATGATTTGAATGTCAACTTGCGGAAAATATACTTTTCATATAAGGTTAACAGATTATGAAATAAGAACGAAATAGCATAATTTTGCTAATATGATATGAACATTTAACCATATTTAACACACTAAGTCAGTAAACTTTTTCTAACTTTGAAAAAGAAACCCAAACTTTTTACAGTCGCGTTATATAGGGTAAAGTAAAGTTTAAATGGAAATAATCTTAAATCTACACTAATATTATAAAGAGGAAAGATTTTTATTTTTGTATGTTTGCAATGAATAAATTCAAAAACTACTAAGCCGATAACAAAAATTCTTTCACCATTGGAAAGCTACATTCACGCTGAGTAACATAGGCTATATTTATTGCTAGAAAAAAATTTAAAGAATTTTGTACCAGTACGAAGCGAAGTTCGTATGTATATATTTTCAAAATATAATATTTTATTTACTAAGCTTTCCACATATAGTATTGAAAGTAGAATTAACTTTCTTTATAATATCAATAAAAGGAATGTAGCTAAAATATTCGAATTAAACATTATTTTTACAATAATTCTCGAAACTTTTAATTTTTTTGTTTTATATTCAATGCGATCTCCATTTGTGTGTGAAATAATAACTACAGTTGGATGTAATACTCAACACAAGGCCTGTCTTTTATCCCAGTTTGAAACAAAATTATTATTTACGAACGATTAATAAAGCTATTTAAAAAAGTTTTATGTCCAACTCTTATATGTTCTGATATTAGCTTCAGAGCGATTTTTTGAGTTTTTATTTATCCAATATTCTCATCTATTACCAAACTGCTAAAGTCTATAAATGCTTATTTTATTAAGTGTGTTCTTTTGTTTTAAAGTTGTGACAAATTTTATCATAGGTAGTAAAGTGTCATTAGTTCATGTAATTCGCATTATTAAACAGTCTCTCTGTTGTTTTCTATGTAATACCTTTTTATCAGAATTATTAGAAAAGTCACCAATGCGCCCCACGATATTCGGATCTAACTAGCTGACCCGGTAACGCGTTGCTATGGTAACGTTAATTGATACAATGGAAAAGAGCGGGAAAAAGAGCGGACAGACAAACACACAAACAACAAATTTTTGTTCTTAGATTATAAACTAGCGGCCCGTCCCGGCTTCGCACGGGTGGACAAAATTCTTTAATTTTTTTCTATTATTAAATATTTTTCCGTTAGCGCCATCTAGCTAGACGAACTACTTACGGTCAACGCGTTGCTATGGTAATGCATATACGATGGAAAAAGAGTGGGAAAAGGAGCGGACAGACAAACACACAAACCACTGTGATCTTAGATTATAGATTTTCCAGTTCCAAGAATGTGTAGACTGTTGAACTGCTTCGAACAATCCAACGACATTCATTCAGTGAACATGAACATGTTCCGTAAATACCTCCAGGACTTCATAGGTGATCACTAGGGTACTTATTTTTGTTATTCATATTGTTTTTTTTTTACATTAATATTTGATTTTTCTTCTATTTTGTGGAGTATTTGTTTTTATATTTATTGTTGCATTATAAGATATTCTTTTTATATGATACAATCATTGGTAAACCAATGAAACAAAGAAATAAAAAATACTTAACAGTGTAATAAAAGAAGCTTTTGTAGTAGTTAAACAAAAATTTCACTTGAACCAAAGACAATTCTTTTTATTTAATTATGGTAAGAAATAAATGTTATAGTTCACCACTGGCTTTGGTATCAAATTGATTAACTATAATTAAAAAAAGCGAGTTAACGTAAGTACATAAATGTATTAACTTGATAAAGTTTACATAGCAGGTAGTCGGATGAACCAGAATATTGCTTGATCTGCACAGAAGCAGTGGAGTGGATGCAATAAACATCCGGCGAGATCTTTATTTTGTACCTGTTGTAAAAAACGATAACTAGTAGGTAAACTTTTAAAAATATCATGCCATAGATTATATTTTATTACTTTTTAATTTCACCTAAAGAGTTTAAAATATAGTGCACAGAGGAGATCTTAATGAAAAAGAAAGTAAGAAAAACTACGTGTTCAAACCTCTTTTCTTTGTTTTTCTTTATTTAAATTAAGGACTTTTATCTTAAGCAGACATGGCAGTCCTATCATAAACCTTATTCTATATTATTTACATTTTTTTATGATATTTACTTAATTATTATGATAAACTAAAGAACAAAGCTTCTTGGCTGCATCCGACAGTGGTTCAGCCAGGAAGGAAGGTGCCTACATCTAAACGATTTAAATTTAAGATGTGAAACAAGAATTGCCGTTCACTTTCGTTCCGGGCACACTCCGTGTTCAACCCTTTAAACATTATTTTTATTTATTTATTTCATAAACAAAGAAATTACAAAAAGATACAATTAAGTCCCACAAAACCGACTAACACCTTAAATTTATTACATACTTATGGTACTTAAAATAATACCATGGTAGTTTATCTAAATTTGACACTATTTTTGTCTAGTTTCAAACAAAATTACTATTATCAGCCAGTTAGTGGCCAACTGATTCGATTATGTAGGATAAACTGCTTACATATTCACTGTGCGTTCTCAATAGGTTTCCTTAGGAAAATACAGTGAATTGCGTGGAGAAAATGCATCTCTGTTAGTAACTTTTCTTTTTTTTTAATATACCTACTTCTGTAGTCATTGAAAACTGTGTATATGGTATACTTATATCAGGAGATTTGAAAGAATGTAAAATTAACGTTTGTTTCGCAAAAAGGTTGGCATAATTTAGTAAGGAATGTGGCATAAGAACAAGCCACCATTTTATGTTTGAAGTATGTATGTTTTTATTTATGCACCTATATTCTTCCTATTATTCTATTATTCACATTACAAATGTTTACTTAGGAACTAAGTAATTGCTGTGGGTTCTAAAAGCATGTGTTACATGTTTAGATCTACTAGCTACTGCCTGTTACTAAAATTAGAAAAGAATTAGGAAAGAAAAAGTGGGTATGTCAGCTACGAATTTAGTTTACACCTTGACAAGGATTGTCTTTGAACAGGCAGAGACAATAAACAAAACTTCAAAATAAAAGTGAAATGAATAGAATAGATAGCTTTTATTCATCACAAAATATTACATTTACATTACATTACAAATAAACAATGATTTTTATGCCGAAACGGTCACATCTCAACAAATGTCACCGCCTGAGTAGAGACGCTGATTTTCAGATGCAACCTTGCAATTCAATTTTCAATTGCAACCGTGTTAGATGTTATAGTATATATATAGATCTTTTTTTTGTGCGCACGATAGATTGCGCACAAAATCACTGTCATCCGATCACTATATTTTTGTCTTCATATTTTTTCATACCGGGCGCCTTATATGAAAAGCAATTCTGAAGGCAGTGAATTCCACAAATACACATATTTCGGTTATTAGCTGGTGCCTCATCTACATCAAATAAAGTTTTACTATACATTACTATTTGATAAATTACACGAATCGAATTGTCTCACAGAAAGCGAGTGATATGAGTAATAATAATAATAATATTTCTTACAATCACACCAATTTGCCTAGCCCTAAGTAAGCACTATAATGACTTGTGTTATGGATACTAGGGTAACGGATGGACATACATATATCATACAAAAATAAAGAATACTTATAGAAATATATATAAATAGCCATGACTCAGGTACAAATTCATCACACAAACATCTGCCCCTTCCGGGATTCGAACCCAGGACCATCGGTGCGGAAGGCAGGATCGCTACCGTTGCACCAAACGGTCGTCGTCGTCGGTAAGTATGTAAATAATGTCTTTACAAAATTATTCATTAAAAAAGTATCTTAAATTATCGTTGAATGTAAAAACCGTTCTTAAACCAATCAAGTCTTGTTCAGCACAAAGTGACAACGTTTAAAACATTTACCGGGAAGCACTTATGCGCACCTTGGCTGCAGGCGTTCATCTTGTTTGCACACGTCTGAAGGAAAATGCAGGAAATCGACTGGAGAGCAAGGCGAGCAGTAATGACGTCATTTGCGGCTGAGTTCGTAACGAAATAACCGCTTTAGATTATCTTCGTCTGTATGCTAATGTAACTGAGTGAAAACTAGATGTTAGGATATTGAAGAATTGTAGAAAATTATAAGTTTATCGTTGACATTTAGGTGATTTGTACACAACATTATCTTTATATATATAATTCTTCTGTACGTGTGTATGTCACTGAACACCTCCTTAACGGCTGGACCGATTTGAATGACTATTTTTATATGCGTTTGGGTGGTACCCTGGATAGTTTAGATTCACAAATCAGCCCGGCAGATGGCGGTACAGCACCGCGTGCCCGGGTCAGCTAGTTTTATATATATTTTTTTGTTTCAAGTTGATAAGATTGCAGTTTTATTAGTATAGATATTGGATTTTATAAGCGGTTTTAATTAACCTAACTCATTGCATTATAAAATACATAGTATTAATAGCATTATTTAAATAAATAAATTCAATGAAATGAGTATTTTCATCATACAGACCTGTGCCTGTTACCATTTTACTGCCCTCACAATCTACTTCGTTCCAAAGTAGCTAATAATTATACGACCTCAAAACCAGATAGATTATATACGCAAATAAATATGTAGACATTCATAACTACAAATGATAATACAAATAAAACTATTTTCAAGAGTAAAAAAAGAAAATGTTTTTTTTTAAGTTTAAGAATTAATATTGATTTATGATCCATCCTAAACCTAGTAAGTATAGCATTTCATTACTATGTATTTGAAGCAAACAAACCTGTCTAACGACACCATATTAACATAAAAACTCGGAAACGAAAAATTCACTTCCAAAAAACAAAGACCAAAGAGTCGCTCATATGCACAAAGTATAATTAAAGAGCCGCAAATGAATATTTAAAGCCTCGGTAGAGGGCGCTCTCGTCACAATGACGTTTGGGGCGTCCAATTCTAGAAAGATACGTATTTTTGGAAGTCAAGTTCCGTTTTGAGGTGCACTGTGAGGATGGTGTTTTATAATAACGGACATATTGGTATATTTTAAAAAGCATAATTTTCAAACACACAGTGATACAAGGCATTACAGAGGTATATTTAAGGTGTAAATAAATTGGATTTTTTCCATTATCAGCCAACAAGCTTTATCAAATTACTCCTTCTAAAATTATGCGAAATAATAGGTAACCTATGCAGGTTACCATATTGTATTAGCATTACAGTACTGTAATAGTTGAGCGAAGCTCTGAAAGAGTGCAGCTCTCTTTTAGGCAACTCACATATTTCGCTTGTTTCCCTCCTGCTACTTAACGGTTCAACCGATTCGAACGAATTTTGGCATGAACATACATGATTATAACCTCACAGACATAGGCTATGTAAAAAAAATATAGACTTTACCATGAAGGAAAAAATCACCGAAAAAAAAATTCAAAAGTTGATCACAGCCAAACCGCTGATACTACGTTGATGAAATTTGGCGCCAAAACTCACATTGTGGTCGTGACTAATGTGCAAAAAAAGTTTTGAATTCGGAAATACCATGGAGGAATAATCACAATGCTTCGCTCAGTATTTGCAAACAGCAGCATGTATTGCAGACCTAGTATAAATAGAGTCGGGGGTGGTATCATTACCGCACCGCCGCGTGTTCCTCCGAGGCGGTCGCTTAGATGGAACCTTCACAGCCTCAGCGGCTAAAGGTACTTACTATGTGGTGTTTAGTAAATCTAGCCTGACATAACAACTGTGGCTTAGCCATGAAGGATACACCACTATAAAAAAAAATCATTACCTAATGGACCTACCATTAGGCGACTTCAACAATACCAGACCTTACCGGACATTACGGCTTATAATGATACCACCCCCGACCTATCTTGCACAAAACGAAGACCGTTTGCTGCAACGGTAGCGATCCTGCCTTTCGCAGCGTTCGATGGTCCTTTGCATTTGTACCTGAGTTATGATATTTCTATAAATATTACTTATTTATGTATGATATATGTATGTACTTATTTATGTCTATCCGTTACCCTAGTATCCATAACACAAGTCTTTATAGTGCTTACTTTGGGCTAGGTTAATTGGTGTGATTGTAAGAAATATTATTATTATTATTTGTACTGGAGATTTACTATACAACTCACGTAGACCACAAAATAAGCAGCAGCGTTTCCGTTTAATTGCAATCTCCAACGAACGACTACGAATAAGACCGACTAAAGATGTTTTTTTTAATTTGCTCCGGTCTTGTAAACTAATAATATTGTGATTTTAGTTATTTCTGATTTCAGAACAATCTTGGAGATATTGTATAAGAAGAGAAGACGATTTCTTTATACAGTGCAGTTCTCTGTTGGTTAAGGGAAACTTTATCATCATGAAACGTTTTAAAAATCCATTTATCTGTAGTTCTACATTATCACAAGATTTAAAATTTTATTATTACTTTAATAACTGAGTATTTTTAGGAAACGAACTTATTTGGCCGAGTCGTAGGTTTTTTTATACTTGTTTGTTCATTTCTTTTTAACAATTTACTTATTTTTATACTAAATAATTAGTATTTATTTAATTTTTACTATAATGCTATAATTTATTAATTAGTAAAATACCGTAATTAAAGTAAGATATTACAGCTCAGTGTGCCTCTACCTTTACAGATACGGGATAAGTCAAAGATACAGATACATGGCACTGGGGTCGGGGACGTTTGCCAAAAATTATAATTTTAATTGCACAGGGTGGGTGCCTTCCCGCCAAAATAAATATGAAGTATTTAACGGGTACTCGCTTTTGTTTTTTTTTTGACTGACGGATGTGAGGTAGGCAGTAAGTAGAGTTTTAATGAATCCATCTCCCATATATTTCGTGATTGTTGTGTCATTCATTGTCTGTGTTCATTTAATCTATACGAGTTCTTATTAGCTAAATTCTTTATAAAGAAATAAATGGTTACTTGTTTTTTTTAAACTAATTAGCTAAGATTGCCGCAACGTTCAAGTTTGTTTCTGATGTTTATGTTCATTATTTTATTTTGCACATCAATGTTAACGCCATCTATTGTCATCAATACGAAACGAATTAGTTGCTTTTAAACATAAATGAAGTAAAAAGTTCTCAAAAAATAAATGTAAAGTTTAGAAAAAATGTTATTTCTGACTGTAAATAATAAAAATTACAGACGTTTACTTAACTGCCGAAGTTCTTTGGTTTTATTCGCGATGCATCACTTAGCGAATCAAGTGTATATATAGCACATTAATATTGCATATTTAATACTTCTATACTAATAAATGATAAGCATAGCTGGACGCCAAAATTAAAAACTAAAAAGGGTATTAAACATTTTCTACTCACCCTAAATGTAAATCTCATTTAGAGGATAGATAACATAACACATCACATTATAAATAAACTTGTAATGTCTGAAAATTACGCGACAATTTTTTTAATATATTTATATTATAATATTTCTCCATCGAGTCAAAACTCCAGAAACATTTCAAATTCAACATAGTAATCTGCGCAGACGAAAGAATAGCGAAAAGAGTATTTCCGATTCCTGTTTAAATGTTTAGTTTTTACATATTTGGAGTTATTGTCAATTTTCTGGGCGAAAAATATTAAATTTTAAATCGCTAATTGCATGGGTTTTTTAACATGCCAATTTCATCCAAAATAATGGCAAAAAAGCTTCATTTAATATATAGGAAACAACCCTTTCCTGTGGATAAATCGACCGTGAGCAGATTGATCCTAATCTAACACGCAGATTCAGAGCGCTTTGGTTACTTCTAACGAATTCTAACGCAGATGCTGTCGAGACAACAGCATACTGTGCAACTCGACATAATAAAATTTATAAACACCCAATTGACCATATTACCATAAAACTCTTTTTCAATATTACTCTTTTTTTATAATATCAGTTCTTTCGTGACGATGGCGCATAAAACTGCTGCGAAACATCAGAGTCGCAATTATAAAAAAAGAACATGGATATGATCTCGTTTGAATTTAGAGATATTTGTAGATGTCGATAAGACATGGGCTTTTTGGCGGGAGCGCGAAGCGTCACTTTACTGGTTTTGGTTTTCTTGTTAAATTTTGTGTTGTGGTTGATATTAGTGTGTAATAATGTGGATTATTAAACACTGAGTGTTTCTGAATACGCATAAGTGTTGACAAGTGAAACAAAACAGGTTGGAAGGTGTCTTTTCGCGCTCTCTCAAGAAGGCCACGAGAAGGTTTCAGTAAAACCCCACTTTTTTACTAAAACCTAGGAAATTACTCAAGAACATAGAAGATAGATTACACTTACTTGACATTGACTAAATGCACAAGATATACAAGGCATAAATAAAGAAAATAAAAAAAAATAAGTACAGCAAAAATTGATGATATAAAAAAATCTTGTAAAAATTATCTACAATATGAGATATCTAATTATGAGATTCAAACGTTACTTTATTATTTCATTCTATATCTATTAGTTTGAATAGTAAATATTATTGAGTTTTTAAAATTACTTACTCAAGTAAGCTTCTTAGTTAAGTCGATACATTTGGAAAATTCTTATCATCTCTTAGGGTAAAAAAAAATTAATGGTTCCCTGAGCACATACGGAAAAACAAAGGGGTTAAGCTGTAAATTGGAATAGGGGAACTCCAACAATTTCCTCGCACTCATTATTTGCCAAATACTACATTTGCCAAATAAACAGAGTTTATTATCGAATAGCCAGAAATGTATGTAAAAATTCAACTTATCTCGGGTGTCCGGCGGGACTCGATCCATATCCCCTAGCTATTCGGGCGAGTACTCTTCCAACTGAGCTACCAAGACCTTGACAGTACCGTCGATTTTTTCCAAGTATTTCTTAAGCTAACGCCAGCGCAGCAAAATAAGCTATTTTAAATAATCCAATAAAAGCACTCGATATACCTATATGTACGTATATACTTACTTTAGGTAAATACATATCCTGTGCCCTACAACTTACTATAAAAACCGACTTAGCTTTAGAATATGCAACACTAAAATTTTGGTTATTATTTTTTAAGTGATAACTTCTTAAAAGAGGGTAAACCGCTTCGTTACGTAACGCGTAACAGCGCCAGTCTATTTGGCTTCCCTTTCTCTCACGCATACGGCAGTGGTAGGCAGTCTCCTCCTCTCTCACTCTATCCCGCAGAGCTAGCCATATTTCGGACAGACGTGAAAAAAAAATTCGTTGCTTATTATAGCTACCATAAACTAAATTTTTTCCAACTATTCCTAAGCTAACGCCAGCGCAGTCTCTTCATATTGTAGGTACTACTACCTACAACGTCGAATGTAATATTTTTACAAGTATCGAACATTCGATGAAAGATAAAACAGGTATGTATTTAATTTATTATTTGTTAGATTTATAATTTTTATATATTTTATGCATTTTCAATGCGATCTTATAAGATAAATTATTTGTTATTTAAGAATATGATTACTATTTAATTTGATTTTCTAATTAATGTGTGCTACACACACTGCTAAATTCAAATTTCTTTATTTTTTGTCACAACAGAAATAGACACAAATTTACACTGGAAAAGTCACGTAGCAAAAATAAAAACCAAACTATCAAAATTTATTTATGCTCTTAGTGTCCTCAAAAGCAACACAAACAGTAAATGCGCACTATCAGCATATTATGCGTATGTATACGCATGGCTCAAATACGGCTTTATATTGTGGGGCCATAGCTGTGATGCTAAACAACTTTTTATCATGCAAAAAAAATGTCTCCGCATAATTGAGAATATTAAACAAAGAGTTAGTTGTAGACCATATTTTATTAAAAATAATGTATTAACTTTAACAGCAATGTATATTCTAGAAGCAGCAATGTTTGTACATAAAAACAAATCACTATATCACCACTTGCAAAATGAACGCAGAAAACATCGACTTATTCTCCCGGCACCAAAACTAGAACTATATAAAAATAGCCCTTATTATAAATCAATCCAAATCTATAACAAACTGCCAACGTCAATAACAGAAATAAAAGAAATTAAACCCTTTAACAAAAAGCTAAAAACGTTATTAATACAAAAATGTTACTACTCATTAGAATAGTTCTTTAGTGATAAAATAAGATAAAATGCAAAATATTGTGTTCGACGCAAAGTATCGCTTAATAGAAGCTATTTAATTAATTTCATAGTTCTTATGTTGTTACATTTGTCGATTCATGTATATTGTATTAGATTATAGTAATATCATTGTGTTGGCTCTAATATTATTAGTATTGTTAGACCCAATATTGCCATACCCTTCCAGGGTGCATGTATAGCCATTTAAGTTTGTTATTATACATTCTTATAACTATATATGTATGCAATAAATAAAGAAATAAAGAAATAATGTTTGGTTTCTTTTTTATTTCTTGTAAGTATATAATGTGAACACAGTAGACATTAAGTTGGTATTTTAGCTCAATTACGAAATTTTCTAAGCAGTTTTGTTGTTTTATACTAACATTTTTATTTCCTTTGTGATAACAAGATTATTGGTCATTTGTTTGATGGCTACTAATAGCAAACTAAGATAAAGATTATAAATGTGGATTTTAAATGTTACAATATATTTGAAGGCGCCCACACAACAGACACACAAATAATAATGTTTAAATACGTAAATTATTTCCATTACCTTTTTGTTAATCGAGCAGAGTTCTTCAAGTAGGTATCATTCGATTTCTTCCATGAATATGTTCTTTAAATAATTGTCTGAAAATACATAGAAGTTTGCCTGTCTTTTTGGCTTGAACCAACGTTAGTCTTGTTTTTTCGTTTACATTTAATTCCGACCGATTCGTGCAACGGTAGCGATCCTGCCTTTCGCACCGACGGTCCTGAGTTCTAATCCCGGAAGGGGCAGATTTTTGTATGATGAATACGAGCATTTTTACGTGAGTCATGGATGTATCATATATGTATGTCTATCCGTTACCCTAGTACCCATAACACAAGCCTTACAGTGCTTACTTTGCGCTAGGCTAATTGGTGTAAATGTAAGAAATATTTATTTATTTATTTAATTCATTTGAGTCGAGCAACTAGTCGAGCAACGAGTCGAGCATCGAGTCGAAGATGTAGTCGTGCAACGTGTCGAGCAACGAGTCGAGAAACTAGTCGAATTGGTCAAAAAATAGAGTATGTATTTATTCTCCCCGTAAACCTCTAAGCATAGAAATACCGTCTTTCAAATTTTTTTTATTTTATTTTCATCACGAACTTAAAATATCTTCAATTCGCTTTGCAATGGTCATTTTTATTTGCATCGATTGATAAAGGTACCGATTTATATTTTTTTAAAAACCGGTTCAAGAAACCTAAGTTTCAAATCCTAACCTCAATATTTTGAGGTGATTTATCATTACATATCTCTGTAACCCCTATAAAGTATTAATTATTTAATTTTAAAGTTTTTATATAAAACCACAATATTACACTAGTTATATATCAAAACTCCACAACATGTAAACAAAGAAACGACATTTAAAATTTATTTTAGACTAGCGGTCCGTCCTGGCTTCGCACGGGTGGACAAAATTCTTTAAATTTTTTCTAGCATTCAATATAGCCTATGACACTCAGCAATAATGTGCCTTTCTATTGATGAAAGAATTTTTAAAATCGTTTCAGTAGATCCCGAGATTACCCCTTACAATTTAACAAATATACAAACACACAAACTTTACTTCTTTATAATATTAGTATAGATATCAAAGTCTAAAAATCATTATTCAAAGACAAACAATCTACATATCCTGACGCCATGACTTCTAAAACAGAACAGAAATTATCTTCTGTATCTATAAGTATTGTTACAGCTCTTTACTGAGAACGCGTGGAGAGACAAATCCTTCCGTTAAAGAAATATATTGAAAGTCAAATCAATCTAACATTTGAAGATTTGATCCAGTAGAGTTAATCTCAGGTAAAATTACGTACTGAAGCAGAGCAAAATAAGTTTGGTTAGCGTCGCCGACGGGATGTACTTAGACGTTTGAAAATGGCTGTTACTATGTCGATATCGATAAATAATAATATTACTAATAAGAATAATATTACTTACATTCTCAACTATGAGCATGACCCAAAGTAAGGACTAAGCTTGTGTTATGGATGCTATGGTAACGGATAGACATACATAATATGAAGTATAAATAAGTAATATTCATAGTAATAATAGTATAAATACCCATGACTCAGGTACATGTGGGCTTATTCATCACACAAACATCTGCCCCGTCTTGTAATCAATCCTGGGGCTTGGAAGGTAGGATCACTCCTGCTGGGCCAAACGGATCGTCAATATTATTGTTTTGTCGTCACTATTATGTCAAGATTAATTTAAGATTATACATTTTTTATTCATCTGTAGTATTTTTTAAAGAATTATTCGAAAATTTTAATTTCATGATAACTGAAACATATACTATTACCAGACGATGTGTCATTTTAAGTATAATTTTAGTTTAATTTAAAGCGTCTTAGTAAAATTAAAAGTATACCGATTGAATGTATTATATTCCTTAGTGTGATTAGTTATATCAAAGATGGAGTTTGATTTTATTTTGTTTGTTTTATGTTCGTAGAAAATATTACACAAAGATTTTATTAGAGTAAATAGAGGTGCATTTGTTAAATTAACCATAGGCTAATACTTCTTCTATTTATATAATATATATAACATCAGTAATAATATAACTCCTATTTAAATGTAAATCAAATTAACATCTTCTATTTTATATTTATCAGGCGAGCAACACACCGTAAACTCATTCATAAACTAATTTTTATTACATATGTTATAGGTAGTAACTTGACCAATAATTATTTTATTTTACCACGTTTTTATTAACTTACTTTCGTTCATGTCTTTCCTTCTGTCCGTCCGCAAAATTTTCTAACTTCTGATGCTCCTAAAGAGCTTAAAATTTTACCACGCGCAGATCATGGATGACAATTCATTATTCAGTCATCACCAACATAAACTTAGTAGTTAGATAAGCCACAGAAAATAATTAAAACAGCTATATAATCCTTGATGAGAATCAATAAATCCTTATTGATATGAACATATATATATATATATATATATATATATATATATATATATATATATATATAATTCACTCATTTTCTAACTCGTTATTTGTAAATCGCCGCCAAACTAAATCTCAGCCAAACGCCTGAAAACGAATTCACAAGTGAATTTTTATCATTCCAAGAAAATAATTTTCTATCACAATTCTGGGAAAAAAATATTTTCTTCTTTAAGACCGCTTATAAAAACGTGGTTTCTAAAAATCTTTTTTTTGCTTTTATTTATTTTATTACTTATTTCAATTATTTGTATTTCGATGATTTATATATGGATAAAGCGCATCTCTAGACAATCGACAGCCACAATAAAATACTACTGGCAGGGTACTCATGCAAAAACACTGCCTCGGGTAAAACGAAGTCTAGATTGAGACTGGGTGACGAGAAAGGAAAAAGAAGGAAGCATTTATAAGTTATATTAGACATATGGAAAAGATGTATGCATCCTATTAGACGGAGTATTTAGGATGAATATTTGTACAATCATTTTTGATTTCAGGCTTTAGAATACAGGCTTTTTGCAGTCTTGCGTTAGTACTATAAAACTTTTTGTTTTTATTTTAAACGTTATAAAGTCCGTGAACTTCAATCCAATGTGCCGGAAGCAGGCTTGCCTCGTGGAAGAGGAGACACCTTATCACGCGCATAACGTGTTTAACAGCATTGCTGATAAATGGCACGACAATGGGCAAAACACCTAGGTATGTCCAATCCCAATGAGACAAAGGAAGCCTGTAGCAATATTGGGTTTTCTGGAAGCGAGGAGTGGCAAGCGACTCTTAGGCCACTACATCAAAATATATGCAAGGTGTCGAGTAGCGGATACAATTCCACATCGAGAAAAACAACTTCCATAAAAAGAGAAAACTTTAACACCAATTTTTGTTCAAAAAGTTTTGACATAAATATCTACTAACGAGATGACAAATCAAACAAATTTAAGTAAACATGACATATTGTAATTTTATATCTTTATATATATAATTCTTCTGTGAGTGTGTATGTTACTGAACTCCTCCTAAACGGCTGGACCGATTTGAATGAATTTTTTTGTGTGTGTTCAAGGGGATCTGAGAATGGTTTAGATTCACAAATCAGTCCGGCAGATGGCACTGCAGTCGGCACAGCAACGCGTGGCCGGGACAGCTAGTTTTTTTATAAAATTATGATTGAGACATTAATGTTTTTTATATTTATTAATTAAATTGGACATTATTACTGAAATTTGAACTATATTTAAATAAATTTAAGTGCATCATTGTTTGTGACAGACAGAAATTATGAATTTGTACTGAATTTAAAATTAATTAATAATTACTTAACATGTAATAATTTGCACATAAACGAACTATTCGATAAAATATGTTGGATTAGTTTCAATATAGGACCGGATGTATTCTGGCAAATAAATTATTCTATTATTATTAAAATTAATAAAAACAAAAATAAAATGTATTACTATAAATAAATATAAGACATCTCATAAATTGTTCTGAAAATAAGTAGCTTAAGTACTTGTGTTATGGAATTCAGAAACAACGACGGTACCACAGCACCCAGACCCGAGTCAACATAGAAAAGTCCATTTTCTACTTTGACCCGGTTGGGGATCGAAGCCGAGCCTCGAAGTGACGTTACCGTTAAAACCGGTAATGAAATGAATTAAACTTTATTTGCTGTAGCTGTGGTTACAGAGATATTAATAAATACTAGCGGCCCGTTCCGGCTTCGCACGGATAGACAAAATTCTGTAAATTTTTCTATTATCAAATATTTTTCCGTTAGCGCCATCTAGCGTCCGGTAGACGAACAACTTGCGATTAACGCGTTGCTATGGTAACGCGTATACAATGGAAAAAGAGCGGGAAAGAGTGCGGATAGACAAACAACAAATTTGTGATCTTAGATTATATATTATAAGACCTCACAACTAGCCGTTTCCAGCACACAAAAACTTATTAAAAATATGTTTAATTATCACAATGTTTGAAAAAGAAATCTTTCATGCTGTAGAAACATTTATCCATAAGCCAGCTGTGTAAAACGGGTTTGAATAAATTTAATGACAATTTTTTAATGGCTTCTGGCAGATGGTTATAAATTTTCTCACACATACAATAAGAGTTTCTCAAGTAAATGTTACTGTATGTGTATGCAGGCTACTCGACTACAGAGTTCGTCATCAAAAACATAATTGTATTATATTATAGGGAGGCATCATACCAAGTATTACCCTTCAAATTATTCCTTCAGTACACTTTCCAGTACTAAACACAGTATTACAGAACAAATCATCACGTTTCCATAAAATCTTACAAACTCAGAATATTCAAGTTTGAGTTGCTCATCGAGACAACGGGGTCTCTTGTCTTTATGAAATGCTTAAGTGGACAGCTTCCTTCGCGATCTCTTTTTACTTTTTCTCCCCGACTTGCATACCTTGCTACTTCTGACGTTATTTGTTGACTGTGGAGTTGCATCCGGGATTCCTTTTCTTAATTTCTTCCGTGTAGTCGGCAGTGTATAAGCTAAGCAATAAACGCTTTGGGATGCCTTTTGTTTTTATTGTTAGCGTTATTTTTGTCTTAAAAATAGTTTGATTCATTGTGGGACAACTCGTTAGAATAACTATTTGATAACTAGAAGTATATTATTAAAATAAACGAGAAAAGATCATTAGATACTTTGACGGCCTTCGTGATCAAGTGGCTCGTTTGGTTTTTATGGTAAATCCACTCCGAAGTCCCGCATTCGTTCCCTGTAGCTCGATGGCACTTCGGTTAGCTTAAGCTTTTAATTGCGTAGATTGAGCAAAGTTGAAACAAAAGCCGATCATCGAATCGGATCACCGAAAATTATTCTCTTGACCTCCTGGTTTAAACAAAGACTCGTATATGTATGTGTGTATGTGTATGTCAAAATTATTGTATATGTTTATGCTGTATTTAATATAAGCTTTGACGTTTATGACACCGCCGCCCATAGTTCTTGCTTCCTGATAATCATCTACTTCCAAAGTTGTCTGGTAGAGATCGCTTAAAGCAATAAAACCATCCATTGTTACACTTTAGCACGCAACCATCTGTTTCTGTAAATCTTTTTTATTTTAGGCTGTAAACAATAGTTATTGTTTTGTCTCAAAAAGATAGTAGCCAGTGTCGTTAAAAACCTTAAAAAAAGTTTGACATCCTTTATTAAACCTTTTCTTTAAACGCTTTCCATGTTACTATAATGCGAACAGGAAGGTTGGGTGAGGTCAGAACTATAAATATGCTGAATATTTATCCAAGTAAATGCAATATGTAAACGGTGAGGCGCCCACACCTTGAGCTGAGCTGTCGATATCAGTTAAGCTGTAATGGACACCATAGCCACGCCTCTGTGCGTCTCTGTCAAGGTGTATTTCCAGACGGCAAATTTCATTTGTATTTTTTTATTTAATTTTATACGTAAATTTTATTTGGTAATACTATAACATTGGTAAAGCAAGTAATAAAGATAAACACGTTACAAATTTAAACGGGGACCTAATAATATGATTTTAATATAACTAATGAAACCAGCCCAATATTTGCTTCGCGTTGTATTAAAGATTTAAAGTAACTAGACGATGCAGTCGCTAAGCATAAAGCTACGCTAGCACCATATATTGGAGGAGAGCGTAATACATAAAAAATTTTTTTTTTGGATTTGCGAATTTTTGCGAATTTCAATTTCAAGATTTTCAAAATCGGTTAAGAACTCTGGAGGTTATGGCGTAACAAACATTGCGCCATTGAAGCTGATCCATGGGAGCTTCGCTCGCTCCGCTCCAAATATATTGATGAACAAACAATTCATGCCTCTGTGCCTCTTTGTAATAGTTCCCAAGAGCCTGGTATTATAAAGGAATATCTCGTTTAATTATAGTATAAGAGCACACACTATAAATAAATTTTGATAAACTGATTTTGAATGATCCATGGATTGTTCTTTAAGTGAGCGGTTTGGCCCTTGTGAACGAAAAGACCAAGCAGTAGCACTTATTATATGCATAAAGTTTTTTGTATGGTGCTTGCAAAATAACTAACCTTCTGTAAGCATCTATTAATAACCACTTTGTCACTGAGAATGCGAATTGTTTTTTTTAGTTGTAGCATGCAAACATGTTATTGATTATAAATAGACGTTTTTCTTGCCTATGCTGGTATAATAATAAATATGTAATTTTCATAATTTAAGTATTCTACTTAAAAAGGTTTGATGTTTTGTCATAGTTTAGCATTATATTGATAAAGTATATATGTATATCACACAGTTCAACTGAACTCAAGAAAATATTTATTTTTTATTATGTAGGCTAAGTAATATTATATGTAACTTATTATTAACTTAAATCAAATTACAATATTCCCGGGACTTACTTTAAATTACCAATAGGATCCAACCAGACGGGAGTAGACCAGTCTCGCGTGCGAGCATCCACTTAACTAACACGTCAAAATAACCAATACGCACTATTTTTACTGACTGACAGTTATGCATCGCTAAACATTCGAAATCGATGTGGAGGAAAAGGAGAAATGAAGATTACCAGTCGAATAAAATACGTCAGAGGATGTAACATAAAATATAATATAATAAGTTGCAATGTGAAAGTCATTTGTGCAGATCACGCTATACTGTAATATATAATATATATTTTAAATTATTATTCACGACCTAGGAACTGTCAAAAACTGTTATGCAGATAACACGTTTATTGTAAACCACATCCTGCCTAGATCTAAATCAAATAGTGTTCGTTTTTTCAATATTTCCGATATGTGCGAAGAATAACAGAACTCGTTTTATTTAAATTGAAAAAAGAATATGCCAGCAATACACTTAACAGAATTCACACGACGTGAACCAGAGCAGGTTGTGTTTTAAAAAAAGAAAAATGCGTTCTTAAAAAATTTGTTTCAGGCGTACACAATATAGAGCACCCCATTCACGACACAATAGAGGTTTTGTATGTTTCTGTGTGGCTGAATCGCATGACCCGTCTGATATGTCGGAATAAGAACGTGTATGGGTGCACTCAGCGAATTGTTTTTGTTTATGCTCGGGGTTTTTCTTTCGTTCCGTTTTACGTCGTATTTTACTTTGGAGAGTATAATTTGCGCGATTTCCTTGAGACGTTCTAAGCGAATGCATTTAAGATGCACATGAAATAAAAGCTTTACTTAACGGAAATACGACGACGTAAAACTTGTAAAGTTTGTTTTTTGTAAAAAAGGACTGAATTCTTAGCCTCTTATGGGTTTTAAAGATAGATAAGTAATGTTTATTTCTAAACTTTTAGATTTAATATATTACATATTCATTATATATATTAATATCGACAATTGAGTGCAACACCGGATTTTGTTTTCGAGTATTTGCGTTATAAAACATGGAATAAAAATTGAATAAATTTATGGCAATGAAACGGAAGTGAAAGTTTAACATGAATCACAACAATTTAATTTGAATAATTCATCAACTTACGGCAGTATAAAATTATATTCCTGTCATTTCGCCTCTTTAAAAGTCGATTTGTTTTTATTAAAAAATATAAAATTGACATTCCGTTTGTTTTTAAATTGCGAAACGATACGAATAGGTCCAATGGCAAAAATCGGATTCTGTCTTTTTAGCACAAAGTTGACATCTTAAAATGGGCTACAGATATCTTAAAAAAACGTGTATTTTTATTCGTGTACCATTTCGGAAAACTCAATTTTTTTCTTTGTGTCAAACTAAACATAGCTTGTAATATAGATATTTCATAACCCGTACACATACAAAAGCTTTTTGTGCAAGAATGCCTTTAAGGGAGTCGAATTCACTACCGAAGGCTATGCAGTTATGAATACTATTAAAATTTGCGAACATGCTTTTGAAATAATTATGCATGTGATCACACTATACATTTGTTATTTCCAAGGAGGGTTTTATGCATCGTTGACCTCCTCAAATGAGCTACAGATTAACATGATTTTTATAGAACATTCTTACAATTATAATCAAGAATGAATACCTTATTTATTAACCCCTTAAAGCCCAGCTTTGTGTTAAATGCGTTATTTCTCTCTATATCGGGGAAAAAATATCATTCAATCAAAAAGAACCATTACCAAAGCCGTAATAAGGATTAAATCAGACTGCGCGCTATAGAGCTTTATATAATGCTCGCGGATGTTAGGTATCGTTGTCGCGCGTATGATATGTATAATGCTCGCGGGTTTTAAGGGGTTAAGAAGTCTCTTTTTAACTAGGCAACATTTTAACGGAACATGGTAACTCTTTGTTCAGCTTGCTAAGTGACGAATTCGAAAATTAGTTTAGCAACGAATGACGAAGTTAACCATTACATAGCAATTGCGTGAGGTTGTGTTATGTTGTAACATCTTGCGTTGTTTACAACATTACCGAACGTATTAAGCATCACGTGTTGCACATCAAATACAATGCCTTAAGAGTTTTATTTCAATAATATTATTGTCTCGAAGATGTGTGCCTCGAGTTATTATACCAAACGATATTCGCGTATAAGCTGATAACACAGAGTTCGATCAATGGGAAAAGTTTTGATGACTCGTTGTAAAATGATAAAATTTTATTGGTTATATGAGTAGAGCAGACTTAAGGGTATTTTGTTCTAGTGACGTCACATAATAATTTGAAGACGTATTATAAAACAGTCCCGGTATTTGTACCATTTTCTTATTAGTCATGCTTATATTTTTATGCTTGTATTTACAACTAGCGGCCCGTCCCGGCTTCGCACGGGTGGACTTTAAATTTTTTCTAGCATTAACTATAGCCTATGTTACTCAGCGTGAATGTAGCTTTCCAATAGTGAATTATTTGAAATAAGAATTTTTGAAATCGGCTCTGTAGTTTTTGAATTTATTCATTGCAAACATACAAAAATACAAATATTTCCTCTTTATAATATTAGTGTAGATGTATATGACTACTTAACACGTTAAGCGCCACGATAATATCAGTAAAATTTTCACATGGGCCATGGTAACTTTATTAGATAATTTAGTTAAAAATGTATCTAGGAAACTTAATGTATCACAGATTTTTTTTTTGCCCACTATGTTTATGTCACACTTATATGACTGACATGGCCCTATATTAAAACTTCTTAACTATGTTTATTTCATTTTATTGTTTGTAGTAAGCCAAGAACTTTTCATGTTTTGTTCCTGATAGGCCAAGCTTTCGAAACATAATGCAAATGTATGGTTTGCGTCAGACAGCTGTGATTGACAAGGCCTTCTCCCAAATCGCGTACGTCAGACATATATGTCTGATATGGCCCATGAAGAACTTCTTAGCGTCAGACACATATGACTGACATGGCAATTAACGTGTTAATATCGAAATGTACATTAGTACAATAGTATTGGTTTAGAAAATGGAGATTGAAAAATATATCGCAGGCAAGATTTTTTAACCAATTCCTAAATTGATCTAACCTCACCTGCCAAGCGTGAAGATATTGGTTAAATCCTCCTTTCTAAGGAGGCTTCTGTCGCAACAGGTGATGGCGATGTTAATAATGATGAAATGAAAAATGAAACGCTAATTATCTTTTAAACTGAGTACTTATAAACCGTTTGATTTTAAAGCCAGGGTGAATTGGCAACTTCTGGGTTAGCTCGTTATGGATTCTATCTTGACCCCAAGGGTTGGTTGGGATCAAGAGAGAACCCATTAAAAAATACCAAATACGTCAACTACTAGTCGGAAGCCAAAAACGCAAGGTTTTGTCATAATCTCAAGGCTTGGTAGATGGGTTAGAGATTACATTAAAAGGCCATAATTCGAAAAAATTATGCTGTTCATTTTGTGGTCAACAGGTATCTGGTGATTAAGTCCAATATCATTAGTCGTCTCTTACAGCATCCTCAACTTTATTTAAATAGAAAAATACTGGAAAAAATCGACTTGGTCACAAGTGAATTCTCAGGCGGGAATCGAACCCGCAACCTTTGGAAGTCCGGTCCAATGCTCTCCCAATTGAGCTACCGAGTCACCTTGTGAACACCCATCGAAATTTTTCAGTACCTTTCTAATTTTACGCTCATTGTTGTTGTCTCATCAATGAGAGGAACAACCTCTCATATTCGAGAGAATCATTTTTATAAATGTTAAGATAATCGATTAAGATGAAAAATGTTGCGGGTTCGATTCCCGCCTGAGAATTCACTTATGAGCCGAGTCGATTTTTTCCAGTATTTTTCTATTAAAATAATTTAACTTAGGGATGCTGTAAGAGACGACTAATTATATTGAAATTATTCACCATATACTTGTTGATCACAAAATGAACAGCATAATTTTTTCGAATTATGGCCTTTTACTGAAATAAGATTGAAAAAATGCGTAAAATATATAAAATTATAAAATCCCTAACTTACTTCAACTATGTAATGGTGGGTAGATACTACCCTGCATACGACAAACACGGCGCAAAAAAAATGGCGGACAAAAAATAAAATTAACACCACATACAATATAATACATACATAACAATATAAGTGTCTGATAATTCTGTCTTGCTCCTGTAACATAGTTGTTTGAATGGAAGAAAACAAAAGAACTCAACCATAACTACTATATTTTCTTTTTTAAATTTCCTTTCTTTTCACAATGTCTGATGAACCATCGCGTAATTATGTCACGTGTCAAAGTCATACGGACTGCGGTTTTCTAATGAACGTGAACTCGAACATGCAGGGCCCACGTTGAAAGACACCCTCATCATTAATGTGCTCCTGTAAAGGTAAGCGAATTCAATGCATGGTATTTAACTATTATTTAAAAACTTACATATTTTTAAAGTAAATATTGTAATAGATAACCTCTGTTCTGTTGGACAATAAATTATAATTTTATTTATTTTGTATCCATTAAATATATAGATAAAAATTTTGTTTACACAAATTTAAAAATTAATTCAAATAAATTTTATGACTTAAAGAATTTTTTTAATGTAGTTATAGAATAAAGAAGGAAGTTCTTCATTTCTAAATAACATTAATTCGTCTGAACTATATAAAAGAAAGACTTTGTGTGTTTGTTACTATATATAGTTACCATAAGCCTAAGAATAACAGTTTTTATAATCAATTAACGTTACCATAGCAACGCGTGACTGGGTTATACCAGAAACGAGTGGCCGGGTTATACCAGCAATGCGTGGCCGGGTTAGCTAGTTATCATAAAAAAGATAAACATATCAAATTTATCTAGAATTCATACAACCACTTGAACAAAAAATACCACCACATACAATCATTTTCTATTTTTACATTTCTAGACTAAAAAATCTGTATGATTTTTTATTGATATTTTTATAACAATACCGCATGTAAAAATAGAATCACAAATTAACTTATCGTAAATGTCATATCAAAAAGGTATTGACTTTTTTTTCTTTTAGTTTCCATTTCGATGTCCTTTACAGGAAAAGCAAGTAGGTGTTAATTGGAGTATCACGATTAATGAACCTGTTCGGATGATGATGTGTGAAGAACGTTTGTATTTCAGAATACAGCTTTCTTTTTTAATGACGTCCATTGATACTTATAGAGTTACAAGGGTAGGAAAGTTTGTTATTTAATTTCTTTCCGTAAAATACAGAAGTCAGTTTACACGTTTCCCCTCTAATGAGTATTTATGTCAGCTGCTACTCTCTCAAAACCAATTTATAAAACTGGTAAATACGTTCTAAAATGAAAATATTATTATGACCTCTCAATCGATACTGGCCAAAAAAGGTCAAAGGCGTGTCGAACTGTATTCGATTCATATTCGATTAAGTGATCGAGATTGGCTTTGTATTTGGATCGTGTTCGAAAATTGAAACAGCAGGAATTGATGTAACGCCACTATTTGCACCTGTGTATCCTTGTTACAATCTAAATAAAGTTCAAAGTTCAAGTGTTCTTTTAGATTGGCTACTAAAGAACACGCATCTTTGAAGTCATCTTGTCTGACCTACATTTACTTTAAGTGTGTAGGTACATAAGTAGCCTTTGAAAAAAGTATGGCAGGGATTTCTATACTCTTAAGGAAAAAGTCATAATTTTTACCCTAATTTAGGTCTAATAGATATCTCCAATTCAAATAAATGCATACATTAAGGTTTACAGATCCTGTAACATTAATTTGATTTTGACTTTAATTATACTTAATTTCTAATAATGTGAATCGATTTCCCCCAATCCACATCGGAACCACGTGGTGTATTGTGCCTCTTGAAAACACCGGAGGAAGAAAATTGAGAGCAGCAGTGAGGATATAAAAAAGGTGATGACGTTTTTTTTTTATAATTTATTTAGATTATCCTGAACCTATAAGACTTACAAGGTAATGTTCCCACAAAAACTTGTTTCCAAAATGTGAACATATTAAGCAGCAAAGCCAAATCTAAGTAGATAATTACTATTGTAAAGTAGTGGTGCTCAACGCAACGCCTTTTTATTAACAATTTTGTTTTGGTGTCCATACGTAAACCTCAACTTTGTCTGTATGGCAAGCGCACAAAATAAGTTGGCAAAATTTATGACAAGCAAACACACTTTCATTCATTTTAATATAAACATGGTAACCAACTGTCAATTCGTTAATCAAAGAGCGTAAAGAGGGTTTACTCACCATATCATAAAGAATTGATTAGTGGCATAGACTCTCCAAGTCACGTGACCTGGCCAGACGAGGTTCGTCGCCGCAGACATTCCAATTTTGAAATTCGAATGTTAATTTGAAATGCAAGGGTGTGACTACAATCCGACTATCGTAACAAGTTCCACGATGCGTCGAGGTAATCCTATTAAATGTATGCGACGTGTAAATCGATAGGTATCAATTTAAATTGGCTGATTAATAGGAGGTATTTAAAATGGATGCTAACATGCGATTGCATGTGCATTTATTGTATTAATATTTAATAACATAAGTGATACGTTGAAGGAGTTTAAAAATAACCCATTTGCTTTAGAAATGTTAAAGCCATACTTATTTGTTATAATTCTGACTAACTATTGTAGTGATTGCAAAACTTCCTTCCTTCCCGGTCAAAAAGTGTGTAAAATCTTTAAAACCAATGGAGGTAAATGTGTTCAATCTGAAATTGTGGATGAAAAGCAAAATTTACACAGGACATTAGGCGGGCGGATGACGAAAACTGTAGGCGATAATGATGATGACGATGGTAAATATATTTTTTTTATTATTGAGCGAAGCTCTCTTTTAGGCAACTCACAAATATCGCTTGTCTCCCTCCTGCTACTTAACGATTCAACCGATTCGAACGAAATTTGGCAAGATGATACATGATTATAACCTGACGGACATAGCCCATGTAAAAAAAATATAGACTTTACCATGGAGGAATAAACACCGATAGAAAAATTCAAAAGCTGATCACAGCCAAACCGCTGATACTACATTGATGAAATTTGGCGTCAAAACTCGCATTGTGGTCGTGACTAATGTGCAAAAAAAGTTTTGAAATCGGACATACCATCGAGGAATAATCGACGAAAGAAAAATTCAAAAGCTGATCACAATCAAACCGCTGATACCACATTGATGAAATTTGGCGCCAAAACTCACATCGTGGTCGTGACTAATGTGCAAAAAAGTTTTGAAATCGGACATACCATCGAGAAATAATGACCTTTCAAAAATCTAATTGCTTCGCTCAGTATTTGCAAACAGCAGCATGTATTGCAGACCTAGTTTTTATTTTGGATGGGTTAGCTCTTGATCCCAAACAAGGCCGGGGGCCAAGACAGAATCTACGATGGAACGAGCTAATCCAGAAGGTGGCTTTTCACCCTGGCTTTGAAAATGGACGGGTTATAAGTACTCGGAAATACTGACGCAGGGAGGGAGTTCCACTCCTTTGCTGTGCGCATTATGAAGGATGTTAAAAAGCGCTTAGAACGAGAGGTAGGCAATCATTTGGCTCAATTTGGCTTTTAACATATTTTATATATAACCATATATACGGTTTGCTATAGTTCTAATATCTAAGCTTAAAACTGACTCTATTTACATCACATCAAGCTATGCAAACCATCAATGTAAAGATCGCTATTACCCACTTTATAATAAAGAAACGTCAAAGTGTCTATACACCAGCTTAATGAGCTGTCGGAAGCTGCGACATAAATATCTACTAACCGTAGTCAAAGGATAATAAACATTCTTATAAGAGCGAACAAGATCGAATATAGAGGAACTAGGAAATTGGGGTGAAAAAAATTTCCTCAGGTGGGATTCGAACCTATTTCTGATATATCGAGCTAGACACCGTAACCGATAGGCCACTGAAACCCTTAACTATAGTGTTAATAATAAAACAATGCAGAATATATACATGCTATACAACTTATAACACAATTTTAAGTAATAAATTTATTTTGATTCTCACAGAAAAGAGCGAATGTAAACATGGCGTGCATTTCTAATCTAATGCGGCATGTTAAGTGTGAATGCGACGTGATATGTGAAGGCGAGAAAAAAAAACCTGAAACACGCTCACATAGTTATCATGTCTTTTTAGTACCTATATATAAGTTCCAACACAGAATAGTGAACTGCAGTACCCGATTACAAGAGGCCAATCGTGCTATTTTTCAAAGTGAACGGTCCTCTGAGGTTCAATTCTAATCTAATTCTAATTGCAATCCAACTTTGGACGAAATTGGTATCGCGCTAATTTTTACTCGACAGTTGAAACACAAACGAATAGATCGTAGACGCATTAGAAACAAAAGAGATGTCACCTAGTATTGTAGGTATTACGTAGTACTTTAGTTCGGAAACACCACAAAGATTATAATGACTGCCCACAGCGTTCCAACTTCAATCGGGTTGCGTCTCAACCATCTGTCAAATCATTACCGCGATACGAAATGTCATAAAAGTTTAAGTTCAGCAGTAGTTCAATTTCTATCCAACTGCATATTTTTATAGCGATTGGCCTGGACACATACCTCGGTGGAAGTACTTCCTTTATCGTTAATTATTCGACGAATTTTCACTAATATAGAGACCTACGACTCAAATTTCTTGTTAAAAGAGTAAATTTCATTTTCATTCATAGTTATTTATAAACATAGGGGGGGCTGAGTCCGCCGTGCCCACCCCAGCATGGTTTAGTGCCCAGCCCAAGCAATTCGAAATTCTATAATAAACGCCAAAATACTAATGAACCCAAATATCAAATAATGATCCACAGCCGAGAAATCTACATCGTTACTTATTATAATGAAGTAAATTCCATTTAGTTACTTTTGAAGATTTACGTAACGACATAGTAAAGTTATTATTTACTATGTCACTTTAGTAAATTTCATAATAAGTGTAAAGTTATTTATGAATGATACTTATCGCATCTACATACTGACTGTACATTAAATGTTAAATCTGCTTCATCGTATCGGCCATGTCATGACAAGTATTAGGCTTGAAAAATATCCCTGAATAGGACAATGTTTTTAAAAAAATAACCTTTGTTATTGTCGACCAAGTCTAAATTTCAAGTTGAAGGTTTAATAGTAGTCCTTATTAATATTATAGCATGATTCTGAGACTACTCATTAGGTACCCGTGAGGGTGATCCATTATAGTGCATCGCGTGTGTAGCGCGGGAAATAAGTCGTGTTGTGACAGTAGCGTAGTATGGATAAGACTTAAAATAAATCCTTGATTTAACTTTGTTTACTGGTATTTAAAAAGTTTTATTTTTTATATTGTTGCATTTACAATGCCTTTTTGTATGATAAAATTTATTTAATAAAAAATCTACTCGGCCCACCTGTTATCACAGTGAATAGGCATATTCTGGGATAGCTGTCTCCTTCGTGGATCCTGTCTTGGCCCATGGACTTGATTGGAATGAAGAGCGAACGCATTAAAAAAACAGTCATAAACCCACCTGAAAATAACTTGTAAGCCGAGTCGATTTTTTCTAGTATTTTTCTATAAAAACAAATCATACAGTAAATTTTCACTAATATTTCATCACATTAAGAACATAAAATACTTATATTACAATAAGAAAATGTAAGGTGTAGGTCGGTCCCAAGGTTCCTTTAACCAGTTTTTCTCGAAAGGGCCTCCCAATTTCCGAACTGGTAGTAGACTCAGCAGTTAACAGTAGCGTACATATCTATCAAATAACTAAATTAAAATGCAAAAAAAACACAAATAATTTTATTGAATAAATTGAGTATTTAGGAAAGTGATCAGGAAACGTCAGGATTAAATATAAAAAACAAGAATAAATACGTCTGGAATCCGGTATTATTTTATGTACGAAACACACGAAAGTATAGGAACTAAATAAACCAATACAAATTTACAGATATCCACTATATTCTTTCAGTATGACAGATGGGGTTGACTTAAGCCATTCATTTTTGTCCCATATAGGGCTTTCGTAATCTTTGCAGACATTTATTAAATGTATTTTTCTTTTTAAAAATCAGAATATCACCAGAAATATTGCAGTTTTGCGGCGCCATATCAGCAGTTTGGTTTTCAGCGCCAAGTGACAGAAAACGGAACTAAATCGAAATGTCTCGGCTTAGCATATCCCTTTATATCAAAAAATCAAGGAATTTACTAAGTTGTTTGATTGAGAGTTAAAATATTCAGATGGCAAAACGGCACAGTTGAATAAAAAGATCAGGCTGTTAGTTAAATGATTAATTCAGCGACATTCTTCGACACTTATATGATCATAATCCAACCCACATTTATAATAATTAAGTTCATTTTACCGCCTTTTTCAAGGTCGCGTATTTAACTCACCGCACGTGACTTGAAAGGACCAGCCGGGATTAGCAGTAAAACCACAACCACGGCTCGGTGTCTAAATCGGCTATATGAACAATTTTTTTTGTATTCCATTGCATCAGTATAAACATAAAAATGTTCGTGAAAAAGGCTTGTTATGTCAATAATAAAGACAACGAACAAGTCTTATTATATCAACGCAATATTGCTACAAATATCCTGGATTCAATCCACATATGCTTAAACTATATCGTCCTTACTTTCTCATTATTTTTCCTTTAAATATTTTTAAAAAATCTGTTTAAATTTTCCAGTAATAGTGTCTGGGTTCTATAATTTATACATTCAAAAATAAGACAGCTCATTAAAAAAAAAATCATGCCATTCGCTGTAACGATGCTCCAGAGGGCAGACGGGACGCGAATGCACCACTAAAATAATAACCAAACAAAACAAAATATAGGAAAAAGATACAAAAATTCGGTTAAGCGGCACACAAGCCGAAACCGAAACGTTGGATTACCCTCGAGTAGGTACGAGGTAGGGTTGAAGTGTGTGGCCACGAAGGGAGCGATTAGAAAACGTTTTCAATGCGTTTTGGTTTGTAGACGTAAAATTTATTTATTTAAAGAAAATTAATATTAGAACTTGGTATGATGAAAACTTACAACAAGTTCATCGCTGCAATATAGCCTGTCTGTTGGTCTTCTACAGACTGTACTTTGGAGAGTGTGCTCAAGAGCTGCATATGCTCATACCGCCATCTCCTTTTTTCCATCGGACATCCAGACGCACTGCAGGCTACCACCATTTCTTGGTTGTTGTTCCTGCTTGTCGCACCAAGCGCTTTTCAACATCCTTCACAATGCGCACAGCAAAAGAGTATTCCACTCCCTCCCTGCGTCTGTATTTCCGAGAACTTATAACACGCCCATTTTCAAAGCCGGGGTGAATAAGATCCTTCTGGGTTAGCTCGTTCCATCGTGGATTCTGTCTGATTCTGGGATCAAGAGCTAACCCATCCTAAATAATAAAAAAGCAAGTTTTTATTCATTTTTATTCAGTTCATAAATCTCCTTTTAATAATATAATATTTAAAATGAACTTAACACTCACCTACTTGTTTTTTTATTTAATGGTGATAGACTGACGAGCAAAATAACTTCTAACATAAATTAAATTAGCTCTATGATATCAAAGAAACATTGAAGTGTATTACTACGCATAAGACAAACATTAAATGCAAATTTTCTTATGAGTACAATAACTAATGGAGAGTAAAATGCATGGTTTTGATAAACTAATAATTATCACTGATTTGCTTATGCCCCACTGCTGAACAACGTTGGACGCTATTGGACTTGATCGCTGAAAATATCATGTTAGTTCTTACAAATGAAACACTTTTTCCGATAAAGAAAACACGTGTGTTCCATGTTTTATATTATACATAATTCTATTATTTTCATAGATTTATTTTTTAGGGAAATCGTGTTCTGGTGTCCTTGTAATTGATTATTTGACTAGTGTTATTGAAGCAATATTGTACTTTAATTCCCGCAAAATAAACATATTTCTTGTCTCACGCCATATTTCTTGAAGAGTCTTTCTTATAGCGACCTGTTAACAGTTGTTTCGTAGCCCGATTCAAACAAACGTTACGACTGAAGCAATCCTTTTTTGCCGCTCTCCTCTCCTTCACCGGGAAATGACTTTCAGACTCTTAATCTCTGTGGCAATCTCATTAAAATTTCATAACTCAAAATTGCGATAAAATGAAAATTTTTCATAGGTCTACTCAACGTATCTGTTCCGTTAACCACTTATATTTTTTCAGTTTAAAAATTTCAATAGGTTGGACTTAGCTTAAGACCGAGAAATAGATAGATCGAATAATACTAAAATGTGTTTTTCTTTTACGTAGTTGAATTGAAACTGAACTTTCGTGAGATTACATCAATATCATAATAATTTGGTATACCTACCGTAAATTGTACGTAAATTATTTAATTTTATTAATTAAGTGTTAGTCTCAGTGCATTCGTGTGAACAGTTTCTTCGTAATAGTTTTTTTAATACATAAACAGGTTTTTTTATAAGGTTATTATGGAGAATTAAAGACGTGGCATTTAAGTTCAATGTGAATTGGGATATTAGAATTACTGTTATTGGTTACTCCGCTATAAGCGGCCATTACAAGTTTAACTTATGATACATCAAAATAGTCTAAAATTGCACCTAAATAGAATAGGAATCCAAAAATTTTTGATAGAGTTATCACAGTTTTGAATGCGGTCAAAGCTAGTTTGAGCTTTGGGCGACCAGCGTTATCGCAATCTCGTTAATAACTTCGCGAAAAGTCTTTTTAATTAACAAATACGTAAGAAAAAAATATTTAAAAATTTCTAATAGTAAGTTAAATGCATTTGTTACAGTAGTGAACACATTACGTAGGCGAGTTTCGAACTTGCTCAAGTTCTAAACTGATATCTTAAACTCAAGAAGGTTTATTCTCTCTAATTTACAAAAAAGATAAAAAGTTATTTTAATAACTGTGTACATACTGGCGTATCTTTTATTTGCATCTATTCCTGCAAGTAAGCATTAATGAAGGCTCCTAGAATCAAAGCCACACAATTCTCAAGCCGTGGTTTACGGAAGGAACTGAGCTCGGGTTCCGATGAAAAAAGACGGAAGTGCACAAAACAAGCGCAACGATGCACATTTGCGTTTCTTTGGTTAGTGCGCTTTGTTTAAGATGCATTTTTATATTGAAGTGATTTGTTTAGATTTTACAGAGGCATGATTAATTTTTATATATATCTATGAAACTTATTAATTTATGGTATATATAATACCAAATCATAATAATAATAGTTTTATCTTTTAAGTTTTTAAAAACTACGATAACGCTTAAATTTTAAACTTCTACAGATTTTATGCTATTTTCTTTAGTGACAATAGCAAATTTGGAACAACATTTAACAAAATTTTCAAAATGAAGCTGAGACAGACCCAGATAAACAATCTATGACTACGAAAACAATAGATAGAAAATTTTTAAACGCTATGTTAAAATAAATGGCTCTCCTACAAATTCTCGAATAACAATAATAAACCTTTTTTTTTTTTTTTTTCCCCCCGCCTGAGAATTCACTTGTGACCCCAGTCGAATTTTTCTAGTATTTTTCTATTATAATAATTTAATAATAACCCTTTCCGTGCCAGCTACGAAAATACTATTTAAACACTTAACATGTATTTTTATTACTAATGCCAAACTCTAAAAACCGATCTTACATGTAATGCCAAGAAATATTTTTTTAGTATAGGATGCCCAAAAAAATCCACGAGCATACTCGTAGTCGACACCATGTTACAGTAACGCACTACGAGTATTCTCGTAGCTGGCACGGAAAGGAATAATAAATATTTTTTACATTTACACCAATAAGCTTAGCCCAAAGTAAGCACTGAAAGGCTTGTGTTATGGATACTAGGGTTACGGATAGACATACATATATGATACATAGATATGTTATATTCATAGAAATATATATAAATACCCATGACTCAGGTATACATGTTCGTATTCATCATACAAACATCTGCCCCTTCCGGGATTCAAACCCGGACCGACGGTGCGAAAGGCAGGATCAATACCGTTGTACCGGTCAAAATAAACACTGCCTCTTGTGAAAAACCAAGAAAGTAGGTTTCGCATTTTGTGTGGAATGAAATCAAAAGAATTGATATGTGTTTCTCTTTATGTCATTATTCCATCGTGAGCTATAATATAATTATTTCATTTAAAATGCCGTATATGGAGCTATGGAGGTTAGTGGGTTTGACCTGTAGAGTAGAGCACACATCGCCTATCTCCTGTCTAATCTAGAAACCGACTTAATGCCGATATTATGATGAAACTGACAAGCAAAACTACATAAGTAAGAAAATGTACTTTTTATCTAAGTTTTTCGTTTTATTTTTTTTTATATTAAGAGTAATATTGTATTTCTTCTTCCTTGAAAGAAAACGTTGAGAATCGTATCTTGTAACTTTCTGTGCGTATGAAAGATGTAGAAAGGTCCTTAGTAAAAACATAAGCCACGTATTCTTCACTACATAGTATAAAACAAAGTCGCTTTCTCTGTCCCTATATCCCTATGTATGCTTAAATCTTTAAAACTACGCAACGGATTTTGATGCGGTTTTTTTTAATAGATAGAGTAATACAAGAGGAAGGTTTATATGTATAATACATGCATTATATAGTGGAGCATTGGATCCGTGCGAAGCCGGGGCGGGTCGCTAGTCTATAATAATATACCCGATAAATGGATACTTATGAAGATGTTGATGATCAAATACAGACGCTTTTTTAGCTTTTACAATAATATCACGTTTGAAATGTCATAACAATAATTGGTTATAAAAATAAAATTATTTTTATTCAATTTTAGTATGAAAAGTCAAAATGTATGCCACGGCTTTATGTTAAACTTGCATAAGTGTTAAATCAGATAACTTCGTAAGAGCTTCTCTTTTTGATCATGTGATAGTTTCTTTATTTAAGATATTATGGCGCTACTAAAGATGTTTAAGAAAATCGTAGGTACCTTTGAATAAAACACTTCCTGACGTTTAGACTCCTTTACGTGATCATGGGATAACTAAGATGATGGCCGGCATATATTTTCTACTACCTTCACAATATATTTTTTAATCGGGCATGTCCTTATTTGAAATTTTTGTGCGCGGAAGTGTAAGAACTCGAAATCATACCTTACAACAATTTATTGAATCAGTGTTATCCTTAAAAACATATGGGTTTTCTACAATATACCGTGTCAAGGACAAGAGTGGTTTTTATTTAAATCTTTAATCTAAGATCACAGTTGTTTGTGTGTTTGTCTGTCCGCTCTTTTTCCCGCTCTTTTTCCATTGTATCAATAACGTTACCATAGCAACGCGTCAACCGCAAGTAGTTTGTCTACCGGACGCTAGATGGCGCTATCGAAAAAATATTTAATAATAGAAAAAACAATTAAAGAATTTTTTTGTCCACCCGTGCGATGCCGGGACGGGCCGCTAGTTAAAATAAAGATAATTATTTTTAGTATTTTAACTTAGAAGAGTATTTTCAAAGCTTCTATTTGCTTATATAAAACTAAGTAGAAATATTGACATCAATAACAACAATAATGCTTGTGTTACGATTGGGCCCACGGCTGTAGTAAGTACATCGAAGAGCTTTGAGCTCGGGCTACTTTGTTAAAAGCTGACATCTATAATATACTTTATATTTTGACAAGCTATACTGTATTTTAGAATATCTCGCTTTGTATGTGTGGCTACGACGACGGTTCCTATAAAAGACAGAAAATCGACATTTAATACCCTCTTTTAAAGTACACCAGAGCAATCAGTAATGTAAACATCAAAATAAAAATTTGTTCTCAAATGTGAAAATTCTGACTTATGACAATGTGTGATGCGAGGTACACTCAACCTAATTAACCGAGGGTCAGTTATCCCGGGCCCGGTGAATGAGTGGGCGGTGTTAACTGTACACCCGTTAATGAGACAATCGGTTACGCGCCACTGCACCTATCTGGTATAGGTAGTCTATTCTAAATAAGTACAATCATCGACAAAAGTGAAGTCCAAACACGTGAGGTATTTTATGTACAGTAGACACACGTAACGAATGTTATTTACCCATTCCCCAAAAATAAAACGTTTGAATAAGCGCTGTTGGTATGTTAACATTTTTGAAACATTTTCCAATTAAACGACTTAAATAGTGCAATATCTATATAGTAATTATTTTCCAAAGAACATCGTCTAACTTGTCAGCCACATTTGCTTACTAAAAATTATTTCGTATTTCAGATAACTCCTTAATATCTAATAAGTTAACCTATATATTTGCAAAATAAATCAGGAGGCAAGTTTAAAGACACAAATGAAAAAAGCTTAAAAATTTCGACTATAATGAGTCCTTCTAATAAAGTCATCGTATTATACACATATAATATAATATTTAATATTGAGAAATGAAATCATGAACTTCCTACAAACACTCATAAGCAGCTGTTGTTATTTGGACACAATAAAACGTAAGGTTCATAGACGCCCAGAAAAAATCTGATTGGTCACTTGTAATCTTAATTAAATAAAATGTTGAATGGGTTTTTTTATCGCCTGTACAACGCGAACTGTACAATTGCTCAGGTGCCATGCGACTGCGTGCGGGCGCGTGACGGAACGCGACTGCCGCCGTATGCAACCGCACCTTAATATGGTATTTTGAGTAACCTTATTTTACTCTATGGTGTTATTACATAAAATTTGAGAAATTAATCAATAAAAAATAATAAAAGAAATTATTCAATGTCTTCTTCCAGTTTTTACAAAAAGTCAAAATTTGAAGTAATTTCTTTATCATACCTTGCACTTCCACGCCTTTTACACATTAAAATAGAACTTTACTGTACTCACGACGCGATAATTCTTGCTTTTTGTATTAAATGTTATTATTTACTCAAAATTACTAAATAAAATGGAAAAAAAAATACTAATTTAGTAGTCATGAACATGCTTGATTAAATATTGAAATGTAGTAAGTAGCACACGTACGAACCATTACCTAAGTCATCCTGTGCACACATCACATCAGGATTAAAGAAGGGAAACGTCAGGAAACGCTCAGATAATAAATAAAAAGAATTAACGCGTCGTGAATCTGGTAAAAGAAATATAATTAAGTTAAGTTAAATAATAAATAAATAAATATTTCCTACATTCACACCAATTAACCTAGCCCAAATTAAGCACTTTAAGGCTTGTGTTATGGATACTAGGGTAATGGATAGACATATATATATCATACATAAAATAAGTAATATTCATAGAAATATATATAAACATCCATGACTTAAGTACAAATGTTCGTATTCATCATACAAACATCTGCCCCTTCCGGGATTCAAACCCAGGACCGTCGCACTATGTGGAGGTGCCTAAGAGAGCTTGGCCATAAATACATTTTGTAAAAATCGGCGCAGGTACTTGTTTTATACCTCAAACTATAGCTAAGAAGTTGATCTACTATATTATGTATAAATTATGTATGTAACTAGTACTTTTTTATAGTAAAGAGCATCTAAATACGATGATTGAAAAATTATCACGAAAACATCATAATTTGTATTTTTTTCAGGATGATTTTCTAGTAAGCTAGCAATGAAAATTATACAAGTATTATACCATTTTAGAAAGCTTATAATATATACTTTTTTTTGGTATACACAAATATGCTATATATTTATAAATATATTTACTAGAAATATTTATCTCATGACATATCATTTTTGCGTATCTGAAACTTTCAATTAGAGTTTTGACAATTGCCGAAATTTGCCGAAGGTCTGTAAATGATGTTATTTGATAGGAAATTTAATATTTTTATACAGGAAGAAAAAAAAAGTTGCAACTTCATTGCACAACATAATGCTATCTATCATAACATGAAATAGTAATAATTTCTTAAAAATACGTGGGCGAATCTATTTGTTTTATTAGTTGATATAGGTTACACTTGTGATATATTATTAATTGCGGTTTATGTTTTGATAATGTATCGAGTATTTCTCACCATTTTTAGTTCGCCTACAAAATAAATTATCAATAAAACACATAGGAAACCGAGTAACCACATAATTATAAATAGTTTTTATTCCCATACTTTGCACACGTTTCAAATCAGTTATTTAATATAAAATAGAGCATCTGCATACTGAATAATTACATACTGTTTTTCGTTCGTTATTGTCGTTATTAAAAGTGTATCTAACCACCTACTCTCTCGCAATGAGTGAATTCCAATGTACCAGACGCGACCTATGTCTTGTTTTGATTGAAAGTGACGGGAATTATGTTGTTGCTTTAACAAGTTATATACGGAATAATTTTATCAACTTTTCTGAGGCAAATATCGCTAAAATTGTCGCGAGTGTACAAAAAAATCTTATTATGAACTTTCGTCAACGCTACACTAAATCTGGCAGAAATAAAGAAAATTTTTTTTATCAGAATAGCATGTGGTTGAATGCCACATTCACAGTAAATCTGGAAGATCCTACTTGTGAATCTGAACCTTCGACATCGACGGGGAAGCGAGGACGCCCTTCTAAAACCTACGAAGACAGTTCCGATAGAACACAAAGACGAAAAAACAAGGAGTTGCTTGAAACATGTGGCCTTGATTTTATACTGAATTCATATCTTCAAGGATTGAGATCTCAAGGGGAAACGGAAGAAGCATTCATTGTCGAAATTTTACGAGTATTACCCATAGATAAAAAAAGTGAAATACGTCAAAATCTTTTAAATGAACCGGCACATTTAACAGGGTACTCTAAAGATGAAGCTCTCAGTATTTTTATAGAGTTGGACCTTAACATGGCACAGTATGAAAACATGAGAAATTGCTTAATTGCGAAGAACTGCGTATTATTTCCGTCATATAAATCAATTCAGGAAGCTAAAGGAATGTGCTACCCACCAAGATCAAGCATAGAAATTAATAATATTACAGCAAAAATAAAACTGCAATCTGCTGGATCACACTATTGCAAGAATTTTGAAAATCAATGGTGTATACAAAGCTGGCAAAAAACATTTAATGCTGTATTCGAAATGGGGCTGTGATGGCTCAAGCGGACAAAGTGAATACAAGCAAGTCTTAACTGAAGAGGATGAGTTAATTTCTGACACAAATTTATTTATATCTTCATTAGTACCTCTGAAACTTGTTGATATTATTACAAATGAAACTTTGTGGGAAAACCCTGTTCCATCATCAGTAAGATTTTGTAGGCCCATTTAAATAGAATTTTCAAAAGAGACACCAGAGAAAACTACAAGTGTAGTTAATGAAATTATAGCTCAAAGAAACGCTCTCACAACAAGCTTAATCAATAAAAATGGTGAAAGTATTGAAATCAAACACACATTATTTTTGACAATGGTTGACGGGAAAGTGGCTCAAGTTTTGTCAGAAACTTCATCAGGTGCTGTATGTACTATTTGTGGTGCAAGACCTACAGAGATGAACAATTTAGAAAAAGTACAAAATAAACCTGTTGACGAAAATTCTTATCAATATGGGCTTTCGACTTTACATTGCTGGATTAGATTTATGGAACTAATTTTACATATATCTTATAATGTAGGCTTTGAAAAATGGTCTGCTACAACGACAGAAAATCAAGATTTGAAAAAACAAAAGAAGACATATGTACAAAGAAGGTTCAGAGAAGAACTTGGTTTAAATATAGATAAACCTAAGCAAGGTTCTGGTAACAGTAATGACGGTAATACAGCTAGACGATTTTTTCAAAATTATCAGTGCACTGCAGAAATTACCGGTGTGGATGAGGAATTGATAAAACGATTTTATGTTTTACTTCAAGTTATGTCTGGCGGGAAAAGTAATTAATGCTACGAAATTTGGACAGTATGCTTTCGATACAGCTCAACGATATGTTAGTAAATATATGTGGTATTATATGCCATCATCTGTCCATAAAGTCCTAATTCATGGGGAAAGTGTAATTCGGCATCAGTGTTACCTCTTGGACAACTCTCCGAAGATGCCCAGGAATCAAGGAACAAAGACTATAAACGATTCAGACTTCATCATGCTAGAAAATGCTCTAGAGTAGCTACAAATGAAGACGTTTTACATACACTTTTGTACACTTCAGACCCTTACATAACAAGTTTAAGAAAACCTTCCAATAAAAAGTCTATGGAACTTATAGATGAAGCTGTAGAGCTAGTAGAATAATATAATTCTATGTTATTTTCTTTTTCTAATTATATTTAATTAATAAGAGTAATTTTATGTGTTTATTTTGTATTAATTATAACATTTAGGTCACATTGTTTAAAATTAGTCGTAAATTTATGATAATTTTTCAATATTTCATGTTTTGTATTTTTTTACAATTATTAAATATATTTTTATATGCATAGACTGTATATTATTTTAAAGTACGTTTATCTCATATTACCTAAAAAAAAATCAGCTGTATATCTATAAAAACATGGAAGTTATAGATTTATGACCCGAAACCGACTCGATCTCCACATAGTGCGTCGGTGCGAAAGGCAGGATCGCTATCGTTGCACCAAACGGTCGTCAAATAAGTTAATTAAGGTCGTCGTAAGTTTCAATATTAAAAATGCACCTTTTCTCGTGGTAATCTCAATTATTGTGTTATAATAGGCCCCAGATCCACGTGCTTTAAATACGTGGTCTACAGCTAACTTCTTCGAGTTATGAGTTATGAAGATAAAATCGAAAAACGAAACGATCATAGTGTCGATGTTGAAGATTTATTTCTTTTTTTTATGAAGAGAATAGATTTAGTGTTAAAAATGCTTATCGATTGCTTCAGTAGAGATCGTTTGTCTGTAGTATCCGTTTTCAACAAAGTGTAAGGTGTTCAGTGTCCTCAATTATAAGGAAAAAAGAAAAAATACAGAGAAATCACTATGGCATTAAACGATGCTTAATTGAAAGGACTCAAACACAAAAAAACAACGATGTTTGAAAATGTTCATACCTTTTTTATGTTCGACTAAAGTTTTGTGACTTTAATGAATCTAAAATTTCTCAAAAGCGATAAGTTATTAATTTTCTACAAACTTAATAAATACTGTGAAGTAAGTCTTAGAACTAAATAAATACATATATTAGTACAGACGACAATAAACAAAGTACTTTGACGTTTCGTTTAACCTTATACCATCGTAATAGAGACCATTGCATTTTTGTGTGTATGCCATCAATTGTAATACAACCAGTATTAAAGAAATATCATCACATTTCAAACTCAATAGGCAACCATTACTTTAAATCTTAATCAATATCTATAACATTATACTAAATATCAAAGCGTCGAGTAATCGGACCGAAATGCGAAATGTAGCCAGTCTATACGCATTAGTTGTGGAAGAGATCTCAAGTAATAAACCAGCGTGCAGCGTCACCTCGGCTATCTGTTCTCACACACTGTCGCGGACATTTGTTTAAATTACATTACCATGTGCATACTTGAGCCGGCATATAAACCACTGCAAGCTACACTATGACCTCATAGCAGGAGAGAGCCGAGGCTAACAAAATGTGTACGGCTGTGTACAAGCTCGCATCGGTCACTTCATGGGGTTCCTCTAAGTCGATTTCCCGTGACCAAGGGTCGCAATCACTACAATAAATCTCTCAAATAAGTGACGGCCACGTCACCCGGTTTTCCGCTCTTCTGATTGCTGCCTGGAGGTTGGAGTCTGTGGCCTACCGTATTGCATCCGTCCATCCGTCCGTCATGGCGGATCCACGACTTCTTTAACCTTCCTACCTTCTTCCCCTTTTTTAAATTCTGTTTTGTTACATATTTAACGCTTATCGACCTAAATTTTTAAAAATCTGTTTTTACAAACAGCATTACTACACACTTGAAAATTACATTTACATTGAAAATGAAAATAACTTTATTCAAATGCACTTAAAAATAAGTAGTTTTGAATCGTCCAACATTTTTTCCTACCACCCATTCAGGACGTCTTTAAACTGACAAGAAGAATGGGCGCAAGAAACTCGTCAGCTTTAACAGAAGTAACGACATTTACAATATAATACGTCGTCACCATACACAATCCACAAAAAAAAAACAAAATTATTTTGTTATGACAATACTAATAGTGTTATGATATCATTATTTCGTTGTTTCGTTGATTACAACAAAGTCAACAAGTATCTGTGCTTACCTAAAGTAAGTATCCCTGAACATTGCAATAACATACAGGGAATAAACGACAAATTTAAGAAAACAACAAGATTTATGTTTAATATTAGTCAATACTGAATACTGAAGGTTAAAGCAGACCCATTTCCCAAGGCAGCACCCGTTCACGAGCATGACGCATGATACAGCCATCGCTTCGCTCAACCATATCTTAGGGAACGTAACGATCCGCACCACATGCCACCACCCAAGAAATGTATTAAGAGAGCATGTCATACTCTTAACTACCTGTAATAAATTAGTTTTAAAAAAATTAACAAATGCTAATGCTGTATGATACAACCTGTAATAAATAGTGTCATGTTGAAATGACACATATTACTTCCATGCATCGCGATCTATTAAATAGTGACCTTGTAATAAACTTTTGGACATGAGCTTATTTTTTACATACATTTTAAACTTATGATAAGGCAAATCTACTATACTTTGTGGAACTTTATTAAACAGTGCTATACCTCTCCCCAAGAAAGAGCCTCCTGTCTTTTGAAGTCTAAATCTTGGAACGGCAAGTCTATTAATATATTTCTGGTATTAAAGCAATGTTTGTCGCTATTTTTGACAAAAGTATTGTAGTGTTTTCGTACATAAATTATATTCTCATAAATGTACTGTCCCGCCACAGTAAGAATATTAATTTCCTTAAAAAAATCTCTGAGAGAATACCGAGGCCGAAGGCTGTATATTGCGCGGACAGCTCTTTTCTGTAATACAAAAATGCTTTCAATATTAGCAGCTGAGCCCCACAACAACAACCCATAAGACATTACACTATGAAAATAACTAAAATAAGTTAACCTTGCCGTTTAAATATTAGTTAAAAGCCTTATTTTTTTTACAGCATATGCCGCAGAACTGAGTCTACTTGACAAGGCCTCAATGTGAGGGTCCCATTGTAGTCGTGAATCTAATGTAATACCCAGAAATTTTGTCTTTTCAACAAATTCGACTACTTCATCATTCAACTTTATATGTAGGTCAACCCTCCTTACATTCGGTAACGTAAATTGTATGCACTTTGTTTTCTTTGAATTTAGTGATAAATTGTTACTGGTGAACCAATGTAAAACTTTTGATAGCGTGCTATTTACATCGTCAGAGCAATCATCGTGTCGAGAGACTTTAAAAACTAAGGAAGTGTCATCTGAAAATAGCACTGTCTCACATAGATTTTTAACATAGTAAGGAAGGTCATTAATATAGATCAAAAAAAGTAAAGGCCCTAATATTGATCCTTGGGGCACGCCCATAGTTATGGGGGCTCCAGCAGACTCACTCTTATTAATGACAACTTTATGAATTCTATTTCACAAATACGACTGTAATAGGCTTTTTGACATATCAGAGACACCATAATGTTCCAACTTTTTTAATAGCGTGCGGTAATCAACGCAATCGAACGCCTTAGAAAGGTCGCAAAAGATGCCAATTACATCTTGCTTGCCCTCCCAAGCATCAAGTATGTGTTTAATAAGTGCAACTCCAGCATCAGTAGTACTTTTACCTTTAGAAAAACCGAATTGATTTTTATGAAAATTTTTTGTATCGGTAAAGTGGGCCAATAACTGCATATAGATAATTTTTTCAAAAATTTTACTGAACACTGGTAATATAGATATAGGTCGAAAGTTGGCGGGATCATTTTTTTCTCCAGATTTGAAAAGGGGAACTAATTTACTATGTTTCATTAAGTGTGGGAATACCCCTTCGTCAACACTATTATTAAAAATATAAGCTAAGTAAGGCGCAATTATGTCAATTATTGATTTAATATTATTAGTTGACATACCCCATAAATCTTCTGTTTTTTTAATACGAATAGTTTTGAATGCTTTAATAATATATTCTCTATTAATATGTGTAAAATTAAATTTTACATTGCACCTATCCACACTCGATTCTAGGAGGGCAGCAGCAACATTAGGACACGAACGTAGGGAACTTGTAGTTTCTAATGGTAATCTAGAAAAAATATCCTCAAAAACACCAGCAACAACTTTGTCAGAATTTACAATATTTTTGTTAATTTCTAGTGAAAAAGATTGTATTTGAGATTTGCTTTTGCCTGTTTCTTTATTAATTATATTCCACGTAGTCTTTATTTTGTTCTCTGATAACTTAATTTTGTTAGCTATGTACATAGATTTAGCAAGAGAACATACTTTTTTGAATGTTTTAGAATATGTCTTAACATATTCAATAAAGCTAGTATCACTGGAGGTAGATTTTAAAGCATAAAGTTCATATAATTTCCTTCTGCTTTTATAAATTCCAGGTGTAGCCCAATCACTAAATTTCTTTTTTACATTATCTTTTTTAAATACCCTTTGTCTAAATATATTGCTAAATTCATTATTAATTATATTAAACAAATGATTATAAAGACTATTAGTTTCAAAGGTTTCATTGGAAATGAACAGTGATTTTAGCTGTGTATAGGTATGTATAAAATATAATTCTGTTTGATCAGTCCAGTTGTCCATCCAGGCCATCTGTGCAGTGGCGACTCGGAGGAAAACCTCGAGGTGACAGTTCGACCGTCCACTGAACAAATTTTACTCGAAGAATATAACACTGACCGATATTGGTTGATAATGATGAAAGTATTATATTTTTTGTTAAAGGACATTTAAACCGTTCCGTTCGTGACTTCCCACCCTCTCCCTGTGGAACAGTGAAAGGGTAACTCAACGTGCTTAGCCCTAGGGCTTCAAGTTCGAAGAAATATGCTAATGTTATTTTAAAACACTTAACAGTTTTATAACATTTCTTGAGTACTGAAAATTTAATTTGTACTAGGGCTTCGAATCTATTGTAAAATGTAACTATACTGTTACATCAAAAATAAATCAGTGGTGTGTAGATGATCACGGGATTTATCCGTTGTCAATATCACTAAATCTGACAGTGACAACTTATGATACTTAGCTGTTAATTTGGAAACCGCACTGATAAAAACAATGCAGCACAAACCGTTGAGATTTAAACGAGTAAAAATTGCCAATGTCAACAATTTTTACAGCTTCATGAAGGCATTATATATCTTTCAGTGTGTAGCTTCCTTATCAAGCTTTGCAACAGTATATCGCGTGGGCGCAGCTTCGTGATGCGTGCAAGCTGATTAAATTGCATTAATGCAGGCACTAACATACTTAAAGTATAACCTTTGTTGGCACGCTATTATTCATGCAATAAGAAATGGATAAATGAATTTTCTGATGTTTTTTTGAGAATTGTTTATATGTGATCATATTACTCTAAAGTTATATAGATACTAGCGGCCCGTCCCGGCTTCGCACAGGTGAACAAAATTCTTTAATTTTTTTCTATTATTAAATATTTTTCCGTTAGCGCCATCTAGCGTCCGGTAGACGAACTACTTGCGGTTAACGCATTGTTGCTGTGGTAACGTTATCAATACAATGGAAAAGAGCGGGAAAAAGTGCGGACAGACAACCACACAAACCACTGTGATCTTAGATTATAGATTCAGCACAACATACCTAAAACCTCATGACGACCAGGAGTTTTGTAACTGGGTCTTTAAATTTTTAAATCTTTAAATACTAAAGAAGACAGATACTGTTTGGAATATCTCCGAAGTTAACTATACCTCATCTTTTAAGGTATGGAATATTATATTTTAAATTAAATAGCACATATAAATAGATAGAGGCATGAAAGAAAATATTACTGATGACATTTTCACATTCAACTACACTCACATAAAAAACCTGGCCCTCATTATTCTCCTTATTTAGTTGTCATACATTAATTTGATCACTAAATGTTCTTAATTTGTTCTTAAACTAAGCGCCATAACAAGATTTTTTCCTCTATGTAGCACTGTTCACTATATGTATTATAATGATTACATACACCAAATAGACATTCTTATTGTAGAAAAATATTTCCCCAATGAGGTTGATTCCAAAGCGTGAAAGCTTACGTTTTTATACAATGTGTCCCGTCACCAGTGTCGGAGCCTTTAATGGTGTGAGATATGGCATTTTTTATCGACAAATTGCCCCTCAAATTTGGTTTTTCTCAAACAGCCAATAATTAAAAATACACAAAAAAAATCTATTTGTTTTTGTTTAATTTTTTTTCTATTTTTCATTCCATGACAATTGACACATGATGGCTGTGTAACTGTTTACTACATGTTTAGCTATCAAATGACAACTTTTTAATGTTGATAGGACATTTACATGAGTAGTGGTGGTTGTAATAGTATGAGAGCCCAAGTCTTGATTACCAAGAAAACAAAATGGCGGCTGTAGGAGAAAAACAAATTTCCAGATCGAATATAGGGTAAAGGCACCAGTGGTCAGCCTCATAACGACTATTTGAAGTTTGAACAGTTGCCATTTCTACAGCATATGTCAGATAATGAAATGTACAACATGACTGGATTTATTGTTTATTATAGTTTTTAAAAAAAATATGTCAAAAACAAGAATTTTCATAATAAAATATATAATTACGTTTAAACAAAAAATGGCACTTTGTCCCAATGGACAGCCTCTAAAAACCAGTAAACAGCCTCGTTGAACCCAGTGCTCAGCCCTTGTAAGTATGAAATAGTTATAAAATGTATGTTTATAATCATTGATTATAAATATACATTTTATAACTGTTTCAGGTAAAACTTAAGTATTGCTTATAGATTCTCATACAAATAACCACATTCGTTCCTAAAAAAACCCTTTTAAAAAAGATCGTGGCTGAGTACTGGATCTTCAACACCCAGTGATCAGCCGCATAAAAAAATAATTTAAAATGTGGCTGATCAGTGGGTTTTTGACCATTAGGAAATGTTTGTCGTACTAAATTTGGAAATTTATATTTATCGGTTCTAATGGTCGTCTTGTAATTTCAAAAATAATCGAAAAACTCAGTTATCAGCCCCGGGGCTGTCAATTGGATCTTTTGTAAAAAAGCGGTAACCAATGGTCAGCCCCCTCAATTTATACGTAAAAAAGCGATATTTTTATCAAAATTTAATATAATTTAAGACTTGAACTAATGTATAAAACTACCATTTAGAAAACACAATCACATTTCATAATAAAATAGGTTCTTTCTTACCTGTTAAGAGAACACTACGTGTAATAAAAAATATGGCGGACTTGACACTATTGCTCTTGTCGTTGGACAGCACCGATATGAACGAGTTTATTTCAACCCCCTGATCCCCTGCCGCTCCTTTCGCGTGACACATTAACCAATGAGGAATCAGAGCGTATATTTAAGTGCAAGTGATTTGTTTATTTTGATTTAAGCGATATTTATGGCCAATAAACGATGTAAAAGGCTGAACACAGGTGCCTGGCTGGCCACTGGAGCCTTAACCCTAGTTAGAATAAAATATAATTATAATTAAAAAAAAAACGAACACGGTAACACGGGCGTCAGCTGCGCGCGCGCGCGCGCCAAAAATGAATTGTCAAAAGGAGCGATCGCGATGCTGGCATTTTTCACAACTAGCGAGAGCAGCGCGTCGGGGCTTCTTGGCACTAAAAGGGTTAAAAACCTAACCTAACCTAATCCTTTGCTTACTAATGGCACAGTCAATAAATATTCGAAGAAACAAAACAGCGATTATACGCCCACATACGGGAAACAAATACTCGCTAGATCACGCTTTTGTTTAAAGGTCTTTTAAAAAAACGTCTTTTTAAATAAAAATGTTTATCGACATATCCATCCTTCTTCTGCTTATTTTGGTTATTGCTTTTTTATTTACGTTGTTACAGAGACTGAAATATTTTTATTTTTTATTCATAAAAATGACCGGCTTTTTTTGCTGACTATACCTATATAAACCAGGGTTCGGAAATATCTGAATCCTATATAACAATGTAATATGATTTGTAAATATAATTCCGATAATTCTTGTAAATACACTGTAAATTTAAATTCGGTAGTCCTAAAAATTTGATATTCATTTAATAAGTCTTAATTGGAATGGAAGTCAAATAAATAAAAATTAATAATTATCAATATTTATTAAATTTTGAGTAAGTCCGGATGCGGAGAATCCGAGAGATCAAGTTCCATCCGTCTTTTCGTAGAAACAAATCGACATCTATCGACATCGTAGTCGTAAGTAAAAACGAGTTTTAGTGTATATATATACATACATATACATATATATATATATATATATATATATATATATATATATATATATACTTAAATCTTATAATTATATACATATATGTATAATTATAAGATTAAAGTCACGGTCTTTTTGTCTCACATTGTCAAGTGTTCGGGTGACCAACAATATTTACTATTTCCAGCTCCTTTAAGCTTCGGAAGGTACGTTGAGCTGTTTTAACTCGTGTACTTTTGTACTCGATAGCATCTTGCAATTCTCACTGACTCGGGTTGTGGGTTTTGGCCCATTTTCCATACGCCTGGAATCCTTCTTGATTCCAATCAAGTCCGGGGGCCAAGACAGGATCCATGATGGAGCGAGCTAATCCAGAGGCTTTGAAGACGGATGGGTTATTACAGGGAGGAAGTTCCACTCCTTTGCTGTGCGCCTTATAAAAGACTAGCTTTCCGCCCGCGGCTTCGCCCGCGTGGAGTCGGTTATATTGCGGTATAAAGCACAACTATAAGAAAACTTCCCATTCCCACGGTAAAATCTAAGAAGCGCGATGTAACGCTGGATACAATGAGTTGTTAAACCAAAACTGAATGGTACACTATATTATATGTTTTTCCTTGTGGTGCAAAAACATGCAGATTTTGGGCACTGGAAACCCGGGAACATGCTACATAGAGCTGACCATGCGAAAAACAATGTTTTTCCAAGTGTACTCCAGCAACCCTTAGAGTTTGACCTTGTGCTTTATTAATGGTCATTGCAAATGAAACCCTTATAGGAAATTGTAGTCTTTTAAATTGAAATGGGAGGTCTGTTGGAATAATCGGAATCCGATGAATGAGTCATTTAGTGAATCATTTAGCTTCAAAATTTACATGTTCATATTCGTTTGCAACATATAAGTAGATGTAAAAAAAACAGTTTATACGATAAAACAAATTGTACGTCATCCCTCGGGAATTCCTCATTTTCGGGGATTCATTATCGTATCATTTAGCTTCTAAATTTACATGTTTATATTCGTTTGCAATATTTTACCTTGTTTTAAACGCCACACAGCGCCATCTACAATCCATCCATCAAGCATACAATATTTTTGTTTTTCCTCGGGAATATCAATTTTTTCCAGGATAAAAAGTACCCTATTATTTAATCCGGACTTTTATCTTTACGTCTGCAAAATTTCAAAGCAATCGGTTCAGTAGTTACGGCGTGAAAGCGGAACAAACAAACAAACAAACAAACTCACTTTCCGATTTATAATATTAGTAAGGATAGTGAGTAGCGCTTGCTGTGACAATCAGGAATAACAACCAGGAATGGGTGGTAGCCCGCAGTCTGGATGTCCGAACGGGGATTGCGATATGAATCCATGCAGCACTTGAGCACACTCTTCAAAGTGTAGTTTGCAAAAGATATAATAATAATATTTCTTACATTCACACCAATTAGCCTAGCCCAAAGTAAGCACTATATAAAGGCTTGTGGTATGGATACTAAGGTAACGGATAGATATATATATATATATCTCAGGTACAAATGTTCGTATTCATCACACAAACATCTGCCCCTTCCGGGATTTGAACCCAGGACCATCGGAGCGAAAGGCAGGATCGCCACCGTTGCACCAAATGGTCGTCAAAGATATAAAATGATGAAGTAAATAACGCAAGATTTATGTAGTCTAGTTGCAAATGTTGTCATTAGCAATTATATGTAGCCGGTTCATAAGACTGTCATTATTTCTGTTCCTAACGCGACAACATCTTAAACAACGAAAGCTATAATCGTCCAATCACGAAGAGGCTATAATTCATGACCCAAATTGGAGCTTGGTTTAACCACTTATGCGAAATTAGTATGGCATACGTAATGACGTCGATCATTAAGTTATTATCAACCACGTGGGAGGTTCATTCCATATGTAGCTATTCAGGTTACAAGGACGAGCATTGTGTGATGAAGAAATGGCCTCATCATATGATAGATTAATTTATAATAGGCTCGAATGGAAGTAACCTGGAAATAGTTACTGTGCACAAAACAGTCAGATGAATTACATGTGTGGGTATTGATTTATTTATTCAGAAACTCAAAAACTCAAATTTATGTCATCTTAATTATGATATGTGTAATCAGCTATCTAGATTTTGAAACAAAACTAGAAGTTTTGGAATATTTGAGATACAAAGAATATAATAGAACAGAGTTTATCTGAGTATTCTAAAGAACAGAGCTTCTGAAAAGGATTTGTAAGTCAGTTAAAAAGTAAAGTTTGTATAAGAAAAACATATTTGAATAAACTGCGAAACAAGTATAGCGTTTTGAATATATCTCTTAACGTGTAAAGCTGTCGTTAAAAACAACCAAACAGGAACACGAATACTCTATTATAATGCCTTTATTTTAATGCAACATACCGTTTTTAAACAAAATTATAAGATAAATTACGACATATGTTAGAAGTTTATCATAATAATTTACTCACGTAAAATAGTTTTCTTTTAACTGAAAACTTCCATATTATCCGTTTGATCCATTTTTTATAGGATACTTATCGTAGAGTGCACAACCGAGTTGCACAGCCTTGTTCCGCCGTCCCCATTTTTTCATCATTCTTACAAATAGGCGCCACCGTTATATGGTTGATATACCAAAGAGTCGCACTAAGCGATTTGATTCCAACTTTGTTATCCGTACCGCTAAAGAGTGGAACTCTTTGCCTGAGTCTGTGTTTCCCGATAAATTCAAGTCAGTCTTTATGTCACGTGTGAATAGATATCTTCTAGGTAGGCGCGTCACATCCTAGATTGCATCGTTGGTTACCACCAGGTGAGATAGTGGACAAGCGCTTACCTATTCACGGTAAAAAAAAAAACTTAACGAACACTTCTTTCGAAACCAAATGGTCCCTAATTCGAGTCTCGGTAAGGGCATTTGTTTGTAAGAAAAATTGTAGGCAATACTTATTTCTATTAATATTACTTATCTAAGTATACAACGTCTATCCATAACGCAAGCCTTACAAAGCTAATTTAGGTTAGCCTCATTGGTATGATTGTAAGAAATATTGCCATTACCACCCTTGAAATAACTTTAATAGGAATTGACAATGTTAAAAATGATATAATCAACAAAACCTTAAATATAAGTAAATCCCCCTTCAACAGCTGTAAGCAAATTATACAATCTTACAGTATTATAATGACGAAACTAAGCCGCTCGTCACATGATAAAGCAAGAGGATATCACATCCGAATATCATGATATTGAGTAAGCAATATTCCCAAGAATCTCGTGAAGGTTGAGGAGTTGCAGCCGGCTCGCTAGACGCGCAGATCTCGGGAGCAAACATCTTGAAACTGTTGATTGACTGAACACAGCCTATTTGATTTGTACACATCGTGGTCTTCCTTATTTGGATACACATAGAGCTGATAATATGAGGCAAAAAACTCGCGCAGTAAGCAAAGGTTTGCTTAACCATCAAACGCTGTAACTGAATATTTAACTAATTAAGTATTGGATATTTTCTCTGAGACATAAAATGCTTATATTGTTTATCTTCTTATATTTACATATTGAAAGTAGTTTTTTTAAACTAAGTAACTAAATTGAACCCAGTTACGAACTGGAGTACTAATTTTATGGGTATAACGAAACGTCGTTTAGATTTTACTGGTTTTACTAAAATCAAAAAATTGACAAATAACTTCTAATTCCATTTGATGTGTGCAAGTTATTCCAAACTTTGGTTTTAAAGTCAAATCCTCATCAATATGTTCTCTTTCGTGACTAAACGACACCCTTTTATATATTTTTCCTTATAAAACATTGGTTTTTAAATTACATTGCACCATAAACCATCAGCCAGCTTTAAATCCACGCGGGCCGAGTTCGATTCTCGCTGTTGCAACGAAACACAAGTGCTTAGGTAAATACGAGAGTTATCGGGTATATTCATAATGTGTTTAAAGCAAATTGTGAGCCTGAATAATCTATAATCTAAGATCACAAATTTGTGTTTGTCTGTCCGTTCTTTTCCCCTTTTTCCATTGTATATGCGTTGCCATAGCAATGCGTTAACCACTAGTAGTTCGTCTACCGGACGCTAGATGGCACTAACGGAAAAAATATTTAATAATAGAAAAAAATTAAAGAATTTTGTCCACCAGTGCGAAGCCGGGACGGGCCGCTAGTTATTATAAATAGAATACAATCAATTTCAATAAAGAAAATAATAAACACATTATAAAACGGACGCACAAAAAATACCATATATACAAGATTTCGATGCCATATTTTTGCAAAAGTGACATAGAATGAGTTATAATAATTAGGGTGCCAATAAATATATCCAGTTACTCTTAGTTTATCATTGAGCTCATATCTTATTATAACTTTAGAAATGCAAACGGTAGTACTATTTGTATGTAGTGTCATTTAAGTAAATAATAAATTAATAATTGTAGTTTCTCCGAATCTTTAATATTTTTTCTATTCAATTTTTTTATTTAATTTCTTTTGTTTTGTTTAATGGGTTTAAAATTTGTTTACCTTTAATTTAAACGCATGTATATAATTATTGTTTTTTTTATATTTACTAATGCCATGTATGTTTATTTGGTAAGCCTTATATAAATAAAAATAAATAAATAGAATGATGACGAGCTCTATATAAATACTTGCATCATATGTAACAATACTTGTATATCGAGTAACAAGCGATCAAATACGTGAGATTTGCGACGTTCCTCGCAGGCCCTTATTCCCGACCGCTCGCGCAGATATCTCTCGCCTCTGATCGTCGGACAGAACAATGATATCGTACGGAAAGTTGGCCGGTGCTGAATACGTTCGGATTAGTTCGCAAACTCGCACTGCGTCCGTCTTGGCCGATGGATAATGAAGGGACCATTTCAAAATGAAATTTAGGTACTAACATATCGAGATAGAATGTTATCCAAAAAGATATATATCTATACATATAAATAAAATTGGAATGTCTGTTTGTAATATTGAAATAACCGTTTTTTACTACATGCATATGATTATATATATGGTAAATACACCAAAATAAGTTTTTTTACAATTTTTGTCTGATTGTTTGTTCCGGCTAATCTCTGAAATGGCTAGACCGATTTTGACGGGACTTTTATTGGCAGGTAGCTGATGTAATAAGAAGTAACTTAGGCTACTATTATTTTAGAAAAATTAGCTTATACTGAGCCACGGCAACGTGTGACCGTGTCGGCTAGTAGTAAATATAATTATCAGTCAAGATTACATATATAGTTCTGAACCCAAGTGACTTAGCAAAAGCACTATATAAACACGTCTATCCTTTATGCTAGTACCTATAACACATACCTTACACTATGAGCTAATTGGAGTCAACATAAGAAATATGATTATTATATTAGTAGTATGAAAATAAAAGGCAGCTTTTACTTTTATTTCTACAAGCTATTCCATGATATAGTACTACATATTTTTTTATTTAATTTGGAAGTTTAACTATCGTTATTATAAGCATAGCTTTACCAATCCAATGATTTGCCATAATTCCATGTACGGCGAAGAGGGAGTAATTTTCTAATCGTTTTGATGTGTTCTGTTAATCTAAGCTTAACACATTTAGATCACATTACTCGTGTTGCTGTGATATATCAGTAACACTTTAGAAGGAAATCGAATCTACCTAATATTCCGTATCAAGAAGCTACGAAAACACCGTAAATGTATATGACCTAACTTTAACCGAGTTAAAAAATTAACAAAAGCTTTGTTCCAATTATTTAAATGTGGTTTTTAAATAGAGAAAAAAAACAGGACAGTTTTTTTAAGGTTTTTAGTTTTAGGTTCAGATAAAATTTAGTACTCTTATATGTTGTTAAGTTTAGTTATTTAGTAACTTTAATTATTATTAGATTCATATTTGTTTCCGTAATTACAGGACAGTTTTTATCTAAGTACTGCCTACCCAATCAGCATACTTACTTAAAAATCTCAGTGAACTCGTAAATGTTTAGCTAATAATGACTTCATTTAAAGAACTCTAGATCAAGACTAAAGGTAGTAAATGTTGCTAACGCAACTATATCCATAAAATGTAAAATATTTTATAATTTGATCTTCTTGGAATAATTGCAAAAGTATTTTGTTGTGTTTTATTCTTTAATAAATAATATTCACTGTCGTCGTGTTATATTCAATAATATAACACGACGACCGTTTGGTGCAACGGTAGCGATCCTGCCTTTCGCACCGACGACGGTCCGTGTTCGAATCCCGGTAGGGGCAGATGTTTGTATGATGAATACGAGCATTTGTACCTGAGTCATGGATATTTATATATATTTATATGAATATTACATATCTATGTATTATATATGTATGTTTATCCGTTACCCTAGCATCCATAACACAAGCCTTACAGTGTTTACTTTGGGCTAGGCTAACTGGTGTGAATGTAAAAAATATTTATTTATTTATTATTATATTAATAAAGTAACACATTTAAACAATTACAATAGTGAAACAGATCTCACATACATTTTTCTGAACCTAGGTTAAGTAGCATTTGTGTTATGGGATAAAGAACCATTACACCTTCACCTGAGTCAATATACAGAAAAAACGACTCGACCAGGTATCGAACACGTGACCACGGAATGAAAACCGGTATGCAAGCCAATCAATCACGGAGGTCGTCATAATAAATATCCATATTTTTAAATATTTATTTTTTATTTTTATATATTACTTGTTGACCCGGCCACATGTTGCTGTGGTTCAGTTAGCATTTTTTTTAAACAAGATGAAACTTATCATATGCTCTAAGTCGGAACGAATCTAGAAAAATAAAAAATATATCAAAATCGGTTGAGTAGTTCCGGAATTTATCGCGGTCAAACACTGTGTCAGGGAATTTATTTATATATATATATATATATATATATATATATATATATATATATATATATATATATATATAGATATTCATTATTCAATTCAATTCAATGCTATATTATATTCTAAATAAAATGCTATATGATCAATTCATTTTAATAGAAAAATACAACTTTACTAGAAAAAATCAACCCTGCTCACAACATATTTATCAGGCGAGATAATTGATCAAATTTCTTATTATTCATGAAGAAATATAACAAAGAAACAAATACCATATCCAATCTGCATCATCCTTGGCAGGCAATGCAACACACGTAACGAGTTATTCCCACATCGAATCAAGATTATTAATTCGGATATGATCCGTTCGCCTGCGGGATATAACCGACTTATCTGTATCTATTTGCCGTATACAGCTCACTACCAATACGTATCAGTTCGCGCCTCCGGTTTTTTTTCGATGAGTTGGGGAGCTTTAATCATACGGTCTTCGGTTTCATTGTTGTTACGAAGATATGAAATTTCGATATGAGGAAATGGTGTTTGTTTTGAATTTGTTTAGTACCGCTTCTCAACACTGTGATGTGGTAATAGATAAATAAATTAAATCTTGGATTAATGAAAAGAGTTTTTATTATTTTAGCGAATTAAATTTTACAGTATGGATTAAACCTTACATAAAGGGGACGGGGTTTTATAAATTTACTTTAGTATATTGTCAAAAGAATTGTTCCTATATGTGTCTTAAAATCTGTAAGAGGATACCACAAAAGGCCAAAAAATACCTTTCAATATGTTAAAAAGGGAATAATTTAAAAGGGAATAGACTATTTATACAGTAAAATACTTTTTAATTATAAAAAATACATTAATACCATTGACATCACAAATAATAGTTTTAATTTTTTTAACTTTAATTAAATTGTAATATAGGCATATTATGTCCAGTGCTTGCGTTAGGGTGAACGGAGCGTACACGGACTGTTTTCATATCCAGCAGGATGTTAAACAGGGCTGTGTAGCTTCACCGCGGCTGTTCAACCTGTTCATGGATAATTCCCTGAAGGATTTTTAAACAGAGCATGACAGGTTTAAGATTGAGTGATTTACTTATCAAATGCTTTATAAAGAAGGCTGTTAATCAAGTTATACTTGCATCATCGGCCAAGAGTTTGCAGGAGATGGTGAACACTATGTGTGTTGTACTCTGCTGTTAGTTGGTACCGACACTAATGTATGAAAGGGAATCTTGGGTGTGGCAGAAGAAACACGAAAGTGAGATTAATGCAATAGAAATAGAGAGACTTAAGAATTATAGGTGGTGAGATTTTAATCGATAAAATAAGGAATGAATATATGTAATGGGTTGTATAATTAGTAATAAGATACTTTATAATTAATGTGTAAAATACATTGTACAACTGTTTGTTATAAACATGTTATAATCAAATAGAATAAAAATAAATAAGAAAGTGGTGTGGTGTGAAAGAAGATATATTGACAAAGACAGAAAAAGGAGTGCTTAGATGGTTTAGACATACACAGAGAGGATGGGCGAAAGAAGATTGACAAGATAAATATATGAGGCAAATGTGCTTGGCCAAGTTGAACAAAGGCAACAGTTTCAAGTAAAGCAAAGTTTTAGGGTACCTAAATAACATATACAATACATAAGTAGTATATACATTTTATAATGTTTATATATTTTTCATTGCGATCTTATAAGACAAATTATTATAATAGAAAAATACTAGAAAAAATTGATTCGGGTCACAAGTGAATTCTTGAGCGGGAAACGAACCCGCAACCTTTGGAAATCCGGTGCAATGCTCTTCCAATTGAGCTACCGAGCCTTGTGAGCACTACTCGAAATTTTCTAGTACCTTTTTGATTTTACGCTGTAGTATATACTTACTTCCATTCATATAGACGATCGTGACTCGGAAACCAATGTTTGTGCTCATCAACACAAACATAATATGTATGAACCTACCAGGATTCGAAACGGGGACCATTGACATAGAACGTAGGATTGCTACCGTTGCACCGAGTGATCGTGAAATACGATACATTATACCTATACCTCTTAGAAAAAAAATCTAACGAAACAAGTAGGCTTATGTAAAGGTCATTTAAATATTAGCAGTCCTCTAAAAAGAAACAGAGCCTGAAAAAGACGGTCTCTTAGATTTTTTAAAATGCAAAAATTTCAAAAAACTTATACGCAAAACATGATCTTAAAATTTCCGATCGTCCGATTTACACAATTTACAAAAAAAGACTTGTTTAATTCAATCTGTGATTTAGAATCAAAACATAGAATCAATACTATTCCATAAACATATATACGAAGTAGGGCATATATTAAACCCTCACATATAAACGTAGCATGCCAAAGAATATGCAAATCGTATCGTATAATAGAATCCAAACATATTAATTTCGTACCCACATCTGCAGTACAGGCAAAGTTAGCGAACGACCGGCCGAAGGTCACGGGTTCTCAAATTGTTCGCACATTTCCATACCATTTCCATATCACACAGAACTTGACTTGTTTATAACTAGTTAACGATTTCAACAGATTTTGGGTTTGATCCTTTTTTAACACTGTTTAGTATGATTTCGCAGTAGGTACTCCTAAAATTAATGTTACTCTTGTTTTCGTGTTTAACCCATATCTTCCCAACTGTAAATTCTTATCAGATTATTTTTAATATTGTCATATTTAAACAAATTTAAAGATAGTTAAATTACTAATAAGTCAAATACTGTAAGAATATTAAATTATTTGTTTAGCAATTGTGTTATGAATATGATTAAATACAAAAAATGGTGTTTTCCACAACTTTGGCATTTTTTACTAGAAATATTCATAGAGTAATCTCTACATAAAATATAATCAATACTGATTTGCAAAAATTAACTCTGAAAAAAAAATCAATTGTACAGTTCCAAAAATGGATCACTGAATTAAATATCAACCATTATAGAGCAAACTATCAAAGATTCACTTTAAAGGTTCAAAATTTATTGTTATCAATCATACTATAAAATCATAAATCAAAATCTGTTAAACAAAAACAAGTTGTACTAAGACGAAAAAGATTACAAAATAAAATAATTATTAGCCAGTTTTACCCGGTCAATCAATAGGCAATAAAAAGTTTACGAACATGAAAACCTTTGCTTGGAGGGTTAAGATTAGAAAGGTAAAAAAAAATATATTAAGGGATCAGTTAAAATGGCAAAAACATATTAGAAACCTTTTCAGAAAATGTAATTAGGATATTTGGATGACATTTTAAACTTAAAGCTTATGTGTTTGGTGAACTTGAAAACTGTCCAGGCTTTAAGTTCTACAAAATCCAAAAAAATCTCTTTTAATATCAATTTTTACGTAGAATCGAAAGCATCGCCTGCGAGCTCTAGACTTTTATTATCTTATCTTTATCCCTGTATCATATGAACAATAAATGTTGATACAAAGAAAGAAACAAACGAAATTTAACGAAATACCTGATTAGATTATCATAAACCAAAACAATACAAATGGAATGCTAATTCAGCCGACGGGCAATATTTGCGAATGAGCCCGGGATTACCCGTCCGTGCCCGTGTGTGCCCGCTCTGCTTGGGATTAGAACTGTGATCTGCGCTCGGCGCCTACGTGTGTAATACACGGCTGTTCGTGACTGCTGCAAATCATGAGCGGTAGAGTTGATGTGAATTTGAGCGCTTTGGCTCCGCGCTCTTCAAAATAGGCAGAATTAAAAACTTTTGTCAATTTACTTAAACATTTATTTTATAAATCATAAGAATTTTAAAACTCAGCTATAAAAGACGTGAGGCGGTATAAATGGAGCACTTTATCATATTAATTAAACAGTAATTATAATTATAGAGGCTACTGACAAATACAGGCAGACAGTCGCCATGGAGAAAAGAGAATAAATGAAACTTAATGACATATTTGGGCAAATACAACACAAGCAAGATGTGTTGCCATGCACAATCCAATATCAACGAATCGCAACACAACGTCTACAATAAAAAGTTTGTTAAAATATAGGAAGTAGACAAATATATTGAGTAATTAGATTTTGACTGCTGCTTTGTGCAAATAAAGCAATCCTTTCTTTCATCAAATGTCCTTGGTTAAAATCCCGGTAGGGGTATTGTTTGTACTATGAACATAAGCATTTGTTTCGAAGTCATGATCGTCAACGATATGACACCTAGTAAAATAGCGAAACTCTGCTTAATTTCGGACTGTGCAATTGTTAGTTTTATTTGGAATTTAATTCTACATATTCGTCAACTTAAATTTTACATACGCGTACACGTAATCTACGCAAATATTTAAAAATACTTCCATTGAAAAAAACTAAAATAATTAGATGCTATTCTTTACACGCCGAAGAAGTATAGTAATACAAGAAGACATAAATATATATTTTATCAAAAGTACAACAGTAAATATCTGAATTATAATTACAGCGTTTACGTCATTTTACAAATTATTTAAATTTTTATTTGATATGATTCAAAACAGCATTTCTGTTATTTATGTAATTTCTCTTATATATTACACCACACCATAATCCATACAATTATAGTGCGTCCCTCGTTAGAATTAATCTCGGTTAGGATCACGCGACATCTGCAGTCGACAATTATGTTCATGTGAGGCCTACTAGCCCATCCTTTCTCGCAATAAGCTTTTAATAGAGACAGATGATTCTAAGAAGTTACAACCCTTGATTTATCACTAGAGTTTGGACTTTATGTCGTGCGCGGAAGGATGTTTTGCGCAGTTTTGTCCCGTTAGGGTTGACACGTTTGTTTACCTGAAACGTTTTGGGTTTACGAGGAGTTTATGCGAGATTGTTGGTGTGAGGTAAACGTCGATTTTGATTTATTGTAAAAGTTATGAGCTGGGTATCGGAGTGCGTCGATAACAATGTTGAGAGAGTTGGCTGTTTGATTGTTTTCTAGAAAACATTTCGAATTATTTACACTTACAAAAACAGCGAAATTTATTATTAGCTTGTTTGTTTCAACGATGGCGACCCTATTTATCCTTACGCCTACTAAAAGTTATATGTTTGAGTCACTATTTAAACGATTTTGATGTTCTTTTTCAGTTTGCTTTATTTGTTCCGACTTAGGACATATGATATGTTTCATTATAATTTATATCACAGCAACACGTGGCCGGGTCAGCTAGTTTATTATAAAAATTAATCTCTTTTTTTATCGTACTTTACCTTATCCATTTCTAATATAGATTACTTAGCTAAGCACAGTTTTGATATCATACGGCGTTGCAGGTTTACTGTACAGGCTATGCTTATTTTTTATTTTGCTTTTGCTTCATTCAATGTAGAATTCAAATCATTCTCGTATGCAGTCATCATAGGTAGATGTATCTCGAACATTTTTAAAATGAAAACCTTTATGACAACGATGCGTTTTGAAGAAGTTTTGAAATTTCCCATGTGATAAGATTAAGACATTATTATTCACAATGTCAATAACTTATTATTTTATTAACCAAATGTTAAAAGGTACTCAACGAAAATGAACGAACGAATTACAACGTTTTCTAGTTCTTATACTTTCGCACCTTCGCACATTTAAATAAAACTATTTTTACCGAATCCACGACGCGTTTATTCTTATTTTATATCTCATCTTGTTTGGACTCCTTTACAGGATGACTCACAGTTATCCTGTGCCCACGGCAACTGTATGTATTTTTATGAGACCAAACCTGGGAACTTGGTCTACCTGTCCTGTATTACATGTCCTTGTAATACAGATAATATCGTATAGCTTCATAATCATATATTCAATTTTAAAAACATGAGTGATTATCGAAACACGCGCAGTTTGTTATTACTTAAATGACCTTGTGTATCATACTGTACTGTCACAAGCAATAAGATGTTTACACCGTAGAACCATATGACACTTAATCGGCTGAAAGTCAAGAGGCAACAGTATTCGCTATGTGCTATGTGCAAACCGTCAAATCGATCGCAGCGCGCTATGTGGCAGAAATGTGAAATAGCTCTGGGCTGTCATGTGTCAAATTGTAATATTTTCATAGAATTCCATACTAATATTATTAATTAATTTTAAGTAAAAACGTTAAAATTTGCGAAATGGGTTGCAGTACGTTTTGTGTAGGTAATAAAGTGTAGAAACAATGGGAAAAAGAGTTCGTGCAAGTTTTATTCGTTTCCAACATCAAAATACAATTTCAATAATTAGATATTTGGTTTGTACTCACATTTAATTATGTTTTGTAGGGAATTTGTGTCACAGACATTTGTCTTGTGATCAGAGCTGTTATTAAACAGCTTTGTCCGTTGGCGCTAAGCTATTCAACGTCTCTCACATGCTGTGCTAATACTATTTTATCCTCTTTTTCCCCGAGGTTGAAAATTATTACTTCATGTTTTATCGATTCAAATCCTGTTCGTATTATAACATAAATTTTTAGTGAAAGTAAGAAAATCACTTATTATAATATGCACAAATTTTGCTAATTTTCATTTAATTTTGCTGAAAAACAATCCGGAAATCTGTATTAAACCATCCAGTTGCCATAATTTGACACATCTCAAGTCAATAATTGTGGTCACTAGGGGCGCTGTCAGCGCGCACACAGCGAATAGAAATAAATAATTAATGTAATGTGACATCGTTGTACGGTGAATACGTACATCTTATTGATCGTGCTTTTACTGTCTTTTTTAATAATTCAGATACATAATAGTCGTTACGGATAATTTTTGGAGTTTAATATTTAAGAATTGATTTTTATACAGGGTGCCGGGTATCAAAAAATATGAAGAGTAAAATATGGTGATCAAATGACAGCGTTACGTTTTTGTGCGCAACCTGTCATGCGTATGTGAATCGGAACTGACACCCACACTTTTTTTTGATATTCTTAATTAGGTATTGTACGTTATTAATAGGTAGCAATCCTTGTTTTTCTTTTTTAGGACCCGGGAGAGATCTTTTATGGATACGATCCGGCGCGAGTTGACGGCGGGTATATGTAGGACTCCCTCTGCCTTTGCACACATCGCGTAAACAGAGGTATACCTGAAACTAAAACCTCTGGGACGTACCCTTCCAGACCGTTGACTCCATACGGAGACGGCTACTTAAGCGGTCTCCTCCAAAACGGTAGCAATCTTAGCCATTGCATCGCTTCTGGCTTCGAATCTTGGTAGGAGCATAAGTTTGTGTGATGATGAGTATTTGCTTTCGAGTCCTAGTCATGTATGTACTTATTTATTCTATCTGCTAATTTATATTAATAAAAGAATCTTTCCAAACATTATTTATTTAATTTGTTGGATATTTCGTTGTGTTGAAATATTCACTTCCCAAATTCTTTTTCAGTATTCGAATTATTCTCTAACTTAACATGAAAACAAGAGAAAGCTATCATATAGTTAACAAACAAAAAGTATTCATATAAGTTTTAAGTACCAAAGACTGTTATCTCATTGATAATTACCCACATTGTAGAGTCAAGCTGTTTATCTGGCACATAAAGTACACAGTATCACAAACAACACTACCGACAAAACACATTATATCTCCTGTATAAACAATACAATGGCTAAGTAAAGAGCCGACAAGTTAAGGTGTGGTGCCAGTGCTAGCGATAAACGTACGGACAATAGAACGTCAACCTATAACGTGAAAAATCTATAATCTAAGAACACAGATTTGTTGTTTGTGTTTTTGTCTGTCCGCTCTTTTTCCCGCTCTTTTTCCATTGTATACACGTTACCATAGCAACGTGTTACCGGGTCAGCTAGTATTCTAAATTAACGTAGAATATAGAATTTTTTATGGGTCGATGTGCTTTTGTCAATAGTTCTTTTTTTATTTAGTATGTTTAATGTTGTGAATAAATAAAAACACGGAAACTTATGTGGTATACATTACTGAAGAGGTGCTGCAAAATTTCTAAGTGTACCTATACCCGCTCTAAGTCTCTTCAAATTCCGCTGTTATTGATACCTCACCTTCTCACTAAGAAGCTCAATTAATCAGTAGACGGGCTAATGAGCGAATATTTCATTGTCCAGCTCGTAGCACGATACGGGACTGGAGGGCTGCCAGAGGCAATTTTTTGTTCAAAATAAATGATTTTAGATTTACAAAAAAGCGACAAAAATCAACTTTTTTTTACAAAGAGAATTATATCTACATAATCATCAGTTGGAACGTCAATTAATCATATAAATTAAGTCTAATTTACCCAACCACTTCATAAAAATTCTTCTAATAAAAAAAATCTTAAAATTTTATGGATTTCTAATATCATACATCCAAAAAACTAAGCTAGTTAAAGATTTTATCTTAATTACAGGCCGTCATCACAAGCATCTGCCTCTCGGTAGTTGAACCCACAGCCTCTCGCTATCCGGACAAGTGCTCTTTGAATTGGGCTACCCCGTTTCTGTAGGTCTATTGGGAAGACGCTCGCCCGGACAGCTAGCGGCTGTCCAGTCCCACCTGATACCTAAGACAAGTTGAATTTTATGAAGTAAGTTTTTTTAGATACAAAAATCTAGTACTTAAATAATTTAATAACAAAATTTACAGTAAAGTTTACAAACCTTTCTTCATTTTCATTCGATCTTATCAATCATTTATGTGTCCATTGTCCAAATATAATTTCTTTCTTGTTTTTTAAAAGCACTTTTCCGTGTAAATCAACTCAAAACATTATATCAAGCAGATTCAGCTCCAATCAATACCCACGAACTAACATTAAATACGGTCCAAGGAAACTATTTAAATAAGCTTATGCTAAACCCCGGCGGGTGCAAAACGGCATTAATAATTCCTTCAGACACACATACGACAATCGCAGTCGTATTATTATATTATTGGCGTCTGCTTTGGACAGCCCTGGGTTGTCTTGAGACGCTAGCCCGGGAGCTTGACGTAGGATAAATATTAGAGTATGCATTGCTTATGTTTTAGCGGTTGGTTACTTGAACATGATTGATGGTCATTTTAGAAATAGACTACTGAGTTTATATGAAAATATGAGTGTGGTACTGAAAGCGGTTTTATTATTTTTAAAGATAAGATACTTATCACTGATAAAGATGAATAACAATAATAAATATTAAAAAAAAAACACTTTCTTGCACGATTTAGATGCAGGCATTCCTAAGTTTTTCAGAATAGTTTTTAACTGATACAATTGTTTTTTCTAAATCTTTATTTAAAAAAATACAGATGTATAACCTCCATTCATATTAAACGTGGGTGAAAATAAAACCCGCTTAAATTTTCTTACATTCAGACCATTTGGTCACTTTGGACTACCAAAGTAAGCACTATAAGCCTTGTGCTACGGATACTTTGCTAATAATAGAAAGACATATATATTTTATGATACATAAATAGATATTTAAATGAATCATAAAAAATATCCATTATTCAGTTACAAATGCTTGTATATTTTAAACATTTACCCTTTCCCTGACTCGAACCTGGAATGGTTTGGCTTTAAAAGTAGGTTCACTCCCGTTCGCATAAACCGGTCACAGACGTTTGCTAAAATGAAAGATAGAGACAACATCATCTTTAAATCAGGTCTAGATGAAACCAATGATGTTATATTGCTCAAAGAAAGTAATATTAAGCATTTCTCATCATCATTATCACCAGAAAACTAATTATGTCCATATGCAAAGCATTTTCTACGAATGAGATTATCGAAGGGAAATTAAGCTAAAACCCACCATCTGGGTCCAATGCAGATTATTGGGTGCTAACGACTTCAGATGCGTATGGTACCAATATATTTTTTGGTCACCACACTGAATGTTCTTATTACTGCAGCATCGGTGTTTTGTAGTTCAGATTTACAAATATATTTATTTGTATACTTATCTTAATATATATAAATCTCGTGTCACAATGTTTGTCCTCAATGGACTCCTAAACCACTTAACCGATTATAATAAAATTCGCACACCATGTGCAGTTCGATCCAACTTGAGAGATAGGATAGTTTAAATCTCAAATTATAGTCGCAATTTTAATTTATTGCTAATTATTTGTCTGTTATTATTTGACAGTCACAATTATCTGTTAACTCCAAATGATTCTAACAGATGTCGATACCTTTCGACTGGGTTGAGTAAGTAATCATTAGATGGCGCTGCTATGGTAAATCTACGAACGTGTCATATAAGCTACATTTTAACCGCAAGTAGTTCGTTTACCGGACGCTAGATGGCGCTAACGGAAAAATATTTAATAATAGAAAAAATTTAAAGAATTTTGTCCACCCGTGCGAAGCCGGGACGGGCCGCTAGTTTATTTATAAAATTTTATTGACAATATGGCATTAGTATAATTGACGTACCTTTACGCTAAAATCATTCCTTAAAAGTCATCTTGTGAGAAAACTAAATACGTGAATGTAACAAAATATACAATTAAAGACGCCACGAAAAGAGTTTTGCGACTAAAATTCAAGGAACTTTGATCAAATATTTCTTGTAATGCATAAATTCCGATACCATCTCCCGGTGTAAAAGGGTTGTCTCAATCGTAACACGTTGCGTCTCCCGCAATGAAGGATATTCGAGGCATACGGCAGCGCGGTGGCTCGGGCTCTGTCACTGCACACGCGGCGGCAGACAAAACATTCACTCCTACGTGCTGATTGGGGAGGTATGCTACAGCTTACGATTCATTTTGATACTTATAATCTTTACCCGCCAATACTATTATCAACTTTCACATGATTTTATTTATATTAGAAGAATAAAAAGGATATAGACACTCTACTTGCATAATTCGAAATAATATACAATTTTCAATCATGATTTTTTAAATAGGTAATCCTATTCTTTTGCACTTCTTTACCCGTCAAAGACCATCACATTTTCTTATCTTAAACACATAATGCATAAAAAAATAAAACTTTTTGACTGGTAAAGCAACCATTTTAATGACATTTTTATTTTATTTATTTAAATACCGCAATTTTTGAAGTGAAAACTTCTTTAGCATCGTTGTGATTTGAAATTCGATGAAACGAAACAGCAACAGTAAAAAGAGACAGACACATAAGATTTAAAGTAGGAGAAAATGAGATAGGAAGCGTTAAATAAATGTGTTAATACGTGTTTGTGTGCGCATGTACAAAGCTTCAGAGATGTCATCACAATAACGGTGGTATTTTATGTACATGTACGTATTATTTTTAAAGGTTTCACTTCTACCACGTGTGAATTGCACACATGCTTTTTATTACAATATAAATCTAAGTTAAACAATAGAACATTAAAATAGCATAATGTTGATTTATTTGCAATAAATTAGTTGTTGTCTGTGATTTTATTCGATCGGGATTAAGTTATATTGTGCCACTTAAATTTTCTTAAAAACCTGTAATTCTTCACAAGGATAAAGTAGCCTATGTCCTTCCCAAAGGTTAAAACAAAATCGGCTTAGCTGTTTTGCTAAGAAAACGTAACAAGCACAATTACTTTAGCATTTACAAGATTAGTATCCAAATTTATATTAACATCAACTTTCCGTTAAGCTAAACACTTGGGTTATGAGCTCATGTCTATTGTAACGAAATGGACCACATTTGTTGATTTGCACTTTATCTTACTGAAAAGGATCAATTGACATAGTTCCGTATACAATAATGACCACCGTCAGGAGGAGGTACAAATCTACATATTGGGGAATGGGCATTTCTTGCATCCCCGTCTGAGATATGTGTCTTAAGCCACCCCGTGTCCGAGCCTGGGGTGGCACAGGGCTGAACTTAGGACAGTATTTATTAAATTAAAAACATAACTTATAATAAAAAGTAAGACTTAAAGGTCTTCTGTTAAGTTTATATATCAGAACCGAATCTTAAAACATTTTTAGCATAAATAAAATTGTTTTACTGTTTTCTTTACTGAGTCGATGTTTGATGTAAGATAGTGTTGCAGGTTCACTACTAACCAATAGTCTGAATATAAGCACGCTTTGGTAAATATTTTTTTCTTTTATATATTTTCTGGATAAAAGATAACCTATATCCTTTTCTGTACTCCTGACAAAGTGTATGCAAAATTTCATGATGATCGTTTGAGTAGTTAAATAAAAAACAAACCTAGTCACTCTCGTAATTATAATACTGATTAGGGTATGTTTATTAAGAATTGTAATATTTCTCATAAGTGATTTTTTGTAATTTCATAGGAAATATAAATTTTCTTCTACCATAGTCCGTCTCTGTACTATAAATGTTTAAGGTATGCAGATGCGGTACAGCCGTGATAAGTTAATTCCTGATGGCGATCCTCTACCCGCATCACAATTATAATGGGCCGAGAATTTCGGAATATGTGCCTGCCTGGTCCCCGCTTATTGAAAACTTAATGGTCCACCGAATTTATGCCCCAGCATTGTGAACATGTGTGGGGTATCCAGGGGTATCCCGGCGTGGGTCGAGATGTTGAGTGTATTTTAGAATTATGCTCATTTCGCTTAAAATATAACTGTGATTCCGGTCACTAATTAATAATAATATTTCTCATATTCACACCGCAATAAGTGCTATGGGGATTGTGTTCTAGTATGACGAATGTGTGATTGGCAGAAATAGAGGCATAGGCAGATATATCACATCTGCCTTTTACGGAATTCGAACTCAGGACCGTCGTCGGCACGAAAGATTTTTTAATAAATGATGACCAGTTGTCCTAGTAGGAGTAAACTTTTATGAACCCACTGATTCGCATTAAGCATGCGTTGTGCTCATTTTCATTACGGTGTTTCCATCCATTTGTAAGCACGTACTAAGTCAAATAGCAGAATAATAGCAAGAGGTTTTTTCTCGTTCACAAACCGAAGTATAATGCCTCAATTGACAGCAAGACAAACCTTTTATAGCATCAAATGGTGGGAGAAAAAAGCCTTACAAATAACTAATCACAGAACACGACTATCACCGCAATCGGCCAATTGCACGAAATTGTTTAGTGACTTTCAAACACCATGATACTCATTTAATAATTGTACTCATATTCATAATTTTGTTTTGATAATAATAATTACTCAACAATTGCTAGCACAGCTTACACATTATACCCCAGGAGTGGGGACATTAACTGTCGGCCTCTTTAACAAGACTCACAGCATGCTATAGAGAAAGCTATGTTCGATATGTCCATGCGTGATAAAATTCGTAATGAAGTCCAAGCCAACATAACTCTTTGAGTCGCTTAGCTGAAATGGCAGTCCACATCGCTAGCAGAACTGATGACCGTTGGGAAAGAAAGGTTCTTTGGTAGCACCAGCGTAGGATAGATTAGGTAGGTAACCGATTACATGGTGATAGATGTGAGATGCCAATATCTGCAAATTGTTAACAACGACTCCTTGTTGCGCTCTAAAGAGGAAGCTTATGTCCAGCAGTGGGCTCGTAATGACTGATTATGAAGTGGGGAAATGCTGATAATGATGAACTGATAGTTCTATGATTCGGTTTCTAGAAAAGTTTTTTTATTTGGGGATAAGCCTGAATATGGCCAATAACCAAAATCGTTTTAAAACGTATTGAAAACACTTTTGATATGTGTCGAAAAAATTACGCTTATAATATTCCTTCTTCGTACAAGAACGGATCAAAAAGTCCATCTCTTTTGTTATACATATAATAACGCGGGAGGTAAAGTTGTGTGAAAATCCATTACTGCTCTGTTAGTGCGGGCGGCAGTTATTTTTGACAATATAAAAACAAAGTTTTATATACCATAATCCAAAAAGTTGTTATTTCGAAATTCAATCAGATTATTTTGGCTTTTTCTATTCCTATTCCAAATATAAAATGTGAGAATTGCACGATTTGTTTCGTTTGTCAGTTTTTATTTAATTTTGTCTATGTATTTGCATTACATGCTTAAATAATTATATAAGACTAGCTGATCCGGCCACGCGTTGCTGTGCCGACTGCAGCACCATCTGCCGGGCTAATTTGTGAATCTAAACCATTCTCAGATCCCCTTGAACTTGAACACACACAAAAAAAATCATTCAAATCGGTCCAGCCGTTTAGGAGGAGTTCAGTGACATACACACTCACAGAAGAATTATATATATAAAGACTAGCTGACCCGGCCACGCGTCGCTGTGGCTCAGTTATTACAATTTTCACGAAACAAAATATTTTGATTATGTATTAAAATAAAAGAATTTTTCTAAAATAAAAGTAGCCTAAGTTACTTCTTATTACATCAGCTACCTGCCAATATAAGTCCCGTCAAAATCGGTCCAGCCATTTCAGAGATTAGCCGGAACAAACAGACAGACAGACAGACAAAAATTGTAAAAAAAAATATTTTGGTGTATGTACCGTATATATATATTCATATGCATGCAGTAAAAAACTGTTATTTCCATATTACAAACAGACACTCCAATTTTATTTATATGTATAGATGAAATCGTTTCATGAAAGTGTCGATTTTATAAAATGGCGTTTTCGAACCAGAACCAGATAAAAAAGATGTGGCTCAAACAGTAAGTTTAAAAGTAAACTATACTTTGTCCAATGTAGGATGATACTTTTGACAGTTGACACCTATATAGAGGGTATAAAGTTGCTATTGCAATGTCAAACCAAACATAAGGGAACAACGTAACCTTTGTACGTAGCAATAAGGAAGTGACACCTGTCAAAAGTATCATCCTACATTGGACAAAGTATAATACGATAAAGTACATATTATATAACATAATATCATGTCTTTAAGTTTAAATAAAGAAATTAATACTTTTATTTTACTCGTAGATGTAGTATAAAGTACCTATTATGTATCATTCAAAAAGCTTTTACTGGTCTTGGATGGCTTATAAAGCTAAAAACAACGCCCCAACCAGTTTTACAGTCACTTTCTCACTTCGTTGAACAATGAACTAAAATCATTCTTTTACTTCAGTCTTTACCATTCCCCAGTCCCCCATTTCTGGAGGAGGCCTTCTTCCAGCTGAAATCACTGCAGCGATGATTTTTTGCCATGGCCCTGTTTTGAAAATCTTCTCTATTGGTTAAAAGCTATTAATTTTTATGAACGATGTTCAAGTCTCGTAATTTTCAGACTACCTGCAGTTGCCAAGCATTCATTTAAGTTTTAAATATAGAACTTAGATATATAGTTCTAGTGATATATAACAAGTGACTCGCGTTTGTCAGTCGTGAGAATAAAATTAAAACCGCGGAAGTACGTCAGATGTTCACACGTTGAAGGAACTGCGTGTGGACATTGCCATGTGCCCTTTGTGCCGTAAATATGGCCCTTGGTGGTGTTAAGGTGTGGAAATGGTGTTGACAGATAAGCGTTTTACAAATGTTTTGTATGATATTAGCAAAACAGTGATTTAAACAAAACTGTGATTTTAAATGCAATTAAGACTTAATGAGCCTTTTAAAACTCGCTCTTGTTAAATAATTTTTGGTCATCCATCTTATGATCGATCCTTACAAAAATTTGCTTAACTACCGCAATATAAGACTGAACGAGCTAATCGCTACAATATCGACATCCTTTTTAGATATTAGTCTCACATAAACTTACAATGTATCTAACTATATTTAAGTTATATAATTGGCAACAAATAAGTTTATTATCCCCATAGAGAGCGATAAGGCCACCTTTGTCCACATTATTTTTAATCTGTTTTTCATGTAACTACTTTGTGCAAATGCAATTTTTTATAAAATTTTCGAAGCCTTGAAACCTTATAAAATATAATACGAATCGCAATGAGTGACTGCCATTAATTTTTTTCTTAATAAAATGTATAAAACCCGAAGTCAATAAAAAAATTATATCTTCCTAAAACCTCCATTTCCTAAACACTACATCCTTACGCTTTCTCATAGAGATATGATGGTCGTAGGCGTTGCGTAGGCGATACAAAGTTCCTCACTTATTACTTACGTGGCAATCACGAATCAACTACCCACCATTGTACTCTGACCTCTCAGCAGGCTCCTCCTTAATAAATACTCTTAAGTTTTATTAGGCTTTCTAAAATGCGACGGGTCAATTTATAATGGTTACTATGTTGATTTCATCCGATACGGTGCTAAAATGTTTGCGGATTAATGATAATATAGATATATGTGATGAGGAAGTTATAATGCACACAAAACATCAAATATTTTAGAACTTATCATAAGGAAATGTATACAGAATTTAAAAGGAAAACAATAATAACTTTTAAGACTATCATAATTAAGGTGAAAGTTCATAATTACTACTGAAAAGAGAAATCACAGTTTAAGTGCAAGAGGGATATAAATCGAAAAATGATTATATTTTGGTTGTTGGTTCCAGATTTTTTGTTTTGTATCTTTTTTTGATATTGTTTTTTAAATTATCGCTTAAGCCTCTGATCTATTTGAAAACTAGTTCCATTCAGACAAAGAAAATATAATGTGACTATGACTATGAATATTATTAAATAAAAATTAAGTATTTAATATACCTTTTTTCATATTATTTCATATGCAACAATTTACTAACATAAAATTATTACAATTATTTACCATGTCTATACTCGTATATGGTTTATTTACCCAAAATATGAATTTATGACTGAAAGATAAAAAGCCTATAGAAAAGATTTTGATTTTTTAGCCCCCTCTTTCAGAGATATACATCATTAAAGGCATAGGCTTGGCACTAGAGTACGAGTCTTATTTATTATCAAGTCAAGAATATATACAAAAAAACCGACAATACAAACTTGTCACTTTAATAATTATGTTTTTATTTTAAATCGTGGTGACTCCTTATATGATAAATTATTTTAATAGAAAATGACTAGAAAAATCAAATCGGCTCACAACTAATTATTCTCTGGCGGATAACTTGTGGCCTAGTCGATTTTTTCTAGTATTTTTCTATTGAGTTAAAAATGCAAAAAAAATATAAAAGTCATATAATCAAACTTAAGAGCCATATCGATCCACATAACTACACAACCCGACCCCAAAACCAGGCAGTAACTCAACCGCACTTTAACAAATGACCAATCTAAAACAACTGTATCTCAAACATGCATCTTATGATACCCCAAGACGGTCCAATCCATTCTAAACTCGAATTAGCCATAAGTGACTCCCTCCTACTGGAACTTGGTGGCACATGTGTCGGTAATACCCGGACATTTGTCAGTTTCTAATTGCGAACTGATTCTACTTTCGTCCCTTACTTAAATCTTAATGATGGTCGGACTGAAGTTTGGAGAAACACTTTGTAGTTCGCAAAGGACTGCCATGGATTTTAATTGTTTGAAGATTCTGATGTATTCGGAACTGGGTGTAAGTTAACTAGAAAAGTTTATTTTGAAAAGGAAAAATCCTATTGGACTTTTTTTAACTGAGATGATAATTATAACCGGGTGGGTAGGTAGGTTAACTTTAAACACCGGTTGTTAATTATTTTTATATTGGTTATTTACAACTGTTACATTTGTTCCTCATTTCCAATTATTTTACAATAATATGTTTTTATTTTCGTAACTCACTAGATCCTGCGGACAAAGGGGTAGTCGCCCTACCTTAGAAACCAAAGAGCCTCTGGTTTGAGTCCCAGTAGGGACAGACATTTGTGTGACATATACGAACATTTGCAGCTAAGTCGGGTGTATTTATATTTCTATGTATATTATTTATCACATATGTATAAATATGCGTTTCCCTTGTATCAATTACACAAGCCTCATAATGCTTTCTTAGGGCTACGGTAATTTGTGTAAATATTGAAACTGATTACAATATTCCAATCAAATAAGTTATTAAATTCCATTTTAATAAATATAAATATTTTTCTATTAACCGTGTTTGCTTCAAAGTAGGTCCTTCATTAATTTTGCGCCTGAAACAATGCAAAACAACCTTTGTGTGAATATATTTAAAGGCAATATTTATATTTCTAATATTTTGGGTATATTTTTTTACTAACACATCATAACAAATTAATTTACTTAAAGCCTATTCCTTACGTCACTTATTAATTTAACAGTTATGGTATTAAATATATAAAATGAAAAAATAATGTTAATAATGATAATGACAAATATGTAGTAGATTTATAAATATGACCAGAAAGCAATTTTTATCAAATCTTAGTAGGCAAACGTTGATCAAGTTCTTCGGTGAAAATATAACATAGTTAAAGTTTATTGCACCAATGAAAACGATCTTTGGCCTGATAATATGATACAGTGATATTATGTTCCACTCTGAACTCTTAAAATATATCTGGGATTATAAAGCAATGAAACACTGAGCTAAAAGTAAATACAACCATGTAAAATTGCTGAAACGAAGTGGAAACGTTTTAAACAAACATTGGAAATCGCTGACTGCATGAATCGAGTGCAGCCATATTGGAGCAAAAATGGCGGGAAATAATTGACAGGTCAGCGCGTTTTTTGTTCGCGGTCGGCTTACATTACGTCAATATTATTCTGAATCTTTAATTGAAATTTTAATTGTTTTTGTGACTGTTAAATATTTGTGAATAATTTTATTAAGATTACCCGTTGAGTCTGTCTTACTTGTGATTTTTTTTCTGATTACCCACACTTTTGTGTTTTTTTTCAGAAATAAAAAATATTAAATTGAGTCATTATCTTCACAGCCCTAAAACGCGTACTGTAGGACAGAAGTTACTCAAAAAAATATATTTTTTTTTTGCCATCATATCCGTGCTCGTATTCATCACAGAAACTTTGAACCCTTCCAGGACTCGGACCCAGGACCATTGGTGCGAAGGGCATGATCACTAACATTGCACCAAACGGTCGATACCGTCATTTTAATAATAAAATCATATATTCAGCATAATTTTCTCATTTTTATGGTAATTGACTGTGAGAGCGTAGCTGGATCACACATTGTTTGCATATTATTCCGTGCGGATCGGCATTTTATTTATCAATGTTTACTAACCGCTCAGTTTAATTGAACGAGCTTGATTGGAAAGAGGTTAGGAAAACAAATGTTTTCCTTATTGATATATTTGTTTGTGTGTTCTAAGGCTTCATAGTGCGTTATACCTATGCGATTAAGGAGGTTGAGCAAATTTGGACATGTGTCTTTTATTTAATTTTTTGCATTCACAATGCAATATTCTTATAAGACATAAAATACGTGTGTAAAAAACAACTACGCCTCCGAGCCGTCAGGTAGGATTCGAACCCAAGACCTTTCGCAATCCGGGCGAGTGCTCTGACCGCTGAGCTACCGAGACGCTGGCAAACGTGTCGAATTTTACAAACGTATTTCAACTTCTACTATGAGCTAGTATCGTTCCACCAATGTTGAACGCTAACTGCCTTCAAAGTGGACAAAAAAAATTTGACATTTAGACAGACAAACACAGGCACAAGCTAAACTAAATGAAAACTTGTAAAAAACGGACAAGTGCGAGTTTGCGTAAAGCACCGATGGCTCCGTAGCTTCTTTTGAATAGTTCACTATCCAGGAAAATCAAGGTATTCATGTTGTATCGAAGATTTTTGGATTTTTTTTCAATTATTATTGAAATTGTCTCTGCAATTTAATTTTGAATGGTATAAAATACAACATTGGTGAAAGTAATCAACATGATTAGTGTATTAATTTTTTTTTTTTTACGATAAGCTATGAACGCGACGAACATTGCTCAAACGAAATCCTAATTCGGATCAAAAGACTTTATATGACGATCACTATTCAACATCATTAATTCTATCTTTCTACGTCATAAAGTAACTAGTTATATCCCATATTTATGCTTAAAATATATTTTTATCAATTTTTATGATTCTAACTGAACTGGTATTTTAAAAGTTTGGTATCATTGCTAATGTTTTGACATTATTATATACACATACCTAGATTTTGTTGTTGTGTTAGACTCTTAACATCATTTTAGAATAATTTGATATTAATTTCATCGTTGTGAAAAAGATACAGATAAAGGTTCCTTATCTAATTTTGATTTGAGGTACGGAACCCTATTATATTGTTTCATGGTAATATATTGTTTCAAAATATACGATATATTCATAATATAACACGCATTAGAACAAAAAAATTATACGCAGTCCTGAACAATTAATTAGGTACCGTATTTGAATATCCCATAAACAAAGCTCCTTTGTCCACTTGCTTTCATTAAAAAAATGTCACCAAAAAGTTTGCATTCGAAAAGTTTTAATTGCACCGAGCGATTTGCCTCGATCGAAAAACTGTATTGTTTGATATCGAATTTCGATTCGGTACCGAGAAGTTTCGATGGCTGAACTTGCTGTCGCGAAAATTTACTCGCGGCCTCTCCAATTAATAATGGACATTTCTACTGCATACGGCTTGCGTTGCAAGAGGGCTCTAGTATTCGAAATTCAAACTTTCGTTTCGTTGTTTCAAAATGGCAAATTACGGGCGAGAACTTCAAACTCTTCCCTGCAAATATACAGGAAAAATAATAAGCAATCGAATCCATTAACTAAAATTTAAGTGCCTGCGATTTTTACATAAATGCTCAAAAAAAAGAAGTAAAAAAATGCTATATTATTAAAATCATATAGTGACTACTCAAGCTTCAATCTGTAGTCGTAACGTTTTTCTTCAGCGAGGATATCCGTGAATCAATAAAATAAAAGAAAACCGGTCAAGTGCGAGTCGTACACGCGCACGAAGGGTTCCGTAACATTGAGAACAAGGTAAACAACAGTAGGTACACAAAATTAATATTATTTATTATAAAAGTAAGAATACAACTGAGTATTTTGTTAATATTTCAAGTGCCTACATGTTGCCATTATTGATATCGAGCAAAACAGGGCAAAAATCGCGTTTGTTGTATGGGAGCCCCCCTTAAATATTTATTTTATTCTGTTTTTAGTATTCGTTGTTATTGGCAACAGAAATACATAATTCGTGAAAATTTCAAGTCTGTCTAGCTATCGCGGTTCTTGAAATACAGACTGGTGACAGACAGACGGACGGACAGACAGCGAAGTCTTAGTAATAGGGTCCCGTTTTACCCTTTGGGTACAGAACCCTAAAAAACATTATGGAAATATTCCAAAATTTACGATTTTTATGTTTTGCATTCTCAATGCTAGCTAACATGATAAATGACAAATGACAATTTGTTCTTTGGCAAGAGAACAACTTTTGGGCCGAGTCAAATTTTCTATTAAAAAATATCATATTCAAGAACCATTCATCAAATGATTAGCAGAAATTTCTCAAATAAACACATTAAATTTAACTTTCCACTCATTCACGTATCAGTACATATTGTGTATGTTATTCTTATAATTATTGGTAATTTCGACATTGTTCTGTTACTAGGTATGTTAAGAATTATCTCGTTGTTGACCTGCATCCTTTTAATTAAGAATCGTTTGACTTAACGAACGATTAAAAGATAAAGAGAGCAGTTTCTCATAGAGATCGCGGGCGGTCCAATAGCGAACTATCGCCTTACAATATAATAAAGCCCACCATTTGGATGTTCGCCGACAGCCAAGCGCGTGCCCGCTATTCCCATTCAAATTATAGAAGGCGATGTTCCATTTCTAACTTAATTATACATATCAGACAAAAACACGTGTTATCCGTTTCAATTTGATGACTCGCAATCTAGAGTCGCAGTGATGGGTGTTAATCGATAGAAATAACATCGATTGTTGTAACCTTAAGTCATCATTTGATTTTGACACTTTTTGACTGAATATTACTTAATAATTTACTATCTTAACCTCCGTGGTTTAGAAAGCAAGTTAATTAGTGACAACTAATCAACGTCGTTCTCATCCAGAGGAAAGACCTTTGTCCGTCTACAGTGCTGCAATTGTTAGTCCAAAGATGTTCAGATTAGTTTCATGTGAATAGTAAGATTTTTGTTTTTAGATTTTTTCTTGGTAATGAGCACTGAAAATGCTGCAGTCAGAAGAAATTCTTCGTACTTATTCAATTTGTGTAACTAGTCGAATATATAGGTAGAAGAGTAAGCTTAAACCCAAACTATCACAACGGTAAGAGGAAACTCAAACTCCGATCGTCTCGCTAGCCAGGCGAGTGCTCTTCCGAAGTGAGTACATTTCTTTTCCTTTGAATAATAGTTTATCGTTATAACAACACTAGCCGTAAACCGGCACACGAGACAAACCGTCAATGATACATTAGAGAACATTATCGATATCGAACACAATAGCACGGTTGTGAGGCGCATCCGTCTATTACACGATGTTTCTCTATAATCTATGATTAGCATAAATAAAAAACTTACATTACGTTTCACTCTTGACAAAAAGAAAAACCCCAACCAACCAATGCTCCAACAAAAAGGTTTATAAGCTTTTGAGTGCTAACTTTTAATAAAACATGAAAAAGTCATTATGTGACATAGCCGTCAGATCTCTTTTCAGTGACGTGTTGGTCATTAAAGTTTATTATGGGATATGCCGTAATCTGACTATTTAAAAAGTGTAATTAAATATAATAATTAGTTAGCAGTAGTTATATTGATTTTGATCTATGACATAAATAACATGGAATTGCGTTTTCTCGTTTCCAAACCGAGACTTCTCTAAAAGTTGCATATATAGGTATATATACTTATATTAAATTAATTATAATAAAAAATCTTATATTTACATCAATTAGCCAAAGTAAATACTACAAGACTTGGGTTATGTCAACTAGGGTGATGCAGAAAGGGCAGTTTGTGTGATGAATACGAGCGTTTGCACCTAAGTCATGGGTATTTGTGTATAGTTCTATTGATATTACTTATTTATTTATGATATTTGTATGTCTATCCGTTACCCATAACACAAGCCTTACGGTGGTAACTTTGGGCTAGGCTAATTGCCGTGACATATGTAATATTCTTAAAAATATTTATAAATATCGACTGAAGTACACATTCTCGTATTAATCACATAAACATCTGTCCCTTCCAAAAACATAGGACCGTCGGTGCGAAAGTATGGGATCACTAACGTTTTACTAAACGATCGTCGATCGCAAAAACGAGAAATAAATACTTCATTAACAACCACTCAACAACCAGTCAACAACATAGTACGCACACTTTTTTATATGTAAAAAGATATCATACTAGTGAGTAGGGTTGCCGAGTTCTAAAGGTAAGCTCTACCTATCTTTGGACAGGATTTACAAGATGTAGGTGATAAACTTAGTGTCGCTATGTTCATAACTTGCAATGACTGCTAGCTTTTTATTTCTAAGCCTTCATGCTTGTAAGGCTATTTTATATTTGACGAAAAAACTAAGGTAAATAGCAATAAAAAATAAATAAATTATTTTTGGAGCGGAGCGAGCGAAGCTCCCATGGATCAGCTTCAATGGCGCAATGTCTGTTACGCCATAACTTCCCGAGTTTTTAATCGATTTTAATTTTTTTGTGTGGAATCGAATCAATAGGTTTAGGACCACATTGTGACTGAGCCCGAATTTCGAAATTCGACAAAATTCAGCAAAAAAAATATCTTTTTTTAGGTATTACGCTTCGCTCCAATATATGGTGCTAGCGTAGCTTTATGCTTAGCGACTGCATCGGCTAGTAATTTATATTACTTATTTATGTGTATCATCTATTATTTAAACATCTATTTTATTTGACTGTTTGTTTGCTCTTTGTGATACCCACTTATACGACCAACCTCACTTGATAAGTTTTGGCTGGAAAATGTCTCCTATAGAGATAAGTCTACCTTGGAAACAATTTCACATATCCTTGTTACTTACTGAAAATGTATGTGCAATAAAGAATATATATATATATATAAAACTACACATGATGCTACCGTTAACTTTATATTATAACGCAACACGAAGTAAGCAGCTTGCGCGGGACGTACAAAAATTAAAAATCCTAATTATTAGTTGTCATTGAAAGTACTATCCCAACTCACTTATTTTGGCTTTATCCGTTTAACGATTTCATAGCCAAACCTAATTTGCATTATAACTACCATAATAAATTTTTTTTTGCTAAAATGGTCACTTTTAAATAAAGAACTCTTATACCCCGCAGAAGCAGGATTAAACCATTCGTCAGCGGCTTCCCATAGTAGTGTTCGACCATCAGTCAATCATTTTTTACTTCTAGCTAGAGCTGTCTGACCCTTTCGTACACACCCACATACGCATTACACACGTATATATGTATCCGTGCATAAAAGTATTATATTTGTTTCAGCGACTTTTCGGGTCAAAAGGTCAGGCATCATTTTTCGCAGAAAACATTAAAAGGAAAGCACTATTTCTTGCTTGAGTTCTGGTGAACTATTTTACCGTCCCTAAACTGGGTTGTGCAATAACTGTCATCTCAAAAAGAAGTCATATTGCGAATTTGGCTAAATTTAAATAGCATGTGACGAGGTTCATCCGGAGAAATAAAAGCACTCAAGGTCACTTGTTTTTATATTTAAGGAATTAAGGCACAACTGAAACAATTATATAAAAAAGGTAAATTACACTGAATACTAAAAAATTTCACATTTATCACTAAAATATATTATAAAAGGTAGGGCTACTTACAAAAGTGCCTTAAAGAAACTTATAGACTTATAAACAGGAACTGGTGGTACAGAATATATATACAGGAAAACTTGTGAATTATGCTTATGAGCTTATTATACTTGTGAGCTTATTATAACTGCTCAGCACTATAAATATATTTAAATAATTTGTTATCGGTGAGTCAACCACTCTACGCGCTGACTCTGGTAAGAATCAACTTCGAACTTTAAACAAAACAAATAAAAAGAGATAGACAGTAAATTTAAAATAGGAAACCAAGAGAAAAAGAAAATATGAGAAATGGCCAGAGAAGAGCGCAATGAAAGCAACGAGTCGCCAATATAGCTATGGCGCCTCGTTACAAGCAAACAGTTAAGAATTGAAGATGAAGGGGTTCAACATATCCTCAGCGAGCTTCCTTAATGCTAAATCAACAGATCTTTTATCAGGGTTTCTCATAGTAGTGTTCAGTCATAAGAGTCCGTCCTTATCTCACGTACACAGACACATACATCTATCTATCCATGCTATCCCCAGTAGGATACATATCGTGTATAAAGCGATTATTTTTTAACTCACTTTCCAGGCCATAGCGAAACGTCAGGCATCAGTTTTCTTTGAAAACGATTAAAGAGAAGCTCATTATTTCATGCTTAACTTCCATTGAACTAACTATTTTATTGGTCCTTAACTGAGTTGCATTATAATTGACATCTCAAAAAAATCGTGGCGTTCACATAAAAAAATCGAACGTTCAGGAATTAAAATTTATTAGAAAATAATAAACCAAACAAAGTTGCGTGTGCACTTTAGTTCAAGTTGCGTTAAGTGTGATAACAGAACTATTTAAACGTTCTGATTAAGGTCGTAAAGCTAACATAGTAATAAAATTGTAAGCACTAAGTAATGAAGGCTAACATTATAATGCCTTTTAATAGAACTTCATTAAACCGGTGCAATGCGAACGCTAATGAGATGTGAGATTACAATTTAACGACTACATATGATCACAGGGCTGCCAAAAACTATATCAATACAGTGCATTAATAATAAACAAACTTTTTCCTCACAAAGCAGCCAAATTGTATTTTTCAAGGCACCGTGAATATAGTCGAAGAACTTACCGCCCACTTTGCAAATGTATGTAGGAGCCCGATGACGTTAGAACGCAGCTGCAGTCATTTTAACTTTCACAGTGTAGGCTGATTATCAAATCACAGATGAAGGGTGCTAAGGGGCTTTTAGTATCTGCTTAGCTTTTTCATCACCTAAAATTTAACATTTATTTGTTAATAATGGCAAATAACAGTACGCGTTATCAGTATAAACCTGATATAACTCCCTCATAACTGATTCTGGATCAGTTATTAAAGATGATGATGGTATAGCTAAATGTGACATTTAATAAAGATTCAGCTAACAGTTTATGCACTAACCACAAGAAATCTAATTAACTAAAAACGAACAATGTTTATATATTTATAAAAAACAAACAATGTATATTGTTACAATAATAGCAGTCTTATGTTGTTTTATGTTAGTATTATATCTTTGGTTAAAACAAAGTTAACAAATATCTAGTACTACCCGGCCCGGCTTCGCACGGGTGGACAAAATTCTTTAATTTTTTTCTAGCATTAAATATAGCCTATGTTACTCAGCGTGAATGTAGCTTTCCAATGGTAAAATAATTTTTGAAATCGGCTCAGTAGTCTTTGAGTTCATTCATTACAAACATACAAAAATACAAATCTTTTCTCATTATAATATTAGTGTAGACAAGTATATAAGTAAACATCCAACAAAGTGTTGCCAGAGCTTATTATCCTAGCCGTACCTGTTTGGTTTGGTACGATATCCAAATGACTTGTCAAAGCGATCGAATTAGCGAAATCTGAACAAAAAAACATTACAATTCTCTCATAATACTATCATATGACGGACTATTTTTATACACTGATTTGTATAACTTACTTTTGTAACAGGGACATTTTACCACTACAGGCATAATTTTCGTCACGTATAATAATTTTTATTATTTATTTTCATAAGATAAATTTGGTGAGAATATTTGTTGGGCATTTGCAGAATGTCCAAACTGTGATTAAAATCAAATCAGTAATATCACGGATATTAACCGTGTTTCACTAAGAACGTATCGAAGGATTAGCACTTGCCTTAAAATTACTTAATACTTAGTTTTGAAATCATAGTCATAAGTATTTTAAGCATATATTAGTATATAAGTTGTTAGTGAACCAATAAATAAATCCACATTAGCTTTAAATTATGTGTACGTTGATAATATTTAGGGTTCTACGTATCTCGGAAATAAAGTAATTTAATCATGACAACATATGAATATTTATTATATAAAAATAGATTACCAAATGAATTCAGGCAATATCCTCTTACATTTTTTAAACGGAAACTAATGGCATGGCTTATTGATCAATGCGTTCTTAATAAATTAATTAATTTTCTTCTAAACAATTATTGATTATGTGTCTTGTAAAGAGTTTAAATTAAAATATTTGTCTAATTTTAAATAATAGGTATATAAAATAAATGGTATTTTTTATTTTGCATAGATATGATAAGCAACTTAATTCTACATCAGAATAAAACACTTTTTTACGGATTTTTGCGCATGTTTTATTTTATTTTATATTTAATCCTGACGTTTCGACTCCTTTACAGGAGCTGTGATCACAGGATGACTAAGATGATGGTTGTCATGTATTTTTCTACTACCTTCACAATATTTTAATCGGGCACGTTCCTAATTATTAAATTATTTTATATAAATCAAGTTGTTTTATTTTATTTTAAAACATTATTTAGTTATTTAATTAATTCTCACTACGATTACATTTTATACTACTGAGCCTACTACCAGTTCGGAAATTGGGAGGGCCTTCTGAGAAGAACTGGCGAAAGAAACTCGGGCAGGGGGACCGACTTCCATCTTACTGTTTAATTATTTGCAAAAAGAGCTAACTACATCATCAGGTCTTGCAGTGTGTGTTTTTGTAGGTATTAATTTATTAATTGTGTGTGAGCATGCTTTTGAGGGGCCAAACCACTATATTCGTTTCGATAAACCACAAATTCTCGCTAGAGAACAAAGATTTGTTCCTAGGATGCTACGCGAGGCTATTGAAATTAGGAAACATCCTAATTTCAATAGAGACGAAGGTTGGAGCGTTCCACCTGCTTGGGACCCCCATTTCATTTCAAATTTCATTTTATTTTAAGTTATATTAAATAATATGTTTTTGTTTCCAAAACTACATCATTTAGGTCTTTTTTTTCAATCTTTGGGTAAAACTATAGTTTTACCTTGTTAAATGAAACATCACATGTAATAAGGTCTTAAAACGGCATTTGCCAATATTCCTTATTAAATTCTTACACTTCTCTTACACTTGCGTATTTCGTTTTAATGTTCTATAATTAATCCTGACGTTTCGACTCCTTTAAGGAGCTAATTGGTCGTCATACAGATAAAATTTTAGTTGTATAAATTTGACAGTGAGGTATGTGCCCAATTAAATATTTAAAAGTTACTTTAATTCGGCACATGTATGACGACCATTACTTTAGTCTTTCTGTGATCACAGCTCCTGTTAGAGTAGAAACGTCAGGACTGAATATAAAGAACAATATAAAAACTACTTTTATCAGATATTTACCACTTATCCTGTGATCACCTGTAAAACTGTTCGTGTTGAAAAATCAGGAATAAATATAAAAAACAAGAATAAACGCATCTTTCATCAGATGAGAGATGCGACCCTGATAGGGTGTTGCTAATTTAGACTTAGGACTTGAAGGCTTAGCATGAAAATTATAAAATACTAAAGAAGCATTCCAAGGCTTTATAAAATTAATTAATATTAGTAATTATGTGTTGTCATTAATTAAATTTGTTAGACATGTATTAACTAGTTCGTATGGTGTATTATCCAAGCTAGAATCCCGATTTTTATAAATTAGATCCATAAGTTTAATTAATTCTACTTTACACACATTTCCGCTATATATTTTAAATAATATATGATATTATAATAACAATAATAATATTTCTTACAATCAAACCAATCTATATATATATGCAAATAATACCTAATACCTATGATTCATAATACTATGCTCGTATTCATTACATAAACATCTGCCCCCTTTGGGATTCGAACCTAGGACCGTTTTTGTGAAAGGCAGGATCACCAAACCGTCGTCTTCGTCCATATCACTATAAATTCAGTGGTATGGTAAGCTAAGGCTGTAATTAACGTACTTAAAACAGATAGTTGTTGACTTACTGTAATCAACGATGTATTGAAACCATAATATTACTTTTATTGTGAACAGAGTTTTGTTTTCTTTTTGTGGATTATGTATGGTGACGACGTATAATATTGTAGATATCGTTACTTCTGTTAAAGCTGACGAGTTTCTTGCGCCTATTCTTCTTGTCTTCTTCTTAACTTATTTTTAAGTGCATTTGGCTAAAGTTATTTACATTACATTCAAACATGAAAATTGCTATTGCTAGTTGTCTTCCACTAGTTATTCTTGATTTAACCAAAGAAAGGTGAAGTAAATTTGAACGTCTGTAATACCTTCGCATTTCACTTAAAGATTTTGTAAGAATAAGATACAATACTTCTACACTAATATTATAAAAAGGTAAGATTTGTATTTTTGTATGTTTGTAATGAATAAAATCAAAAACTGCTGAGTCGATTTCAAAAATTATTTCACCATTAGTAAGCTAGATTTACGCTGAGTAACATTGGCTATATTAGATGTAAAAAAAAAATAATAAATTTGTCCACCCGTGCGAAGCCGGGACGTGTCACTAGTATAACATAAGATGCCAGAATAATACAAATAAGTTTATAATAAAAGTAATAATACCGTAGGTACAGGCAAACCAGCTGTAAACTAAAAAATATGTGTGACAGCTCTGACTTACGACTGAAGTTTCCTCCTTAAGAACGATTGGCTTTTAACAGACATAGAAAATAATAAAACATTACTTCAAAATCAATGTGAATGGCACGCAGAAAACGGATTGCTGAGAGGTTTCACATCACGATCCAAGACTGTCTTTTAATACACTTTCGCTGAAATTTTCACTCCTTTTCCACAAAAATGTACCTTTGTGACGCCTTGATAAGATAAGCCCCACCAAACCATCACTAGCGAAGGATGATGACCACGTTGTACCTTTCCGAACACCTGAGCAGCTTCTTTTAAACTGTGAGCGTACACTTTATCAATTTGCTTATTTTAGTCCTCTTGTCTTGTTTCATAATACGCAACATAGTCCTAGCGGGAATTTTTGCTTCCTACTGGTGTTTCGACAAATTCTGCCTTTGTAATATTAACAGCACGCGGCCGGCCCGATCTTTTATGGTCTTCGACAAAGAAAGTGTTGTTGTATCTGTTGATAGTACGATATACGAACATACGGCTGATACCAAGCTTTTGAAGCGTCTGGAACATGACCGACGGCTCCATGTTCACTTTGTGCAAGGCGATTACTGCAATTAAAATTACTATACTATATTAATGTGATAATGAACACAAAAGAAGTTTTTATAATAATACACACATTCCAAATTCAAAATTATTAAAAAGTTAAAAAAAAAAAGGTTTTATGTAACAGTATTTATGGCCAGAATAGTTATATATTAACATACATGACTCAGTTACAAATACACATTTTTTATCACAAATCTCTCATATGCCCCTTCCAAGACGAGTCGGAAGAAACCGAGATAGTCTGTTTTCGAAGGTAGGGTTACTTCCGCTTGGCCAAATCTCCAATCCCCATACTCCTGGGGTACAAAACTTAAACGTTATGGCGCCTATATTTTATATGCAGCCTTTATATTAGTATTTAAATGACTGCAGCTTAAAGCGCTCCATTTATGACCCTTAATATATCGTATACAGGTGGTAGCCCTAAGTAGGAAATGTTACCAAAGAAGCTCATATCCAAATGATACCGTTATGATTGTCCGTGCGTTTTAGCGAACCGCCTCGCTGTAATCTAACCAATGTTACGCTCATACAAAATCTCTGGATGTGGTTTCGATTGACCAGAATAAAAATATAGTGAGTTTTTACTATAATTTTCTTACACTTTGTTTATATTATTAGAAAGGGACGTATTTATATTACAGAAGAACTCGATGATGCAATGATAACTGTATTTGGTCGAAGATTACGATAACGCAAATTTTGTGTCTACCAATATAAATTATTATTTACAGCTCATTCGTGCCCCGGAAAACATTTGACGATCGATTTGGTCAGGTTAGAGTTATCCTTCCTACTAAGACAAAAGGTCGCGGGCTCGAATCCCAGAAGAGGCAGTTCGTGTGATTAATGTATTATGGTAAAAGTAACAAAATACTTTATAAATAACCGTAATTCGTGAGGTTAGGTTGAATTCGTGATCTATGAAAAGTATTGAGGGCGAGTGTAATTTGCTACATCTACCACTTGACGTGTTAACAGGAATTAGTGATTTTATATACATATTTTTTTTAATTTAAGGTTATGTTTAGGTTCAGTTAATTCCCCTTTCATTGATTTTCACAACAGTCCCGTGACCTCATTTGTTGCAACAGAATTTTAATTGAAATCCTCCGTGTTTGGGTCACATTTTACACACACACACACATAGTAGAATGTATGGAACATTATAATTGTAACTGACTCAATGCACAAATCTTATAGTTCATTATACCCTGTAGCTATCGACAAAGTTTCGGACAAGTGCGTTGAGTGCAGGAAAACTAAAACTGTTAAGATTGTAGTTTTAATCATTCCGGGATTTTTAACCTTTTTATTTCTTATTTTTGTGGGGCTCCGATATTTCGGCGCAGTCGCATGCACCGTCGTCACGGAAGAACATCTAACCTAACCTAACCTAACCTAACCTAACCTAACCTAACCTAAAAATAATAAAATCAAAAACAGCATTTTTTTATAATTACTCCTAATGTAGGTGACTATACTACTTTAAAACAATATATAGTTAAATTTAATTACTGTCTATAAATGGGGATTTAGATGTCCATGTTTGGTGCTCATTACGTTATTGATTAATTAAGGGTAACGAATGTTTACCAGCCGCTTCTAGCTTAGCAGTATCCCAGTGCATTGTTCGAGGATGAAACAGGCACCGGCGATGATATCTGCGGTATTTATATCGATAATAGGATCGACTCATTTGGGCATGACTTGCTAAACGCACCCGCATGTGGGGTCTATCAAGGTCTGCGCCGTGTATTTATCTTTCGCGTATTTCCCGTTTTGATTTAGTTAATAATCCTAAGTAATAGAATAGAGGTGGTTTAGAGTTGAATAGACTTCAACATTGTTTTATCTTGTAGATATAAATTATACATTTAAAATAAAGAAAAAGTTTACGTCTGAAAATAGCTTCTTTTATTTTTAAGAGGTTGTGAAAAAAATACTACAAAAAAATTGACTCGAGTCACAAGTGAATTCTCAGGCGGGAATCGAACCCGCAACCTTTGGAAATCCGGTCGAATGCTCTCCTAATTAAGCTACCGACCCTTGTGAACACTCGTCGAAATTTTCCAGTACCTTTCTGATATTACGCTGGAGGCCAGCGTTGTTTCATCAATGAGAGGAACATCGTGCCTGAGAATTCACTTGTGAGTCGATTTTTTCTACTATTTTTCTAATATAATAATTAAGGTTATGTGTTATTTGCAAGATGACAAATGAATACCTATATTCTAAGGATAAATTTACATATAGTTTTAAATATGAATGGCAAACATACAACATTACCTAAGAAAATGTCCCATGAAAATAATTTGATAACTTCCTCCGTGATTTGCAACTCAGGGGTTGGCACTAGTCGCTAGTTGGTCAGTTAAACTTTAACAGTCTTCATTCCGTTATATCTAACCTGTGAAATAGATAAAGAATACAGAGAATATTTTATTTTATTTGTCAAATGAAGGTGAAAGACCTTCACTTCCCACCAAAAATACAATGACAATATAACATATAACACGCGACTGACTTTATGCCCGACTTTATCGCCGACTTTTTATACAATTTTATATAGAACTCAACTCACGTCTAAAATTTCGTTGTTAGCTCTTAAGAGAAGGGCACCTCTAGAATTTTCTGGGAATGATAGACCTTTGAATGTACGTCAAAATGTCAACAGTATACAGGAACACTTAAGAACAGTATTACACAGTAGTGTGAATTTGTGAAGTTAAAGGTGGCTTCTTTTAGTTTCCTAGGTGGCAATCTGCAAATAATGCTCATTCAATAATAATAAGCATTATAAGGGTTATTTTATGGATACTATGGTCATGTTTAAAAAAAAAAAGAAATAGATATATACTAGCTGACCCAGCCACGCATTGCTGTGTTATAAATTAAAATGATATCTATCCTATCTTTCAAGTTGGATCAAACTGCACACGGTGTACAAATTTGATTAAAATCGGTTTAGTAGTTTAAGAGTCCATCGCGGACAAACAACTTGACACGTAATTTATATATATATATATATATACTTATATGATACAAACATATGTAATATTTATAGAAATGTATTTAAATACTCATAACAAATTCTCGTAAACATCACCCAAAAAACTGCCCGAAAAGTCGTCAAACCAAATTACTTCATTTACCCAAAATATTCTACCTATCATAATACCAACTATGATAGGGAAGTACCCACATTTCACGTAGCTTATTTAGTCCAACGTGTCGCTATAAAACCATAGCAGTTTTAGGATCCACAAACGTATCGGTATTAGAATTTCCCTCATGTTTTCCTTCACCGTATGAGCATTGAAGAAAGGCTTCCACTGGTACACACCCGAGTTACAATTCGATACTACCATCTTCCTATTGCGATGCCAGTCACCTAACCACTAGGTCACAACCGCTCCAATCAAACGACTAATGTTTTATGTTTTTCTACATATTTCTTTATTTCTGATAGAATATGATATAAATTTGCTAGTTTAAGTTATTTTAGAGTGTTGAACATTTTTAGTATTTGGTGAAACCAAATCTGTAATATCCAAACACTTCAAAAATACTAAGTTAGTATTTCAAATTCAAGGTATTTGACGTCTTCATGATATATTTTTCAATTTCCGCAAAATGTCTAACATTTTAAAGTTATATGCCTGTCCGTCTGTCTGTTCCTAAACCGTTGAAAGGCCGACAGTATTTCGATAAAATGATATAAGTCGGTAGAAAAATCGTTCGAACTATCGGTCGTGTGCTGAAACGTCAGAGGATAAACATCTGTAGTTAGAATCAATCATAACATAAAATTATACTGTTGACATAGTAATTAATATTCTAAATTAAACACTTAAAATTTCAACTAAAATAAAACCAGTGCAGTGTATTTTTCTAAGATCAAACGTAGCTCCAGAGACGATAGCATTAAATCGATATAAACTATTTCGGTTTCGTCTTCTATCTAAACTATATCTATTAATATATCTACTAAAGGTCGGAAAAAGAAGATTAGTTTAATTCATATGTTATTGATTTTCTTGCTACTGTTATATTTTTTGTTTAATCCATAACTTTTCCAAACACATTTGGCTCTCACACTTTGCTCTGGCGCAGTCGACTTTGTCGTATTGTATCACGATGTGGGGGTGGAGCCGGTAAGACTAAGATGATCGATCTCAAGAGAGGGCGCAGAGAGATATAATTTTTAATCCAACCCATTTAATTTACTTCTTTTTTTTTTGGATAGGTTAGCTCTTGATCCCAATCAAGAGCGAACGAGAGAAGATCACGATGGAACGAGCTAACCCAGAAGGTGCCCATTCACCCTGGCTTTGAAAATAGACGGGTTATAAGTTCTCGTAAATACAGACGGAGGGAGGGAAGTTCTTTCTATCCGTAAATTATTCATCCTTCAAGTTATCTTACGCAAACATGTAAACCTTCTCTATATGATCCTTCAATTACAAATGAAAAAACTGGCATAATAAAAGAATTTAAAATACCTCAATCGATCATCCAATATATGCACTTAATTTTGATAATAATATTCATTTTCCATTATTTCGTTTTGTGCATTACAAGGCATGTATATATTATAAAAAAACTAATGCACACCAATGTTACAATCTTTTCTTTGTTTTCTCACACACTCATCCCGACCAAATGAAATAGCATCTTACAAAACAATACATAAAGTTTTTAATCCCAATAAATACCATCACAGATCCATGTTACCTATCACATATCATTTAGTGATCGTGACCACTGCTAATTGGCCCACAGACAGACGGGCACGACAATCATACACATTAATCATAAGCATATTGATAAACAATTGCCCTACCTTAAATGAGGGGTCAGTTCTATCCAAAGCGATATTTCGAGCGCCACCTCTGAAAAAATACAATTGATACGCAACCTTATTGCACTACACCAAAAGTAAATTTTGTAAAAATCTCAGATTTCTGTTTGCGACTTTTCAGAACCGTGTTGGTATTCAATTTTTCCACACTGAGATTTACGTTTGGTTGAATCTTATTGTTTATATATTAAGGTTGCTAGTAAAGTGTAGTGTCTTGGGATAGTCACGAGGTATGTAGTCGGCGTTGCTTTGTCGCAAGCCGACAAAGGATCACGTGGGAATGCGCGCGTGCCTTCTTCCTGCTAAGAGAATAGTATTGTAATGTATGGTTCGTATATGATTGGAGATCGGTTACGGAACCATCTCTTTTTATTATTGCCGCATGTATGATGGATTTGACGTACTCCGAGGTCAATGATTTGATGAAAAAATTTGACGTTAGTAATGAACTTTGATAGACGCAAAATGGTATTGAAACAAAACGTGGGAATATTCGGAAATTTATTTAAGGCGGAGTTTTATTATACAGTGAGAGTAAATTATAACCCAATGTATTTTAAGCACTTAAAGCATTTAATTACAAACTTAATCACCCATCAACATTACAGTTCATACTAACTGAGAGAAATGTGTAAAGGCATTGGACTAAGTTAAACAACGTGTGTGTAATAAGAAATAAAAACATTAGGTAGATTTTCCTGCATAAATAAAATAAATTGTACCCTATTCGAAATATAACTGCAGACAATAAATTGTACGATTATAACAAATTTTCTGAACTGACTTCAAGGGTTCCTGGTAAATATTAGCCAAAGTCATATGTCCACAACCCTCAATGGTTACTATTGTAATGATCGCTGATTCGTGCAACGGTAGCGGTCCTGCCTTTCTCACCGACGGCGACAGTACTAGGTTCTATTCCCGGATATAGCAGATGTTTGTGTGATGAATAGGTACATATCTATGTATCATATATGTATGTCTCTTCGTTATCCTAGTATCCATAATCGGTATGTCATCTGTTATTACCTAAATAGAATCTTATTGGATACTAGCGGCCGCCCGCGACTTCGTCCGCGTGAAATATTGCAACATTATTTTTCTAAAATAAAAGTAGCCTAAGTTACTCCTTATTACATGAGCTACCTGCCAATAAAAATCCCATCAAAATCGGTCCAGCCGTTTCAGAGATTAGCCGGAACAAACAGACAGACAGACAGACAAAAAATGTAAAAAAAATGTTATTTTGGTGTATGTACCGTATATATATTCATATGCATGTAGTAAAAAACGGGTATTTCAATATTAAAAACAGACACTCCAATTTTATTTATATGTATAGATTATTTTTCAAAATAAATGAAGTCAAACAAATGATTGTCCTTATCAGGAATAGAAACCTCGCCTCGACCCAGGTGACCTCGATTACTTTATTTTTAATTATTTTATTACTCTAATTATTGATCAATTATTTTAAAACACTTTAATTAATGTTTAAACAGTTACTATACCTAACGGAGTTCCCAATTTTGATACGCATTCTTAGTAATTTTCCCGTCGTCCCATCTCTTTTTATTACATAAAAATCTTATCCTCTAGAGCGAAAAAACATGCATAATACGTATTTAGACATACGACATCTGTGGGCTAATAGGATATCTTAACCATACTCGCTTCTTTGTAACAGGATAAAGTTTTAGTTTAATTAAATCACGTATGCATTTTAACCACCCGTGTTATACTAAGATGATTTAACTTTTACGTTTACGCAAGTAAATCCTTCTTACTGGGTAATTTACGGAAGAATAAGAACATTTGCACAACGCTAAATGTTCGTCGTGGGTGTGCCGGCCTAATTCAACTCTAATAACTCGGTTTAATACCTCGCCAGATCGGCTGTTTCCTCCACAATACCTCAGTATATCTCTGTAATGTGTGCAGTGACAACGTCGCATGGGCCACGCCATGCACCAAAGATTTGTCGGTGGGCCAAAGCGATTTGATACTTTGGCTCATGTTGAATCAATATAGAAATAGCCCGAGGAATATGTTTGCATGCATTCTCAAAACTCAATATTTAATTGCTTAAACAATAACTTACAAAGATAGGTAAGAAGGTAAACTTGTAGCTGTCGAAGTATGTATTTAATCTATAATCTAAGAACACAAATTTGTTGTTTGTGTGTTTGTCTGTTCGCTTTTTTCCCCGCTCTTTTTCCATTGTATACGCGTTACCATACAAACGCGTTACCGGGTCAGCTAGTAATAATAATAATTCTAATATAATATTTCTTACATTCACACCAGTTAGGCTAGCTCAAAGTAAGCACTGTAAGGTTTGTGTTATGGATATTTGGGTAACGGATATACATACATATATGATGCGTAGATATGTAATATTTATAGAAATATATATTAATACGCATTAGTCAGGTACAAATGCTCGTAATCATCATACAAACATCTACTCCTTCCGGGATTCGAACCCAGGATCGATCAGAAAAATGATCGAGACATTAATTAAAATACCTAGAACTATACTAGATTAATTGATACGAATCTAAGGGATATTAATACAACTAACATAGAAAAAAAATGTGTATAAAATTATTATCAATCCAGCAATATCAGAGCCCTAAAATCAATATCAAACATTTTTATTTTTATTTCTTACAAAATAGCTTTGTTGTTAATACATAATGTAGTTATAACAGTATACCTATATACATTTTATCCACAATAATTTTATTTACCTTAGTAATCCTTAAAAAATAATTAGGTTTGCCTTCATTGGTTGGAAATACGTTTTACAATTAATCTTAAACAGTCTAACTAATACCTTTGAAATCGGCGCTGCAAGAAAGATCAGCTTAAGTCATCTAGTTGCTGTCAACTAATTATTATGCAAATCCGCTTTGGAAACCCAATCGGATGTGTAATATCTTATGTGGTAAACAACACAGAAACATACAAACTTTTATGGATTGCAAACCAACATTAGACATATTAGACGCTCTTATTTTGGATTAAAGAGTACCTAGATTGGTACTCTTTAATCCTAAGGTTTGCGGTTCAGTTTAGGTTGCGAATTGACGTTAAACTGCACACTGTTGGCATTAAGAGTAACTGATCGCCTATAAGAGGTCATGGTGTAAATAAGCAAAACAGTTAAGTTTAAGCCCTAAATTGAATCTCAATAATAGTTGATGGAAGCCCTCCTGGTCAGTGTCAGATATAAGGTGGCAGTCAAGACCCTCATGTAAATACTTAGAAATATACAATATTAGAAAGGAAACGTTATTCATATATTATATAAAATTTGGTTTAAGACTCTGCGGTACTTGAAGTTTGAATATAAGTTTTAAATTCCTTTTGAATGTATATTGTGTGATAGACTTAAATACTACCAAAAAGTTCTGAATTTAAACATGATTAAGTAAGAACAGACTTCAGATGCGCAGATGGCTAGTAAAGGAAATATACGTTATACTGGCTGGCCTTATTTTGCAGATCTACATGATCTTGTAAGGTAAGAGGGAGAGAGAGCTTTTAACTATTTGTTGTTTTGATAAAGAAATGAGTCGCCAAATTTCATCCAATATGAATTCAAACTGACGCAAAACACTGTTAAATATGTTGCACTTATGACTTACAGTGCTTCAAATCGTAAAAAAGAGCATATAATTAGTTCTAATATAAGGGTAATACACTCGAGAGCAATGAATCCGGGTCACTTAAAGAATGTTAAAAATCTCGGAAACTAAAAATGATAGGTTAATGCAATAAATTGTATTTAATAGACAATGTAATACTCCTTAAATGAAAGTAAAAAAAATATGAGTCACCATACATTTTATTAACACAAAATTACATAAAGAAAAAAACTGCTGATCTCTCCTTAAAACAAAAATAGGAAACATGAAATGTTTGAACTTTATTACGATTTTCTTGAATTTTAATACTTCGTAATGCCTCCTCGTGCTTCCATTACTGCGTTTACGCGGTTTGGCATGCTGTACACCAAGTTCCTTATACGATTTTGGGGAATATTCTCCCATTCCTCTGTGAGAGCAATTTTGAGCTCACGAAGCGTGATTAGGGGAGGGTTTCGTTGTTTTACGCATCTGCCTAGCTCGTCCCAAGCATGCTCGATCGGGTTGATATCCGGGCTGCGCGCTGGCCACTCCATACGAGTAATGTTCATCTCTTGAAGGTAGTCATTCACAATCCTACCTGTATGAGGTCGGGCATTGTCATGCATAAATATAGCATCCTCACCTAAATTGACCATAAATGGACCAACGTGATCATTGAGGATTTCTTCCACATATCTTACGCTAGTTAAAGAGCCGTTTTCTATGATCACCAGCTCTGTGCGACTTTCAGAAGAAATTCCGGCCCACACAAGTACAGACCCACCACCGTAGGCTACTTTTTGTTCGATGCATGCTTGCTTGAATCTTTCCCCTGGTCTTCATAAATTTTGATTCGTCGGAGAACATAACTTTTGACCAATCTTCAATACTAAATAGTGGCTCTGGGCATATCTTAGTCTTGAAATACGATGCCCACGCTCCAGTTTAGGGCCGTTTGCAGGTCTAAGGGGTTTTAAGTTAGATTCAGCAAGCCGACGTCTTACTGTCCATGCACTTGGGTTACTTCCTCCGAGGCGTCGAAACTGATTGGTGAGTTCAGTTCCTGTGAGAAAGCGATTTCGAAGCATGGTGTTCACCAAGTATCGGTCTTCTAGTGCTGTGGTACACCTGGTTCTGCCCGTTCCTGGTCTGCGTAGGTTAGAACCAGTTTCTTCGTAACGTCGGAGAACTCTTTGTACTGTTGACAGCGACACACCGACAGTCCTGGCTGTATCGCGCTGACTCCGGCCGGTTTCCAGCATTGTAAGTATTCTGGTGCATTCTTCAGGCGTAAGCGACATAATTTCAGCTTGAATAATGAATATAGAGCACTATCAACATGGTTTATGTACCCACATAAATGACAGATTACAAACAAAAGCAAAACCAAATGCTGTAATTTCGTAGTTCCATCTTCGAAAGTGGCCCTTTTTCAAATTTGATTTTTTTATGATATAACTTTACAATAACTAAGAAGTTTTAATACCTTCATTTAAGGAGTATTACATTGTCAATTAAATACAATTTATTGCATTAACCTAGCATTTTTAGTTTCCGAGATTTTTAGGATTCTTTAAGTGACCCGGATTCATTGCTCTCGAGTGTATTTCAACCGAGCTAAGTGTCTGTATTCAAAGCCCGAGGTGCGTCGTTACCTCACGACGACGACGTGGCGACGGTACTACAACAGTCAGACGAAAGCCACTAAGGAAAAGTTCGTTTTTTTTTATTAACCTAACTAGCATCACCATGAAAACCTATATGCTAGTCACTCGACCAGAGTTCTACAAATTATTTAAATAATTATTATTATGTAACAGGAACGTGCTTTGCTACAGGTTTAAGTATTACAAACATTCTTCAAGTATCAATTACATATGCAAAGTATACAGCAGATAGATTCGGCGACCGTATCTCAAAGTAACAGCGTCATTCGGCCGATATACGGCTGCGACGCGATCCGCTGCGACACAACGCGATTAAACGCTAATGCACGATGTGTTTAATTTACTTTATGCTCAGGATCAGGATGGATCGGTATTAAAAATACGCATATATCAAAATGTATTGTCATTTCAATTAGGATTAACCTTCCGGCTGAATTGACAATTGAGTTTAGCAACTAGCAGTGAAAAAGGAAAAATAAAAATTATTTTACTACTCAACCAGTTACGAGACTATTCTTGTTATTTACCTTTAGAGTTTTTCAGCTAGTTGGCGAAAGAGAATGTTTTTCTAATTAAAAATAGCAACAAAAAAAAATTAAAACGTGATTAAAGAAATCTACTGGAAACTGCATTGACATTATTAACCCTTTTATTAATTTTAAGTAAATTCGGAATGGAGCTTTGATTTTAAGTTCGTTTACAAAAATCCAACTTGTTAATTTAATCTTATGTTAGGTGATTTATTTATTCATGTAACAAATGCAAAATGCATTATTATAATATTGATAAATATATGCTTACGACAAGCCATAGTTTTTAAGTAACAATAGGTATTCCTTGACAACTTTTTTATTGACAACTAGTTGTGAATTAAGAATAGACTATACCTTTTGGCTACTGGTTGCGTAACTCATTGCGGCCATTGCGGCCGGAAGAAGATTTCTATTCATGATACGTCATGAGATATGAATCCTGTATTTTTAAATATATTGTAGTTATCTTACAAACAAATTAAATCATCAAGAGCGCCCCAAGTTTCAGCTACCTCATAGAAAAAGTTAATGAACAGAGTAGTTGACAATTTATTATTGTAGCCACTCGACCACAGAGGTCGGTATTCATGGAAACGCTACTTACTCCAGTAAGGTAGCGCGTAAGGAGTTGAAACGTCAGGATTAATTTAAGAAACAACGCGTCGACTGTTTGGTGAATATAGTTTTTAATAAAGTTTAAATAAATAAACGTTTAAATAAATGATCAGAGGCCTTAGTGCGAGTTTTCGCCTCGATACTCGATACAGTCTGCGTAAAATATTATCTACTATGGAATTTTGTATGAGCGCCCCTAGCGGTAACCATCACGAACTACAAATCTTCAAAGAGTTCTGTAACGCGCTCGATAACGAGTATCGAACACGTGAACTCGCACTAAGGTCTCAGATCATTACAAGGGTCAACTAGTATTTTGTAGGGTAAACTAGGTCTCTTGTTTTCTTAGCAACAGCTACAAATATTTAGTGATAGTACTTAATCTCCTCACACGACTTTCGATCCCTGTTGTAATGTAGCAGGACAGACGTGTAAGTAAATACTCTAGGGCACCATCGGCTGGACACGGCTAAGCGAATCGCAACACTACCGTATCGGGTTACTGATTTAAAGCGAAATGTCGTCACAATGTGTCGATTGATAGCCACTTTAGTGTTAGGAATTAGCGGAAAATACTCAACATACGAAATTAGTTTAATCTATAATCTAAGAACACAAATTTGTTGTTTGTGTGTTTGTCTGTCGGCTCTTTTTCCCGCTCTTTTTCCATTGTATACGCATTACCATAGCAACGCGTTACCGGGTCAGCTAGTTTAATAAATAACAACAATAGTTTTGGGTTGTCTTCACATTACACATCCTTTGAAATCTACTCTCATTTTAACATTACTTCATTATTTAGTTGTGAATGACTTATATAATAATACAATAAATTATTTGAGGCATTTTAAAAAGCACCGTTATCTGTATGATAAATAGGGCAATCCATATTGCTTCATAATCTTAGGATTTCTTTAGTCGTAATGTTTCATCACAGCGTTATCTTGTAAATTACTTCTAAGAAGAAGTTATGTTTGTTGTGTTTATACTAATGAAGAAGCTTAAAATTGTAACCAGTTGTAACGTAGAATCTACTATGAAATACACCCGATGGAAATCTACACTAATATTATAAAGAGGAAAGATTTGTATTTTTGATTGTTTGCAATGAATAAACTCAAAAGCTACTAAGCTGATTTCAAAAATTATTTCACCATTGGAAAGCTACATTCACGCTGAGTAACATAGGCTGTATTTAATACTAGAAAAATTTAAAGAATTTTGTCCACCCGTGCGAAGCCGAAACGGGCCGCTAGTGATAAATAAACGTATATACCTACTCAGATTTCCTCATATGAGATATAGAATATTAATAACTAAGATATTGTAAAGATAATAATAGCTATTAAATAGCCATTTAGTTAAGAGATTTGGAACATAATTTTTCGTATCGATAAACTATTTAAAATGCACCGCATCGTTGTATATTCGTCGCTCCCGCTAACTGTAATGAATATAATCATGGCGTGAAACACAAAGAGGCTTGTAGAAAACAAGATAAACGTTGTGTGATAGTTTGCTCGACACTTTACTTTTTGATAGTGATATTATTCGATCCATTAAAACTGTTGATTTTAAATTAACCAACATTTTGTTAATCCTACTTCCTATTAAATTTGGAAAACATAATTAGAAACAGGTTTTGATCTAACTGGTGTGCTATCTATCATTAATTTTGTTAGTCAATGGTGCAGAGATATTTAGAGACATGACCATTATGACAGATGACCATACAAAAAATATATAACAAACAAATATGTTACTTGTGTTATATTATAATTGTGCCTAGACAAAAAAAACGCTTACATTATGTGGATGTGTGGGTCTATGCAACTAAAGTTATTATTAACTAAAATTATTATGTCTTTCACAACTTTTTGAATTGAATGTCAGTTACATCATATTGTATAAGTATTCGCCATCGACATTGCAAAATAAATGTGATTTTAAAATATGTTTGCATGCTATTGTTAATAGTTGAATGGGCCGATTTTGCAAATATTATAAGACCTCCAATGTATTTTAATTGTATTTTGATTCATTTTACAACTGAAAAAAATTAATTCCCAAAAAAGTATGGGCTATAAACTAGCCGCTATGTTCGTACTTACTATTAGCAATTATGTATAAAGACGTGTATGCATTACTAACCAAAATAGTGTTACCGTAAATCTGTATATAAACTTGGGCTTTCTATCTGTTGCATTGTTCTATTTCAGTTGTTCCGCAATACAGCTGAATGCTGCACAATCAGTCGTGTGTCGCGTATCCGCCTACATGGACACTAGAAAGTGGGTAATAAAGCTGTATGGGGCAGCCGATAAGATTATCTTTCGCATAAATTTGTCAACCATCTGTCAGACTAACACGGACTTGAAGCGCATATACGGACCACGGTTGATGTATGTTGTCTGGCTGCATGTGAGCGGTAGCGGAGTAAAAATTCCCTGTCACACTGTTTAAAGACAGACAGGTTATAAGTACTCGGAAATATAGACGCAGCGAGGTAGATCCATTCCTTTGCTGTGCGCATTATAAATTACAAGCAATTACGTTGTTATATTATAACACATTATGGTATAGTTAAAGTAGCATTATAACTTTAATCAAGGGGAAGTGGGTTTGAATCTTGCCTGAGATAATTTGAATTGTTTATAGTGAGAGTTACATTGGTTTCTACTTTTTTGCCGTTCGCGATATTTTAAGGCCGTAAATATTGGTCGAGATGTCAGCTTTGTACTAAGTATACCGGATTCAAACCTCGTCAATGTACCATAATCTTGGACACTTGTAATTCAAGTATCTTAGCTTACCTGGATTGGTTAGTGTTGATATTAATATATTAAACTTTTATCCGACTTCTTTGCTTTATAAAAATATGAGAAACGTGTAACAAATTTAACGACCGTTTGGTGCAACGGTAGCGATCCTGTCTTTCGCACCGATGGTCTTGGGTTCGAGTACCGGAATGGGTAGATGTTTGTATGATGAGGCATTTGTGCCTGAGTCATGGATATTTATATATATTTCTATGTTTATTACATATTAATGCATGATATATGTACCTATGTCTATCCGTTACCCTAGTATTCACAACATGAGCCTTACAGTGCTTACTTTGCTTACTCTGATTCACATTATTACAGATACGTTAACGGATGATGCCGATATTGACAGAGAACGGAGGTCGCTATCTTAAAGGGCCAATATGTGGGCCCGCAGGTTTGCTCGATGTTCTGACACTGTTAAAATAACACTTTTTAAGACTTATTGCACATCATTTTACTCGAGCAGACTTGGGGTCAATTTTACCGCAAAATTCATAGCGTTTAATATAATAACGCTTTGAGGGCACTGCTGATGTTGCCGCGACATTGTAGTGCATCAGGAATATTTGCGGATGCGCAGGTCGATAGTTTCTCGGACATACAGCGCAAAAGAGCAGGTTCTCTCCTGCGACGGCAGCCGCACCAGTGTTATGGAGCGTATAGCTAATTGTGGGGACTGTCCGCTGATTAGCCATGTAGTTTCAGCCATGTTTAGTCATTTTTTAATATAATTTACTAACATAGAATGTTAGTAAATTGTATACTAACTAACATCATTGGATCTCTGTTATCTTATAAATAAAATACAATAATTTGGGCTAGGCTAATTTGTGTGAATGTAAGTAACATTATTATTATTAATCGTAACTTGAACCTGCCATAGCATGCGATCTTATCTAACCTTAAAAACAGACGATGATCTCATAGTTAAAAAAGTACGTTACATACGTACTGTACTAAAGTATGCATCCACTTCCCGTTAGTCACTTGTTTTTAATAAAACGTTAAATTCATAATTTGTAAATTAATTTAATAAAATTTATTCCCTGACAATAAAATATTGGTAAGCTTTGATAACAATAATACATTCATTTTGATTATTACAAGTAATTTATAAGATATAATTTGTAATGAAATGGCAGCACAACATCGAATTTATTTCAACATATGGCAAACGTATAAATTTAATGTTTTTTTCCTCATTTAGCATGAGTCATGAGTAATAATATGTTTTTCTATTAACACTACCTATATTTTAATCATATATTTTTTATAGTAAATATGATGGTAAGCAACGATGCGATCTAGGATGTGACGCGCTTGCCTGAAAATTACCTATTCATTCGCGACTTGAAGACACTTAACCTTATATCTATAACAGAAGCCTAATAGTGGTTTTTAGGACCAAACAAACTAGTGTAAGGTTAGGAAATATTATTATTATAATAATAAAATCTTCAAAGAAAAAGGGATATAAAAATTAATATTAATTCAGTCTTCTTAAGGTTTCATTTTTAAAGTTGTAGTACGTGTTTTGCAACAAGTTAATCTATCGATCTATGTTAATCTTAATATAACACTAATCTTAGTGCATTAAGTAGTTGAAATAAGAACGGATATTTCTATTTTACGGAAAATTTAATATGTCAAACAGCATAGGTCAATGAGTAAACTCACAAGTGTAGATCTAAATACATTCGCATATTTTATATGAACGATGTAAAATAGTCACTTTTATGTTTTTGATTTAATTTTTTGCATTCACAATGCAATATTTCTATAAGATATAAAATACGTGTATAAAAAACGACAACGCCTCCGAGCCCTCAGGTAGGATTCGAACCCACGTTACACACGTGAGGGCAACCTGAGGGCTCGGAGGCGTAGTTGTTTTTTACACACGTATTTTATATCTTATAGTCACTTTTTATAAAAAGGACCAACTCATCAATTAAAAAATTGTATTTATTAGTTAATTGAAAGTCATGGGTGTATTTCAATGAAGACTTCAATATTTCTATTAATATCACATATCTATGTATCACATATGTCTGTCTAATTGTTACATTAATATCCATAACACAAGCCTTGCAGTGCTTACTTTGGGCTAGGCTAATTGATGTAAATTTGAAAAATATTAAAATTATTGTTTGTCGTAGAATTAGACTTGCGCTTCGGGCGGGAATTGGGATCTCGGTGGCTTAGTAGCTCCACAGCAGCCTAGATAGCAGAGGTCTGTGTTTGATTCCCGATCAAGACATGCGATTTTTTTATTTCACTTACAAGAGTTTTTATGCAATGTGAATTTTACGATGTTAATATAGAGTAACAGAGGGGTGAAAAATGAAACCGATGTTTTTATTATCGTTTGACAATTTTGTTAGTTACAATAGGCGATTATGAATTTGCAGTTTGCTTTTACCAAAAATATTGCTATTAAAATCAAAATGTAACTATTGTAATACAGTTCCTACCAACTTTCTTTTTAAACATTTAATAAATGTCATACAAAAATTGTATATGAATATTTACAATATATCAAATATATCCATTTAAATTATCGTTTAATATGGATATATTTGAAAAAAAAAAGATGTTTTTTTTCCTCAGTAATTATTGGGTTCATTGTTATGAATAAGTACTTAATTGGCAGTTATTGAGGTAAAAAGATATAACATATTGAAGTGAAAAACTGTTTATTTAAAACATTAATTCAGTATAATAAAAGGGTTACTATAAATGTTTCAATATCGATAAATGTTATATATCTGCATCTTTTTATAAAAGAAAATCCTTAAATCTTAATTCTAATCAATTAGACAATCTTATGTTTCTATTGCGTTACAAGACATTTGTGCAATGAGTAGGTGACTTCGGAAATATCATTGGTATAAATACCAATATTATTATTTGCATTTCTTTATTTTATATTTGAATAGAATATTTAATTTCTTATATGTTTTAATAAAATAAAAATAATGTTTATTAACTACAAAAACTGGTGTACAAAAACAGTTGTTGGCACCTTCTAGTAGATACATGAAGCATCTGTGTCAGAGGGAGCCACTCTTCCATAGCAATTGTTTTCTAACTTCCTTAAGTTCTATTACATAACAGAATATCTTATATTCTCAGTTATTCGGTCTTATATTACACTCGCCACTTAATTTCATACTAAGGCACATTGCTGTCACAAGTCGTGTCAGTTACGTTGGAGTTCAACTCCATTATGAATAACTGTGTAATATGTTTTTATTCATACACTTCCGTTCTCATTGCACATTTTAATATCATCTACCTTCAATGTCAAGTGGCCAGCATACCGGTTTTCATGGTTACGCCACTCCAAAATCCCGGGTTGTGACCGTCGTTCTATCCAACTTCCATAACGCAAGCTTTAACAATTTAACTTGGTTTCAGAACAATTATGTGTAAATTATCGAATTTAAAGTGAGATGTATTATCTATAACACATTTATCATACGACCACCGTTTAGTGCAACGGTAACGATCCTGCCTTTAGCACCGACGGTCCTGGCTTCGAATCCCAGAAGGGGCAGATGTTTGTATGATGAATACGAGCATTTGTACCTGAGTCATGAGTGTTTATGTATATTTCTATGAATATTACATATCTATGTATCATATATGTATGTCTATCCGTTACCCTAGTATTCATAACGCAAGCCTTACAGTGCTCACTTTGGGCTAGGCTAATTGGTGTGATTGATTGAAGAAATATTTATTATTATTATCATAGTAAACAACTCTCAATCTTTCTAACTCGGCCTAAATTTAAAAGTAAAACAAGTTTATTCAAAGTGAAAAGCTATTTAACATTAATTCAAGTAAAATTTTTGGAATGTTTAATACTCAAAAAAGTTAACGTTTAAATTTTGCAAATATATAGTGCACAAATGAAGGCACACGACCAGGAAACCAGAACAGAGATAGAGGTCTCTAGTAACTCAAGCAGAACATTGCGGTAACGGCTTTACTCATGAGTTAAGGTTGCATTAGTACTAGATACCGATATCTAAACGCACTATGGCCGCAGAAATAGTTGTAACGCCCAGCATGATAAACTCATATCCAACCGCGATTATGTTGCTCCAGTTCGGTGTTTACAAGCAACGATACCGTGATTTGTCATTTGTTTATTTCGCAGTCATTTGTTTAATTCTCAATTTTTTTTACGGTTGAAAGAGAAACTTTTTTCTTATTCTCGCACGTTGTTCTTTTTTTAAATCAAAATAATTTGTCATAGGAAAAAGGAGGGCATAATTGAGCGAAGCTCTCTTTTATTGAGCGAAGCTCTCTTTTAGGCAACTCACAAATTTCGCTTGTCTCCCTCCTGCTACTTAACGGTTCAACCGATTCGAACGAATTTTGACATGAACATACATGATTATAACATGGCGGACATAGGCTATGTAAAAAAAAATATAGACTTTACCATAGAGGAATAATCACCGAAAGAAAAATTCAAAAGCTGATCACAGCCAAACCGCTGATACTACTGTTTGTGTAAGTAGCAAACATTGAACACGTCTCTTGTTACTATAATTGAAAAATTAATTAGATTTGTAACTTTTAGCCAGTATATTGCACTTGCCCTCCTTTCTAAACGTCAAGACACTTGATTTTCGATAGAGTTATTGTATAAAACAGTTTCACTAAGCTATTACAGCTGTATTACCGAAATGATAATATTTCTTGATCTAATTCAGTTATTTGTAAGTGACGATTACTCATAATTTGTCTTATAACTGTCTTTTGTTTAGTGCTTCTGATATATTGGGAATTTGGGATTTTAGAACGATAATTTATAAACGTCAAAGCTCAACTATTTGTTGGAGTTAAATAATAGTTGTGGAACCGTAAATCAGATTTTGCGAAATAGATTGCGAATTTAAACTACTTTTCTGAATTACCAGTTTATATTATTAATTTTCTATTATTTGATGGTTTAAATATGGTTGCGAAGATAATAATCATAAGCGGATAAACTAATAGATGCATTATGAGTACTATACAAAACGTTTTATTAATAACACCACATCGATAAAATAACAGTACAACAGAAAGCTTAGACGATAGATGAGTGAAAATCCAACTACATGGCAATGTTTTAAAATACATATCGTCAAGTATATCTTCACTACATAGTATAAAACAAAGTCGCTTTCTCTGTCCCTATATCCCTTTGTATGCTTAAATCTTTAAAACTACGCAACGGATTTTGATGCAGTTTTTTTTAATAGATAGAGTAATTCAAGAGGAAGGTTTATATGTATAATACATGCATAATATAGCAGAGCATTGCATCCGTGCGAAGCCGGGGCGGGTCGCTAGTTTTATATATAAGTATACAATTTTTAAGCTTTATTAGAGCATTAAAATCGTAATATTCTGGACGAAACTTTGTGAACTTACAGTTTGTTCAATTATACGTTTTGTGGTTCCGAAATTAGATAGGCTTCTGCCATTTTTCTTTAAATGTTTCCAAATATATAGTGCCGAATCAATAATTATAATAATTAAAATATCTTCTTCGCATTATTCTATTACTGATAAGTAATCCTGTTAGATAAATAGCTAGTAAGACTTATGCGTCTTTAAAAAACGTGAAACAACTTTTATAAGATTAATTAATACACGCTCTAAAGGCTACCACTCCCACCTTATGGAATACGCTATTAAACGAACTAAACGCTCCATGAAAACTTGTAAATGCTTTTAAAAACCGTTCTTAAATCTCGCCATTTTCCACACTAGTCGCTGAGAGGGTATTCATGCACACGCAACACCTGGAGAGGGTAGAGGGGCCATTATACGGCTATTATGAGAGTTAAGGCTGCATAATGACGTCACTACAAGAATAGTGTGTGATGGATACTGAAAATGTTTAATATGGGCAAATATTTAGATTGCTACCGTTTTGTTTTGAATTTATAATTAAGACTTGTAACTGATTTATGTATACAATGTGTCCCGTCACCAGTGTCGGAGCCTTTAATAGTGTGAAATATGGCATTTTTTATCGACAAATTGCCCCTCAAATTTGGTGTTTCTCAAAGAGCCAATAATTAAAAAATACACAAAAAAATCTGATTGTTCTTCTTTAATTATTTTTTTTATTTTTTATTCCATGACAATTGAAACATGATGGCTGTGTAACTGTTGTCTACACGTTAAGCTATCAAAGGACACCTTTTTAATTTTGATAGGACATTTACATGAGTAGTGGTGGTTGAATTAGTATGAGAGCCCAGGTCTTGGTTACCAAGAAAACAAAATGGCGGCCGTAAGAGAAAAACAAAATTTGAGGGTCGATTTGTCGATAAAAAATGCCATATTTCACACCATCAAAGGCTCCAACACTGGTGACGGGACACATTGTATTGCCCAAAGTAACGCTTTAAGTTGATTTTTGAAATAAAAGAGATTATAATTATCCAATTAAAATGAGATGAAGGCAAAATTATAAGTGTTTCCAATGCACGATAATCTCGAATGCAACTGCAGTTTTAGTACCACATATTAAACTTATTCCGAAAATAAATTACTTCACTAACAATAAGATAAAAATATTAAAACTTGTAGAGATTTTTTGGAAAAAAATATTTCCACCTTAACTGTATTAATTTAACACGTAGTCCTAATGCTTTTAATATATTCTGATTCCATTTAAAATATAGGAGGACGCTCTGAAAGCCCAAGCGAAAGAAAAAAGGAAAATATGTAATGTTTTAATATTCCCATTCGTCATAATGTGGTTCAATTTATGAGCGGCAGCGACTAAAGTATAGCATGCCAAAACGTCACGTTGTGAAGAAAAGTCGCTCTTGTGTTTACTAGAAATAATTTACACTTCTTTGGAACCAAGCTAAGCAGAAACTTTGCGTAATGAATAACATATAGATTATTCAAATGCTAAGAAATAATCATGGCAACAGATGTTTATACTTTTCACACAAATATGTATAGCTAATTTATACCTTGTAGGGGTATACTACAAGACTCCAACACGAGATCATCCAGGCGAGTATTCTTTCAATTGAGATACCGAGACAAAAGTTATACTTTTAAAAGTATCAAACAACCGATAAAGATTAAACAGCTATGTTATTACTATATAAAAATATTCAATAAATATAATATAATAATAGCTATGTACTATAATTTAATTTTATATAATGATTACAAAGCTGTTTGTAAGTTTAGAGTGGAAGTGAGAAACGTGGTCATATTAACGGAAGATTGAATATGAATCTGATTGAGACATACTGCAGTCACTAAAGTTTATTGAGTAAAATAGGCCGATTAGTATAACAGACATCAATAGTAGATAATACGAGGGTTTGTGCTAGGTGCAAAATATTAGATATCATGTTAACTGAGCTATACGCAGTAAATATTTTTACTCATTAACCCGTGACCTGCACGATAAATGCTAGTTTAAAAAAAAATCCTGACAATCAAAATTGATCCGCGAAAAGTAATGAGGATTACCAAATATTATTCACTGCTTTTGAGCCGGAATAACGACCGCACCGTTGTGCTAAATCTGAGTTGGTAACCGTTATTGTGCGTGAGAGTTCTGTTTATGACCTCTGTATATATATTTGCAAATCACATATTGGGTGAACTAAGAAAGAAAGAAAGAGTTTATTGACCCATTATACATTTAACAAAAATACATGGAAATTGATAATAAAAGTAAAAATATAAAAATAAAAACAAATTAATAATAATAAAAAAAACATGGGGGCCAATCAGGACCCTGCCTCAGCATAATGCCATTGCTCTGTGACATGTCACAGTGCAACGGCGCTGATATTCTGGCAAGGCCTAGGCAAGAACTAGAAATTGACAACTGATAGTATTTATGAAACTAGAAAAAAGAAGTAAAGACAAGATGTTCTGAGGAACACCTCCATTGATATCACTCTACACAAATAAGGAATTTCCAGTGCGCATCAGCTGTTGTCTGTCCGTTTACATGTTATGTGCATTTTTTATTCCAAAATATGTGTATTTTTTTCTCCAGTCGCTACCGCTTTATACTTGGGAGCGTGCCCGTGTGACGTGCGGACGTGTCATTAGTCGGTTGATGAATGCCGAGCGTTAATGCGCCTCCCATTCAAACAGATGCGTTGGTCGACACGCGCCGCGGACATATTCTGGTGATTGCAATGATTTCATTAACATATTTTTTTAATAAAATATTTTATTGATCTTGATTTTTAGTACCTACTTTATATCATAACATTATATGATGTCCCAACAAAAACACCAAGCAACCATTTGTTTAATAACTTCTTTTAATTACGTTCACGTCCAGTACACGTACCATTTATGTTAAGAATAAGATTTGCATTTTTTTTTTATTGTGCACATAAACAAACACGAATGGGGTACGTACATTTAAATACACAAAGCGAACTATAATAATAAACTACTTAGATATTTTGATAAATACAAAGTACTAGATTATGTTCTACAAAAAAGCACTGTCGTAGAATCCAAAAGAAGATCGTGAGCCAGTCGTTTGAAAGCCCGTATGTTATATATGACTATGTTAATGTATTTTTTATGAGAGTAAAATATGTGTTTGTAAAGGATTATAATTAAAATTAGTGGGAAATTATTAGGATCGATAAAATTATGTTACAAACATGGAAATGTAAGAAAGGCAACTTTATAAACTAGCATTCTTAAAGATATTTACACAATTCTGGAATATAATTAAAATTATAACAACATTCGAAATTAACACTTCTACGGATAAAAAATGTTATTATTATTTTCATTTAATTTTAAAGAATCAATTCTTTATCAGAAGTCGTGTTCACACTATAACTAAGGTTACTTTAAGATTGCTTAAGCACCATCGCAAAAGTGGACGCTAAAATTTAAGAACGATATAAATAAAAAGACTCAATTGTGAGCGAAATCATTATATCTGTCAATGCATTTATTTATTAACAGTTTAGAATATTATGTTTCATATTTTTATTTAATCAATAATATTTTAAATACAGAATAACCCCTGCTGGATTACGCAAAACGTGTGAAATAAAAAGATTTCTTTTCGAAATGTGTTAAAATACTAAATAGTTTTGCTGCACATACACTTCCCAGTTCTTGCAGTTTACACAATCTACTTAAATGTAATAATAGCTTTGCAATTTCAATATTTGATAAAACCATGATTATATGATTAACCAGAAAGGATTTTCATGATATTTCCTTAGTGTTCCAACACAAGCCAGATAAACAGACCGATATTTTTATTACTGACTCAACGCATAGAATTGATGGTCCATCACGCTCTGTCATTCATTGCGGTAATTTCCCTCGACATAGTTTTGTGTGAGTTGAGTTTGTAGGAAGAGTAAAAGTTTATCCGATTGTCGGTCTTGTACGGACTCACCACCTATTAAATTTTTGATTTACATACATGGAATCTAGATCACATTTTCAAAGAATAATTGTTAAGATAATGGGAGAATTCAAAATTAATTGATATGAAAAAATATATTTATTTACATGGCACGGTGCTATGATACTTTATACCTTTTAAGTACAGTATCTGGGGGTCATGTAAAACTTGGTTCTAGCACTACTATTATCTTATTTTTTTATTAAACACCATGTAATAATATGATTTAGTTTTGGAAACAACTACAATCATTACGTATCCGTATTATTTATCTATGACTGTTATTTTTTCAAGATATATTTACCAATTTTCTAAATGTTTGTATTATACTTACTCTATCTTATTTTGAATTAATTAGTTTTTCGTGATAGATAAATTTAATATAAAATTGTTTCTTATTTATTCAAAATATCAATTATTTATCTTAGTAACTTACTTTATTATAAAGGTAATAAATCGATATTATTAGGCTAGCTAAATACTAAGAACCTCGAGATAAAAATTATCGGGTCAATCATCCGATTGCTTCTCATCTCTACGCTCTTGCTTCACATACATTTTGTAGTAGAATGAGCTATGCCGCCTTTACGGCTTTTTTAATTTTTTAGTATCAAACTTTCTGAGCTAGTCTAGTCTATACATGACGTGATTTGTGATGATATGTGACGAACATAAGTTTCTACAGTATTGTTGTTGACAATGTACTTGATACTTCCTTTTTGTAGCTATACAACAAGCTCTGCTTATAAGATATAAAATACGCATGTAGAATGTAAATATCTTATAGAAATATGGAATGCAAAAAATTAAAATTAAAAACATCAAGTTTGGGATTAGGTAATTATAGATTGATCCTACCAGTAAATAGTCTTTATAATGACCTCCCCAGTCCTCTTAAAATATCAATCAAAATGTTTTGTAATTACCAAGGGAGTTAACTGTAGAGGAGAGTGACAAAAGAAAGAAATTGAAATGTTACTTCTGTAATAATGTTATTATGATATATTGTAGAAAATAAGAATTTATAAATTTATTATTTTCTCTAACAGTGTAAAAAAAACTTGTCACCATTCTGTCAAAATGGTTGTTCTGCCCTGCAATGTAAATTTAAAGAAGTTTAAGTAAGTAATTGTACAATCCTGTTACCATTGTAGATGAAATAAATTTTTAAAAATTTTATAATTTTAAATATTTTTTGCATTTTTTTAATGCTATTGTATAATTGAAAAATACTGGAAAAAGTCGACTCGGCTCACAAGTGAATTTTTTTATATTAAAATAATTTATCTTATAAGATAGCATTGAAAAAATGCAAAAAATATATAAAATCATAGAACTACCGATTTTAGTGAAATCGAATCAACAAATTTAGGACCAGATTGTGACCGAAAATGGCTGTTCCATCTTAACCGATTGTCCAAACATTTGTAAAAATATTTCTTTCGAATATGAGAGGATGTTCCTCTCATTGATGAAACAACGCTGGCCTACAGAGTAAAATTAGAAAAGTACTGGAAAATTTCAACGGGTGATCACAAGGCTCGGTAGCTCAATTGGGAGAGTATTGGACCGGACTTCCAAAGGTTGCGGATTCATTTTCCGCCTGAGAATGCACATGTGAGCTGAGTTGATTTTTCCCAGTATTTTTCTATTAAAACAGTTTATTTTATGAAATTTTTGAAATCGAAATTGAAACAATATCTATGTAAGTTGATCAAAATATAGACAATTTATATTCACAGTTCAATACTGCGATAAAGCACACAATTATTTAAAAATTGGCGTGAACACCGAAGGAAATATAACATACCGCACGAAATAAACCCACTCACATTATTAAAGTATTCCACCAACACAAATAACAAACTATTGTTTGATCCTTCATTTATCTGAAAAGTACGTAACCAGATAACAATCCCATTATAACAAATAACATAGTAAACTCCTTGAAATATCACTCAAGGGGTCATTCGTAATAAAATAAATTCACCTAATGTGCCTGCTTTGTAAGATATAACATTTCCAAAGTGAATTCTAACTTACAGCCGTTTTCGATCTTATAGCGTTTTAATACAGCTTGTTTTTGTGTACAAAGCGATATAAGGTGTTGGTATCAGTAAAGGTATGGAGGTTATAAGTGTGGAAGGAGTGGACATGCAATCAGATGACTGGACAATACAAGTTTGAAATACATGGAGTCGACGTTATTGTTAGGAAATTTGTTAGTACTATAAAATTTTCTTAAAATTATCACTAAAAAAATAATGACTTTATAAATTTGTTATGTTATGTAATAAATTACTGAAGAAACAACATAGGCATAGAACGTCTTTATTTCAAAAAATTTGACTTAATAGTATAAGAAGATAAAATATATTAGTAGTATTTTCTTTTGTATTCGGTAACAAAATTGGTTTGTATAAATTCACATTAGATTTTGGGAGTGATAATTTATATTATTTCTTAAAATATGTGGCTACAAATAAGCACCAAGTTCCTTCCCAGGAAAAAATTCAACGTAGATGAAGTCTGAGAGCTATCACAGATTGCGCTGATGCCAACTGTATAAATACGGATTCAGAAACCAATGTATCTTTAGCAAATAAAAATTAAATTTTACTTTATCCACTACTCTGAACATTTACACTTCACAAACCCTATAAATCTTTACGGAGCAAAGAACAATTGTCCAACAATGCGAGTGCTCCTGTTGTATTCTGATAAATCTGTTCTGAGTAGCATTAAAATTAGACCGAATCGGGATACACATAAACTAGGCATGACATTTAATAAGTGATCCTCGCATTCAGCAAACTGGCGCATTGTTCAAACTAGTTGTGAAATCTGATTGGTTGGTATATCAGTCAACGCAACTATCGCTAGTTGGAAACGTTTCTTTTTTTGTAGATTGGCTGTTTTTAATTTGATAATCATCATTTTCTATTGTTAAGTCTAACTAGACTTTTATTACACTTTACTGCCATATTAATGTCCTTTTTCCATGTACAGGTCTTCCCAATGATTAAGAGCATCGTATGGAGAACATTTTCATAACTCACTACTGTGTCTCAATGACAGTGCTAACAACTGTTGATGCAGCCAATACCAGGGGCTTATTATTATTTACATAGTTGTTATTTGATTCTCAATTGAAAGATGTCCACCACTGGATGAAAGCCTCCCCCCGAAAAGGAGGATTTTGCTACAATCTTCATTCTTGGCAGGTGGGTTGGAAATCGCAGCGAAGTAGGAGGTTTTTGATTACTACCCTCAGTATCATTAGTCGCCTTTTACGATACCCTTAAATGAGTGAATGTTTGGTGATATTTTCCTCTAACTTTTATATGTGAGTTTAGGGGCTATGCAGCTCCGATAACTGTAGTAACGACGAAGTTTATGGGAAATCTAAAATCTTCTTGGCCTTGAGAGATCTCAATTACACCTGACTAATAGTATGTCTACCAATCTTATACATTTCGTGGACTAGACGACCACGACTTCAGCCAGTGCCCGCAGTGATCAGGTTCACTGGAATTGCTTACGAATCGCAGACAGTGTTTAAGATTACATATGTATTGGCCACCCATCCAATGACAAGCACTTGCGATAATTACAGTCTGTTAAGCTTCATAAAGGAGTAAATAAAATTGCTAAGAGTGATTCAGGTTGCATGCAGTGAAAGGTTCCGTACTTGTCAATCTCAATACACCTATTACTTACTAGAACTCACCTATTTGAAAAGATCTTTTACCCCTACACTATGATATATGTGAGTTGAGATACCTATCCCATTTGTAATGAAGATGAAAGAAAGTTATACTTGCGATCTTTTGCCTCAATATTTCTACGGGAAATTACCTCAATTGTTTGAAGTACTATGGTGAATGTTTTACAAATCTACATCTACAAACAATTCTAACAAAAATGGGCGAAAATTCTTAACGCTTTCAAACACACACACCACAAACATCAGACTCGACAAGCAGATAGAAAGACATTCTTAAAGTGTGCTTATTATGTCACTACGGACCCCTAAAAGTACAATATGACTGTAAGACGTTCGTAAAATGTTAACACCTAATCCCCACTCCGTAATCCATAAGACATCGCAAGATCAATTACTTCACGCCCTCGCGCTCGTGACGTCTTATCTGAGCAATTTTGTTAAATTACTGTACATGTGTATTACGAGAGAGCATGTGATAATGCCGCCGCCGTGGGCTGATAACATTACCCTAATAGGTGGGGAGCGGGTAGCCAGAGTCGACGAAATTGGGGTAATAATCTAACACATATTTGGTAACGCATTACCAACACAAGATTTACTCTAGCAAGAAGTTGATAGACTAATTTTGACTGAAAATTAAGTTGATTTAAACGTAAAGTATGATATTTTATTTATATTTATTTAGGAATGGTGTCACAGCACAATATCGACTAAAGTTACAAGTCCATTTACAAAATTACACATGACAAAAATTCGATTGATTTTATTCGTGACATTTATTTCTCTTGTTATATACCTACTATAGTATTTAATTTTTAAATATGCATTTTAATCAAAAACTTAAAAAAAAAAACTACGTTTTGTGTCGTGAAATTTCAGAAAATAGGCGCAAAAAATGTACTATTATAGTTGCTTGAACGTTGTTACGTTTTTGTAACATAGTATGCTATGTAACTTATGTAACCATGTAACACTAGAATAGTACCAATCCGTTACACTTAAGGGTGTCATCAAAGGCGGCTAATGATACTGAAAAGAATCACCATTGGAAATTATAGTTGTCTGTCATTGAATGGCGATTATGGTATCATTTAAATAGGCAAAACGAATTAAACGAATGGTGATAAGTTACTATGTACTTATTTCAAATTTTTTCATTAATGATTTGAGAAAACTAATATAAAGGTTTTGACCGCAACCGGATATAGATTACGTGTGTGTGATTCGGCTTTAAAAAGCTTTAAGAATATGATCTGGATTCCATATTGATTAAGCAAACTGAAGTTACTTATCGTCGTTGCGCGTGCAATAATCGCTATGTGTTATTTAGCTATTTTCGGATTTTTATGCAGTGTTGATCGTTATTTCATTGCACACATACTGTAAAAACAGTTATGTAATAAATGAAATATTTAAAGAGTTTCGAATATTAGAATACTCTGGATAATTTTCGAGAAAATAAGTTTTTTGCGTTCCTTGTAAAGTAAGTAAAAAACACATAGCGACTCTTTTACGCGCAACGACGTTATGCTTTAAAGGAGTTATATATAATCTTAATTATATTATGACAATACTTTGTGTGTGTGTTGGTTACCATATTGTCAGTAAAAGCCTAAGAATGACATTCATAACACTAAGTTATGACTTGATTTCCTATTGTAGGCGAATGTTATCTTTATGACTAATTTGCCCAAGTCAGCTAGTAATTCAATAAATAAAGAAAGTATATAATAATAGCTGATAGAAATAGTTTAACAGTTAATCTCCCAAAACTGAAAAAATAAACTAAAATAAGCATATTTAATTCTTACACTTCCGCGCACATTACACATCAGAATAAAACACTTTTTTACGGATTTTTGCATTTTCTCCTGTAAAGGAGTCGAAACTTCAGGATTAAATATAAAATAAAATAAAACATGCGCAAAAATCCATAAAAAAGTGTTTTATTCTAAAATAAGCATCTTAAATTAGATGCTGAAATAATGAAAACCCATATTAGACGCAAATGAAAAAGGGAATTATCATATGGTGGTATCTAATTGTCTCAACCAATAAAACAATCAACTTACGATCCTATCAATCACGCAATGTGACAAAGTTAACCCTCTCAACTCACCAAAAATAAACACGCCCTTCCGAAATAAACTCAATTTTCGGGTAAAATGTTCCCGCGTTTCACGTTCCCGAGTCCCATGTCTCGCTATGTGGGGTGACGTGGACCCGTATGTCGTCGTATGCGAGCAACAGGTGGCTGCCCGTAGGGTTAAGCGGTTCTATTAAACTGCAAGTGAAGTTGCTCTACAATACAAATGATTTTTTAAAGTTAATATGCTAGCAAGTTCCGATTTTAATAAATAAATCCAACCTCACTTAGGTCTCAATTAAGGAAAGACGCAAATAATCTAAATGTAATAAATAAAAAAAGGAGAAACCGGAGAATTAACATAATACCGACAGCAGATTGTGACGGAACAAAAAGACGATAGACATAATATCTTATGAAAAAGTTTCAAAAATAATACCCAATAAAGAATTTGTTAAGTGCACTAGTTCGTAACACTGAGCTTGAAGTGATCCAATCACAAAAACATAATTGAGCTCCCATAAAAGTATGATCCTTTGTATTGCACTTAAGTACCATAAATATTGTATAAATAATGTACAGGTCCTTAGATTAAAATATAAAAAAAGAAGATGTACCATTCTCTTAATTAAATAAAAAGACTTCAGGATTCTACAAATACTTTTACTGATTTATAAGAACAGAAATTTCATTAAAGAACTAACTAATATTTTAGTCATTGAAACTTATTTTTAGATTTTTATTTTTTTTATTGAATTAAATATAAATACAATTTTTTTCTTTTAATAAATAAATGGGTAATTGATATGGGTTACTATTGATGTAATGGAATTTGTTTACCTGTTTTAACTAAGCTTACAACTCTATAATGGGGTAATAATTACCTGTGATAAAAACATAAATCAAAAATACAATGAAATTATTTTCAAAAAAGAACTCGAGTAGAGTAACATTCGTAACCGAAAAATACGACGTCGGTTCCCGGAAAATGTTTTCTCATATGGTGGAAAATCCTTTGCTAATGCGTGTTAGGGCTCGGTCGCTTTTGTTTTACAGCCAGTGAATAAATTTCATGATACCGAGCGGGGCCTTACGCGAGTGGGGATATAAAGGCCCCGTGATTTATGTTATACAGCCTTTTTGTTTGGCTATTCATACTTTTTAAGAGTTATTATAAACACTAGTGCTAGCCTTATGGGTGAGAGTTGAATAATGGGTGGTATTTTAACCATAAAATAGTGTACAATGAAAATTGTTACTAAAAAGTGTAGATGCAGTTTAAAGCGTATGTAGAATGTAATGTTTATGGTAGTTTGTGATTTAGATGAGTAAAATTACAGCTTCTTAAATTTGGTGGACTCGTGCGTCATGCTCGTGAATGGTTATGCCTCTGGTTTCTGATTTAATTCAATTAGTTTATTCTTGTTTTGTTTTATACTCTATATACACTCATTTGCAAAAAAAACGGGCGGTTTTGATTTTCATTCATCTTTGAAAAGATACACTACAAAAAAGGTTTCAATCGTTTGTACACGTTACTGGCCGGTTTTAAAAATGCCGTGGTTTTTTTTTTTTTTTTTTTTTTTTTTTTTTTTTTATAGAAAATAGGCATGCGCTTGACCACTCTCTCGCCTGATGGTAAGCGTCGATGCGATCTAGGATGTGACGCGCCTGCCTAGAAGATACCTATTTACTCGTGACTTGAAGACCCCCAAATTGTATTTGTCAGGAAACACAGACTCAGGCAAAGAGTTCCACTCCTTAGCGGTACGCATCATAAAATTGAAACCAAAACGCTTAGTGCGACTCTTTGGTGTATCCACCATATAACGGTGTCGCCAATTTGTTAGTCTGGTTGTCCGATGAAAAAATGGGGATGGCGGAACAAGGTTGTGCAATTCAGCTGCACACTCTCCGAAATGTATCCTATAAAATACTGATAGGCTTGCAACTTTCCGCCTATGCTCAAGGCTTTTGAGCTTTTTACAGAAAAGATCTTCATTGCCGATGAGCCTCTTGGCCCTCCTCTCGATGGACTCAAGCGTCTGGAGCTGGTATCGGGCGGAACCGTCCCAAAGATGAGAACAATACTCCATACACGATCGAACTTGTGCTTGGTAAAGGGTGAGCAACTGTTCCGGTGTGAAGTATTTTCTCACCTTCGCCAGAATGCCAAGTTTTTTTGAAGCCACTTGAGCCTTGCTCTCAATGAAAGAGCCAAAATTGAGCGTCGGTGACAAAGACATACCGAGAAGCTCAAGATGGTCAGTGATCGGCAAGGATACACCTCGGAAAGTAGGAGTCAAGTTGAAAGGACTCCTTTTAGCGGAGAAAAGACACGCCTGGGTCTTTGACGGATTGAACCCCACTAGATTGGCATCGCCCCATTCAGAGACAGCCTGCAGAGATAGGTTCATACGGCTAACCATCGCCTCTCTATGACACTGGATCTGTTCAGCACTGGCTCGTGCATCAGACATATAGGTCTCTACAACAGTGCTGTCATCTGCGTACCCCAAAATACCGGGCAAAAGCAGGTCATTTATATGCAGCAGAAAAAGAGTTGCAGAGAGAACGGAACCCTGAGGGACGCCGGCATTGATAGCCAAATGGTCAGACGAGCTACCGTCAATGACAACTCGTATTGACCGATCCCTCAGGAAGTCCGATATCCAGACACACAAACCAGTGGGAAGACCATATGACGGAAGCTTGCTAATAAGGCCCTCATGCCACACCCTATCAAAAGCCTTCGAGATATCAAGAGAGACGGCAAGCGCATCACCATGCCTCTCGATGGCTTCGCTCCATTTGTAAGTGGCGTATGCTAGAAGATCTCCGGCAGACCGGTTCCTGCGAAACCCATATTGCCGGTCACTAAGGAGGTCATTTTCTTCTAGATACGACAGGAGCCTGTGGTTCAGTACACGTTCCATTATCTTGCAGAGAATGGACGTGACCGAGATGGGCCTATAATTGATAGGATCAGCACGACTGCCCTTTTTAGGCACAGGTTGCACGTTGGCCAGCTTCCAGGACTTTGGCACTTGTCCTTTAGCCAAAGATAAACGATATAGGCGTGTCAATACCGGAGCTAACTCAGGAGCGCAAGTCCTTAGTACTATGGCTGGTATACCATCCGGACCACTGGCTTTATTCAAGTCCAGTTCCCGCAATGCCTTTCTGACTTCGGTTTGTCTTATACGAATTTCAGACATAAAAGTCCCACAACTTGACAAACCGGAAGGTACAGCATTGCCAGGATCCAAACGCGAACTTTCGGCAAATAATTCGGCAAATAAATCGGCCTTTTCCTTGGCCGTGTGTGCCAATGATCCGTCAGGTTTCAGCAAGGGAGGCACTGAAGTACGGCAGAAGTTGCCCTCGATCGACTTAGCCAGGGACCAAAACGCTTTACTACCCGAGGGGTAAGAGGCAAGCTTCTTCCCAATGCGGCCTATGTGATCGAAGCGAGCTGTCTTTACAACCTTCTTGCAGGACTTGGCGGCTTTATTAAAGGCTTTCTTCTTTTCGCGCGTATTACTAGCTTTGCGGGATCGAGCTTCAACCCAGGCCAAATATGCTTTGTATTTTGATGCCACCGCATCACGACATTTGGCATTATACCACGGGCGAGCTTTGCCGGCCAGTGATATGTCAGAGAAGGGAATAAAATACTCCATACCCTGACGAAGCACATTGGTCACAGCATCCGCGCAAACTGAGGGGTCGCTAGAAGAAAAGCAAACCTGCCGCCAAGGATAAGATGCAAAAAAACAACGCATCTCATCCCAATCTGCTGATTTAAAACGCCAAATCCGCCGGGAGCCTTTTGGGCTTGGGTCGGGCGGAGAATACATCGACATAGATTCCACCACACAATGGTCAGAACTGCCAAGGGGTGGTGTAACCGACACCGAGTAACTGTCGGGATTTGTCGTCAGCAGAAGGTCCAAGCAATTGGCTGTTTGTCCGTCAGAGTCTGGCACTCTAGTGGCTTCCTGGACCAGTTGGGTGAGATCAAGTGTCAAGGCTAGCTTTCGCGCTTCTCGACCAGCGTGGTCGGTTTTCTCGAAAGGGAACAGCCAGTCCTCGTGGTGTGCGTTGAAATCACCAAGAACCACCAGTTGAGCGGACGGGTATCGCTGTAGGGCCATGTCTGCCTTCTCAATGAGTTGGTCGATAAGCCTGGTAGTCTCCGCGTCTCCACTATGCGAACGGTAGACACAAGCATAGATGATTTTCTCTAAACCTGTATCCACCAGAACCCAAATGATAGAAAGGGTGGGGTCTTCAAGATCACGGAGACGCAAATAACAGATGTCATCGCGTGCATACATGCAAACACCCGCATGAGCCCTAAAACAATGTTCAAGGACATAACCCGGGTAAGCCAGGTACGCTGCGTCAGTTGGACGTTTTATTTGCGTCTCCGTGAGAAAGAACAGGTGCGGTTTTCTAGTCTCAAGATGGTGATGGACGGGGTCGAGATTAGAGTGCAAGCCTCTTATATTAGAGACGTGCACTAGGAAGGAGAGGACGTGCGACCGCTGTTTAACCTTTTTCCTGTTGCTTACTTTCATTTTGTCGTGAGGGAAGGTAATGTAACGAAGGACGGAAGTAGAACGAGATGCTGATTGCGAACCAAATGAGAAGAGTCAGGGCCTCACACCTCGGGATAGCCAAACCGGAGACCGCGGGGACGCCCGAGCCCCCCCAGGGGTGTCCATCGGGTCCTCTCGTCCGGGCGCCAACCGGCACGATGGCGCACCCCCAGGATTTTTCGCGAGATGGCGGGGCAGCCTTTTGTGAGTGGCTAGCTCACTACTCGGGCCCCCAACTATCTGCGGTCGGCCAGCGGAAGAACCGTGCCTCGGATCCCGCTGCTCTCCGAATCTGAATAACCGATGCATTGCCCTGATACATCTCAATAAATCGTCCATTGCAACCAGCACAACTGTACTGACCCGTCCTCCAATATGGCTTCACCAGACTTCAGCACTGGAACACGATCGGTTGGGACCGCTTGGCAGTGCTGTCTTTGTCTGGTGGGTGGTAACACGCCGCGGCCGAAGCCTACCACCTGAAAGGGGTTTACTCCTTTAGCACCACCCAGGGGCCACGTGTGGGACATCGAGGGTTAAATCCCACGGACGCGAGTAAACTTGGACCCCCAAAAATTGTGGTATTTAAAAAAGTACATTCTAAATTCAAATTTTCATTTGATGCTAATTTTTACAGAAAACCCCTTTTTATCCTACATTTTTGGCGCGAAGTTCCAGAAGTAAACATCGACTTTCATAACTTTTATTAAATTTTCATCGATTAATTTCATATCCTTGACTGTCAAAGCTTTATTTATTGCTGTTTGGCTGTATCGAAAATGTTAGATAAAGTGGTAAAAGCTACCAAAATTATCGCACTGCTTGAAGAGGGTTGGAGCCAATGCTTCGTGGCTAGGAGGCTGAATGTTAGTCGCTCGACGGTCCAAAGGACCTGGCACCGATATCAGGAGACTGGTTCCGTCGAGAGAAGGCCTGGTTCTGGAAGAAAACCATGTACCCAACCACGGGATGATCGTTTTCTTGTGAGTCGCGCATTGAGAAATCGCAAATCTTCGTATGTGGATCTGAAGAACATTCTCCAAGAAGTAAGAAATGTGCATATTAGTCTATGGACGGTCAGGAGGAGGCTTCTCGCTGCCAATATATGCAGTCACCGCCCGGCCCGCGGCCCCAAATTACTCCGTGAGCACCGAGTTCACAGGCTTAGGTTCGCTAGAAATTGTGAATCATGGACTTATGAAGATTGGAATAGGATATTGTTCTCTGATGAAGTCAGGATATCTCTGTTCGGTGAAGATCGACGACGGCGAGTGCTAAGAAGACAAGGATAACGCTTTGCTGATGCATGTTTCGAAGAAATCACACCTTATGGTGGGGGCTCTGTTATGTTTTAATAATGAATAAATTCAATGGATCGTACAGAGTTAGTCTTCATTGAAAACGGCTCACTGACTGGGCATCGATACATAACGGAAGTTCTAATTCCTCATGCACAACCCGCATTGGCCGCTCTAGGTAAAGACTCCATTTTTATGGACGACAATGCTCGCGCCCACCGATCTCGCGATGTTAAAGCGTGTGTGCAAGAGGTCGGCATTCGTCGTTTGGATTGGCCAGCTCGAAGTCCCGACCTCAATCCCATAGAGCATGTCTGGGACGTTCTGAAACGGCGTGTGAGATCAGTACAACCGGCTCCGCAGACCATCAGAGAGCTGAAGAATGTGATTACTGCGCAGTGGGAACGTATTCCGCAATCAAGTATCCGGGATATACTCGCTAGCATGCCCAGACGAATTCAAGCTTTGATTTTAGCTAGAGGGGGTCACACTCGATACTAAACATTTATCTGCTTTTACTTTATTAAAGAAAAACAAACAAAAAATCTTTTTTATTTTTACTTCATGAGCATATGCACTACAAACGAACATACACTACTAGTGAGGTTTAGCATTATTTCCCATAAATTGTATCAAAATTTTATGAAATACTGATGAAAACGATTATTTTCTTATTAATATACCAAATTGTGAGGATATAACTACCTATAATTATCAAACAAAGCAATATTAACATTTGAAATGGTTCATTGCTTAGGTGCCCGTTTTTTTTGCAAATGAGTTTATATACCATGCAGGTTTCATAGTCATTTTTAAAATGATTTGTGGACAAAAAACTTCTTTTTTCTGTTGTGACATAAGCAAGCTTTTGACATGAAAGTAAAGATAACTAAACATTAAAACGGTTTTGTAAAAATGTGCTCGAATTCTATTTAAAGAGACATTTTGCAACACATTTTTTAAATATTTTCGAATTGAAAATTTCTTTCTTTCCTTTAGTAAATGACGGATAAAACAAATAATTTGAGACCTGAGACAATTCGTTTTTATTAATAATAATGCATTAAATATAAGATATAATATTGTGGTTAAATGCTTAAACAATAAAAGAATATTGTTCGAATGTTTTATTTCTAAATATAATTCTTTATAAGGAGAAATATCAATCAAACTTAATTACAATTTAATTTAAAGAGTAGGTGGATAAATTCGTGATTGTTCATATTTTATAGAACAGTAAACATAAACAGCTTATGTTGGAAAAAAGATAAACCAGAGAGAAAAAATAAAACATCAAATATAATAATTATGTGTATGTATATTATTATTAATATGACAATCACAAATCTATATTTACAATTTACATGTCATGATTATAAAAACTTATAAATCTATCTGTAAGTATTTATAATTCGTTAAGTTATCCTTATTATATTATGACTATACTTTGTGTGTGTGTGTTTGTTATTAACATAATTGTCTCGCTATCCTAACATTACAAAACTAAACTTGCCTTACTTACTCCCGCAAAAACAATACGATGGCGTATTTCTACGCGCTACAGCGCCATGTAGTACATATAATATTCGTTAGGTAAAAAGTTAAGCGTTCTTATTTTGAAGTCACTTGTAAGATATGCGACTTTAACTTGATGTTAATCGCTGTACGGTTACCGTAATGGCTTCCGTAGTTCCTGGGTGTCCACCTTACCATTCATGCCAGCTCGCAACCTTTAACCGGGCGCTCTCATAAGCAGGCATTAAGCTCCCCACACACGTCCTACTTTCGTGACTTTTGGAAATAAGCCTGCGGTTTTAGGTGCAAACGAAGCGTGTGAACTATTAAAGCTTTTTTATATGGTTTTACACAGTTTACCAATGAAATACTTAAAATTGTTAGCTATTAAACATTAGTCTTCGTGCTGAGGTTAATATTTAACCATAATTCATTTTATGCGACTGATTTCTAATTCTTAAACTCGTCAATATCGTATTGCAATTATTTACTATCACTACATAGTATAAAACAAAGTCGCTTTCTCTGTCCCTATATCCCTATGTATGCTTAAATCTTTAAAACTACGCAACGGATTTTGATACGGTTTTTTTTAATCGATAGAGTAATTCAAGAGGAAGGTTTATATGTATAATACATGCATAATATAGTAGAGCATTGCATCCGTGCGAAGCCGGGGCGGGTCGCTAGTTATTTATAAACAAATCCTAATTTGTCGTTTTTATTGAATTTTTTTTTAACGATATTTGTATTGGATATTCTAATGAATAAACACACATTGATTGGTAGTCTACAATGTATATTTTTTATGTTTAATTGAATACTTCTCGGTCTTCGATGTCATTTATTCTACATATGTGGCATTAAATTTATGAAAAAAAACGCAGTTCCAATAGAAAAGAGTATTTCTATTCCTAGTAAAAAAAATTAGGGCCAATTTTGTAGTTGGAAGCTTAGAATGAAACAGATTTTTGTAACGCCTTAATTTATTCGTTCAGTTCTTAATAGCCTAATAGGCAATATTAGTTGTAAGTTATTACCACGTTTTTATTATCTCACTTTTCTTATTTGTTTTTTTGTCTGTCCGGGCAAAATCTTGCAACTTAAATTTGAGGCACTTTCCGATAAGCTAGAAAGCTGAAACTTTCAGGATAGTTCAGAACTCGATGACAATGCACTCTAAAGCAACTTTCAACTTTCCAGATGCACTTTCAGGTCCACTTTCGGCAACTTTCACTTTTGTATGGGGCTTATCCGATTGTTGCGTAACACATGGTTACTTCGTTGAGTTAATAATTAAAAAGAATAAAATAATTATACTAGATTTAAAAAATCTAAAAATCCCACGTTTTTCAATGTCCTAAAAAGAATAAAATAACCCTGCGGGGCAAAGCGAGGGGCCACTCAAAACGTGGGGGCGCATCTTTACAATAATCGGCATCAATGCATGTCATTCATCTCTTTAAAATCTCCTCTTAGTAATATGCGCCCCCACGTTTTGAGTGGCCCCTCGCTTTGCCCCGCAGGGTTATTTTATTCTTTTTAGGACATTGAAAAACGTGGGATTTTTAGATTTTTTAAATCTAGTATAATTATTTTTGGTACAATTTCTCAATAGCAGACAATTTATTACGGAATAATTGAAAATTAATAAAATGTTAAACCTTTTAAAAATCATTTGTTATTAATACGAAGTTCATCAAAATATACTATGGACGATATAGAAAATACAAAAAAATACAAATTATACATGTGACAATTATGTCATTGTACATGTAGCATCTCCGCTATTCCCGAACAACTTAGTTCGCAGCCTTATGTTGGTAAGTGAACTTATTTACCCGACCGCACACGTCGCACAGGGCTAATTCTAATGACGTTATTATGAGCAATGTGATTATGTGGATTATATTATAATATATGTCAGCCTCATAATGTATGGGAGAGGCATTTCGATAGTCTGAGTGGATTAAAATTGATTGATACTTGATACTATCAAAAGTGGATATATTTTTGTTGTTAAATAATGTTTATAAATAGCAATCATGTTATGATTCATCATTCATTATGTTATGAATCAAGCAGCAAACTAACAATGTTGTCACAAACTTCCCAATCAATGGCATTTGCGTTAAAGTGTTAGAAACAAAAAAATTAAGTAGGTTAAAGTGTTAGTAACAAAAAAATGAACCTTAGTTAGGTTTATTTAGCGCGTGGTGGTATAAAAATTGAAAATAATTTTATTTCAGTTCTGTTAATTAAATCAAAGATGTGATAATTGTTTATGTCTATACAAAATTATATTCGACATTTCGATATTTTGCAACTTTGCTACTTCTTTTCAACAGAGCACACTTTTTACAACTACATAAAATAAGTTTTTTATTATTTATGTAGCTTACAAAATAATATTCATTCCTATGTAGTTTTGAATAACATAAATATATGAACCCTACTGCCTAAAATGGCATGCTAGTAATAAATAAATGACGTGGATAACCTAACTCTAATTAGAAAAATTAAAACATTATATTGGCGTGACATTTATATAATTTATTAATATAACTTTAATTTATTTGAAACCTTAGCAGCAATGTATGCCATTACATATATATTTTTAAAAGTTTTATTGAAATTGTTAACTAGAATCTACTAGATTTTTTGTGAACGGGTTGAGACAAATAAAATGAACGACTTTATTTTTTTTGGGATTTGACTGTAAGCACAACATAAGCACTGAAGAGCTTATGCTATGGATACATAGAAAACTAATATTCATAATAATTTTAAAATACCCATGGCTTAAGTACAAATGTTCGTATTCATCACTTAGATGGAACTCGAACTATAGAACACGCAGAAGCACACTTCCATGCTGCCAAAGATGTCAACAGTATAATACGTATATTCGGTACTTATTTTATTGCTAGTATCAAACACCACAGGTCGTAGTAAAGCGATGGTATCGGATCCATGCCCATACGCTAAGCAAGATCAACTTAGGCAACTTAAATGTAACTTACTGTCGCCAGCCCATCTCCGGTGTTCCCACAATCGATCATCACGTACTTATCTGGAACTAAAAAGCTTTATCTATGAAGTACTATTTATGTATAACGCTGAATCTCTCTTTGATAGATTTTAACAACCTTTTGTTTAAGAGTTCCGGGTCAGACGATGTGTGCTGGTTTTGTTTTGTGGTTGATGAATTGGTTGATGCTATTAACAGTAATTGTTTTTTGTTTTAATTTTCGGAATTGCAGTGGCACATTTTAGAATAATATTTAATAAAAACATAATATTTATAACATTTTATTTTCGTGAACGTTTTCTTAATTTAATTACTTCATTTTACTCCACTGTTCGGGGACGGAATCCATTGCAATAACCTCGACACTTGGCTGGGGGGTTAAGACTGCAATAGAATACCATAACTCGAAAACATTGCTCTCCATTTTGTGGTTTATGAGACGCGTTTGATGATTACCTTCAGAATTATTATTCACTTTCGCAGTGATGGTGAACCAACTGATTTTGATGAAATTTTCCATGAAGTTTGCAAATCTACTCTAACAATAAAACGAAGAAAGATTTGTATGTTTGCAATGAATAAACTCAAAAACTACTAAGCCGATTTCAAAAATTCTTTCATCATTGGAAAGCTACATTCACTCTGAGTAACATAGGCTATATTTATTGCTAGAAAAAATTTATAGAATGTTGTCCACTCGTGCGAAGCCGGGATGCGCCCCTAGTACCTTATACAGGCATCGTTAGATTGTTTAGAAAGAATAGGGTAGTTAACTTCAATAAAAATATAGATCAAACGGATGTCAGCTTAACAGTAAATATTTTTTAAACCGAATTAGGCCAAATCATTACTACAATAATTAACATTTCATGTTCTACCATGTGATTTAAATGCACGGAATTGACTGAAACTGCAGTGACGTCACCTCACCAATGTACTACAAACGTAGACCCTCTCGTATCACAAGCATTTAGCTAACGATGCATTTCACGCCATATTGACGAGCGTTTGGTGGAAGCGATCCTGCTTTTCGCACCCAGTCTTGGCTTCGAATCCAGCAAGGGGCAGATTTATGAGCGATGACAACGAACCATTGTATAGTAATAGGTATTAATATATTCCTTTGAATATTACATATCTATGTATCAAAAAAGTATGTCTATCCGTTACTCTTGTATTCATAACATAAGCCTTACAATACTTAATTTAGGCAAGGCTAGCTAAAAAAATAGTTCTTACTTCATATTTCAAAGTAAGAATGTTTATTAATAGCCCCAAACGGTTTCATAATACCGTTACAAGTATTAAAAATCACATCTCACATTTAAGTTATCAAAACAATTATCTTAAATCCCAACATCACACTCCTCTCAGTTTTAAAGTACTTATATGTTTAAATAATAGAGCCTCCTACCACGATGTCATTAGTTGCATCAATTATGTTATACCGCTACCGATTTATTCGTCCATTTTGAACTTTAAGCCAGTTACAATAAGGTGTGTGGATTAGTCTGTGTATGGTAGCAATGGCTTGAAAGGTGACAAGACGGCTCGAGATCATATCAGCATGATTTAATATACAGGCTGATGGTTTTTGACTCTGTATTTATATTGACCTTTATAATGACTTGAAAAAGATACTTACACAATTTTAAAGAATAAGAAGAAACTTTAAAATTGTGTAAGTATTTTTACACAATAAAAAATTCATAGTGTAATAGTAAAGCAAACTGAACCAAACACTTAATGAATCATAAACTTAAACAATTAAAGTTTACAATTTTAATTAATTAATTCATAATTAGATATAGAATATTTAAAGGAATTCTTAATTGATTAGCAATACCCGTTACCGATAGAGCCCTGGGTATCTTTATTTTATTTTTTTGACAACTTCTCTCTCTTTTGACAAATTCTAATCTTAAGAAATCGTTTCATGTATAGCGCACGGTATGAGAATTAGATGGGTAGTAAAATCAAACGTTAACAAAAAGTGAAGGGTCACATTTGCTCTGCGTAATATACTCGCACATCTTATAGCTCTTATAGCGCTCCCCGCTCCTCAGTCCCAAGTACGCATTTACTCTCTCTGTCTTACTCACCATAGCATTCATTACACATGTAAAATATCATAAATAAATAATAAAATAAAATAAATATATACAATAATACTATATGTAATATATACAATACCATAAGAAATATATTTTATCAAATTAATATGAATAAATATTGAATTCATTTACTTCTTTTGCCAATTATATTTATTTTAGTAAAGTCGTTTTTGACGAGTAAATTACGCCTAACAATGGTTTATATTTTAATGAAACAATGTTGTGTATATACATATTTACACAACATAGTTGTGTATAATGTGTAAAATGTACTAAATGTACATTTTCCACATTATACAGTCTATGTAGTATCTGATTACCCGACAACGAATTGATAAAAATGTTATATTTAGGTACATACATTATTTTGATAATTTTGTATGAAAATGTTGTATATTCGGTTTTGAAATAAACTTATATTAAAAATATGATTTCGAAAGCTCGTCAATGCTTATGTTATGATAATACAGTTCCTACCGACAAAAACCCTGCTGAAAACTTAGCACACCAATCTATTGCGGATTAGTACGTATTTATTACCGGCCTTTGCGAAATGCTTAATCGCCGAAATCATAGGTCGAACGCTCTGACCATAAACTTCCTCTCTGTTTGTAAGATTTCACACCTTATAAATGTTTAGGACATCCTGTGTTAGACGCCCGTTAGATGCTAGGATGCCTCTCATCACTCCATTGTCACTAGACACAGGAATTAATGATCTTGAGAGTTTGTTAGTTTTTTTGTTACCGAAACCGAGTGACCACAAAGTTCGAGTCGAAAGCAACAGTTTTATAAACGATCAATCATGTTAAGTTCATTTAATTTTTTATCTCCTGATTTAGCGTAAGTGTGGATCACTGGTCTACTTTAGTTTCCACTATAAAACACTTTTTTTAGTAAAAATTCCTTTTTCTATTTTTTAAACATTTGACTGCTTTTATACATCTAATGCATTTTAAACTAGTTTTTGATAGTACCAGACGGGAATCGAATTCGAAGCCTTCTTGCTTATATAAAGTTGTTATAATTAGGTTGGTAACATGAATAAGAAGCTATCTACATTTAAATCAGAGGTTAAAGTTAAAACCGTTTTATTTAAAACTAGCGGCCCGTTCCGGCTTCGCACGGGTGGACAAAATTCTTTAAATTTTTTCTAGCATTCAATATAGCCTATGACACTCAGTAATAATGTGCCTTTCTATTGGTGAAAGAATTTTTAAAATCGGTTCAGTAGATCCCGAGATTACCCCTTACAATTTAACAAATATACAAACACACAAACTTTACTTCTTTATAATATTAGTATAGATAACTTTAAATTTACTTTAAGTTTATATTCTTTAGGATTTCTATAAGTGAAAATAGAGATTATAAAATATCATAGTATGTTATACTGGTATAAGTTCAGACATTGAAATAGTTAAATTTTAAACATGATAATTAAAAAAAGATATTTTTAACAGCGATTCACACATGGTCAACATACATATTAACACCAATCCGAATCACAAAGAAGTTCAATTTCATCATAACATGATAGATTTTTGACTCTGCAAAATTACAATAATGTTTGACAATACAAATAGTAAATCAACTTTGATCAGACACAATTTGAACCTTGTTATTGTACAGTTAAGCATACTTTCATATAAAACAGCCTATTCAGTGACTATTTAAAAGGTTACAACATAATTGGGGCACACTGAATAAATCATTTTTAAATTGACGAACTTTTAAATACTGCCACTGTACATATTTGTCGAGTTATTTTGGTGATTCTCGCTTACTTCGTCTGTCACGTTATGGGTTTGACTGTGTACATGTCAAACACTATAAAGCAAACGTACGTACCTGCCTAATAAGTAACGATCGCTTTAATGGACTCCCAAAATAGATTCATTAATAACCGCCCCCACCCTTGTGTACTGCTGAGACACACACACATTTTTGTTAAAGGCGATATTGTTTTCTGCTCTAAGATATGGTATTTTTGTTAATAATATGTGTGTGAGATAATGCTTATGGCATTTTTGTTAATAATGTGTGCATGTGTGGAGTAAGAAATAAAGCTGTTATCTATCTATCGTTTCATAAAGAAATTGTGTGCTTTTAGTGGGATATGGTATTAAATGTGAAAGAAGTATTTTCATCTACGTTACCTCAAGTTATAATTGTTACGTATTTACTAAGTAGTGACAGTACTTTGCGTATATGGGTTAGCTTTTGCAATCTCAAAAAGTGCTAATTATCAAACTTTTATTACAGAAAAATGTACGGACGACGTGACCATAAGTATAACAGTCAAATATTTTCTCATTTATAATAATAATATCTTATACATTCACACCAATTAGCCTAGCTTAAAGTAAGCACTGTAACGGATAGCCATACATATATGATACATAGTTATAATATTCAAAGGCTTACTTAAGTTGTGAGTAGGTGCGCTGTGGGACCATGACAGTTACACTAGTGAGTTTAGCTCGATCCCAAGATGACTGCATCGTAGGGCTGTGCAGCTGCCATGGATCGGTTCAGTATACTTTGTTCACAGCGCCAGCGTTTTCAATTTATTAATCAGTTAACGTTTTCAATTTGTTTTATGGTCTGTTATTGAATTCTATGAGTATGTAAGCTTGCTAAACATTTTTGTGCATGTCGAGGCACCCTTTAATTAAGGCGTCACTTTGAAATGTGTCTTATAAACATGATGTATATGCCTGTTTTAAATGATGGTCTTGTTGGTTGTCCAATAAATAAATAAATAATATATATAAATACCCATGACAACCTAGGATTATCAGTTCGAGAAGCAGTATCACTATCGTTGTACCTAATTACCTTAATTATGAGTTGTGTTTAATCTATATATATATATAGAAATTCCCAGTCACAGTGTCACCGCGATGAACTCCGAAACTACTCAGCCAATTTCGATGATTTTTTTTTCATTACGCTGCATTTGTTTCGACTTAGAACATAGGATAAGTTTAATTTTAGTTTATAACACAGAAACGCGTGGCCGGGTCAGCTAGTTATATGTAAATAAAGAAAATCTTAATCATCAAACAAACAAATAAACAAATCAAGATCAGAGTACATGATGTATAAGATATACATATTCATAGTATATTTCTCTTTGTTGAGCACCACGATCTGACCTGGATTATTTTAATTCTAACATTCCTGTCCATCCAAAGGTTGCCTACAAGATATTGCCTTTTAGCTATAAGGTCGCCATTTGTACTTTATCTGTATGTTTTTGTCTCCTTGTCTTTATTTTGTGGTATGTGATGTACAATAAAATATGACTTTTTGTTGACCAAATGTTTTTCAATATAAATTAAGTAAGGGAACTTTTGAGACCACCATAGTTACATTTAATTGTAATTATGACGATCTTAAAAATCGCCCTTTAGCATTATAATACATAATTATGTAAGTATGGAATATCTGTTTATCATTTTGTATAAAAAGGCTAAATGTGAAAGTTCAACTGAAAAATCATTTTTTTTGCACGAAATGAAAAACGGAACAGTTATTCAACACCACGGTTTTTTCTCATACTCGATAACGCTGAATTACTATTAAGTAATAAATTACAAAATGTAGGTGGTAATGTAACGAATTTCAATTAATTAAATTATAAAAGTAGTTCATAATATTGTTAAAATTTGATTAATTTATAATGTGTTTTATTCATGTCGTTGCTTTTGAAGAGTAGATTTTACTTTTATTACCTACTTTGTAAATGATGTGTACATTTTTGGGTTACGAACTTGCACATAGCTATTTATTGTACCTTAATATATTTGTGTTTATAATTTCTTTTGTTGACGATAGATAAATAAACAAATTTGGCAGAATTTCAAAGCTAGTTTAAATTACTTAATTACTGCGATGGCATAAAGTATTATTTGATAAAAATCACCCTTACACTGTTACAGATTTTTTTAATTACTTAATTAAAAACATTATATATAACCTAAATGATTTATAAGCGTCTGAATTTTTATTTCAGAACTGATAATACGACAAATGCCACATATGGGTACATTTCCTATTTTAAGCATATTTTTTCCTTTAATATATTTTAGAGATAGCATATCAAGTTACTTTATCTTTTTGAATTTATAAACAATTGCATTTGATTCAGTATAACTACATACTTCACGTTATACGAATAATAAAAGTGCCGCGCATGCGCCGGTACAGGTATGATCGCAGAACAAAGGCGACATCTGTGTTCTCTATTTCCAAACCATACAGTATATGCAAAATTAATAATTTAATGTTTATCTATTATAATTGGTAAAGGAAAAATCAAAAAAGGCTAGTTTGTGTAAAAGGTTTTACATAAACACAGATTAAAAATAACCTACGTAAGATAATTGATAAGCTGTTTTTTTACTTATACTGTTTTAATACTCCTTGCGACAGTATTAGTGTTCGCATTATTTGCGGTAACATACCTTATCGTTATAATAAGATAAGTTGACTTTCCTTATTCATTAATTTATCAAAGTTTGCCAATAACGAAACATGAAGTAATCAATAAAAAATTGCGCAAAACTTTTATATTTATAAAGAAAAAAATAATGTACGAGAACTAAACCTTAATTCTCCACACTAAAGACTATTTATTTTACGTAATTCCTTGTTGCACACATTACGTTTAAACATTAAAAAAAATGTTAATCAGCTTACTTTTAAAAACTGAAGGGGAATCATAATATCTATGGCAGAGTTCGTGTTCACAATTTCATGAAAAAGCCACTGTCAAACAAAATTTAATGAGCGAACCGCATCTCATGAAATGTTTCTGTTATTATTATTAATTAGTATGTCTAGGGTATTGGCTAGACAAAAATATATGATGCATATGTAAATATGTAATACTAGCGGCCCGTCCCGGCTTCGCACGGGTGGACAAAATTCTTTAATTTTTTTCTAGCATTAAATATAGCCTGTGTTACTCAGCGTGAATGTAGCTTTCCAATGGTGAAACAATTTTTCAAATCGGCTTAGTAGTTTTTGAGTTTATTCATTGCAGACATACAAAAATACAATTCTTTCCTCTTTATAATATAAGTGTAGATTTATAGAAATATTAATATAAATACCCATGACACAGGTACAAATGCTCGTATTGATTACACAAACATCTGCCCCTACCAGGATTTTAACCCAGGACCGTCGGTGAGAGAGGCAGGATCGCTACCGTTGCACCAAACGGTCATCAATGTTCATTATAAATGCTCATACGAAAGATTAGTCAAACAAGTTACGTGAAAAAGATTAGTCTGTAAATTTATATTTGACGTATTAACTATATTATAAATCTGAGCTACAAAATAGTAATAATCCCAAACATATTTGAAGTATAATAAAGAATGTGTCTAACACAAGTAATATTAATCGTGCCGCTGCAGAATTACTGCGCACAAATCCTGAGGGACCTGTTGACTCTCTGAATGATGTGAACTCTTTTTTTTTCTACAATTGGTCAGAAACTCGCTCAAAATATTCCCCGAAACTCTACTGGGCCATATCTCATTAAATCACAAAGTCATCTAAAGTCCTTTGTGCTGCTGGAAGTGGACAATAGTGAAGTCTATAATACAATACAGAACCTTAAAAGTGATTCAGCTGCCGGTTGGGATGGTATCCCTACTCGATTTCTGAAATTAGCATGCCGTTATATTGTGCCAGTTTTAACCTATATTTTTAATTTATGTTTTGCTTGTGGCGTATTTCCGAGTTCATTCAAGAAGGCACTAATAACACCTGTCTTCAAGCGCGGGAACAGAAACGATGTCAACAATTATAGACCTATATCGATCTTGCCATCATTGTCCAAGGTTTTCGAAAAAATTCTTAACAAACGGTTCATTAACTATTTGGAAAATGAAAACCTATTAGCGAAATCACAATTTGGATTTAGGGCCGGCCACTCAACCGAAGATGCTGTCAGTAATTTGACAGAATGCATAGTTTACAACCTTGATAAAGGTAAAAAGTGTATCGGTATATTTTTAGACTTAGCAAAGGCTTTTGACACCGTTTCTGTTTCGATTCTGTTAAACAAGCTGGAGAATGTGGGTATACGCGGAGTGCCCTTAAAAATCTTTGAGGATTACTTGAGTAATCGCTACCAATGTGGTAAAATTGGCGAGTACAGTAGTGATGAAATGCCCATTTCTTACGGAACGCCTCAAGGTAGCGTCCTCGGACCAAGTCTTTTCCTGGTCTACATCAATGAGCTTTGTCTTCATACTCCAGTTAATGGTAAGGTTTTTTCCTTCGCAGATGACACTGCTCTAGTATACTATGGAGATACTTGGGATGAGGTTCGTAAACATGCTGAGCAAGGTCTAGGTAGGGTGATCACTTGGCTAAACAAAAATTTGCTGTCACTCAATGTCGCTAAAACTAAATATGTCACCTTTTCCATTAATAGTAGCACCCAACCTAATTCACACTTTGGCATTCAGGCACATACATGTGAGGGCGAACTATCTTTTCCTTGTAAATGCGCTCGTTTAGTGGCAGTTCCACATATTAAATACCTAGGTGTCGAAATAGATAAACATCTCTCCTGGGCCCAACAGATTGAAAATTTAAATGGCAGAGTGAGAAAAGTTATTTGGGTCATGAAAAATTTGCGTCATGTTGCTGATCTGGATGTATTAAAAACAGTTTATTATGCAATATGCCAGTCCATTCTATTATACTGCATTGCAGTATGGGGTGGAGCATGCAAAACAAGACTGTTGACCACTGAAAGAGCCCAGAGGTCTGTGCTTAAAGTGATGACATTTAAACCCTACAGATACTGCACAACTGAACTATATCGGCTATGTGGATTACTTTCTGTAAGACAGATTTTTATTCTGAAAACTGTATTGAGTCAGCACTCTAAAATAACCTATGACCGGTCTACTTTATGCTCTGGCGGAAGAAGAGCGAAGAAAATATGTAAAATAGATATACATAAAACTACATTCTATGAAAGATTCTCATGCTTTTTGGGGCCCCATTTGTACAACAAGGTGAATAAAAGTATAGAAATTTACAATTTACAAAAAACCATATGTAAAATAAAAGTACGAGATTGGCTACTTCTGCTAGACTATGAAAAAACTGAACAACTTTTAGCTTAACTCTAAAATATATTTACAAAGAAACTCAAAATACATTTAATGATAAGTATAAAATAGTAAATTTAACTAAACAATAACTAAACTCAATTATTTCAAATTACTTAAAGTAATAAAATATACTAAGTTATACTAAATATATTTAGTACCAAATCAATGAGACACATGCACGCATGCGTACACGCACACTCTCTAACACACACACACACACACACACATTGATACGTCCGATGACTTCTTAGTTTATAGCTACAAGATAGTGCTATATGCTAATACAATAAGATATTTGAGGGAAGGATCTGTCTCCTAGAATACAGGTTGACCTAACCTAGGGGGCAGAGTAATATTGTTATGTTTAGCATTGTATTTTCAATTATGTTTGTAAGATTATTGTTTAAGTGCTATTGTTGGACAATAAATTATTATTATAGTTATCATAAGGTAAAAATATCGTCACCTCTATCTTTATTATAACTAGCTGACCCGGCCACGCGTTGCTATGGTAACGTTAATTGATTATAAAAACTGTTATTCTTAGGCTTATGGTAACTATGATAACAAACACAATGTATTATCATAATATAGTTTGGTGCAACAGTTGCGATCCTGCCTTTCGCACCGATATGGAAGAGGGAGATGTCTGTGTGATACGAGCATTTGTACCGGAGTCATAGGTAATAATGTATATTTCTATAATTAATTTATGTCTATTCGTTACATTAGTATCCATAACACAATAAGCCTTACAGTGCTTACCTTGAGCTAAACTAATGGTGTGAATGTTAAAAATAATTATGATTGAATTTCGAAATAATTAACTAATCTTTTTAGACTTATCTATCTTCCTTAAATGTATAGAGATTCATAAGAATAAGTTTCTTTATTTTAAAGTATTTGAACTTGAAAGTTTGTATGAAGTGTGAAGTACCAACCGTTAACGCTCCTAATTAATTTGTTGTTTTTTATACTAAACTAGCGGCCCGTCCCGGCTTCGCACGGGTGGACAAAATTCTCTAATTTTTTTCTATTATTAAATATTTTTCCGTTAGTGCCATCTAGCGTCCGGTAGATGAACTACTTGTGATTAACGCGTTGCTATGGTATGGTTATTGATCCAATGGAAAAAGAGCGGACAGACAAACACACAAACCACTGTGATCTTAGATTATAGATTTATACTCTCCTCCTTCCTCTTATGCTTAGAATAGACAGATAGATTTTTTATTCCTAGCATTTCGTGCATACTTCAACAAAATTAGGTAGCGACCTACTTGCAATATCTGATGCACCACCGTTTACTACAAAGCCTATGCATTTTCATTGGAATCTATAAAATTGTCATGCATATACCGGGTCAGATAAATAATACGGATCAGATAAGTTGTCACAATAACGACATATTATTGCCATAATACGCGATCCGAGTGCTCCGTAATGCCATACAATATCTGACCTTATTCCACGCAATTTGAATCGGACCAACCGCCGCGATGCGAAAGTTTGATGACTATTATCTCTTTTAAATTCTTACAACCTTGTGATTTTTAATAAAAATATTTTGGATATATTTAAATGGGTAAAATATTTAAATAATACGTACTATACTCGACCAAGTATACGCTATTAGCTTATTTTCAACAGGAAAGCCCTTTGAAGTCCTAAAAGTTTTCACGTAGAACTAATATTATTTATATAATTTTGTGTTTTTTTTTTTCTTTATTTATGGCTTGCACGATTTAGTCAGTGTCAAGTAAGTATAATTGACAGTTATATTTTTACATATTTTTTGCTAAGTTTCAATAAATGTGTGGGGTTTTACTGAAACCTCCCCGTGGAATTCTTGAGAGAGCAGGAAAAGACGACTTCTGCTGCTGAGTTACACTTGCCAACACTCTTGTATGTTCACAAATACTTAGTCGTTAATAATCCGCCATTATTACGCACTAATATCCACAACAAAACAAATTTCATCAAGAGAAACAAACGTGACGCTTGCCGCTCCCGCCAAAAAGTCCTAATTTTGGTTAGCATAATTGTTTCTTTATCTGATAGTTACATTTTTTTTTTTAATAAATCAAGCAATCCGGTATTATTTTAAGGTCTACAATTATTGCTTTTTTAGTATAATCAACCATTATTATTGTTACAGTAATGTCCAAATTTATGCAGAACCCATTCTGATAAGAAAAAGTCATAACAAGTTGTGAACAACAATTAAAGGAGGAGGGTCAATAAGGCGGGTGGGTTTTCGGCCCCTTTTATTTTTAACCTAAAAATTCCAAAAAAATATTTTTTTTCTACTATATGGACTAACCAAACGGAACCATCCCCAACCCCCTCCCAAAGATGCTGAATAATCATATATCACTTAATACATTAAAAAAAATATTTTTTTTGCGGAGCTACTTAGAGTACAGAGTTTTGAAAGGTTATATTATTTTTGAGCTAAAAAAATTTTGCTTCTCATTGGAGGGGGTTGGGGATGGTTCCGTTTGGCGTGGAATCGACTTGTTAGTCTATAGAATAGATTTTTTTTTTTTTTTTATAAATTTTTAAGTCAAAAATGAAAGGGGCCGAAAGCCCACCTTATTGACTCTCCTCCGTTATTCCTTTTAAACATTTTTGATTGAATTATTCTTTGTGTCTATAAATGCACCTTTCAACTCAAACATCTATAAACATGAACGAGAACAGCTAAGCTCCACTTTGTCCGGGATTGTTGTCCGCCCATTGTTCTCGTTAACCGCTAATTAGCAATTAGAGTGCGAACAATCGTGTATCGACTGACATTTCGTATGTTACGTGTGTTTGTCGCTAACGCCGAGCAAATTGCTATCTCGTTGTACTAATTAGGTAAACCGATAAGAAGATCAAGGAAGGTAAGCTTCAGTACAAAACGTATTGGAGAGGAAATTCACGGTAATTAATAATTTGGGAGTCTTTTTAAGATTTATTAAAATGTTTGCCGACACGGCGATAGGATTCGATAAAAAAATACTTTGCTAGCATTTGAATTGGAATATTTTAACACTGATATCATAATGCTTAAAGTAATGTCTAGGTTTGTTAATTTGACATAAAGTAAAAAAAAATCAATATCGCAATGAAAATAAGTTAATATTAACTACTTTGGGCTCTTTTATCTTTAACTCTCAAAACAATATAAAAAAAGACGAAAAAGACGTGTGTGATAGACCATGCGGTAAAATAAGAGATTATATGTGCTTATCGCTAAATTTTATTAAGTTTTATTAGAACATTTAATTCTTAATATGCATTTAAGGAAACGCTGAGCCTAGCGAGCCTGAAAATACATATTCTCATTTCGTTTGGTTTTTACAAGTAGCAGGAAACTAAACTTTCCATGGTGGTTTATGGCTCGTTGGTCACGGGATATTAAAGATGTATAAAAAAAGATCATCGCTTATTAGTAGATTCATTCATAAGCTGATGATCGGTATACAGTACATGATTATTTAAAGATTGATGCTAAATCTATATGTCAAGTTTCATTAAAATGTTATATTTTTTCCTTTTTATTGCATTTTTCGCTTACACTAATACCATGTTACAAAGTATTATGTCCATACAGCCTCTTTTTCTAGTATTTTTTTTATTTAATGATGATAAACGATAGTGAGAGTTTAATTTGTGGATAACAGATGATGGAAGAGAGATTGAAAAACTCCCGTTTCTCAAGGACGAGGAATAGATGAAGGCATTTACTGCATCCTCCTCGATCTTATGAAGAGAATGCGATAAGACTTCTTCCACTGTTTGTTTTTTTGTGGCAATACTCATGCATATTTAACTGTTCATATTATAATACAATAACCCCTACCTGGTTTTCTTTCTGATATCTAAATTTTTCACCTTTTCAACAAACGTCTTTTAACTTTAAATTAATACATTGTATATGCTCATACTTAATAAAAAAACATTTATCTTTTATCTCTGTCGTTACACAATCGCGCATAAAGCGTAGAACATATTCGGATGAAATTTGACACACAGTTTACCTTGATTATTGAATGAGACTTTTTCTCCCGTAAATAGTTTTCATTCCTGAGGATTTAAAAACCTACAAAATATATCCACTTAAAACTTGTATAGTTGTATCTTATGTCACATTATTTCTTTTTCTGTGACTCACACTTGTGTCATTTCTCTCTGGACTAAATTCTAAAATTAAAGCTGATAAAGTATGGGACAGAAGTGAATAAGTAATGTTTACCAGCAAAAACAAAACTACTCGAATGGCGCTTCATGCTCCTACCAAAGATTAGTCAATTTATTTCGGTTTCGCAGAGTAAATACGTACAAGGAATATGGCATAATACAAAACTATATAGCCCGCATCACAAAGGAACTAATAAAAAAAAATAACTGGTTCACCGGAGAGCATGCGTGCGCGCATGATTTTATTACGACAACAGAATAGAAATTTCGAATTACGAACGCCGAGATAGCGACGGCCGCCATTTTGGTCGGTCACGTCGACCACAGATTATAATGTTGTGACCTTTGGGCATACGAGGCTGAGGTTAATTCAATTTTTTTATTGACTGGTGGCTTGATTTGACCGGAAAGTAAAGGCGATTGTAGAATGGAATTAAGAAAAAAAAAGCTTCAAAAAAAGTACTCATTGTTTCTTGAGCTTATGGGTACAGATCGCATTTATTATATCCACTACATAAGTTATGGGTTCGAGCCTCTCTTGACTTCTGAGACAAATAGAATTTTTAGTGAAAATTTCTAACGTATATTAATTAATACCAATTAATTGGAATTATATGCCGACTGCTTTATTTGAGTACATTTATGTAATAGCTATCAAAGTTATTATATGTAATTTTATCCAGTTTGAAGGTGTTTTGTAAGAAATGCAGCTTCCGTAAAAGTAATAGAATATTATTTTGCTAATAGAAGCATAATTAAAAGACTAACTGAGTTAGTTTTGGACTGTTTCATTTTGATAACATTTTTTAATAAAACACTTTTTTACGGCTTTTGCGCATATTTGACTCCTTTACGGGAGTAGTGATCACAGGATGACTAAGATAATGGTTTTCAAGTATTTTCTACTACCTTCACAATATTTGAATCGGACACATTCCTATTTGTTATTTTTTTATAAATAAATTGTTTTATTTTTACATTTTATTTAGTTATTAAATTCTCACTATGATTACATTGTATACTACTGAGTCGGTTCGGAAAATGGGAGGCCCTTCCGAGAAGAACTGGCAAAAGGAACTCGGGCAGGGGGTCCGACCTCCCGACCAACCGGATTAAATTTAAAATAAAATATGCGTAAAAACCGTAAAAACCTACTTTATTTTCCAATGTCTCTTATCCTTTGAAGATTACACCAGCTGTTTATAAACAACTGTTTATTTAATGTTCATTGCAATCAACATCAAAATATAAACTAAAGGGATTTTTAATTCGGAATGGTAGAAAGAAAAGCAATTATAAAAGCTTTATAAAGCGAAAGTCGAAAAAATAAAAAGGGTTAAACTACTTAAAATTGCCCAGCTGAATTATGAACACTCGGTATTAAAATAAGTAACCGCGTAATTTATATTGAATCTGTGGTAGCATTCTGGTTGATTCCTAATTAGATATTGACTTAAGATATGTGCCAAGATTGCGAATTACAGTATGCAGGATATTGGCCATAAATACCATTTCCATAACAGTGTAGGCAATATTCTATATTATATGAAGAAATAAATAATTCACGTAACATTGCTTACTAATAAATGTTAGTTTCATTTAATTATTGACTTTTAATTAATGTATTTTCCAGAAATACGTTTATTAAATTGAGATAATGCTTTTAGGTCTTGAGTCTGTTCTGTGATGGAGATATTATCTTCATCAGTGGGGATATTTTAGCGGCAGCGGAACATGTCACTTTGGTGGTGTTCGTTTTTTGTTAAAATGTTTGTGTGAATATTAGTGCGTAATAATTGTGGATTATTAACTACTAACTGTTTGTGAATATGCCAGAGTGTTGGCAAGTGAAACAAAGCAATGGAGTTGTCTTTTCCTGCTCTTATAAGAAGTGCACGGGGTTGTTTTAGTAAAACCACACCTTTCCTGAAACCTGGAAAAAGCGATATTTCACTGTTCATTCATCATTCATTGATCATTCAAGGACCGGCTCTCATCAGAAATTACTCAAGAACTGGCAGTATGGCTTAGCCCTTTGTCTGTCCCGAAAAGGACGAATAATAATATAAGCGACTTTTTGGCGGGAGCGCGAAGCGTCACTTTAAAGGTTTTGGTTTTCTTGTTAAATTTTGTGTTGTGGTTGATATTAGTGTGTAATAATGAGGGGTTATTAACCACTGAGTGTTTGCAAATATGCATGAGTGCTGGCAATTGAAACAAAACAGCGGCAGGTGTCTTCTCGCGCACTCTCAAGAAGGCCATAAGCAGGTTTCATTAAAACCCCACTTCTATTCTGAAACCTAGGAAATTACTCAAGAACTGGTAATTATACTTACTTGACACTGGCTAAATGCACAAATCGTGCAAGCCACAAATAAAGAAAAAAAACGCTACTAATACTACTGGTTCATCAACGGCAATGGCACGGGCGTTACCTATGGAAGTAAGTAGAACACGTGGAAAAGAAAACCCATCAACCGGTTGACATTGTTTTAGAAAATCTATCAATTTCCATAGTACTTTTCCAAAATCTGAAAGCTGCCCTCAAATACTTCGCAGTCTTAATCTTAAGGAAAATCTGAGTATTAAAACATAAGAAACATAAGAGAAATTGTAAACACATGTGTTACTTATTAACAAAGACTATACAATACCCTATTTTTTTAAATAGAAAAGCTGTTATGTGTATACCGCCTTAGATCTACGAACAGATATGCTAAGCGGTCTGGCATTTCGCTCCGAATCGGTCTCTTTGTTGTTCACTAATGGAAATCTACTATATTGTTGTTCAATATGTTGTACACATAATTTTAATAGGTTAGGTGTAAATTACTTTTATATCTCAAATCGCATATTGTGTCATTTCGATATTTGCATGTGTAGCAATTTGAGTTTAAACTAGTTACTATTTGAACCCTATAAATAATTACGTTTTTGGCATTGTGTGGGTTTACTGTTTTGTTACTTCGAATATGGGTATACTTGAGTCATGGGTATTTATATGTATTTCTATGAATACTACGTATCTATCTACACTAATATTATAACGAAGAAAGATTTGTATTTTTGTATGTTTGAAATGAATAAACTCAAAAACTACTAAGACGGTTTCAAAAATTCTTTCACCATTGGAAAGCTACATTCACGCTAAGTAATATAGGCTATATATAATGCTAGAAAAAAATTTAAAGAATTTTGTCCACCCGTGCGAAGGGACGGGCCGCTAGTGTGTCATATTTGGTTATCCGTTACAATAATGTCTACAGCACAGGCCTCTTACTGCTTGCATTGGGCTAGCTCATTTTGTATGTATGTGAAGGTCGAGGGCTTGTTTCGTTCGTTCCCGGCCGGGTCAATATAGACACGGCACTTTTCTGTATTGTCTCGAGATTGGGTGTTGCGGTACCGTCGTTCTTTCTGAATTCTATGACACAAGTGCTTTAGCTACATAGTTTTACTTAAATGCATATATTTTCTTCTTTTTTATCGTTTACCTAAACTACCCGTTACATATTATTGATTTTTATATATTTTATTATAATAGAAAAGTACTAGAAAAAATCGACACGGGTCGCAAGTGAATTCTCAGGCGGGAATCGAATCCGCAACCTTTGAAAGTCCAGGTCCAAATGCTTTCACAATTGAGCTACCAAGCCTTGTGAACGCTCGTCGAAATTTTCTAGTACCTTTCTGATTTTACACTGTAGGCCAGCGTTGTTTCATCAATGAAAGGAACATCCTCTCGTATTCGAAAGAAACATTTTTACAAATGTTTGGGCAATATATACCTACATGTATATTTAATATGTATCTATCCTTATTATAATGTTTATGTGTTAAGGTATTATATATCGAATTATATTTGCATGGTTAGTTTTCTATTTTGGATAAACTTTTTTGACACCCATGTTGCAAAAAATTGGGAGAGGCCACTTACACCTGAGATACAGGCATTAAGCCTAATTCGGGCAATAGAGTCTTCAAATAAATTGTAAGTATGGATTATGTTTATAAAGATTATTGTTATTATTTTAAGTCCTTATTTGTGTTTTTGGAGTACAATCCTAACTAATATTTAGAATATGTTTGTTTATAACAATTTCACCCCTTAACTACTCAACTCACCATCATGAAATGATGCATTCACCTTGTCAGGGGTACAGAAAGACAGAGGGTACCTTTTATCTAGAAAAAAGTAGTGTTGTCGATTGATAGAAATATAACTTTTGATTTGTAGTCTACATTAACACGAGCAAAGCCGTGGGTAAGAGCTAGCAAACTAACTAGTCTGGCCATAAATACCGTTACATAGAACCTTTTCTTGTTTTCAACATTTTAGTTATTTTTAATTTGGAACGCGTTTATTATTTTAAAAACTTCTTTCGATTTCAAGCCATTTCACATATTTATTCGTGTTCATTATCAAATTTCATTATGGAATGGGATGTTAAAGAAAATAGGATTGCAGTGATCGCCTTGCACAAAGTAAGTTTGAAGCTATCGGACATATTCCAGACACTTCGCAAGCTGAGTATCAGCCGTATGTTTATATATCGTACTATCAACAGATGCAACAACATTTCGTCTGTCGAAGACCATAAGAGATCCCTTTAGATTACAAATTATGGTCAGTTTTAGTGGACTTGGTCTGCTCCAAACGACACGGAGCAAGCAGTGGAGAAATTTCCCATGGAAATAGTGCGTAAATCATAGGTGTAGAAAAGCCAAAGGTGGCCATTTCGAATAGATTTTTTTGCTGAGACTTTAATAAATATGTGTTAGTAATATTACATTAATTAACAAAAAATGCATTTTTATTTGTAACAGAACTTATGGCCCGACTAGGTATATTTTTATCGTCTTGATTTGTATTGTATAAAAAAACAACAATATTGATTCTTTAATAACTGCTTTTGCATCATATTATGCTGCTACCATATATTGCCAATATGTAGTTATATGATAGCAGAATGCATAAACAGTCAAAACCTTTTTGTAAAATACTCTTTTATAATTCATTTTACGACCACTTGATTCAAGAACATTCAAAAGTTTAAAATCGCTTTAACCCGCCAATTATAAAGTCACGTCGTCATAATATGTGGTCACATTACGGTTACGGTTCCGCATCGTCCGACACCAGCATGGCTCCATGTAGCCCCATACCGCGTGTTACTCTCATTCGAAATGTGGGATTAACTGCCAACCATTAAGGGAATAGAACGCGCTGGCCGACTGAGTTATACCATCTTATTAATATTACGATGTTGCCATGAATTACTTGAGGTTAGGAATTGCTCTGAATGTTTTCGTGCGAAATAACAATTGAGGAGAGCACGTTCAGGTGATCTCGTAATGGAGTGATTGATTGCTTTTATTGTTTTTTACTTGACGGAAATAAGATTTAGAACTGTTTCTTATACGTTTGTTGAACTGTTCAGTAAATATAAACTCTTTCCTCACAAAACCTCTCGTCCGGTAGTACACTAAAATCTGACACTTCAACCGATGAAATACAGCTGCCTCAAATAGTTCTAACACACTAGGTTTTCACGTAACTTTTGTTTAGCTGTTGTGTGAATCCAAACACACTAACGCATAGGCACCAAGATATTATACCTTTCTTTCAGTAAGTTGACTAAAAGTTGTGAAGTGAAATTAATATGTTTAGTTTTATAGTTACACTCACTACCAATTTCATAGTAGATGAATCAATATTGAGTTTATGATGTGGTAAAGGTAATATTAATCGTAATTTTGTACTTATTTTAATATTTAAAATGCAAGCAGACATTAAAATAATTCAATTAAAATATTTTCAATTATTTTGAATTTTTTTTTTAATTTTTATGCCAATCATTTAGTTTTTATTTCCACTAGATGTCGCTGTACCGAAATGAATCGCGCTAACGTTTCGGTTCTACCACTACACATATAGCTAACCGTTCTGGCTTTTACTGAGAAAATGGTAACAAACACACACACACACACTCAAAGGAATTGTCATGTTTTTTATTATAGATTTATTGCTGTTTTACTAAAACAGTTTTGTATGAGCTTCTGAAGTTGTAAAGCGGAGTCTGTATATGACGCCATCTATTTTTAGATAATTGTTACTAAGTCATTGAAACGTTGCGGGTCACAAAACGTTGTTGATGATATTAAAGTAAGTAAATATGTACGAAACTATGAAAAGTTCTCCCGAACTTCAGAGCTAATTTTTATAACAGTTTAAGAAAAACGAATTGGTTTAATAACTTATTATAGCTACGACATAAGTTAGCCACTTGATTAAAAGCTTCTATCAAAACAAGTTGATTCTGAACCCTTGGTCAATAGGTGTTGTTCAGTTAACGAAGTGATAGTTACGATAATAAAATACTAAGAAAGTTGAAGTGTGAATTTACGAAATATGAAGTCTTCAAATAGTTCTTAAGATTTGTTTGTTCTGTGTAATGTTTAAATTTTATTATTTTTTATCCATTATATACATATTGGCCTTTCTTATTTTACAAAGACCTTGAGTAAGACAGTATTGTTGGCTCTTTAGTTTTTAAAATGATAGAGGTAATATTTTCTCTATCTCTTCAAGTAAGTTTGAACTCGGATAAAACTAATTGTGTAAAGTTCTCTCTACCAAATATAAGACAGGTAAACATGCCATTAAGAAGGCGGAGCAGTAGAATCAGTAAATTGCACATTTTTTTAGTTATCACTTTAGACTCTAGGCTATAATGGAATCTCCATATTGAAGTCTTGTTAAATAGACTTGTATCCGTCGCGTATATCACTAAGAAAATAAGATTTAAATCTGATATTTGAACAACAAAAATAGATTACTTTAGCTACTTTTACAGTCGTATAGACTGTTGCTGTGGGGATCAGCTGCTAATACTGATAATATATTTGTCCTCCGAAAGAGGCAGTTTGCTCTATTTATAATATACGGTCTAGAGATTCCTTTCAAGAATGAATTAAAGAAATGTATATATTTATCGTGTCTTCTCTATATATACTATACTAGCTGACCCAGCCACGCGTTGCTGTGTTATAAATTGAAATAAAACCTATCCTATCTTTTAAGTTAGATCAAATAACAGATAGTTACGAAGTTTGATCAAAATCGGTTTAGTAGTTTAGGAGTCCATCGCGGACAAACAACGTGACACGTAATTTATATATATATTATTAAGATATATAAAAAATTACAACACCTTTACTAAAATAACAAATTACCATTTGTTCAACACTAGAAACAAATATAAAGAAACTGTTCCAAGCATCAGATTGCAAAAAACAGGTGTCTCCTTTTTGGTAGAAATATTGCATTTAATATGCCGCCACACCATGTATGAACAGCCTTTAGAGAAAATAAAAATTTAACTTAATGATAATTTGTAAGACGAAAATGCATGGAGAGCATGTACTAAAAACTACACTATACAGAAGTATATAGTGCTAAAAAATTTTAAGTAGCGCTAGAAAACTTTCCTTAATTCCTTAAATTCTTTAATACATATTTAAAGGGGAACATAACAGCCCATAACAAGTTTCTTGCAACTTTTAGCTACGTCACCCTACGAAGGACTTACAAAGGTATGGCATAGTATTTGACTTTTTTCTCATCATTTTTGCAGTATACTAATCAAAGCAATATAAAATTACATTTTACATTGCAATAGCTTTAATCCTAAACGGTATGTAAGACTAGTATATATATTCTCTAACAATTACAGAACCCCTACTGAGCTGAGGCGGACAACCTGAATCGTAAAGCACAACGTTATTACCATATTTAAATCCAAAATTATTGTTTTAATCAATTAATGACTATACTAACTACATCTCATTGTGTTAAATATTTCAATAAGTGAGACATTTATTACTAAGTTAATAATCATAGTGAATATAGAGAAGTGTGTAAACTTAATTATCCGAATGCTATACCGTGAGTTTACGTCGCAGATTACTGGTAGTTTCTTTTGTTTTTTTTTTTTGGCGGAATCGCGAAGCGTCACTCACTAAAGTGACCCAGTGTGGGCTTCTTATTAAATTATGTGTTGTGGTTGATTTTAGTGTGTATTAATGGTACCCACCATTATTATTAACACACACATTATTACATTATTAACCACTGAGTGTTTCGGAATATGTATGAGTGTTGGCAAGTGAAATAAAATAGTGGAAGGTGTCTTTTCGCGCTCTCTCAAGAAGGCCACGAGGGGGTTTCAGTAAAATCCCACTTCCTTACAAAAACCTAGGAAATTACACAAGAACTGGCAATTATACTTACTTGATACTGGCTAAATTTCTGGTTTGGTTGATACTGGTTTCAGTAAAACCCCACTTCTTTACTGAAACCTGGGAAATTACACAAGAACTGGCAATTATACTTACTTGACACTGGTTAAATGCACAAATCGTGCAAGCCACAAATAAAGAAAAAGAAAGATTATTGGTAAGGTTAGGTTAGGTTAGGTTAGCAACTCCCCACGTGATTAACTTTTGACCAATTTTTGTCGTCTTTTATCATCGATTTTATGACCGACACAACGCAAAGATTCGATTGTCGATCATCCTTTATATGACGTGCAGGATCGCTACCGTTGCACCAAACGGTCGTCTTTTAAAATTATAAGGATATCATTATTTATTCATTAGGTATTTTATTTTCTACCAAATAATTGTCACAAAATTTAACGCTTATATTCTTAGAATAAGTCAATAATTTATGTGAAATAACAGGTGTTTTACCATATACTATTAAGTAACAATTTGATGCCATTATAATAAAATGATATAGTAATATGATATGCCAAAAATGAAAGAAGACGTTTATAGAACTCTTGCAGAAATTAACCTACCGGCGCATACCAATATCTTTATGAAGATACTATTTTAATGTTAATTTAAGTACGATAAGACATAATAGTTTGCATGATATGAACGAAAAAGGTTTTTTCAACATTCAAATAACACTGCTAATGATAGCAGTCATTTTCTTACCTCATCAATAAAATGGAATTTGATTAATCTGTATTAAAATATTGCTTACCAACAGCACTAAATTCAGATTATTCTGTTGGTTAGGTTAGATTGACATGACGTGCAATTAAGTATAACTCATTTGTATTCAGAAAGCATTATTTGAATACTTAATATTCAGCTTCTAAAAAAGCTATTCAGTGTCCTACATCGTTTCTTAGTGGTTTACTGACAACACTATACTATTTGCTCTCCATTTATACTCAAATTGTTAGTCCGAAACAGCGACTCTACCGCTGTTTAAAAACATATTAATATCCTATGAAAAATAAGTGAATTTTCGGAGTAGACCCCAATTTTGCCGAACCAATTACTTCGTGAATGTAATGCTTTAGCGGGTAGTCGAAAGTAATATAACGCTCTGTATGGAACCCGGTAATTTGTTTCTCTCATTGTGAACACGTTGCGATATGTTACTCGTGTATTTAAAATTAAATTGTAAGGCCACTTGTACGAATAAATGACTACATGCAAAGATGATTGGAATTCCCATTCACCTTGTTATGTATCAATAAAGAAAGTAAGTACTTAACATAACGAATGAATCTAATGTAAATTTTATTATAGATACACAGAACATTTTAATGGAGAGAACAGATAATACTAGCTGTTCCCGTGCTTTGCAATACTCGTTCTTTTTTGCTGACCCTACATATACCTTCTCTGGCATGTTTACATAATACTTTTCTGTTTTAATTAGATTTTTTTTTTATTGATTTTTATTATTTTGCAGGCCACTTTATTATGAATGAATGCATATTTTATTATGAATAACTAAGGCTATTTTTCGAAAAGAAAAATAGCCTTAGTTATTCATAATAAAATGTGCAATCTGCCAGTGAGAGTCCCACCGAAATCAGTCTAACCGTTTCAGGAATTATCCGTAACAAACAGACAGCCTAACAAAAAATTATATCTTTCTTATAAGTACCGAATATACTTTCTTATGATAATAAAAACCTAGTACTATGACATTGGAAACAGACACTCTAATTTAATTATGACAGAAAATTTCTATCAGACTATTATTACAGAAATCAAAATTATTACTATCTAAATACACTATTCTTCCAACAATAACAAGCCAAATAGCCATCGAATAAATTGAATGCCTTAACGCCCATGTTATCCTTAACACGAGGGTACCTTATCAAACTTGTCGCCTCAGCCCGTAAGTACCGATTCAATCACCCAATAATGTGCAATACACTGTGTAACAATGTCACCCAACTTCCCTTTTTGACGACAAAACGTAAAACTGCGTGTTCCATTAAACAATATTGTACGTTACCAGAGAGTCTTTAAGACACGAATTTGAGTAAATGGAGTTGTGTGCACAATTTTCGAAAAAAGAACGCACATTTTTTCTTCCGTTTAAATTTTCATTGCGATGCCTACCTTAACTAAGACAGATAAGGTTGCTTTTCTTTTGCTATTATAATGACAACGCTAAACGGTAGCTAGGGAAAGGGCAAACACCGTCATATTAAGTGAGCACATGAGAGAAGGGAAACGCGAAAATGTGTGGGAAAGCGGATATAGACATTTATCGTTGGATTTCGCGCGTGATTTAGTCGCGACAAATTTGAGGGCATAACGTGTCTGATTTACAAAGAGCTTCGATTTTGTTGTGCGTGTTTGATACAAAGGGTCTATTTATGTTTGTGTTCCCATATTCACTATTACATTGTTGACACAAGGGCATGTCGATTGATTGCCGATAAAGGGGACGTTTTGTATATCTTTTGTTCTTTTTGAACCGATTTTGTCAGATGTGTTTTGTGGCTCATCTTTTTATAAGGTTATTTCAGTCGATGAAATGCCTAAAGAGGCGTGTAATTTTTTAGGTTATAATATCTCCTTGGCGTCTTTGTTGATTTGTTATATTAAGAAATAGATTTTTTGTAGGCCACTAAAGAAGCTTTAAGAGAGAGAGAAACATATAACAAAATAAAGATGTCTATAAACTAGCAACATACGAAAGACATTGTTAATATAATCAAACTATGAGGGTAACTATGTAGATTGTAATTTAAATTAATATTATATTATAATGTAAGAGTTAGTTTATTGCTTTAGATTTAGCATTTAAATGTATTAAAGCGCCATTTGTATAATTGAATGATAAAAATAAATGATCAGTGAACACGATATTTCAACCCGTCAAAAAAAATATATGGAAAAATACTCGATTTACAGCCATAGATTCCAACTCACAAAATTTAAATACCTAAGAGAAATAAAGAAAACCATGTCGGAATAAAATGTGTCAGTTAAAAAAAATGTATATGAAAAATACGAACAGAAATGAAATAGAGTTTTTGTTTCAAGTTTAAAAGAATTATTAAAAACAATAAATAACGAAATCCACTTATATAAGAAAACCTTGTTTTTTACATTTCTCGTCGTATAACTTATTAATTCAAAAGCGATTGATATTTATGTTAATAGTATAATTTCGAATAAAAACTGTTAAAAGAAACTACATGTCTTGTGCGCTTACTTTTTATACATCTATTGTGTATTTAAATAATTTGTAAAAAAACGCGATATTTTTTAATAGTTGCAAAAGGAAAAGGACAATAAGTATATATTTATAAAATAACAGAGTATCAGGGTATAACTTTTGCAAAGCCAAAAAAAAGTCACAACTGATTTTTCATTTTAAAATCAATAGATTAAACCAACTGAATTTTGTTTATAGATATATCCTTAAAACTTGGTCTGGATTTCGAATTAATTAAAGAAGGTAAAGTTTTTACTGTCTTGTACAAATAAAGCATATTAAAACATAGTGTATAGGAAAAAAAACGTTTTCATAGGTTTAGCGCTTAATATATAGTTGAAATAACTTGGAAATTGCACTTACAATTTACCTTAAGCTTTTCGTATGTGCGATGTGAAGCTAGCGCCATCTGAGATATTAAATGTATAGACACTTATGTAATTCCATCTTCACATATACTTTACTATTTTTTCTTTAACGTGTTCGATTCTGAGGTTCAGTGGAATATTATTTAATCTATGTCATCGTTTAAAGTCAAACTCACGTCAGTTAGTTGTCATTCGTGACATTTGTGAATGTTTCAGGCAGTTTAGCGAGCCTTCTTAGAGTAATGATCAAGAACAGTAATGATGTTGAATTATTATATGTCTTATTAAGTGAATTTATAATGAACCATGTTTTTAAATTAATTGAATTATTTGAATTTGACTCCCTTCTGAGATCAGCTTACATAAGTATCAGCGATATTATGTGCGGTTTTATGTTAGTGTTGCCACAAATCTTTATTGAACACAGCAAGTTTCAAGTCCGGCCATTTAAATCAAAGCCATATAGTGGCGTATTAATCATGCATAACCCTCGGGCAGCGTCTAACACGCGCATACGAAAGACGTCACAGTAGAAACCGTTCGCGGCAACAATTACCTGATGCATGATCTATGGGCCCGGTGAGCCTGGAGCTGCCTCTTTGTCTTGGTAGTCGTCTCAAGCTATAAGCAAAAAAACTGTTTATAAATGGTTTACTTTATATTCTATTTCTTTTTAATTAAATCAAAGACGAAATAAAGTTATACATTTAGATAACTTTAAAAGATTATTATTTTTTTTTTAACGTTCAAATGTAATTCTTAATTTACGTTATTTCTATCAGTAACAAGATTTCTAGCATGTGAGTGTAAATTATTGAAGTGTTTACCTAGGTATATTTTCTGGCCAAAACTGGATCTTTTACATTTTATTATTATCATTTTAACGACAAATCACTACATAGTATAAAACAAAGTCGCTTTCTCTGTCCCTATATCCCTATGTATGCTTAAATCTTTAAAACTACGCAACGGATTTTGATGCGGTTTTTTTTAATAGATAGAGTAATTCAAGAGGAAGGTTTATATGTATAATACATGCATAATATAGTAGAGCATTGCATCCGTGCGAATCCGGGGCGGGTCGCTAGTAACTTATAAATTAAATTAGATTAAATACTTTCCACAATATCGCTTTTATTTATTTTTGTGGTTATTAACTGTTTTAAAGAAGCAAAAGCATTGTCACTATAATTATTGTAGAGTAATTCACATTCATTTTTACCTTTTAGAAGTTAATGTAATCTATATATTACAGGTATCAGTTGTTGTTTAATAGTCTCGTAAAAACTCCATAATTAGTTTAAGATCGCGATAAAACTTTCGTAAGTTGTTGTATGCATATCAAAAAAGGTTTATATATAGTCAGCAAAAAAATTGCATAACAGAGTACAACGGGCACAGCTATTTTTTTATCATACTTATTATTATTATACCTCTTTACAGGATTACTTGGGGTTAGTAGACATTTTCGAAAACTATCATAAGATTCATTTATAAATTTTAATGCAAACTTGAAAAATAAACATTTAATCTAACGAATAAAAACAGGATTTCTAGCTGAATTTAAGCTAGCTTTCGGCTATGACTTGTACCACAATCCTAAAAACTGGGTCCACTAAGACCCTAATGGTACTACGTTGTCAACTATTATGCTAATAACCAGACTAAATATGTACCGCAAACGAATAAAACATTGCAATTTATTGTCTGTTTAACTTTTAAGAATGAGTTACGCGGTATTGTGTGTATATCTCGAAATGCGACAGTAGTTCCATTGTTGTAATGATACTAAGTGTAAGTAATTAAATTAACGTTAAATTGATATTGTGTAAATACGTCTTGTATTTCGCCAGTTGCTTTTATGCAAAATGATTTTGGAATTCGATCGTATTGTTGGAAATAAACCTTATTTGAAGTAAATTTACTTACTTTAAGGTTCAAAATCCTAAGTTAAGTTTGGATGTCGTATAATAATTCTTTTAATATCATTAGTTGGCTGCGCCCATATGGAGCTGTGAAGTTTTTAAAAGGAAAGGAAACGAAATTTTGGGATTACTGTTATTTTTTTCATATTTGAGAAAATTAGTATCGTGACTTTGGTTTTAATTTTTGTCGTCGTAAGGTTCATTTTAAATACAATTACTGTAGGTTTCGAAATAAATATTTTGGAAATATTGAGCGATTTAGGTGTCCTCTAGAAATACAAAGGGAAACTCATTGTGCTATCTAAATAAATTTAAAATACCCAAAGTGCCAAAGACAAGTATTTGTCTTAGGTCAAGAGTGTACATAAAAAAAACCTAATTTCTACAGTCAACAAAATCAACACATAAAAAACTTAAATGGTCTATCTTAAGTTTTAGAAGGTGGAAACGTCGAAATGGCTTCCTAGATACGCTATTGTGGAGTTTAATAAAACTATCCAATTTAATTGCACTGTGTGTTGACTAAACTTTATTAGAACGATTGTTGCAATATCAGTGCGGTCTCTAATTGAACATTTGCATGTCATAAAAGACACAGAAACATTTATTACAACAAAGTGCATAGAATAACTCGGCCTCAGGCTACGAATGGTAAATGTAAACAATGGCTGGTTAATTGCTAGTAATCGCAATTAAATTATAAACTAGACCCAGAAACCTACTTGTTAGGTAGCGTTATAATATCCTATAAGAATCTAATATGACTATTTTTGAAACTACTCTGTTTTTAAAATAATAATAAGAACAATATTCTTTACATTCACATCAGTTAGCCTAGCCGAAAGTAAGCATCGTAAGGCATGTGTTATAGATGGACACACATATATGATACATAGATAAGTAATATTAATATTACTGTATGTACTAATCTATGTGTAGTACCCGTGACTAAAGTACAAACGTAAGCATCACACAAACATTCGCCCTTTCCGGGATTCGAAGCCAACTGTCGGTGCGAAAGTTACGATTGCGACAGTGCACCAATCTATTGTCAAAATTTGTACATACAATAATACATCAGAGTTTTCTTTCTGTACGTTAGATATCATCATCTTGAGCTTTGTATGGCATAGGCCTACTCTATTGATGTAAGCATATTTGGAAGAAAAGGCCGTAACCAACGTGGTGCCCAATGAGTATTGGGAATGCCATAACATCACGAAGCAAAAGATGTCTAATTGTCCATAGCTGGACGAAGTTTTTCCCAAAAATAGGGCGTATAGTCTATCTACTTTAATTCATCACCGTTATTTGCTAAATAATTAAAATTTTATATGTTTACTCTTTCGCCCAGTGTTCCTAATATAACCGTGCATTTCTTCCTCTATTCTTTCTCCTTCTGTAAATGTACTGTTTTTCGTGTGTAACTGTCAATTTAAGATATTCATCGGATTTATTTCTTACCGCCTACTAAATACCACCAGGGGATTTCGACACAATCACCATTCTTGTAAACGAATTGGAAATCTCAGTATTTCAATCGAAAAATTGTGGTCCATTTTGTGATATGGGAGGTATATGGAGATTACCGCCTAGTACAACAACAGGAAATGTTACCTGAACCTTCGGTTTAACGTTCTTTCTGAAGCATGATTAAAGGAATCTCAAACACGAGAGAAGCGTCAGCATAAGAAATACTAGAAAATTTCGGTCTGTCAAGGTCTTGATAACATAATTGGAAGAGATATTGGAGATAGCTCGCCCAGAAAGCGAGGGATGTAAATTCGAGTCCCGCCTGACGTCTGAGGCAAATTGAATTATTTTCTTGTAATAATTTCGCTAACTATAAAAATCTAGCAGTTTGCTTGCTTAAATAACAAAAAATATTTAGTATATTTGTTGTCATATTTTATATTATTTTTAAATTAAAGACGTACTAAAACACAACTAAGCTGTAGTCTTGTCAAATATGTTGACCGTATTTTTACCTAGATATACACCTATGCATGTACCACCAACGTGTCCTTTTGTTTTTAACATTAAGATAGATCTACGATGAATTCTTGATAGTGTTATTTAACAATAACTCAGCTGCTTATATGACAAACTTATTTCACAGTTCTCGCAATAACAGCCTTTAAAACGAACAGTCACCTGTCGCAATAGAAAGCGTGCACAACCTTCACGGTTTGCATATAGGAACTCGGACAACTCCACAATCTGATATGTAAAGTCGCGTTCGCCATTTCGCGTCGCTCGCAATCTTTGTGATCGCCACCAACAATTAGATCTTGTCACACACATGGAGGTTTTATTCTAAATCATACGAATAGTACCTATACGAAAATCACCTATAAATCATACGAATCATACCTTTTTATTTACATATGTTACTCTAAAACAAACCGCTATACAATTATTTTATACAATACAATTATAGAAATAATACTCAAATTATAAATATCCGCATATGGTAACAGATCTATAAATGAATAGCAAAAAGTCTCTTAACAATACTGAATAGTTACCATTTTCAAAGCAAATATCCAACATTAAAGTTTATAGTTAGTTCACTTTCGGTTTCAATTGTTATAATGAAAAGATATTCGCGAATACCAAAAACGCCTGCGTTCTTTACTCAATCCTGACGTTTCGACTCCTTTTCAGGGATCGTTTTCTTAGAATGGCCAAGATTATTTATCATAAGTGCAATAACACTAACACGTACAGAGCCGAAATCTAAAAAGACTGTCATGTGACTGTTACTTTCTAAAAATAATTCAAATTATATAATATTTATTCGATGTTAATATTACAAATAGAGGTACAAATAGACAAAAAATTCAATTCTAAACTTACTGTCTACCAAAAATGTCACCACTCAGCACATGTTTGTACAACGCTGATCTTCCGTGGAGTCAAAGTATATATATTTTAATTAATTTCCTTTGTTCTTTCGTGTTATGTGATTCTGAATTGTCAGCTTAAAAATAATATGCATCTGTTGATGTTGATATAAATACTTTTTAAATTGCGTTTTGAATGAACAGATTGACTAATTGTAATGGAAATAAATATATCCAATTTACATAAAACAATAAAAATAAATTGGTAAAAATTATCGCATGACTTTAGAATACTCCCCTTACATATTGTCTCGCGGACTCGCCCTCGAACGCTCACTATCGCTAATTGCCATCTTGTCATTTTACGGTTACGCATTTACATTACTGCAGTTTGGTGGGCTATCGATTTAGGCTGATCTAACCTATAGGAATAACCCGACGATCTTAGTAGTACAACTTGAGAACACATAGAATTATCGTAATATTATTATTATAACGAACTTTCGATTCTATTAACTGTACGTCAATAGAACATCAGTACATAGGTATAGGAACATAAATACATAACTTATATGTAAAGTTTTTCCGATTCTGGCCCTTATTGGTTGATGGTTACAACTGTGTCAATTAAAGTAAAGACTTAGTGGAGTACTTCTATAGATATTATTTATCGGACGCTCATAACGTTTGCTCATTTGTCCCTTTTGTTATTCAGTTAAATGCAAAAATTATTTTGCATTTAACTGAATATCAACTAAATCATAAAGTCTTCATTTGGTCGGGATTGTGGCGATGGAAGCGTTTCTAAATCCGTTCGCATGCATGCACGTATGCACGCACGCACGCACGCACGCATGCATGCTCTTAAGCAAACATGCACGCTATGTGACCATAGCAAGCACTGATAAATTTAAATAAGTTAAGAGAAATAAAGCCTGCTTGAAGAGTTCTGATAATGTTGCATTGTAAATTATAGTCAGTGTAGTTTATATAAAATTCCAAAGAAATAGGCATTTTTTCATTTTCCAAATGTTACTGACTGATTTTTCAATATTATTTTTCCAAAAGTTTTTTTATTTTATTTTATTAAAAACATTTAAAAATTTGTAAGTAATTTTGTCTAACCGGGTATAGAATAATTTGAGGTAATTAAAAATTAGTCTAGTGATAAAATAGTACTATATTACAACTTCCAGTCGAGATATCAATTCGATACAACGATTGCTCCATAATAGTCTTTTGTTAACTAACGAATGTTAACAAAATGACCGAGCAGTATCTGTTCCGAGAATTGCCATATGTCAGCTATGAAAAGGGCAATATTAATACTGTCGTTATCTTGAGATGTTTATGTGATAATTCTGAAATCATTTTATTGGTGCTTTTACTAAACTATACACCTGACAAATAAATTGTCAAAAACTGTAGATAACAATTTTAATTTAAAAGATTCTTTTGTGCCGAAGATAATTTACAAACTGGTCACATGCTGATAGAATCATATCGGAGACTCCTTGGTTGGTATTTGAAATGAAAAAGTACTAAGTATGGTATATGGCCGGATTTGTAAAAGTTGCAGTTGAATTCCATAATTCAGTTAGTCAAATTACAATAATATTCGTCTTTATAATTTAAGCGAAAAACCCTAATTCATTTTGATACCGATTTTAAAATATGGTTGTAAAGTAAAATGAACTCTATTTATATCGTAACGTGCTGTCACATGTACATTATACATATATTGAGTGTCCTAGTAAGTACATTGCACACAAGTGCTTGCTGCACAAGTGAGATGATATTCTTGTTGAACCCTCAATTACATCTAACCTAAATCTTATGTTAGATCTAGAAATATGATAATGTAATAAATTCATTCAAGTGGCCACCTGGTTTAGTTACTCGTTGCGATTTGATATAGAAAGTTCATTTGTAACAAAGTTTTTATTAAATGAAGTAAGATAACAAATTAAATTCAGATATAATTTCCTGCAAAGTATTAAAAAATCTCAGACTGTGACATATCTGCAGTCATTTTAATTATTCGTAATAGAAATATATTGCAAATCATTTGAAACGTACCTATCTATTTATTTCTTGATACATTTAATTGGATATCTGCCTTTATTATATGTGTTATATATTGAGTTATATGAATTCCATGTATTGTCCGATTGATTATTAAATGTAATGAAATGAAATTGTTTATCAAGTCTGCTTTTATTTAAGAAAGAAAGAAAGCATTTATTGGCCAACAAATAACAATATGTATAAAGCGATGTGCATAAAAAGCAATGTGCAAAAGAAGATTATAAAAAAAATTACAATAATAGGCCAACTAGGTCACTTTTCTTATTGTAATGTGGATTGTTTACAGTTAATTTATAAATAAATTATTAATTCAGTCCAAAAATAGTCACGTCCGATCGGTCCCATAGGTTAAGTATTTATTAATTTATATATAGGTATCCTAAGTTAATTTATAAAGCTCAAACTTATAGTAAGCTTTTTGTTGAATTTACGAAAACTTTGTTTTATTATTTTTTACAGAATTTCCAGGACATATTTTAGTGAAAGACTTGAGTCATATAGCCCTAACTTTAAGGCTTGACTGTTTTTTCAATACTAGCGACGAATGGTTTCACGAGTAATGGAGTTCTAAGTTAAGTTTTACAATATTTTTCGAGTTCTTTGACTTAAACGTTTAGACTTTATTTCGAGATTTATATAGTTTAAGTTCAAAAAGGTTATAAATAGGTACCTACCTAATAGATACTTGATCGTAAATATTTAAAACTGACATTATTGCTTTGCAAACACTACCAATGAATAATTAGGAAAACATTACTATCATAGTTATGTTGGCTGCTTATCATAAAATTCATATAAACCGAGTAAGATAAAACACAGCGCACCCTGGAGTCAAGTAAGTTAAAACAAGCAGGAGGTCTGATTTACTTTTTTGAGTAAATAAAAGTTTATTTAATTTTTATCATCTCAGTCGAAAGATGTCTTCTGAAAGAAAGCCTCCCCCAAAATGGGAGAGTTTTATTATAGTCTCCACCTTTTGCAACCATTGGGTTGGAGATCAAAGAAAGTGACCACAATTCCGAAGCCCATTTAATGATTCACCGAAGGTATGTGGTCATTACACATACATCAGTGTGCGATTGTACTCTGCCAGACTTCGCACGGCAAATTTAGCGTTTTAATAATTTAGTACAAAGTAAATATGAAATCAAAGATAGAAGAAATTACATTACGAACGCAAAAATATGAAACCAAACTTGACATTAAATTATATAATTCCTTGCGTAAGTCTTCGCCAATGACTGTACAATATCACTCTTAAAGTTACAGAGTTTTGTAATGGATGAAATCACGTAAATAGAATGAGCCACAACACCCCATGCCAGGCACAGTGCAGCTTAAACTAACAGTTTGACATGTATTCCGATGCACGGTTTAGCTCACGATATTTTCAATCATCCGTTGACCTCAATACGAATGATTCTTAAGCTTCATTGCCAAGACCGTACTTGCCAACCACTGAATTAACAAGCTTTACACTATTAATCCCAAAAACAACAGAGTCTGCCCTGGATCCGCCAGCAGATCTAATTCATCATCTTCATCAGCCTAATGACAATCAGCCTATAAAAATTGCTTAACTGTCCCAATAGCAGACCGAAAACTCGAACTTCCCTAAAGCCAACCTGCTGTATGCAAATTCATTAAGTCCATTGCAACTGTTTATGGTTATTTTCTGAACAGCAGGCTTGCATTTTACACCTATTTACGCAACGAACATGAACCTTACAGTTCGCAGACAAGTTTTAGTAAACTATGAACCTTAAATTGCCGCAATAAAGGCCACGGAGTGTCAAGAATATTAGGATGTAGGTGTATATTTAAGTTAGTGAGCTCAAAGCATTGGAGTGAACGTAAAACTTATGTGGAGCATGCTTGAAGTTTTATAGGGTTTTAAGTTGCCGGTTAAGCAAATACAAGACGAAAAAGAATATTTGATAGGGGAATTGATGCTTATGGATGGCTTTAGAGTTGTACCTGTTAGAACTTGTGGGTGGCCGGGATACTTCAAGGACTCAATGTACATAATGTAGAGAGACACTTGTCACACATATAATAACAGAACTCATACAAAATTAGTTTAGTTCCTTTATCTGTTATACGTCTGTAATTTATATTATTTATTATACTTATTAAAAACATATAACATTATTTAATTTACACGAAAATAAATTTCAAATAAATGTTTGTTACATATGCTGAATGTAGACCTTTTGGGCAGATGTTAAACTTATCTATTTAAAGGATAAGTTAATGTAAGAGCATTCTTTGTATTTCTGCCGAATAATTGTTTCTGAATTTATGAATTTCAGATTTTTGATAATTTACGGGACAATGTTAATAACAATTCAGTTACAAAATAACATAGCAAATGTCCCTATCGATTTATCTCTTAGTATACTAATTTTATTAAAATAAGGGAGCAGATTTTATAAGTTTCTTTGTAAGAAAAAAATAATTTCGACAACCAATGTATCTATTTAAAAGATTCTTGCATAATTTTAAAAGTACATTTTTCGATAGAATATTTACCGTGACGCAGAAGTTAACACGTTTGTTCTATGTTAGCTAAATAAACTATCCACGATGACTGGTTTGGTCGAGCGTTAATAAAGATAAATAGTTTTGAGTTCAATAAAAAAATGGACAGATATTTTGTGTGTCTAATACGAGCATTTTTGTACTAAAATCATAAGTATTTATATTTTTCATAAATATTGACTATTTGCGCGTCATTACCTTATGTCTTTTCATTTATTCTTGAACTCTCTTATACCTAAAACAAGCCTTTCAGTGTTCATTTTGGGCAAGTCTATCAATGTAAATATTAATAATAAATACATGACAAAATATTGACTTTATCAAGCCCGTGGTTCGGTATATACTTTATTTATTTTATTATCTTTTTTTTTTGGATGGGTTAGCTGTTGAGGTTGGTAGTCTGCAATGCGTCTGGATATCCGATGGAAAAAAAAGATGGCGATATGAGCAAATGCAGCTCTTGAGCACACTCTCCAAAGTACAGTCTGTAGAAGACCGACAGACAAGCCACTTTGCGGCGATGAGCTAAGGTGTGAAGCTTGATCTTCACCAATTTGCTGTCACCGATGAGCCTCTCAGCTCTGCGCTGAATCGTGTCCAGTGCAGTAAGTTGGTTGTTTGCGCTGGTTCTAATTATTTTTCTAGAATAAAACACAGTTCCAAATCGTAGGAAATTTAAATAGATTGGACTCACCTGGGGTTCTGCAGCTGATGTCTTCTTGGTGGCCACCACACTGACTCTAATTTAATTGCTATGAACAAAAGAGGAAAATATTCCGAAAGCGGCGCGTGCGATAGACGTTACGTAAGACAATTGACTTGCAACAGACTGCATTTTTGGCAAGTCTGTCCTTTTAAACCTTGATTCGATGAACCAGGTGAGTGAGGAGGATAGCGGACTAGGTACGTAATAGGAATGAGGGAAATGGGTTTATTTGTCACTGTGCGCCTTATAGTAGTTAGTATATAGGTTAACCATTGGTATTTTGCTGGGCCATCCCAAAGGTGGCTGCAATATTCCATGCAAGATCGGACTTGAGCTTTGCAGAGAGTTAAAAGCTGTCCCGGCTTGAAATATCGCTTGACCTTATTTAGGACGCCCAGCTTTTTAGCTGCAATTTTGTTATGCCATTCCCATTCTTTTTGAGATGATGCAATTCTTTTTTAGTTTATAAAACGATTTTGACAAATGTGTGAATTATATTTGGACTCATTTTTATTCTGCTATCGTCATTTTATGTAATAGTATTAATCATTTTAACTTACTGTTGTTTTGGGCAAGCTGTAAGCCAGCAAATAAATTGTTTTATAAATAAATAATTAAAAACACGTTAAGCCGTTAGTCCCGTTTGCATCATGTTAGCAACTACACTGCAATACCTAATTGTTAATATTTTATTGTTTAAAATTATAAATTAGCTGTTCGGCTTAATTAAATTGTTTAAGATTAAAAGTTAAAAGTTGTTAAACGATGACTCTCGTACGGCCGCCATCTTGTTGTTTACGTCTGCCTTGAGAATATAAAAATGGCGGAACAGCCGTCCGAGCGTCATTCGTTGTGTGAACGTCGCCTTGAGCACATCGTGGAGGGTATGTAACTCTTTGTATATAGATATTCTGGTGAGCATTGTCTTACTTGGTTGATGTGAAAGATTTAAAGTTATTTACATGATGAGATATTGTATTGGAATTATAAGTTAAATTTAGAGTGCAGGTTTTAATTATCCCGAATAAATCCATTAAATTACTTAATTTTTTATTTTTACTTCACATCCTAGCTAGTCTGTGTATAGTGTCGTTAACAATCAATTGTCTTTAGCTACCACCAACCTGCATTGCGCTCACGTAGTGGACCTTTTTCTCATCTCTACGGTATTTTCATCCATAGACAACTTATTTGAGTTACTAACATTGGTGTTACCTACCACAGAACTCAGGCACAATATCGACGTCTGCCGATTTTCGCTAGCAAGCTATAAACTATAGAAAATTGATTCTTGATCTTTTTGTTGTTTATTCCCTGTATGTTATTGCAATGTTCAGGGATACTTACTTTAAGTAAGTACAGATACTTGTTGACTTTGTTGTAATCAACGAAATAATGATATCATAACACTTTTAGTATTGTCATAACATTTTTTTTTGTGGATTATGTACGGTGACGACGTATTATATTGTAAATGTCATTACTTCCGTTAAAGCTGACGAGTTTCTTGCGCCCATTCTTCTTGTCAGTTAAAAGACGTCCTGAATGGGTGGTAGGTAAAAATGTTGGACGATTCAAAACAACTTATTTAAAGGGAATTTGAATACAGTTATTTTCATTTGGTTTTCATTTCATTTCATTGATGCCTTGACTCCGTATTTAAGTTAGAAGTTTTTTTAAGTTATAAACATATTTGTAACTTACCACCAAAAACACAGGCATGATGATGACATTTGCTGGGTTTCGCTAGTCAACCATAAGTGGTAGGAAATTGAATCGGTGGGTTGACTCTGCATTCGAGCTTAAAGATCTTATTTGAATTACCAATATTGTTGTAAATTACAACCAAACGCAGGCACGATGATGACGTTTGCTGGGTTTCGCTAGTAAATTGTAAGCGATAGGAAATTGATGTAAGGATTGGCTCCGTATTTAAGCTCGGAGATTTTATTTAAGTTACCAACAATGTTGCAACTTGCCATCAAACACAGACGGGACGCCGAGTTGCGCTAGTAAGTTGTAAGCGATAGAAAATTTATGGAATCTAAGGATTATATAATTCATAAACCGTATGATTACCAGCATACCATTCTACTTCTTAAAAGGTTGAATGGTATTGTAATTTTAATTCGCTTCAATAATTCTTTGGAGCGAGTTTCATATTAGGAATAAAACAGCCATTAGCGTGAATGTATACACTTATTAGTCGTAGTGTATTTGCTACTGTTATACATTTTCTGCATACATAGGCAGCAAGAGGCCTCTGTAGTTTAATAATCCTAATAAAATATGTCCTTTGGGTATTCACAAACAAGTTGCGTCCCGCAGACCAATTCTATAACGCAGTTTGCGTGCGTGCATCATGTAGGATAGATCGTGCTGTAGAGCTTAAACTATGTAGACATGGCACACCACGGTATACTTATTATCTTTATATTTTTCACAAGCAGAATTATTCAGCTTCGTTGATTAATTGTCAATATTAATTATAGAGTACTATAGTGCCTTCGATATTGTTGGGTTTTTACCTTATGTAATCATGACCTCAACCGGAAGCCTCCCTGAAATTGTATTCAGCACGCCAAAACTTGGCAAGCATGGCAGATAATAGAAACTCCAGGCTAGGAAGGCGGGTTGAAGAATGCAGCAAAAGACCGTCATTCGGAAAACACCAATGATCGTAATTGCCTTAAGTATCATTAGTTGCCCTTTATGACACGCTTAATTGAAGGGGTTGGTGCTTTTCTATTCTGCTAGACAACATACAGCTGATTATGCAATACATAAAGTAAATACCAGACAATTGCGTGAATCGTCCACAAACGATCCGTACAAACTTTTCGAGTTGCCTTCCAAAAAATTTACAATATAAAACGCAAAAACTTTATTTGATAGTGTTCAAATTTACTTGTACAGTGAAAAGTAGAATTCAAGTATAAAAATATGAGGTATAAACGGTCATATTTGTGACCTGTGCGACATTTGCCCAACCTTTTTGTGTTTTGAATTACAATACTCTGAAAAGGTGTGTAAAAGTATTTTGGAAAATTTCACTCATTAATTGCTGACTAAGCTCATCGCTAAATGATCGTGCCATCACGTGACCTGCAATAAAATATCTTTACTACAAATTTAGCTGTACAATTTGCCACTCTACCCGATTCGTAAGCCCCGATCGATCTACAGATCCTCTGGGCCAGCGGCGCACGACTGCGCGCACGATTCAGATTAATCTATCGAAAATCGTTTTACAACATATTATTTATAGAGAGCATGCGCCGGCAATGATCATCAGTCCGTGTGCGTCTAGTGATGCATCCATAGTGACAGATATCGACATCAACGTCGACATCGATAAGGGTCCCATGTAATTTGATTAGTCATGTGGAAATGACATGATTTTTGGGTGTCAGAAATGTTTTTTTTTTATATGATTACTTTAAAATTACATATTTTAAAGATTAATATAACTTTTTGGCTCCTTTTGAGTAACCTATCATGTTTTTAAAATACAACGCAATAGTGCACAAACTAAATTAAAAAAGCTAAAAAACCCAAAACTAGTAAAAAGTGCATTGATTAGGCAGTTACTTATTGGAAAATTATAAAAAAATTGGAAAACTTTCGAAAAATAAAAGACAATAATTTTAAATATATTACTATACCTATGGTGTCCAGTAATTATATGTGTGTGTTTGTGTTTTTAACTGATACCGCAAATGTATTCATAAACTTCATTCACTAAGAAGCGGAGACAAAATGGTAACAATTAAATTAAATAATTGAGCTGAAGAAGAAACTCTCATTTTTAATTTGTTAACATCTGGAAATATTATTAATAAGTTAACTACAAGTCAAATCACAGACGTTACTGTCCAAATCAGTGACAAATCTAACGAATTTCATAACTCGTAAAACGGAATCGCTCATAAAAATAATACGCCACAGTATTCTACGGAGTCAACAATTAACCTTCCAGTAATGAAACTTCTGAACTAGTCAGGGGAGGGAATCGCGGAGCCTATTTTAAAGACATTGAATATTTAAGAGAGCTAATTGAAATGAGCGCGGCACTTTGGAGTGTCGCCAGGATAATTACCTAGCTTCTAAGATGAGATTTAACGTGCTACGGGTAAATGGTTAGGGCTTCTGAATATTTTTTTTTCTCCTCAGTCTGACGAAAAGTTCGTCTGGGAGTCTGTTTAACGTAATCTTAATTAGATGAGGCAAGTTGGTTGACTGAACGGTTTTTCTGATTTTTTAACCACTTTTCAAAAATAACATTATTTGTCTAAATTATATCTAAATATATTATTAGGCTATATATAATGTATTATTATAAAATTAGTTTTCCTTTTTTCAAGTAAAGAGTCGAAAGGTTTAATTAAATTATCTCTTTGTTCGAAGTCTGTACAAAGTCAGACCTTGCCAACAGAATTAAAGTATTCGTCATAAAATAATTAAAGGTATTTATATAAATTAAGACCCTCTTAGTGAACGATTTATAATATCATTTTATAAATGTTACGATTTCTTTAAATGTATTATTAACTTCTATCATCCATATAGATATTAAAAACATGTTAAATGTATGTTATCATGATGTTACACATAACATAATGTATTAGGCATTATGATCGTACCTTTTGTACCGACGACGCTCTTGGGTTCGAGTCCCAGAAGTGGCAGATATTTGTGTGATGAATACGAGCATTTGTACTTGCGTCATGGGTATTTATATATATTTTTATAAATATTACATATCTATGTATTATATATGTATATGTCTGTTAACCTAGTATCCACATTACAAGCTTTACGGTGCTTACTTTGGGCTAGGCTAATTGGTGTGAGTGTAAGAAATATTATATTATTTATTTATTTATTTATTTATTTATTGTTTATTATTATTATTATTATGACTAATTTCCAACGGTGTCCTCTTACATAATACAATTTCCGACCGAGTTGGAAGCCACTGGGGCATGCATAAGATACCATTTTGCTTTATGATTGTAGCATGGGATAATTTTAGAAAACTATTACTTGCTTTAATAAATAATCTGTCTTCTCCTTTGTTTATTTTTATTCATTTTTAATGTCCCCCGATAGCAAATTCATTATCGCCCTTGTTTCTTCATAGTTATTTATTTTATGTTCAAATAAATAGCGTGCTGTGCTGTTCCTGTATAAGACAAGTTACTGTTAGTCTTGTAATACTTTAAAAATGTATTTGTATTGTTTTGATTTTTAGTGAAATAAATTTAGATAGACTAAAATGGTAAGTGATAGATGTATCTGTGTTTTTGAGATATAACTTTTATTTGACATTAAAATTGTCGATAAATCTATAAATAAATAGAATCCCATCACTACTGTGTGATGTCGGAGGTTGTACCGACGGACGGTGTGTGCGAACCATCCTCTTCCTGCATCGGATGGCCACGTTAATGGATGCTTGTTTGTACAAAACAGGTCTAAGAAAATCTATGGAAATTGGATATTGCAGATTGTTCAAGTAATAAAAATTGTTAAATTTAGATGTCTTCATTTAAAATTAAGGATAGTTTGAATAATGAAGTTACAAATCAATACACTTAACATACAAATCATAAAGAATTTAAAGTCATCTTATCGCTTAAAGCAATTTTTACCAGACAACCTTTGGATGGTGATAGAAATCGTATATGTATCGGCGGATTGGCTAAACATACAAAAATAAAACAAAAGATATTTGCATCGAAGTAACACAATGAAATTGATAACATAAATTGAATATATATAATATAAAGGTATAAAATTAAATTATTTTACAACATTCTCAATGTATTTTTTTTCAATATGCTGGGTGAAAAAATCGCTTCACCAAGCCACAACTTATCAATAGTGATTTGATAGGAAACGACTGTTATTGTCATGAACTTAAAAGTTTAATTTGCTTGTGATCAAAGAGACAATGTAACGGACGTAGCGACAGACTGCGTGACATTTTGAACATGATTTCACAAAAGACATTATAAATACTCCATTGATCTTTAATAAATTTACAACAATTCACTTCATGCAAAAAATCATTTTCATCAAAATATCTGCTAGTAGGGTATCAAGTAACAGTATAAATATCATATACAGTTAGAGATATAATTACAGTTATAAACAAATGATTTAAACGTAAGAGTTTACATAGATTGTTATTTTTTCCCATTAATACGTCACTGATTCAGTACTAAAAAGTATTTGGTATATGTGTACGTATTATTTTTTTTAGGTTTCACTTCTACCTTTTTTATCAGTTTGCTATGGACAATAGACGATCATATACACCGACAAAAATATTAAACAAACCACCCCTGAAAAGGGGCAGATGTTTGTGTGATGAATACAACCATTTCTACCTTAGTCATCTGTGTTTATGTATATTTCTATGAATATCGCATATTATGTATTTTATATATATGTTGCTCTAGTATCCATAACACAAGCGTTTTAGTGCTTACTTTAGGCTAGGCTAATTCGTATTTATGTAAGATTTTTTTTAATTATCTGTAGTATGCTGCCTCTTCAGGCCGTAGTATTCAAGTGAGAGCTTATGATCGTATCAACTAAAAGACTTATGAAGATTCCTCAGGAAGGCTACATGGAAGATTTTCCTAATATTTCTTACACAAACACCAGTTAGCCTAGCCTTAAATAAGCACAGAATCGCTTCATAATGCAAGCGATACTAAGATACTAAAGCAACGAGTGATTAATCGTGATCTGAGTTTTTTATTAAATTGAGTGTGGAAATGATTGAATTTTTATTATATTATACGGGGGATTGCGTTTAAAACCAAATCATATATTAAAAAAGAGATGACTAAATATTAACTAATTGCTTAATAATATTTTTTATTATGAAATACACAACAACAGTTTACTGCTATAAAATGTTGACCACGCTGTATATACGTTATTTGCACAGTACATCTAAATTACAAAAATATTCGATTTAAAAGTTTCCATGTTGAGTTACTTACACAATATAGTACTATACTAGTATAAATAACGTTTAATTCAAAAACATTTAGATTCCATTTCACACTCAATAAAGTGCAAGAAGAAATACCTTCTATGGTCGCTCTTTCAGCTGACAAACGGACTTTAATAGCCACATCTGCACATACGCTACATTCCTCGACAACTCACTCCGTTCTAGAGAACATACAAATCGAGTGCAAGACCATAATCATAGGGAATTATTGGAAAAACAGAGATAAAGATTCCTACGGCTGTTATAAATAAACTGATTGACTCTAAATTTCCTTTTTTCTATCGGACATCCAGACGCACTGCAGGCTACCACCCTTTCTTGGTTGATATTCCTACCTGTCGCACCAAGCGCTTTTCAACATCCTTCATAACGCGCACATCAAAGGACTCCCTCCCTGCATCTGTATTTCCGAGAACTTATAACCCGTCCATTTTCAAAGCCGGGGTGAATAGGCACCTTCTGGGTTAGCTCGTTCCATCGTGGATTCTGTCATGGCCCCCGGGCTTGATTGGGATCAAGAGCAAACCCATTATAAATAAAAAAAAATGTTTACGTAAAATCCTTGATTTAGGAATGCCATACATTTATTATCTACTCAAACGAATAAAAATTTTTTGAAGTGAAAACTTCTTTCGCGGCGTTGCGCACTTTTAGGGATGGGTAAAAAATGTTAAACTCGCGTCAGGACACGTGTCCTATTCGAAAATTTGTGTAGACTGTCGGCGCGGCGTAGGAGAGAAAGTAATATCCCCCTCTCTTTCTACCGCGCGGCGAAAATGTATGCCTGCTCCTGCTGTTTCGTTTAAGCGGCGCAGGGTGCTTGCGCGAGAGTTCGTGTGTGCTTGTTGTCATGTTTGTGTACGCAATAAATGAATACTTTATTTCACCACATAAATGATACTACTTTTATACTGATAATTAAAGCAATTCGTGCAAAATTATTCCCTAACCATTCCAAAGTATCAAAAATGCACAACGTTAATGTTTATGTTGTCACTTCTGCCAGCACTTCCGGAATGTTTTTACATAAATAATAATCGAGATGCCAGATGTCACAGCGGACAGCTCATTCGGCTTAAGAATACGGATTTTTTATACTTTCTACATTCCACTTTACTATTTCTTTTTATATATTTCCTATAATAGTGTGTAAAAATGACTGATAGTAGTGTGTTCATATTTTTATTTATTCTTCTCTAACACCTATTATAATCACTATTTGATTGTAGACAGGTCTTATATTTCCGCGATAATCGCTCATTTAAATAATATTACATTAACCGGACACAGGATACAATTATTCCTATTTTTCATTTTTTGTTTTGTCGTTTCGACTCCATTACAGAGGCCATAATCACAGGTGACTAAGGTAATATTATCTTACTAGGAAGGTAATCAGATAATAAATAAATAAATTTGAATTTGTGACAGGTGCGTTAGTGTTATTTTATTTTAAGTTTAATTTTATTTAATTGATTGTAGTCCTTATACACTGCGTTTATAATGAACTCTGTTCGATTGTTTGCCCCTATGGTAAGACCATAATTGTTAATTTTAAACCGAATGCTCGCGATAGCTTTCGCGCTGCGCTAACTAACGATCCCATTGCAGGATGCCTATCGAGTTTCCGCACGTTGAATGGGGCAGGTTGCTCTGTTCGGGTAACCGATGAGATTACTCAACTACAGTAAGACTGCTGTTCCCCTATCGTATAAAAATATCCTTTCTCTGAACTATATCATATATCAATGATTTTTTTATATATCTTTTGCCATACATAAGATCATATCTAACCTCAAGTAAAATAAGTTAATTAGAATACGAAAAATCTCCTTAAATACCCAAAGAATATTACAATAATTGTGTATGTATTTAAAAAGTACATATTTTTTTTATAATTACCTACATACCAATAGTTGATATATAGGTCCTGGCATATAAGTTGAACCTAGTTTTGAAATCACGTGACAAGCGCAGTAGCAAGTTTAGGTACATTATTCACTACTACTTATATGCCGGGAACTATACCTCGACCACGAGTATGTTTATGCAGTTATATGTAATAATGTTTAGTAAAAAACTACATAACGTAAACTTTAAATATTGATTAGTATTATAGATGATTACACACTTATCCGCTTTCAAAAAAATTGTCGAAAAAAAATTGTTGCTGCAATGACCGTAACGTATGTAGCCGCTTTTCTCATCGTTTTATTTGCCGCCTTTAAGTTATATAGTCAGAACATGTTTGTAAACCTATACTACTATTATTTTACGAATTTATTCTCTAGCAATTTTATTAAATTAATCTTGTTTTGTTGTAAAAATATTAATAACAACAGGCACTACAAATGAGCCTAAACTTTGAATAAGCATAAAGGTTCAATGACGTGAACTCACAAAATAAGTAATAAATCTGGAAGTGACTGATTGAAAGGATATTATTATGTTGATGACTAAGATGAATAGGCACACCCATCTGTTTTATTAAGACAAATTAAGAAACTAAGTTAAGCCTTAAGTTTCTATCCGAGTACCTAAAACTAAGCTATCTTCAGTGTCAAATTATTGTATTAACTTATTTTACTCTTTGATTAAAATAAAAAAATATGCTATAAATATTATAAGAAACACTTACTGGATTCACGTCGCGTTCATTTTTGTTTTATTTTATATATTTAAACCTGACGTTTCGACTGCATCACAGGAGCCGTGAGCACAAGATGACTAAAGTAATGATCGTCATACAGGTGCTGTTTTCCAACCTACCTTTCAATATTTTAATCGGGTAGTTTACTAATTAATTTATTTAAATAAACTAAATATGCTACAAATATTTTAGATACTTATTCAAATTAGCGTTTTATATAATACAGGAGAACTTTATTATCTAAATATGTGTTTAGTAGTATATTTTGTAATGTTATCGGTAGATTACAATCGATGCAGTACAACCCGCCGCGCAGAGCATGTCAGTACATAATACATGCACGTACGCACGGCGACGTTCGATCGATGGATCGTATCGATCCGCACAAAGCATCGAGTCGTGATCTCGATTACGTTACCATTCGAAAGTTTAGCCGTTTATGTAAAACAAGTTTTTTGTTTTGTTTGCTGCGCTCGATTTGCTTGTGTTGTGAGAGTTGTTTGTTTTTTATTTATTATTTGGAATTTAAACGCAATATGATAGAACCTTAATATGCATTAACGATGTTGAATAATTTATATAGTGTGCTTATAAATTGAATTTCAGTAGCATTTAAGTAAATAAAGAAATGCTTTACCAATTCAGCGGTATATCTGTTTGATTAAATAAATCGTCATTTTCATTTAAAATTTCAGTGTTAATTTATAATACCATATGCCCTATCAACATCATTAACTATGCAATTCATGTAGTAGGTAGTCTTATAATAATATCTTGGCAAAGAGTTTGTTCATTCAAACTTACGCTTTATAGAATATCTTTGACCATAGCATAGTCTGTGAACAGAACAGAAATTTTTAACCAATAAAATCGAAGAGTTTCAGAAAGGAGTTCACGTTAGAATGTATTTAAGTAAAGGTATGAGTGGAAATAAAGGGGATTAATGACGTGGCAGTTAACGCAATCGGCCTATGATTGCGTTAACTGCTACGTCATGGATTCAATTGGAGTCAACGCAATTGGAGGTAAAGCAAAATTCTCGACGGTCTGTCATTAGATGGGTTACCAAAAAATTGCTGTCTCAAATTCCACAGTGCTATTGAAGGCACAGACATTCTGCCGTCCGTCAGCTAATACGCCGCTAAACTACCAAATCATTTTTGAAGATGTCTAATTGATAATTTAAATTTTAAATACTTTTAATGCAGAAAATGGGTAGGTTTACAATAATTGGGGTTGATTTACAAAATATGAGCACTAACTACTGTTTTTGATAGAACTAATAAAAAAATACAATAAATAGAAATATGGTTCCTAGACAGAAGAAATGTTAACTGTGAGTGAATAGTTATCTTCTAGGCAAGCACGTCACATCCTAGATCGCATCGTCGCTTACCATCAGGCGAAACAGTGGTCAAGCGCTTACTTACAATAAAAACTCAAAATGAACTGAGGCTTAGCGAATTTTGAGCTAACGGAGCAGCATTGGTCCTTGCTACGTATAAGCATGCTTTGTTATGGCCCATTTCGCTACGGTTTTTTATTCATATGGCAGGCCTGTGTCCTAAAAAGGACATATTGATAGAATAATGATCATGAGGCAGAACAACCACCTCACCTCTAATTTAAAATATTTATTTGTGATTTTTTCAATTCTTTTGTTAAATACATAGTCCAGATCTGCAAAGAGAGAAATTATTGGTTGAAATGGATCTCATACATAAGTACTGAAATATACAGTGCTCGTAGATTTACCACGATAACTGTGCATTCCCCAACAGACAGATTGTGGAGGCTCTGATGGACACTAATCGGGTAATTGACTTCCCACGAGTTGCCTCAGTTTTTGCTCCGGCCGCGTGCTTCTGACGGCGTGAATCAAATACAGGATGAATTGAGATTTAGTTCATTCATTTAATATGTGTAAACAATATTTTGATTTAGTTATTTAAAAAGAAAAGTACCTAGAATTAATATTCTTGATTTCTTCTTGTGGTGAGGTAAGTTGATTAGTTTAAAAGGCCATTATACTTTGTTACTATACTTTGTCCAATGTAGGATGATACTTTTGACTTCCTTATTGCTACGTACTAAGGTTGCGTTTGTTTCCTTATGTTTGGCTTGACATTGCAATAGCAAGTTTATACCCTCTATATAGGTGTCAACTGTCAAAAGTATCATCCTACATTGGACAAAGTATACCTGTGATATTTGAAATATATTATTTAAGAGCTGATAATTATAATTGTCTATATTCCCCTTCGTGTATATATTTTAAGGACGGCTTGTTTCTTAACAGAGACCATTATATTTAGTTCTTACACTTCCGCGCTCATTACACATTAGAATAAAACACATTTTTACGGATTTTTGCGCATTTTTATTTTATTTTATATTTAATCCTGACATTTCGACTCCTTTACAGGATCTTTTCATCCTGTGATCACGGCTCCTGTAAAGGAGCCGAAACGTCAGGATTAAATATAAAATAAAATAAAACATGCGCAAAAATCCGTAAAAAAGTGTTTTATTCTAAGAGACCATAATATTTTTTTGTAATGACGGTGATGATGAGCCTATAATTTACAACCGGTTTGACCTAGCGGGAGTGAATATCCATGACACAAGCCTTACAGTACTTACTTTAGACTTAATTAATCAAGCAGTTATCGCGTATATAAATTCTAATAAAGCCGATTAATTTATTAAATGCTTTGGTGGATACGGACCTGTAATTTAAAAATATTAGTTAGAAAACACGATCATACTTTTCTTGGTTTTACGCTTTGCGTATATTAACGAATTTAAATAGAGGTTTAATTACATTATTTAAAACTATTCATTTTAATTGACGTAATGTTAAATAACTTTATAAAGCTCACAAATATAACGCAAAGTGTCAGATTTTCTCAATCGAAGTTAAACTCTATATATAAGGCTTAGGTAAGTTTATCTTCTGTTGACTGTACTGCAAAGAAAAACCCACAAATCTTTTTATACTTGGCGAATATAACGTAATTCATATTAAGCAAAATTTTATTCCTTCTTTTCGCTTATTTTCAGTCTGGAGCATCTCGCTCATTTAAAGACATTAGAGACAACTCGAATTAATCACCCTCTATAAGTAAAATCTCGTTACTTAGACCACATCTGTGTCCCTCGAGCGATCTAATACTCCTGGCCGATGCAGTTTCTACAGTGTTGCCTGAACACCTCAAAGAAATCTACTTCAAACGGTATCGACAACAACGAACTCTATTTCTATTATGTTATGGTATAATGTCACCAGTGGCTTACACTAGGCATATACTACGTAACAACATTAAAAAAGTATCGAAAATGAATGCACGTCCAGACTGAGAAAGGAAAGCACGTATTTGACGCGGTCCGGTTAAAAAAAACCTTATTTCATTCATAAAATAGGTTACATTCAGAAGGTTGGTTTTTTACCTTTTTTACGAACGGCAACACCGACTTATTCATCGTTCGTTGATCGACGTGAAATGATGTCAGTGTTTTTTTTTAAATGTTTTAACACATTGTTTACACTTCAGTGGTCGCGTCACGGTAAAATGTTTAGTTCCCAAGATAGAGTTTTGTTATTTTTCAACTGGAAGGATTTTTGATTCGTTTCATCAGTGGACCATGTATGTTTCGTTTGGGTAAGATTGATTCTTGGGTAGCCACTTTTAATGACAAAGAGAAGGGGGACAAGTTGTATGTAAAGGACAGAACTATAACTTAGAGCGATAGATCCAAGACCACAACCATATAACGACTGGCAGAGTAGAACAATAGTAACCTTTTATACTCAAAGATACGCCTCCCGTAGCAGCGTCTTCAAAATTATGGTTCATTACTGTGATCTCCAACCTGTCAAGTAATAATATTAATATTTCTTACATTCACAATTAGCCTAGCTCAAAGTAAACACTGTAAGGCTTGTGTTTTAAATACTAGGGTAACGGATAAACATACATATGTCATACATAAATGAGTAATATTTTTAGAAATATATATAAATACTCATGACTCAAGTACAAATGCTCGTATTCACCACACAAATATCTGTCATTTCGGGGATTCGAACCCAGGACCATCGGTGCAAAAGGCAGAAGTGCTACCGTTGTACCACACGGTTGTATAAGGAATGTTGAAAAAATAAGAATGTATAAGGGAGGTTGCCATTCAACAGTGGATATCTTTCAGCTAAGATGATTAGTGTTGTCTAATATTGTACAGTAATGTAATGTACACATCAAGTTATACATTCCAAAAACAAAATGATTTTAATTACAATGGAATAAGACAGACTTAAGTAGCTAGATGTTCAATAAAATATAGCATGTTAATGTAAGAAATTAAATGCTAAAATAACAGAACCGATCTCTGCTTATCTCAGTAGTCCCTTTTGCCTTTTCCCCCATATATTTGTCATTTTCATCCATTTACATCAGAACATTTTTATCAATAATCTTTATAGGGTACTATGATATGCATAGTAGCGTATATGAGACCAAGTAAGGTCATCATGGGATTTTTTTTTTTGTTTTTATGTATTAAAAAAGGCGTCCGTAGCCCACAAGTTGAGATATCTCTTTTGACCCAAGCGAACCCACTCGTAACACAAACTTTTAGCATACACCAAAAGGTAAATATTAATAATGTGTTTGACTTATTGTTAAAAATATATAAATAAAAGCAATATAATACATATCTCAACAAACTATGTATAATTATCTCGTAGAATATCCATGGATGTTTATTAACAGGATTATACAATAAAAATAAATGTCTTTTTTCAAAATGGGTCCAAAGTTAGTCGATATCATCTTTAATAACTTCTCTAATATTCATCTTCTAAGTGAAGTATAGTACAAAATAATCGACGTGGTAATAAAAAGAATATGATCGCTTTTATTAAGTTTAATTTCAAATTTTGTATTACGTTTTTTTACACTATTTCAGATAAAAAAATATTCCAGATAAAAAACATAGATTTTTTTTCCTTTACATTAAAAATCAGTTAACTATGTAATCTTTGAGGTTTTATTAAATGTGAACTTATCGCATTTGGCATTTAAAACGCTGATCTGTGCATCGAAAAAACAAGTGAATATTAATAAGATAAAAACTGTGTAACCAACAATATTTTAATCTGAGTATAGAAAAAAAATTAGAAAAATTTAATTATTTAGCTTCAATATTTCAAATATTGATAAATTTTAAATATGTTACTTTAAATATAATATCTATACATAATTTTAGTCATACCTATATTAAGCGCCATTATCGTGCGATGTCACAGGAGTAGTTTGACAGATACGCCGAAATGCGCAACATGGAAGCTACGATATGTTTTTTTTTGTCTAAGATGTATCGAGACCACGAAGAAAATTTTGTAATTAAAAATGATAAAAGTCACCAGTCTTATTTTGTAAATCGTGCAAATCGAATGATTGCATTTATCGATTACGTAATCGATAAGAAACACTTCAAGCACACGTAATCGTAATTATCGGCGTAATTAAGTTCACGGGTGGTGCGTCTATATTTTTTCTTTCGATTTCTTAGTGTTACGAATTTTTTGATCTATTACTTTGGTACAGTTATAAGTAAAGTGAAACGCGATTATTTTGTATTGTTATAAAAGTACAACCTTTTTTATATTACCAAACCTTTAAGCAGTTTAATTAAAGAAAAACTGCTGAACATATTTTTAAGCTATGCTACAAACAGCAGTACAGACTATACACTTTAAAATTTGTACCTTAAGTTATTGTAGTAAAGATCGTTTTGTATTTTGAATAATATGTATGCAGCTTTCAATCGTACAATCATTGGTTTTGCTGATTTGTTAATGGAAAATATATGACCCTTCTTAAGAGAAAATACAAAGATAAATATTTTTTAAAATAAAGGAATCTTTATTAAATAAATAACTAACTTGTTAAACAAGGCGATTTATTTATTTTTAACATGATTTTAAACACTCTCTCCAATAAATGTATAAGTAACTTATAAATATTATGTTAACTGTATGTTATAACACATTGTTTATGAAGTATTTGAATCATATAATGTGGTTTTATTCTCAATGCATAGGACATTGCAATGTCTTTATAGATATTAAAGTACATGTCAGCTACTGTAAAAAAAAATTGCACCTAGTTAATCACATGAGTGCAATTAATGATTTGATATGATTTCAAAACCGTCACTTTTAGGTAGAGGTCACCTGAGTAATGTTTGTTAACTTACTTCTAGCATTGTCAGAAAAATTATGAATTCAGACTTTTGTTTGACTTGAGACTTGATATCAATGAAAGCAGTTGTGCATAGCTTTTTTGGGTAGAAGAAGAGCTAAGCTCAGGCCCCCTTTCAGCAGGGACTCCAGGGTACACTTTTGTAGACCTATTTTCACAAAGAGAAAGTACTACTTTGATAAAGTTACTTGGCAACCTGAGTTTTTTAACCCCATTTAACAAAAATATCTAAGCAATAAAACTACAATTCTAGTTACTAGAGACAGGCGTAAAAGAAATCTAAAAAAAAATATTCTTAAATCATTCATGATTATAAATAAAACTAATTCATAACAACCACAAATATAAAATTTTATAAGTAACCAGTCTCAAAAAATTAAGAATTTTTGTAATCCTATTTTGTAAATGTGTGTTTAGGTTAGTGTACTTAGATACAATGATACACACACAAATTTGTACCAGTTAAAATAAGATAATACACAACGTCATATTATAAAATTTTGTAATTTGGCATTAAATGTAGGTAATAAATGACAATCAAACAAAGTTTAGTATCGAACGCACCAATTCGGTTACCATACAAAGCACCTATTAAGCGAAAACAGTAAATATCCCCAAGTATCGTGGGAAGAACATTTCACAAGCGGAATTGTTGACAACATGTAGATCGGAGCACTACGACACGAACACACACGGCCAACTCAGGTGCGGAGAAGCAGGCAAAGGTCAAACCATAGGGAGATATAATCGAACAGTGACAAATAAGGCGGCCTATCGTTTTTTTTTATACAAGTAACAGCGATAAAAAAAACATCTTAAAGATTTCTATTTCGCTGACATCACTCAATCATCTTAACTAATTAATAACACAATCACATTAATTAAATAAACAGTGTGCATAATTTATGCGTAATACATTTAAGTAAATTGTGCATGCAACAACAACTATCAATTAGACCCATTTTTGCGAACGAGTACCAACCTACAGCAGGTTGGTTTCGAGAAAACGAGACTTTTGTAAACAGAGTGTGCATGCATACATAGTATATTAATGAATGAATACTTGTTAACCTCATGTGGAATACCGTGGCCTATCTAGGAATATCAGATTTATAACTGTTATAAATAATAAGTGTTTCGGTACCATGTTGTTTCCGCAAGTGACAGTGTTGTATCTCTGTTGTTAGTCGGTAAAAAGAAACTACTTTTTATGAGAAGATGGAATGCGTGATTTGAGTGACATCTATGTACTAAACCCAATTTCACTCAAACTGTGGGTTGGTTCTTGTTTGCAAAAATGGGTCCAATTTTGAAAACTGTAATTTAAATTTACAATATTGTGGGTAAAAGTTTATCGTGAACACCATTAAGTGACAAAACATATCTAGGTAGGCCTTAAACCTAGCAGACCGAGTCAGATCCTCGTCGATGTACTGCAGACGTATATCCCTTCCACTACGAGATTACGAATATTACCACGAGAGATGAACGGAAATACTAATAATGTATTAGTCGGACTATTAATATTTTTTAAATTAAAATTATAATTTTCAACCTATCAGTGTCTTGCTAGTTTGTATTGAAAATTCACAATTTCCGTAATTTATAAACGCACAGCATTCCCCTTGGCCCTCATGGAAATCAGGAGGTGCTTACTACTGCGGATGCAATATAAGCGAAAGTTGGTAAATCTTTGCATTTGTAATGTTATGTACTTGTTTTTCTATAAAGAATTTTGTATGCTTTATAATTAGAAGAAAATAAGATTTATAGTAAATACATGATTTAAAGAAAATTAAATTAAAGTGAATCTTTTATAATTTTAATGGAAAAAAAGTAGAAAAAATCGACTCGGCTCATAAATTTTTCTCAGGCGAGACTCGAACACAAAGGTTGCTTTTAGATGTTCGGTTCACAGCTCTCCCTGATTTATTTATCTAATAAAATTTATCATTTAACATGCCAAGTTACAAACTTCGTATCGATTGTAAACAGTTGCATATGCCTACTACAGATAATAAACGAAACAGCTTTGAAACTTAGCGGCCATTAAATCTTAACTTCTTTACAACATTTATCCCGAAAATTACTTAACTTCCACCCTTATGAAATTATATAAATTTTTATTTCTGTTCCTCTTCATATCATTATGTTCGACTGACCAAAAGGTTAGCGCGAACACCAAAATACACAGCAATCGTGATATTGTAGCAAGGGAGTAAGAAACGTGTATTTTAAGTTACCACACCTAAGACACTATCCTTATGAAGTATTAAATTGTATATTTAAAAAATAAAGTCCTTTTTTCCGAGTGGAAAATTCATTACACATACTCTTTCGTTGGGCATAAGTAGATATGTGGGAATTTCCTTCATTAGCCCTAATGCCCGATTTAAGGATTGGAGGGTTACCCACTAAAAACCGCCTGAAGTGCCTCCTGCCGATATTTGCATTTGTCTTAGAATTGCTGGTGCATTCACCCATACCAAAACATTCAGACGCTTGCCAAATCAAACTCTCTATGGGATGCACAAACAACTTTTGCCATCTGCTCAGTGTTAATGGCAGAACCACCAGAGACATGGTAAGCAATAGACATTTTATGATTTTCCTGTTCTTACCTTAGCTTACTGCCGCAAAGTTGTTTGTCTACAGAATACGGAATGTATTTTAGAGTGTCAGAGAGTGAGACATCCAGACGCACTGCAGGCTACCACCCTTTCTTTGTTGCTATTCCTATTTGTCGCAACAAGCGCTTCTCAACAGCTTTTATAAAGCGCACAGCAAAGGCATCTGTATTTCCGAATACTTATAACCCGTCCGTTTTTATAGGCACCTTCTGGTTTAGCTCGTTCCATCGTGGATGCTATCTTGGCCCCCGGGCTTGAATCAAGAGCAAACCCATTCAAAATAAAAAAAAAATAATAACAGCTTATCATTGGTAGGCAATCATCACATATCACCAAAGAGTATTTTTTACATTCAGTTAGATATAATGTGTTAAATCGATCAATTAGAATTTGATTTTTTCAATATCTTTGTAATTATCTGAGTTTTTACAAGAAAAATAATCAACATACGTCAAATATCAAACGGGACTCTCGTACCCGCTACCTCTAGCTATCCAGGCGAATACTCTTCCAATTGATCTACCGAGACTCACAAATACCTATTCAATTTTTTCATGTGTTTCTTATGGTAAGTATATGACTCGATAGCTCAATTAGATTAGTAGTCACTCGGATAGTGAAGGCTACTAGTTTGAGTTCCGTGTAACACCTAAGATGAATTGTTTATTTTAGTAGTTAAATGTAAATAAGTATCAAAAATACAGTTAAACTCAGATATTCACTAATTTGGCGGGAATCACTACTTTCACTTACGCGACCTTAGGTATACAGATGATTATATTATGAGAAATAACATCAATTAAAGTGAAATTCACACGCAAACAATTTCAAACACAATGACGACCGTTTGTTGCAATGGTAACGATCCTGCCTTTCGCACCGATGGTCCTGGGCTCGAATCCCGGAAGGGGCAGATGTTTGTGTGATGAATACGAGCATTTGTGCCTGACTCATGGGTATTTATATGTATTTCTATGAATATTACTTATTTATGTATGCTATATTTATGTCTATCCGTTATCCTTGTATCTATAGCACAAGCCTTATAGTGCTTACTTTAGGCTAGGCTAATTAGTGTGAATGTAAGAAATATTATTATTAACGTAATAAGAAACTCAGCTCACGAGTGATTTTTCATGGAGAATTCCTAAGGATTTTTTTAAGATCACTCCTCATACGATCATAAGCTCTCATTTGAACACTGCGGCTTAAAGAGACAGCATACCGCATATAACAGATTTTGTAACTAAAAAGGTAAAACCACAAAATATGTTCAATGTTGAACCCTTATAAGTATAAAACGTATATTTTTATTAATTAAATTAGTTAAAAATTTGCAATATAATTTGGCGGCAAGAAATAACTGCATAGCCCTAAAAATTAAGAATTTGTGACATTTGAATACATATCAATGAAATTAACTATAAAAAAACTTAACCCTAATTAATATCTGTATATTATAAATCAATAGACGTTTGTTTACATTGATATTTGGTAACAACTTAAAATATAATATTTTAAATAAATTAAAATTAAAGGTATTTATTTAATTCTGACGATTTGAATTTTTCAGGAGCCGGATCGAAGCCATGAGAATGGATTTCAATTACTTAGTGACTTAGCTAGTCGTCCAAATAAAATTCGGTCACAATTTAGATTTTTTCTTATTAGTGCAGTTCTAACTTAACCAATTAGTTTTATTTAACCGTTAAAACCGTTTTATTCTTATTATAACTTAATATAGATACAGCTAAAACTGTAGTAAACCTATAAAAAATAGATTCATTAAAAAATTTGGGCGAATTTATTTTGATTCACTTTCCACCCAAGCATCCAAATGTAAAGAAACTGTTAAGAAAGTTGAATGAATAAAAAAGTGTAAGGATTCAACTAAGATATTTTACCAAAATTAATAACTTTAAATCTTAGGTATTAATTATATTTCTCACATACACACTAATTAGCCACCAAAGTAAGCACTGTAAGGCTTGTGTACACTAGGGTAACGGATAAACATACATATACATTACTTAGATATAAAAAATATTTATAGATATATGTATGTATAACTATCTATAACTCAGGTACAAATACTCGTATTCAACCCAGTACCGTCAGTGCAAAAGGTAGAATAGCTACCGTTGCACCAAACAATCGTATAAGTTTTTCAGGTATTTGCAAGAAAACATACAAATTTTTATAATAATGCTTTAATTAATATCAAATCCCATAAAAATCACACTAATAAATAATTAAAATATTCTATTTATCATAACAAACCAGAATGAGTCATAACCGCAGTTGCTCCTACACTTTCCTACTAGAACATAAGCGGTAATTATTTGGTTTAAAAAACGCGTCAGCCGAGTGATTGCTTTCACAAGATCTCACAATGGAGCATGAAATGAACTTCCACTGCCACCGAGTTACGCATAGGTAGCGACGGCGTTACTACAAATTGTAGAATGGAACTCACAACCGTCTTGACTCGTTTGATTGGTGGTAACAGTGGTAATTTCTTTTATATATATTTGTTCAAATCTGATGAAATGATTGTAATATAAGATATCATAGCTGGTTAATTTAAGATGGTCATAACTAAATTACTTTTTATGCGTGTTATTAATTAGATAATGTAGCTTCGTTCAATACTTTTTAAGTTGAAACTGTAATCCAACTATGGAACAAAACAATTAAAGGCAAGAAATAAGATAAGTGCTATTTAATTTTATCGTCTTATTTAATCAAACAAGTAATTCTATAGGATAGATATTGTTATTTTTTTTAGCTCTATTGAAATCCAAAGAAGCAAGCATTTAAAATGAAATCGCTTAAAATCAGGGTATACAGGGTAAATCGACTCCTTCTATTGCTAAAATCAATAAAATGTAGCATATGTTATCAAAGTCATAATAAAGAATGGATTGACATCTTATTTGTCAACATTGGTTAGATAGATTTAGCGCTACGGTCTATAGTCTACGGTTATGTCCCCAAATACATAAATACAAACATACAAAGACTGAGAAATTCATGACTCTTCCTTTTGGCTTCACCGAAGTCGAGTAAATATAAAAATTAGTATTTTCTTGTTAAGCGTTTAACTGCTAGATTCGTTCTGCATAAGAAATACCTGCTTGGAATAAATCGTCGGAACTCTTGGGGTGTCCATAGCTCAATTGCAAGAGTACTCGCCCTGATAGCGAGGGTACCTATGCGTCAAGTTGAATATTTTCTTAAATATTTTCTTTAATTATGAAAATAAGTAGTTTTCTTACAAAATATTTATAATTAATACATTCATGAATGACTGTCTTTCTAAAAGCTAAGAATATCATTCTTAATTTTCAGAGAGTCAATTTTAATTATAATGAAACTATTACTTTTTGTTTTCAGGAATTATACTGTATCCAAACTTTAATTAGGAGACCTAAACTTTATTTAACCTTAATTTGGACGTAATACTTATAATAATAATAATATTTTTTACGTTCATTTTTAAAACTGTTACATGTTTTTTGTTTAGCCTATTTCTTGCTGTCGGTATAAATGAAGATACCGTTTGTTAAATGAATATGCTTGAGGGTTACAATATTGATTGACGGCCAAACTGTCGTTAGTAATATATCTGCTCGCATGTGTTATTCTAACGACTCCTACAATAGGCTAAAACGCTCTTACAGAATAGGGCTGCGTTTGAGTTAGCACTAAGCTTAAAACATTTTTGTAATGTTATTACACAATAGTATTTCTAAGTTTCATTCGGATACATTCTATGATGGAATTAGGTAGCATTCGAAATAGTGATAATTTAAAGTGATAGAAAATATCCTAACACAAAGTGTGTGTTTGGATTTTGCTCAAAAAGCTCGATAGCGCAGTGCTTCGCTCATTTAGACCTAACATCACTAAGGTTAAACATCTTTCCCATTATCCTATTATTGGATGGGTGAAGTAGTAATTTTAATAAAACCATTATAGTCTACCGGCTGAGGTGATGCTGATGTATGGTCAGAAAAAATGCTTAACATAAAAACAGCATAAAAACAGCATTGCAAAGCACGCCAAGCTCAGTTGGTATTCAATAAATACATGAATTTGGCGACCTCTATGGTCAAGTGGCTCTCACACCAGTTTTTATGGTAACGTCACTCCGCATTACCCGGCCGGATCAATAAAAAAACGAACTTTTCTGAATTAGCTCGGGTTTGGGTTGATACCGTCGTTGTTTCTGAAATTAAATACTCCAGCTATTAAACTTGGGTTCAAAACAATATATTTGATTAAAAAGGAATGTTTTCTTCGCACTGATGACCCTGCGCACACACATTGCTATCGCCCCAAGGGCGCAAATCGCTGAGTGGAGTTGGCACAAATACACCACTGATTATATGTGAATGGCTCAATCATGACAAGGTTGCACAATGCGTTACGTCGATATGTTTTGACGTGTCCAACTCCAGTTGGCAGTAAATTGCTACAATTATACCAAGAACTGTGTCAAGTGGTAACCGACATTAAGGACACCGGGCTAATTGAGATTTGATAAGTAAATCCATTAAAAACACAAAGGATCCCTTTAATTGTCAATTAGTATAAACAATTTAATACTACCCATGAGTGGAATCTGATATGATTAAAATATGTTCGCTACCACAGTGGATAAATTTGTGGTATATGGTAGATGGCTTTCGGCCTATGATTGTGAAATGGGAATTGGATGGACAGTCAGAAGCGAGAGTTAATACATATTATCTATTGTTCCTTAATGCTATCGTTACAATCCACATTGGGCTCACGTAATACAAACAAGCAAGCACGCTTTTTCCTGGTAGGGGTAGGCAGAGATCACAGATTTCCACTTTACACGATCCTGAGATATATCTCTCGCTTCTTCAACTCTCAACATCCATAATAACTTGTCGGTTAAGATTATTTTTGACCTGGCCTTTTTTAAGGACATCTTATACTTGGTCCTTAGAGGTTCGCCTTTGTCTGCCTTTACTGACTTGCCCATGCACATTTGCTTCATTGTTTTGTCAATCTTCTTTCGTACGTAATATCCTTCGTATTAATATCCTCTCGGTTTACAAAAAATGCTATTGATTTGTTATTCTTTTATTTTTTCATATAATATGAAATACGGTGTTTCTTATACCTATATTATTATGCAATTGAAGTTAGGAATTCAGTCCTCTAAGTGGCTCTACTTTAACGACGACATTAAAACTTGTCTGGTAGAAACCCTTTCTGTAGTAAAACAAATAGGTATTGCAACGTAAAAGAGATTACTTGAAAGTCAGTTTTGTTTGCTCGATAAATAATTGAAACTACAGATATACATATATACATGTACGATACCAGGACAGATCGAAAAAATCCCTACATATCAGTCGCAAACCACGCAACTGAGGCGTTTTGTTTCGATTTTGCAAGACCTATTTGTGTGAATTAGTATTTTCAACTCATACCACAATAAAAACCAGAAAAGAAAGCACCTAAGGAATATATACGAAGAGATGAGAGCATGCCTTTCAACGATTACTTCAAATACGCCTGCGCTCGTTTAAATAAGCTCATGTTTCCCATTAAATACCGTTTCTGCAATACAAAGTTTATATTTGTTGATTAATAATAAATATTGGAATGTAGATAATAAATAGATAGGTACTTTTTATTGATTCATAATAAATGTTGATTATTATAATCTGAAAAACTATTATTTTATTTATGGTTTACCTCCAAAAATGTTTTAATTTGCTAGATGTACCTTGATCACAAAAAGTCTGCGGAAAACTGGCCTACAGTATTCCCACCCAAAGGAGAGGTGGTGCTCCAATACTGTCGATAAATATAAGCCTAAATCGACATTAGCAAATAGCATACATTTCTTACTGCAACTTTTCAAATATTGGGTTGCTCCTTTACCCGCGTGTACCCTATTCGCCAAAGGAAACCGCCCTAAGCCGGCGCATGTGTTCGCTGCCTATCATTACAGGCATACGAGATCATTAACTGATTATATGTTATTGTCGATGTGAGTTGTATAATCTCCTACTAGTTTTAGAAAACGAAAACCTTGCTGTGATTAAAGGAAACGTGAAAAAGCCCGTTTTAATCTAAAAGGGAAGTTTAGAACATTAAAGTGAAAATAAACGAGGAAGACATTAATGATTTCATGGAAGAATTAAAAAATGATTAAAAACTTATTTCATAAAGACGCATAAAACTTTTCATTAAAAGAAAAAAAGGCGAACATGTTTTATCAAAAGACGGATACTACGAACACTTATATAAAGACGTTTACTTAGGTCAGTTTTTTTTTGAACTGAGATAACCAACTTCATTAATATTACATTCATATTAAATTTCTTCTTCAACCTAAAAAATCGTCAACGCATAAAGGAGATAAATACAAGATAATAATTTCAATCACTTTGTATTTCAATCAACAATCGATCGTCATCGGTACAGATGGAACGACAAATTGTAGACGCGTGCGCAACACAAGATCCATAAGTAAGCTCACAATCTCGGTTGTATTTCACCGTCTCAATGAACCTTTGGCAGTGACAAATTGACGCAATTCTGACACATGAAGCGTTCGGCGTCTTCATTTGTTTCCTCGACGTATTTATTTGACGATTGACGAACGATATAATATGACCAATGAATAGGCGGAAAGTAGCATTGTAAAATATTTTTATCATTTTAAAGTGCTGAGTCAATCACGATAAGTTAAATTATGGATTTTTATGTAACAGATAACGGGTTTATATAGGTATTTTTTTTTTTTTTTTTTTTTTTTTTTATTGCAAAAGTTGGCAAACAAGCAAACTGCCCACCTGATGGTAAGTGGTAACAGTCACCTATAATACATGTGGTTCTTGTGAGATTCGCAGCAAAACTGCAACCCCACAAGAACCACTGTGTACGTTGCCAACTTGTGACACAAGATGTAAAGTCACTGTACCCAGTAATTTCACTGCCATTAAAATTATGCCTATTTAAACAAAACATAACCTATTGTTTGAAAATAAGGACAGAAATCATAAATTATGAATATATTTTTGCTCATTCTATTTACTTGAACACTTTATCAAAAACAAAAGTTAGGTGATGCCGTAATTAAAGCCGTAACGTAATGAATTTTATGATTGTTATATATTTTTTGCACTTTTCAAAGCTTCTTATTTGATAAATTGTTATAATAGAAATATACTAAAAAAAATCAACTCGGCTCACAAATTATTCTCAGAGGGGAATAACCCTAAAACTTGTTCTACTAAAATATTTTTTTATTTTTGTTATGTTATGCTAGCGGCAATTTTATATAAACAACCCATTAGTGACCTATGGTTTTGATTTATTTTCGAGTGTCAAATTATGGACTTTGACCCATCGACGACATTTATAGGCCCGGTAACGGTATCGTTTACAATTTCATAGATTTGTCATTAAAAATCACTATTTCTTTTTATTTAGAATGTGTTAGCTCTTGATCCCAATCAAGCCCGGGGGCAAAGACAGAATCCACGATGGAACGAGCTAACCCAAAAGGTGCCTATTCACCCTGGCTTTAAAAACAGACGGTATAACCCGTCTCTGTACTCGGAAATACAGAAAATATAAAATAAAATGGCAACCAAATGGAAATTTAAAAAAACTTGTTATTTTAGTTTTGAAATAGTTTATAGATCACATTATCGAAAAGTTTGCTGCAGTCAACGAAATTTATACATTTTATTTACTTGTATGTCTAAAAAATTATGCATACATAGTCATATTTCTTGATTGTGTTGATTACGCAGCTTAATTGTTTACAAATCCGAGGTCCCTTTGACTTGAGCAATCAATTACGTCACTCCAAGGTCTCAGGTTCGAACCCTGTTGAGTCAATGTAGAAATGAACTTTTTTATATTGGCTTGAATCTCAATCTTTTGATACCGTCGTAGTTTCTGAATTCCATAACAAACACGCTTTAGTTATATGACTTGGGTTCAGAACAACGTGATGTTGCCTGACATTTATTTATTTAATGGTTTTTATTTACACATTCCTGTGGAAAAGATTCTTGCATCTGATTGACAACAAAGCAATCCTATAACGACAAGTTCCAATAACCTATTTTCATTGTGAGAAAAGATGGATAACTGCAATCGAGTTGCTAGGCAACTAAGAAATAAATATATAGGCAAGATATATAGTAGGCCCGTATGTTGATGGGCATATAAGTTAATGAATTAAATGACGACCGTTTGGTGCAACGGCAGCGATCCTGCCTTTCGCAATCCCGTCAGTGCCATCCCAGTTTGCTCCTGGGACTGTTTCTGAGTTCGAGTCCCTAAAGCGGTAGACGTTTGTGTAATGAATATATGCATATATGCCTGAGTCATAGTTATTTATTTATATATACATATACTTATGTTTTTTATTTATTTTTTTGCATTCACAATGCAATATTTCTATGAGATATAAAATACGTGTGTAAATAATCGTACCGTAATCGGTTACTTTCCTGAATTCTATAACACAAGTGCTTTAGCTACTTAACTTGGTTTCAGAACAATGTATATAATGTTGTCTAATATTATTTATTTAATATATATACGTCTTGATATTAAGTTGCACTTCTAAAAAAAAATATTTTGTTCCTGCTCACTATTACTATAAACTTTAAAATGTATGCAATTAGTGGAACTTTAAGTCTGTGTAAAAAGTGTTAAAATCAAAGTTTGTCAAGACTGATTGCTCTCCCAATAAATAAAAAATAAACTTCTGAAGATCGACTTTTAGCCGAGTGAGAGTGACCCTAGCTTTGAAGACAAATGCAATACCGTTAAGCTTCATAGGTAGTCACCCTCGCCAGAAACAAATGACTGTGATGATTACGAGCATCTGAGTAATGTATGGGTGTTTATATAGGTATATAAATGTATATATGTGTGTATTATATATATGTGTGTCTCTGTGTGTGTGGGTGTGTGTGTGTGTATATATATATATATATATATATATATATATCATATATATATATATATACATATGAATACAACGTTTTCATATGTATGTAAGACAAATTATATGTATCCGTATACATATATAACCTGGGTATCCATAGTATCTATAACCTCACAGTTTTTACTATGGGCTGGGCTAGCCGGTGTAAATGTAAGAAATATTATTTACTTATTTAAACCACGGCCCGACCAAATCACAATATACACAAAAAATTGATAATCCGTATTTTTTTGTAAAATCGATTGATACAATCCAATGAATTTGTTGCTTTCTTTCTTTGTCGATGTCACAAAATACACAGTAGGTAGGACGGCTTTTAGCATCTAATCTAGAAATTTGCAATCGCCGATTGTGTTGCAGACAAAAAAATCTGGTGGCTCGTTCATAATCGCTTCTTACAAAAGAGTTTCACTTCCACGAACGTCACGTCTGAATCTCACGATCAATTTGAAGGTATACTTACAAAGATCTAAGGCAATTTTCAATACTAAAAGTGACACATTTAATTTTGATGAACTCAAACGATTCCTTAGCCATTTTTCATAGTAAAAAAGGTAAGCGCTTGACCACTATCCCATCTGATGATAAGTGACGACGCATTCTAGGATGTGACGCGCTTGCCTAGAAGATACCTATTCACTCGTAACTTGAAGACCCCTAAATTGTATTTGTAAGATTCAGGCAGAGTATTAGCGGTGCTTACCGCAAATGAAAAAAACATAAGGTATAATTGATAAAAAAAAACTCAAACGCTTAATAAACCTATTTTAATTATAGAGTATTTTGTCCTCTTTCTAGCTCAAATTATAATTATAATGAGGTAGGCAAAATACTTTTTAGCTAAAATAGGTTTGTTTTTTTAATAGTATTGTTTGTTTATACCATTGATTTTATTAATTAAAAAGCACATTCGCCGTGTAGTGTCCGATAGAGTAAAATAGCGCCAAATATGCCATTTTTGACTCGCCTGCCAAGCGTAGAGTCTTCAAGAGAAATGAAGATCGGAGAAGTGGTTGTTTTTATACATATTTAATATTATAGAACTATATTTTTATACATATTAAATCTCCGAACGACGCAGAGGCTTTTATGTTGAGAGAGGATCCTTTTTTGACCTCAGACACACCATATTTGTATTTTTCCCTATTTTATATGTATCTTTCTTTTCTTTTTTTATGTTGTTACGCTTTTTATTTATATACATCTTTTGTTGTTTTGTGTTTGAGTTACAAATAAATGATTTCTTCCTTTCTTTCTTAGAAATATGGCATTTGGAATGCTGAAAAAATACTATAATATATATTTTTTAATTTTTCTTTTAACTTGTTTATAACTAGTTCAAAATTCATGAGCCAAATCAATACTTTCTGGTATTTGTTACATTTTGATTATTAAAAACAGTTTTACCAACCTTTCAGGATATATAATTTATTTTTGTTTAAAAATCTAACCATAATTATATAATATAATATAACCACTTTGTAATAATCATACAATCTGGTTTTGTGACGAAAGACAACAACAGAAAATGTCTAACATACATACTTACACATAATGTAAGTAACACATATACGCACACTAGTAAGAATGAGTTATGATTATCACCGCTATTGCTGTTTCACATAATTCTTAGAAAATATTATTTCCGTCACATCCATTCGTTCTACCAACGGTTCACAGTCGGATAGGCCGTGGTCGACTACCGTTCGATATTGTCCAATATGTTTTCCAATAATCCAGTCACAAATTACTTGCAGATTGTCTAGAAAGTAACCAGTGTCTAACTTGGGTAGCGTATCAAATGTTACATTAACGAAATAAAACGTGAAACGATATCTTTTACAGCTCGTTTGAATATAATTTTGGTTTATTATGAGTTTTACGAGACATGAAACCACAATATTTGATTTATTAGAAAATAAATTGTATTAAACTGGACAACTTTACGATACTTCAACCGAGTTATTCGTACCCTATAAATAATTTTCTTACTACAAAATATTTGAAAGTCGGTGAAACATTTTGACAAAGGTTTAAAAAAGATTTAACCTTTTAAGGTGTTTGTATTACCCCTTTTCCCCTATTAAACTTTAATCAATTGATAACATCTTCAATAAATTTTGAATATATAAAAATGTTGAAATAATTTTTTTCTGGTGAGATCCGAACCCACGGCTTCCTGGCTAATCGGGAGAAGTACCATTAACCGCTACTGAGGTTCTTGAAAACCCATTTTTTCCAATAAATACTTACTGTATTTGGTCATAATTACTTACATTCTGTTTTCCACTTTATTCAAAAAGCAGGAATTTGTACAATTTTCTATATTTAGATATTTTCGCATATTTTATGTTAAAACAAAAATACCTGTCTAAAATACTTCGATAAACATTTAAAAATACGGCCGAGATACTTCTATAGTAAAAATAAGCCGTTGGATATACCCCGTACCAATAAAAAAACATACACAACATTCTTTGTAAACAAGTTAATTCTAGACATTTTAAGCTGACCGTTAAATTTAAGCCATTAAACCCAAATGACCATCAAAATCAATTACGTTCAAAAACCCTAACTCAAATCTATTATACATTCATTACTCTACAAGATTTATGTCATGTGTTTAATACCCAATAATTTATTCCACATCATACATTTCGTATGAAATTAAATGGCAGTTCTAATTTACCGACTCCGAGTTCCGCATAAGATATTGATCGGTACATCGATAATCGTTGCGATATATCGATACAAGGAGCGATTACCGGTCGGATCGGCACTGATTTATTCGATAATCACCGTGTAGTAGACCATTCACATGGAGTTTTATTCATGCGGAACACGGGAGTCATGTGTTCGGGTAATTACTGAGTTACTGGTCATTCCTGCCTTGGGAGGGCTATTCTGTTTCACTATTTATTCGATCGTTTGATTGATTTACGATTAGAAAATTGGCACCTACATCGGAGAGACATTGATAATAAATATTACATGCTTAGTTTCATGGCGATTGGTAGAAGTTTTATAATACTTAAATTTACTGACAGTACTGGAAATAAATGGAATATAGCTTTACATCATAATTAGCACTAATCATATTAATGTACCCAGAACTGGGGAACAAGCTTTACATATGGATAAAAATATCAAAGGAAGAATGGGTGAGAAAGAGAGAGAAATATTTATAATAACACCAAAGACCATACAAATCAAAAAAATATACAGGAAAACATTTGAACTGCGCAAAAACACAATCAACTAAAATGGGTTTAGGTCCATGATATAGATGTTTCATTTAACGTTTGTATTTTGACAGGCAGCTGGCCCGCGAGATGCGCAAGCATATTTAATAGTATTCATAAATTAAAAAAAAAATACCTGCAAACATAAGAAAGTGGCTGTATGGATATTGGTACATTTGCCATACCAATATCTGATAGTATTTCAACAACAAATGAGTATAGGATATTGTTACGAACTGGTTGTTACTACTTATAATTTTGTCTATGATTTTTGATTTGTCATTATTGTCATTGTTTTTCGTTTATAAAACTCTCATATTTCACTAATACCAGCTTTTATTTATAACATCGATTAACAACATATTTTTCGACAACTGATAATTGGGTCTCTTTCTCGAAATCGGCGAAAAAAAGTGTACCCCAAACGTCGACCGCACTCGACCTCACGCAGGATTCAGCTCAACAGGAACTACAAGCGTCACCTACGAATGGCAGCCGCAATACCATCGTAGACGCAGCTTCTGCAACGGCTCATTCTGAGGAAGGGCGCACATATAGGTCTTCACGGTCTTCATCGGTGAAAGCAAAAATACTTGCCGCTGAAGCTGAACACGCTCGTCGGATTTTCGAAATGGAGAGAAAAACTGCAGAAATAGAGCTGCAGGCTAAGCTCGCAGAAATTAAAGCCAACAACAGTTTTCGAGCTAGCCCCGCTAGTAGCTTGAAATCTGCTGACCATAGTGGGACACAGCAGCGCCTTGTAAAATGGCTACACAGCGTACCAATGGCCGATCGAACAAGACGTTTCCCACCCGTAGATAATTTACCTAATACTCATTCTAATTTTCAGGAACAGCTTGTACCCAAAGCTCATAATGCGTCAAACGATGACTGTCGCCTTATTCAAGCGTTAGAAGCTTTGGTGAATAAGCCGAGGAGTTCCAATATACAACTACCAACTTTCGACGGAAAGTCACCTACAGAGTGGTTAGCATTTAAACGTTCTTTCCTTGACACTCGATCATCGTATACGGTCACAGAAAACCTAGCACGTCTGAACGGCTCACTTCTTGGAGCCGCACGTGAGGCTGTATACAGGTTACTAATAGCCGCACGAGATCCAATGGAGGTCATAGATGTTCTTGACATGAAGTATGGGCACGTTGAAAATATAGTGTTACAGGAGATCAACTCCGTGCGTGGCTTACCTAGAGTTAGTCCTGAGGGAAAAGATTTAGCGAATTTTGCATGTAAAATAAAAAACTGTGTAGAGATTATTCGTTTATTAGACCATACCGACTATCTACGATCACCCGAACTTTTCAACGTCCTCATAAGTAAATTGTCACCACTTATTCGTATCCACTGGTATCATTATGCTGCTAACAATGTAGGCGGAGGTAGCCGTTTAGAGATCCTTGCTGAATTCTTGATGAAAGAAGTAGAGCTGCAAACCAAATATGGAGCGCTTCAATACGATACGCCTTCTACTTCAAACTGGCTGTCCAAAAAAAACCCGATGCGGTGTAACGTGGTCGCTGAAAAACAATGACAATAATGACAAATCAAAAATCATAGACAAAATTATAAGTAGTAACAACCAGTTCGTAACAGATATAATAAGTTAGATGGGATCTTTTGAACTACAGAGAATATTATTTTATGTTGTGTGCATTTCAATCGGAAGTTGTTGTTGTAGCAAATTTTGAAGTGTCGTTATTAATTATTTCATTGATAAAGTCTTATAAACCAGTATCCAAAAATGTTAACCTATTTAATTACTAGTTGATAAGGTACTACTGTTGCATGTCTGCTAAAACTATTACGGAAACTGTGTTGGCTAAAATAGGCCTCCCTTAATTATTCCTATCATGGAAAGAAATTACACATATCTTATTCAAATTCATAAACATTGTTTATATTTAACACAAATAAATGTGACAAGTATAGTATATTTAATTTAGTTATTTGTTTTATTAATGGCAGAAAAGTGCAAAAGTTAAAATAATAGCAAGCACTGGCACTGCACTGAAAAACATAGCTTTAAATTATTTAAACCACTTTATTAAAATACTAAGTATAATTAAGTACAAAAAACTGTCTACGGCTTCAATAAATTTATTTTTTAATAAAAATATATTAACAATGCAAATTATATTCCCGTTGATTCCTCGAGGGCTCAGCATATACGTAACGGGTTAATTTCTCGGATGGAACGGACACGTGACGTGCATCGTTCGTAACGTGAACATGGTTTCAATTCAAAGGTCTTAGCATACGTGACGTATTTTTTCTCGTACCGGAAGGAACGGGACGATTTCTAGACTGAACTAGAACCGCACGAGAAAAAGATCATTGACGGTGAATATTTCTAATATATAGCATTACTATATAATATACTAATTTCAGAGTTCCCTGCCTATTTTTGTCATATATTTACGAACTAAGACAGCTCGTAAAAAATCTCGTAAAAGATCTTTTGTGAGAATGTGAGAAATATTGTTATTATAAATATAGTTAACTTAGAATTGACCCTATTATCATTGCGTTTTACAACTGATATTATAGTGCAACCTATTTTTAAACCGAAATGTCTTACCTTTTAATCCTGGTTTTTAAAATTTGGGAATGGCAACTCTTGTATAAATCTTTACATTTGAATCCTTATGATAGACATTGTTGCAGAAACAAGTTACAGGAACATGTAGACGGCTATTAAGAAATTTAAATTAATCTGGTCCACCGTCGATAATCTGTAATTATATTATCAGAACAAGCATCTTGATTGGCAACTTTACATGTCCTAGTTACAAGTATCGAACGAAATGCATTTTTTTAAAGATGTTAAGATTCCTTGTTTGACATATTGATTGATCTCAAGTTACTTTTTTGTGTATTTTTTAATTATTGGCTTTTTGAGAAAACTCAAATTTGAGGGGAAATTTGTCAATAAAAAATGCCATATTTCACACCATTAAAGGCTCCGACACTGGTGACGGGACACATTGTATATATTTCTATGGATATTACATATCTACGTATCATTCATGGCTATCCGTTACCCTAGCATCAGTTACCTTTAATGTTCTCTAATTTGGGCTATGCTGAGTGGTGCGAATAAAAGAACGATTATAATATCATTATGATTAGTAGGACGGATAAATAAATAACTCGAATGATTTTTTTTTTGAAACCGACAAAGCCTATCTACATTTTACCTTTACTTGGTTATATCTACCACAGACAAACTGAGCGCGCTATCGGTGGGTAAACTTTGATCGACTCGAGAAACTGTCTCGAGTTCATCATCGTCATCTCTATACGTCAAAAAAGAAGCATTTATGAGCCTTCAATATCTAAGTAAATTGTTATGTATTAAAGAAAGATTCGCGTTGTCCGTAATATATCTTATCCTTTCTTCCCCGCCGAGTCAAATAATAAAAATATCATATTTCTACCTAAATAATGACAGACTGTCCTCAAATCCCATCTCTGTATTTTACCTTATGACTATTAACTTTGCTGTTTTAATTAAGAAAATGATTTTAATAACTTGGTCAGTATAGACATTGTAGCTAAATAGTTTCTTTAGAATACTTTCTAATGCTTTCAGCAAATCAAGACGTTATTTAGAATAAATTACTAGTTATTTGTTTTGTATGGACTGCAAATATTGGCCATAGAATTGCCATACATCAAATATATTGGTAATAAAATTTGAATTAGCATATTCACCAATTAACCGCATGTCTCGATACGATGCGCTTATTGCACGTAAACACTACTAAACGTCTTACCATCGATACACAACTAATCGATTGCCGATTATAGTAATCGATTCTGTATCCTTAGGGATGTTCCCTTTGCATACGCTTAATAAACATACATTTATGGGAGCAATCTTCTTAAGAACTCGATTGGCAAGTCACAATGACATATTGACAGAGGTGACCGACTGGTCCACCGTTAGAAGTCGGGTTTTGATGGAATATGTCATCGGGTAAGCCGCGGGCCGCAATTATGTGTCCCTGTCTGCCCGATGCTGATTTACATCCCCTGATAGCTCGCTTTGGGCGCACTTTTGCATAAAACTCTAACTTACTATGGGAAAAATATTTTTCTAAGCCATCGCTCAGGTAGCTAGTGGGCGAAGGAAAAAAGAAATTCTTTCTTGCGCGGTAAACTTGTAAACTATTTATATTAATAAAATAACAAAGAAATTAAATAATAATTATTATTCTTTCATACACACACTCACCTTAGCTCCAAGTAAACACTTTAATACTTGTGTTATGGATACAATGGTAACAAACATATATGACACATAGATGTGTAATATTTACAGAAATATACATAAATACCCATGACTCAGATACAAATGCTTGTATTCATCACTCCAAAATGTGCCCCTTCCGGGATTCGAACACAGGACCGACGGTGCATAAGGCAGGAGCGCCATAGTAATACCAAAGGATCATCAAATAATAATCTAACTGTATTTGTATTTTGACACCCGTTTGGTGCAACGCAACAGTAGTGATTCTGCGATTCGCTTTGACGATCCTGGGTTTGAGCTCCAGTAAGATAAATACTAACATTTGTACCTAAGTCACGGGTATTTATACTTATGTGACTTATATGTGTATATATACAATCCTTATATCTAATCACATATATATGTCTATCTGTTACCCTTATATCCATAACACAAGCTACAGTGCTGACATAGGACTGGTAGTGTTTCTAACAAAAAAAATTCAATCACATCCATGAATCAAAACAGCTTTTTTTTTTACCAGTGTTAGATAGTTGATAGTAAATTGCTATAGTTCGGAAGGCAAAGGTGACGTAGCAAATACAGCCTAGTTCTAACGTTTTATAGTAATTTACCATAATTCGGAAAGCAAAGACAATGAAGCCAATACAGCCGATCTTTATTTCTTTTAATTTTTGCTTTTGTTTATTTTATTTAGATGTATTATTATTATAACTACTTTTATTTTAATATTTATTAATTTTTTATGTATTATTTTTCATGTACTGTGTACTTGTATGTTTATTATTTGTTGTTTTTGTGCGTGTACGTCCGTACGTCCTCAGGGCCTGCCAGAATACCAGCGCTTCTGCGTCACTCTGTCCATCTTAGAGTGACGCAGACGCATATGCTGAGGCAGAGTCCGAATTGGCCTCGCTGTATTTTATGTTATGTTAGTTATTATTTTTTATTTTTTTTTGTTTGTAATTGTTTTTGTATTAATGTAAGGTACTATAATATGTTGTTGAGGCCAATAAAGGTGTTTCTTTCTTTCTTTCTTTCTTTAATCATATTTTTATGGTAATCTGTTACCCTAGTAGGCAGGTATGATAAAAATTATATAAGTCTCATAGTGCTTATTTTGGGCTGGATTTATTGGTGTGAATGTAAGAAATAATGTTATTATTAGTTTTTCTCAACTATAAGCTTTTTTACCTGTGAACCTAATCGTATGAAACTAAGGTTCTAAGGCAAGTAGTCATAGAGTATTTAGTGTTGTTGATGTTGTATTATTCTTATTATTATTTATTATATGATATATAAAACCGTATTAAGTCACAAAAATAAAAAAAACGACGGGTTGCACTCCGGGAGTGCCGGCAGAAGAGAAAACTTGAATATTAACGTTGTGCATTTTTGATATTTTTAAATGGTTAAGAAATAATTTCGCACGAATTGCTTTAATGATCAGTATAATAGTGCTATCATTTATGTGGTAAAATACTAGGTGATGCAGTCGCTAAGCATAAAGCTACGCTAGCACCATATATTGGAGCGGAACGTAATACCTAAAAAAGAAAAAAAAAATTTTTTGCGAATTGCAAAATTCGGGCTCCGTCACCATCTGGTCCTAAACCTGTTGATTTGATTCACCATAAAAAATATTAAAATCGGTTAAGAACTCTGGAAGTTATGGCGTAACAGACGTTGCGCCATTGAAGCTGATCCATGGGAGCTTCGCTTCGCTCCGCTCCAACAATATTCATTTATTGCGCTATCGTATACAAACATGTCAACAAACACACCAAGTCGTGTTCGTTGCATTTTTTTGTGCGCATGTGCAGGATTTTGCACATGCGCAATGAATAAAATCAGTTGAACGCATGCGTTCTCATGACATTACCTGCCATTTTAAAATTTCATAATGACAGTTTAAAAAAAAAATGTAACTGTCACTATGAAGTTTAAAAATGAAACGACTATACGCACATCGCGCAAGCGCCCTACGCCGTCTTACGAATTTTCGATCAGGTCACGTGTCCTGACGCGAGTTTAGAAATTTTTACCCATTCCAAAAAAAGTACACAGCGCCGCTAAAGAAGTTTTCACTTCAAAAATTTTAACCACTATAAATAAGGCTTTATTTATTTTTTTGCAAACTTCTCAAAACCTTATTGACATTTTCTAATCCACTATTAGTTATAACAAATCATATATTTACATTTGTTTTTAAGGTTTCGTACCTTAAAAAACCTTAAGGTTCTGTACCGGAAAGAACGGAACCCTTATAGGAACACTGTTGTCCGTCCGTAAAACCGTCAACTTGTCTGTCTGTCAAGACCTTTTATCACGGGAACACGTGAAAGTATCGAGTTGGAATTAATGCCATATAGTCAGGACTACAGTCTCTTAAAGCTGTGAAAAAATCAAACTTCTATGTTAACGTAAAATAAGATACCTACGGCCGTTTACACCGCAAAAAAAAGTATATTTTCACACTCTCTGGGGAATCACAATTTATAGGGTTAATTTCCATTGACCTAGAATCATTAAATTTGGCATGAAGCAATTTAATATAACACATGTAAATGAAAAAAATCGAATACCATAAATCTGTTGATGTATCGTAAAGAAAAATATTGTTTTGAAACTTACCGCGAGCTATGTCGATGTACTCGTATGTCAATCCATTTATCTTTTGGGTAGAGCAATATTCGGTACTTTCATTATTTACTTAGCTAAAAGTTTGTACAGAACCCTCGGTGCGCGAGTCCGACTCGCACTTGGCCGGTTTTCAATATGCGCACCCACTCCCTTATTATCCTTCCATCTTATTTTATTGAGCGAAGCTCTCTTTTAGGCAACTCACAAATTTCGCTTGTCTCCCTCCTGCTACTTAACGGTTCAACCGATTCGAACGAATTTTAGCATGAACATACATGATTATAACCTGACGGACATAGGCTATGTAAAAAAAATATAGACTTTTCCATGGAGGAATAATCACCGAAAGAATAATTCAAAAGCTGATCACAGCCAAATCGCTGAGACTACATTGATGAAATTTGGCGCCAAAACTCACATCGTGGTCGTGACTAATGTGCAAAAAATGTTTTGAAATCGGACATACCATAGAGGAATAATCACCCTTCAAAAATCTAATTGCTTCGCTCAGTATTTGCAAACAGCAGCATGTATTGCACACCTAGTTAATTTAACACTTAGTGTTCTGGAAGAGATTGCTGTTTAGCAACAGGGTTGTTCGTATACTTTTCGTTGTTGTACTTATTTATTTATGCATCCTGTCTCTATATGCAATAAAGAGTAATTTATTACGGTAGGTATTCTAGAATGCCTCTATAAAGTGCCAATTATGATCCGTTTGGTCCGTATTTCTCATTTTTAAACGTTTTGTCAGTAATTAAGTGAGTTTAGACTTTCAAATACGATTACATTATGTTATTTATGGTTGTAACACGTAACTGTATAACTCGCTCAATCTATCTTTTTGACAATTTTAGTTTTCTAAGTGGCAGCCAAATTGTCGTTTTAATCGCCTTACTAAATTGGCTACCGATCGCAGAAATAAAAGGTCAATCTTAGTATGTATGATGAATAGTGTATCGTATTATACAGTTTATGAGATGAGTGAAAGAAGATTGGTAAGGGAAGGTTAATGCACAAAACAAACCCAACTATAGTCGTTCTAACACTGTCTTTATTACTTAGTAACTATAAAATTGATGTATAAGCAGCCGTGCGGATATTAAGTGTAAATGCATGAATCCTTACTAATATTATAAATCGGAAAGTGAGTTTGTTTGTTCCGCTTTCACGCCGTAACTACTGAACCGATTGCTTTGAATTTTGCAGACGTAAAGATAAAAGTCCTGATTTAATAATAGGGTATTTTTTATCCTGGAAAAAATTGATATTCCCAAGGAAAAACAAAAATATTGTTTGCTTGATGGATGTATTGTAGATGGCGCTGTGTGTCGTTTAAAACAAGGTAAATTATTGCAAACGAATATAAACATGTAAATTTAGAAGCTAAATGATACTATAATGAATCCCCGAAAATGAGGAATTCCCGAGTGATGACATACAATTTGTTTTATCGTCTAAATTGTTTTTTTTACATCTACTTATCCTGAAATCACTAAAGTCAACAAATTACTAATTGGTATAAGTATTAGTTACGTTATTTAGTTCTTGAGGTATGCGATAGATGGCGCTGGGTGTTTTTTAAAACATGGTAACGATGTGTTTTTTAAAATACGTAAGAAGTGGAATGATAGCTTACGCTATTGCTTTATACCGCAATATAACCGAATTCCACGCGGGCGAAGCCGCGGGCGGAAAGCTAGTATAACAATTAATTAATTATTATTTAAAGTGACCTAAATAGCAAGTCATTGATATTACATGTACAACATATTATTACTGTTCGGTGACCCGTACAAATAGTTAGTATTATTTTATGCACAAGATTTTTTTTTTCATTATAATTACTGCGTGGATGCAGTATACAAAACTTGAAGCATCAAATTGGTTCTCTACACACTATCGATTCTTCTATAAAGTGTTTCTATAAGTGAGGCAATTAACGAGAAATCGACAAGTTAATTAAGATGTTACTCGACCGTTAATCTGAACTGCGGTTAGTTTGACCAACCGTTAATCTAAAAGAGATTAGGAAACAGACCGTGGCACGAACAATTTTGTAGGTTTTTTAAACATTTGCTTCGCACTTACAACCTTTTGACGCACACCAATGGCAAGGCTTTCTAAAATCATCTTACTAAACAACATAATTGTAAAAAAGAACCGGACAATTGCAAAAATGCCCTTTTGTTTTATTCAAACTTTTAATTGAGCATTTAAGTCGATTTCTTCACGAGAACAATTTATCGTGAACGAAAAAAGGAAGGCAGCTGCGATTAGTGTTTCCTTATTAAATCTCAATGTAGTTTACTACACTACGATTGATTATTCGACAAAGAAAAGATATCTAACAATAAGATAATTTTATTTTCTTAACCTCGCACCGCTTTTGGTTTATTTTTTATTCTCGCATCGTTTAGTAACTTGGCTCATCTCTGGTGCAAGGGCAACCTAACATAGCAAAAAATAGCTCTTCTTTCTTTCAGTTCAGTCAGCTCAGTAAACACAAAGAACTCCATTACATTCACTCGTTTCGATGGAAACACATATCACTTTTAATATCATCTTATTGTAAAATAATGAAAGTAATAATAATAAAAAGCAAATAAAATATTGATTGGCCGCCATACTTTCAAAATTAGTAAGATTCTTAAGAACAAGTTTGGCTTAATTAAAAATTAATTATATATACACCGCTTACAATACATTTGTCGCAGATAGCAAAGAGCCATGTGTTTCCTATCGTTCGGGAAAGAGCAAACGATACAATACTGAGTTGCGAACTTTCGATCTAAATTGACTACATTTACAGTCTGTTCAGAATTATATCAAAGATATATTTCGTCATCGTCAATGACCTATTTCATTTTTATCTTTCGTTCACGAACTACTCAAATCTTAACACTTTCTGTTAAAGTCTAACACAAACTCAATTAAATATCAGATAAGATATCGGATCAAATTTTAATACAAACTAACTAATTTTATGCATGTATCCATGTATGTATATGGGGTTGTAATATTATTTATAACATCGCGATCGTATCATTAAAATTGCTAAACGGATTTCTATGTTGAAGGTAACGGTAATATACTACAATGTAATAAAAAACTTCGTCAAAATTAACTGACTATAAAAATGAGAAAAAACATGCAAATCAGGTATTACTTGAGCATATGTTATTTGAAATGAGAAAATACAAAAGAAGCCATATTTTTTAATATTATATTTATTTTATTTCAGGCTTATCTTGTTGAGTCAGGTTTTTTGTTTTATAATCTAACATAAAGTCGCTCAACGCTTTCGTAACTTAACATTTTTCCTGGCCACCCTTCGAAATTTCCATTCTATGTTGAACACGTTTTTAAAAAATTAATCCTATCAGTTCAGCCGCTATTAAGAGAGACGCTTACTTATTTAGCGTATTTTTATTATTTACTTATATTTTTATACTAAAAATAAAACCGGACACACTAGCCGTATGGTGTCAGTCCCTTACACTTAAGGGTGTCTCAAGAAATGGCAATGATACTGGAGCATATATGGAGCAGCGTTTCACGAATTAAAGTCTTTTACTGCGATCTCCAAGCCACCTGCCGAGCGCGGATATTCTGGCATAATCTCCCATTTTAGGGGAAGGCATCTGTCTAGCGTTTGACGTCTAATGGCTGAGATGATGATACTAAAAATAGGAATCGGACGAACTGATATTGAGGTAAGGCCATCTTATATAACAATAAAAAGGAAAGCGCTTGACCGCTATATCGCCTGATGATAAACGATAATGCGATCTAGGATGTGACGCGTTTGCGTAGAAGATATTTATTTACTCATGTCTTGAAGACCTCTTAATTGCATGTGTCTATGTAAAACAAAGACTCAGGCAATGAGTGCCATTCCTTAGCGCTATAGATGATAAGAAATCGAATCAAAACGCTAAGTGTACCAAAGATCAGCCATATAATGGTGGTGCGTATTTGTACGTCTGATTGTCCGATGAAAATATGCGACTGATGGACACACTCTTCGAAATGTATCCTATTAAAAACGGTTAGGCTAGCAACTTTCCATCTATGCTCAAGGCTTTTGAGATTATTTTGAGAGTCTTAACTGTTGCTACGTGATAAGATCAAAATGGAGGAGCATAATGACGCAACTTTTGTAAGGGCTGCGATCGGTTGGGTGGCCAAAAATTACCTACTATCTCGACCTCTTTTCTGCTCCGGAAGGACGATAAGCCATTGGTCTCAGCTGCATCTGCAGTTGTTACCATCCATCAACCCATTGGGCATATATTGTTTATTATTCAATAATTTTTTTACCCATTTAATTCCGTTTAGGCTCATTCCCCTTACCATTATTTCATTCATAAAGAAGGCCTGTGGTGTTTACTTTGCGAATATTCATAATAATAATAATAATTCTATCATTCATACCAATTAGCCTAGCCCAAATATAGCACTGTAAGGTTTGTATTATAGATACTACGGTAGCGGATAAACATACATATACGATACATAGATATACTATGTTATTCCTAGAAAAAAATATAAATACCCATGACCAGGTACGAATGATCGTATTCATCATACTCGTACAAACACTTCGGGGACTCGAAGCCAGGACCATAGGTCTGAAAAGCAGGATCGCTACCGTTGCACCAAACGGTCATCTAATTTTATTGAATTTGTTTATTGATTTAAGTTGATCGTTAGTCTCATGATTAATATTAATCGACAGAAATGTTATCATATAACTGCACTCGTGCCAGTTCTCTTAATTATTCCTAAGGACGTATATATAACTATTATCCGGCAGATTTTAATTTATTTGCACCGTGCAAACGAAACTAAGAGTGGTCGCAGTCGTGACATACTTTCAACACAAGGTATAGTTAAACTCATACATGTCTGGCATTCCTTAGTATAATGACTACATTCGTAATAAGTATGCTTGCTGCGGTTATATCAGTTTGTGTTAAGGGGAAGTGTTAGAGCAATTTTTATTTCATAACTTTTTTTACATTCACAGTTTGATAGTTCAGTGATTGGCATATTCAACCAATATTTAAGAAAGTCAAAAGAGTTAAAGTAAGACGTAGAGAGAGAAGAAAGTTAGAGTTTCAAAAGACACATGAAGCCGTATACATATAAAAATAAATAAACAACTAAATGATTTTATTATTACTATGCCTCCTACTTTTATATTTATTATTACCACAATATAACACGAGAACAATAAGCAGACTAAATGCTAAAAGCATTCTCTACCAGTCATCTTTTTTGGAAATTGCAATTCATTAAAGCTGCAAATTACATAACTAATAATAAACTACATAGTTATTAATACTACATCTATAAGATAAACATATATAAATTATAATTACATATAATCTAATTGGAATTAGATGTAATGCGCAAAAATATTAGATGAATAATCTTGTTAAAGTTGAGTTGTTATTGACAACTCAGTAGCCGAGTAAAAAACATGTTAAAATGATGGAAACAGTAATTACTGTTAATTAATTAATTAAAATGCCGCAGAAGGAGCAGAATTATAAGAAGTATGACTTAAATAATAAAAAATACAAATTACAAAAATATTCTTAATTGATGCTATAAAAAATAAACTATTCCAAAAAGGCTGGCACAGCAATTATTATAAACGATAATAATTTTAACATCAGTAATTGGGTTACAGAAATGCGTGAAGTTTCGTATCGAATACTTGTCTTAAATGAAATAAAACTCTGTTTTTAAAGAACTGTATTTATAGAACAATATTTATTTTATTTTAATTAAAACTATACCCCAATTAAGTCATACTAACAATAACAATATACGGACTTGTAATGAGTCCTCAGTATCCACATAAAAATGGAAAATGACAATATATTCTAAAGTTTTGTGATAACGATGTATTTATTAAATATAAATCCTGCGTGAAGAAAAATTATAGAAAAAGGTTATGCGTAAAGTGCTTTGTAACGATTAACACAGATATTTGTACTTGTGTTTCAAGTATTTTGGGATTGTTGGAGCGTGTCAGGTCAAAGACTTATTAATTAATTATTATTAAAATATTTATTAATTAATAACTCTCCCCAAAAAAATATTTCAATTTCAAATCCCTTGTTAAGAACTTCCCCTTAAGTAAAGTAGTAAACGTAAGATACATTACACGAGAACCTTAAAGCTACATGTCAGCAGTTAAGTGAATTAACCGTGTAAATACTCTATACCGATACAATCGATTTTTTGTACGATTCAATTACTGCAATGACCGATTATATGACCGATATATTTAATGAAACGGTGATTAAGAATTCGAAATTGTTTCGTATTAAGTTTTAGAAGGTATATTAATGTGTGCATTGGTTAAAATGGTTTTTTGTATAACATTAATTTTATGGGTGACAGTACTCCTGAATATTTCTGTGATAGCATGATTGAATTCGTTAGTTATTGTGGAATTATTAGAGATAATATACTTTATTACGTATTTCTCATCACAATTAAAATTTTACTAGAAAACATTATCTGCGAAACACATGCGGTCTATAACTACCTTCGTTTTATCATCAGCTATCATCATGAATGCATATTTGCGATTCATCAATCTTAGTATTAAATGCTGATTTTCAAAACCGAATAGAAAAGACATTTAGGGTCAGATATAAAGTGACAGTCAAGACATTGTCAAGACATTTCACATAAAATTACTTAAAAAATTACTAAAATTTCAATTAACAATATGCACGTTATTAAAAATATTGGATCAACCTACGTAATCAAATTTATGACAATACAGTAAATTGACATTGATTTAAAAACCAGTGGACTCCTTCTCCCGCAATTTTTTTTTATTCACAATTTATTTTGGCTTAACGAATTAGACATATTTTGTGGCATACTATTTCTGTAACCATAACTATCATTTATACGCAATGCTTTTATTCTAATTTTAATTCGCATAATATTTTAGGCGCATTGTTTATTTGTCATATATTAGAAGAATTTCTTAATTAATAAAATGAGTTAATTAATTAAATGTAAACAAATATTTTTCTCTAATTGCATTTGGTTAATGATTGTCGTTCAAATTGAGTTTGGATAAAAGTTTATTTTGTTGGTCATCGTTAATATTTCAACTTTAAATTATGTTTAAATATTTTTATACAGTTTTACTTTAGAATAGCATGCTTCACAATTTTTTTGCTTACAGTAGTTATACTTATATAATTGCCTAAACAGTTATGCCGAGTTTTTAGTATGCGTAACTATCATTAGGACAAGTAAAAGTAAGTCACGATAAGTTATGACATATAATTCTATGCGAACAAATAAGAAACCAAAAACAACTATTCTGCTTTTGGTCACTTTATTTGCATTTAATTGTTTGGACATGTTGACCAACTTAAGTATTTGATAATGACTCTATTCTACTAATTGCATTTTTAATACATAAAATTTATTTATCAAATCCATTTGCGACGTATTATAAACGACTACATTTCAAAATAAAGGGGGTTAACTCAAAACCAATTCTAAAGCCTAATAAGTCATTTTCTTTCACAATCTACCAACTCTATTACTCCGTATCAAATTACTAAATCGATTTGCAACAAATGATGACATTTTAATATAAAGTGGTTGCTAACACTGCATCAAGAAACGTCAAAGGGAACAAACAGATAAGCCGTAATTATCGGCAATGGCGCATTACTATAAAATTAACCGGCTAAGGACCGAATCTTATTGATTCTATTATTTCTGTTCCGAATAATAGTGTCATATATCAACCTGTCAGATACAGGACCAATTGGTGTTTGATACTAAAGTAGAGTCGGTACGCGTTCCCCACTACGAATTCCTCGCGTTTCGCAACACACGACCAGCCAACTCCGCCCTATCGAGCCCACCTATTACGGCCACTTCGCTACCGAATAGCCTTGACTATTACTTTGGAATACTAGCTATTATCGATAGACTGCTAACGCGTAAGCATAGCCACGTCGTCACCAGAGGCTGAGATCCCGACGACAGCTCGAATTACTGTGCGGAATTATCCTATTTTCCTACAGAAGCCTCGAGCAAGCAGCTAACAAGCCCGTCTATACGTCACGTCCAGCTTCCATATTTCCTCCTCTAATAAAATAGATGATAGTCCCAGGGTGTTCTAAAAAACAGCCAGTGCTATATCAAACGCGGACCGAGTAGGTCGGCTATCGAATAAATTCTAATAAGCGTTTATTCTGTGCGCGTCCCTGAGGCAACAATGCTTAATCTCGTCTATTACTCTAGCGTGGAAATTTTAAAACCCGAGAGACCGGTAGTTGTGTTCATGGTTAATTTTTAGTTGCCTCCTACGCTCGGATGGGTAATAAATTGAGCTGGATTGATGCAGAGTTCGGTGAACGCTTTTTTTCTATGTGTCGCTTTAAGTGGTCTATGCGACAATCAGTCACGGCTGAAGATAATTCATATACGAGATGGGAGCTCCAATAAATCTTACTTAGGTTTAGCTTTTTTATTTTAAGATTGATGGTAACTGATAAGGTTTTATTTTAGAACGTTTTGTTGACCATTAAGCCCTCGTATGGTGCACACAAAGTAGGGCTCGGCTATGCATTGGTAAGGAAGCTTTCCAAACATCTGTAACACAATATCCGAGAGAACAGGTTGCAATTGCATTTAGGCTGGTCTTGATCATAAATTCTCTATAAGAACTTTGCGCGAGGTATAAAGAATATTGGATAGGGAGAAAGATTAGTTTAATTACCTATTCTTTTTTTCTTATTTGCATTAATCTTCAGTACTAATTAAAAAACTTACTCCTTACTTTATCATGAATTTAACTTAGGGTAGTTAAAAATATCTACACTACAATTTTCACAGTTGAAGACAGTGTTTGGGCTCAATTATCAAAATCCGATAAATATGTAATTATAAGTCAATATCTCTATCAATTGTATCATAGTGACAAATGGAATCATGTTGTCTATTATTTAATCATGTCCTCACGTTACGAGTGATATTTCCTTCGAATAGGTAATAAATTGTTTGACAAATAAATTTACATTATACAATGATGGAAAGATTAACCCTCAGTAACCTTTGAAAACTTTTACTGAAGTACCTTTTTTATTTCATCTTATTTTTATTTTCAGTGAATGAATTTCCTTTATTGTTCTTAGAATAAATTATGGGGAATAAATATTTATATGTATAAAAAAACATGTTATGATTTGTAAATAAAAAATAACCTCTTCTGAAATTCGATGCATTATTTGCTTTTATATTTTAACTAGCGGCCCGTCCCGGCTTCGCACGAGTGAACGAAATTCTTTAAATTTTTGTAGCATTAATTATAGCCTATTTTACTCAGCGTGAATGTAGCTTTCCAATGGTGAAAGAATTTTTGAAATCGGCTTAGTCATTTTTCAGTTTTTTCTTTGCAAACATACAAAAATACAAATCTTTCCTCTTTATAATATTAGTGTAGATTAAAGACTTGCATGATTTCCTTGTTGGCCCAAATGATCTATTTACATTCAAATCAATAAATTTTCGTGGTCAAGTGCCTCGGATACCAGTTTTAATGGGAACGCCACTAAGAGGTCCCGGGTACAATCCCCTGCCATTCCGGGTCAATGTAGAATCGAATTTTCTGTAATTGCTCGGCTCTGGGTGTTGTGGTACCGTTTAACGTATCTAAATTCCCTACTTATATTATAAATGTGAATGTAAGTTTGTTTGTTATGCTTTCACACAAAAACTACTAATCGGATCATCATGAAACTTCGTACATATATTCTTGGAGGTATTAGAAGTAACAAAGGATATTTTTTATTGAAAAAAAAAATTGCGTGCGAAGCCGCGGGTAAAAGCTAGTACTCAATAAGTTGAATATTAAACACATTTCACTAGTTCCAGCGACCAGCCGTTGATCATGACATCAGATCTCGTCAATATTTATGTCCATTTTGCATAAGACGTAGCTGCATTGATGGATTTCCTGTGTCTCCTATTTGTGACATTATGACAGTTCGCCTAACTGCTGGAGAAATAATAACTCTATTAACATATCTGAAATAATATTTCGTGGTTTAACAGATAGATTTCAAAACATGAACTATTAGTGTTACTAAGTTTTGAATAGACCAATGATTCAATGTAGTTTTGAAATATGAGCTCACCAATGAGATAGCTGGCTAAATCCAGGTATTTAATTGTAGATTTGCTGTATCTTCTCTCAGTCTGGCCAAGATAGAACAGACAATATTACCCTTTCTGCCAATGAAACTCATATCATTTTTCTACGTTAACTACATACGTTTTGCTAGCATAATTTTTTTTGCCACTTATTAGGGTTTCTGGGAATAACGATAGTAATGGGGTAAAAGTAATGCTTCTTTTATAATATTAGATGGCAATAAACTCGCCTAATATTAAACGTTAATACCAAGTTTCCTTTAGGGAACCTATGCTGCAGTCCTTTATAAAATACTGAATGGGAAATGTTGGTGCGAACGATAGATCATAGGCATCCAATAATTGGTATGAGAGACCCAAGAGTGGAAGTTGGCAAACAGTTTCTCAATAAAAAACTTAAATTAAGTTAACACATATAAAAAATGCGAGGCTTTCTAATGCTATTTTCTTAATGCTCATTTCTATAATTCGAATTTGGTATCTTGCAGAATCTTTACTAGTCGCTCTAAGATTTGTATATTTAACAATTTTAATTTAAGTGTTTATTTATTTTGTTATTTCATTTTAAATATATAAAATTTATATTTGATTTTGTACATTTAATGATTAGAATTAAACCTACAAAATCTTTTTCTTTTTTGTAAATTTGAATTACTCTGGGTACTTTGTTGCAGAAGTTTTTCCATTGGTCCTTATTGCCGAGCAAAGTTGAAAATCTGTATTATTAAGTTAGCACCTTAGCACACATGCCTAATTGTAGTTAATCTTGTTATAAGCTTCGTTCAATGTGAAAAATGTATGTTACCGTGCCAAATAAGCATTCGTCCATGCCATTTTTCCCATCAGACAATATTGGGTACATAATATAAGGAATTTATAATGCCACATTCATTTTGTTCTCTTCGAAGATCAACAGTGTTGCGTAGTACGCCCGTATGTCCCTAGGCTACAATTCTCACTCTTCTGAACCCCGTAATATACCGAGAATTATAACTTGTTGTTGTATTGTGTACCTAATATGATCGATCCATAGTCATTATCTCTCACATACTTTGAAAGTTGTCTATGATTGTAATTTAGATGTTTTTTTTTGTATCTTTTTACTTTGTTTTTTTAAACATAACTGTAACATTCAGGGGTTTTGTCGGAAGATATGCCACCCTTATCATTTAAATCTTAGTATATTAACAATTGCCCACTACTTATGTGTTTCTTATATTTGAAATCGATATTGTTGAATTAATAATATTTTTTTACACTTAAAGTTAGATGTCGAGCGTAATGTACGTATTTTATAAAATTTATTAAGCCCCACTTATTAAAAGGAACAGCGTTGTATGGAAGCAGATCTAGGAACATAATTAGTATCACATATAATAAGATGATAATTATACAGAGATAAAGATGTACTATAGCTTAGGCTGATACTCGTCGCTACTGGTTTAAAAAGAGATAAGCTTTTAAATCTCATGCCTGAAAGTCACAATTGACTCTCAACTTGCATAAAATTGATTTTCCGTCAAATCAATCGGTACTGCTGATATAAAAAAAGGAAAAATGGCAACCGCTAATTACAATTTGAAATAAAAAAAATTAAAAATTAAAATTTTGCAAAGCTAAATTCTATTAATATTGATACTATAAAACTGACAAATATGTGTGTCATATTCGATATTGATCGCCTGCAAGATGATTGATTGACATCACTAGTTCCTGGTGAGTGATTTCAAAATAGCAAATTTCCGATGTTGAATAAAATTTGTAGAGAATAACGACGCTAGACAACTGAAAAAAAAATAGGGCCCTAGGCTCTATGACCATTTCGTTGTAGATAGATCGGTGTGAATTATACTTATCTAGGTTCGATTCACTTGAAGCGGATGGCGGCAAATTTCCAAAATAATAGTGTTTAGTATTTTGAATTTTTATGTTTATTATTAAAAAAATTAAAATCACTTGTAAAGTCGAGCATCGATATGGCAATATTTAAATTAAAAATAAATATATATCTATCTGAACAATTTCACAGGGTAGGACTATAAATATTGGACGAACAACGCCCGCCGGCGGAGCAGTATGGCGCTCGATAAACGATATTATCGTACATGCATTACCCACTCCTGCGCAGTCGGTTAAAAGGTCTAGATTACGACACACGCCAATTATGGTGCTTCACAGCTGGTCTGATCTGGATACCTTATTATTTGGGCTGGTGCAAATGGCAACGCCGTAAGTAAAACATGGTTGTTCTGGTCTTTGTCTTGGATGATGGTGGTATAGTCATTATTCTAATTCTTATAACGTTAGGTTCGCATCTTGGGTTGAAAACCCTTGGTAGTACGATATTTATTTATATATTTTATTTTTATATTTTTCAGGTATCTATAAAAAATGTTTCGCTTCAAAAGCTGTAATTACTTTTGTCCTAATAAATTGTATACTTGAGTCGAAAATTGATTCCTTTTTTAGCCCCAAAACGTAATGATCAAATTTTTTTTTAAAGTTTTAAAATTGACAACATAAATAACTAATTTTTATTTCACAAGTATTTATTTTTTCAATTAATACACATACTATTGTAACAAAGTCATGTTAAGAATATAAATCTAATCTTTGATTAAGAATCTTTTTTTATTTACTTATTAGTTTTTTTATATGATGCTAAGACCCTATTTGTTTGTGATTAGGGTCTCCAAGTCTAACACATTGTTTTAGAGGTTACAGGGAAAACTCCTACCAAAAAAACTAACAAGATGTCAAAACGACAGAAGATGGAAGATACTATGAAGTCAAGATATACATCATCTTGACTTCATGTATACTAACAGTATTTTAAACAATCGAAAAGAAGGAACTGGTTAAAAAAAGATAAACGTTACTTCTTATAATTCCTTCCTGTCCTACTCATCTAAAGGTTGTCTGGCAGAAATCGTTATGAGCAATAAAACCGCCACCTATAACACTATGTTAAGTTTTCTTTTATTTTGTTCTGTATCCATATTTGTATTCTTGCATAAATATTATAAGTTCATATATTTAATTCTAATATTTTCGCGAACGCCATACAAACGTCTTTTGAACTTAACTATAATTATTTTCATACATTTATTTAACCTGACGTTTCGATTCATTTTCAAGGCTTAAGTTACTTATTGGAGTTATATACTGAAAAAAGTGAAAAAAAAATCAATGGTTTATTAATCAATTTCAATCCGCATTGAACCTGCATGGTAAACAATGGTCAAAAGGCTTTTGCTATTGACGAAAACACCCTAGGGAGAATGTTTTCCAGGCAGGTGCCCCAATATTGAGGACATTTAAAAGCTTATGATAACGTTTACAAGTAAAGACTCATTTATTTGACCAATCGTTTAGTACAACGGTAAAGATCTTGCCTTAGGCACAGACGGTCGTGGATGATTTTATGATAAATACAAGCAAATGACCTAAGTATGGGTATTTATATATATTTATATGAATATTACCTATCTGTGTAGCAAATATGTATGTCTATTCGTTATCTCAGTATCCATAACACAAGTCTTACAGTTTTTACTTTGGGCTAGGTTAATTGGTGTGAATGTAAGAAATCCTATTATTACTAAACACTAAATGATATGATTTTGGTTTTAATACATTATTTTTTACATGTACTCGTTTGTTCGTTAGATATTAGAATGGATAGACGTAAAAATTTTGGAATATCTTTGCAAAAATAAATGAATGCTACACTATCAATGGATTGGTACATTCAGTGATGAATTTATTAATGGAAACATTCAAAATATTCATAGACCACCGCTATCTAATTTCTGGATCCTCAATTCCAGGCCTCAAGCAAAATCTAAATGACGAAACTAAACTAGTTAACAAGAAAATAGCATAGGCAACTATCGAGTTACGTAAGTGCTGGCTTCCTATAAATCGCTCCTATTAAAATAATGCTCACAATACTAATCATAGCTGCGCTTGCGCTGATCTGCTCGGATACCGGTAGATAGACATCGCTCGTGATGAATGGACCCACTGTTGCTACTATGTCTTTGTTTCGTGTGAGCAGAGAAGAGTGTGGAGTCGCGATTTTTATCACAAAAATTTAGTTCTCATATCTATTCATAGTGGGAGTAGAGAAATGGTTTTACAGCCGGCAATGCGTTAGTGGTGACTGTGTAGTTGCATTCTTCATAAACTATTGTAATACTTATATTTTACTTGTTTACTCGACCTTTAATTGAAATGTAATTTTTTTATGTTTTTTTTTACCGTCGCCGTAGTTTTTATTTTACTTCCGGAATGTGAACATAAGTTTACATTATATTTATCTAAAACAGCAACTTGTAAGTTTTGTATCTCTTTGAACTGTGTAATACATTACACAGTGCTTACAAACACAGCGTTGTATTATTTCTTATTTCTGCACCTATTCTTTCCTTCCCTTAAAAATTCACTCTGCCTTTATTTGATCGTAAATATTATATTAATGAACTAAGCAGAAGATAAGTATTTTGTAATCATTTCTTACTAATACACCATAACAGAGTAGACAGGTTTTTTTCTTTGAGCAGCGCTAAAGAGTAAAATATTTTTCTTTTGTTTCCATTCCTAGCTTAGCTAAAGGCAAAGACGCAAAGGAGATGGATTCTAAGTCAAATATAGTAGGTAAAATGACTGAATCCATTTTTTATATATTATAACCAGCCTATACCATCTACAAACTTTAATCTAGTAAAATTAAAATCAGAGCTGATTCGTTCTGTCCACAATTTATTTACAAATAAATAAATAAAAAAACATGCAACTCCACACCTTCAAAGGACATTGTCAGCGATGGGACGCAGAGTATATCATAGCGGACGGCAAGCTTGGGTGGTTACAGACGCTCATTAAGAAGTTCCTTCAATAGTGCTCGAATAGTTCTCGTAGCACTCTACATACGAAGAGGGTCCATATTTTTGTATTAAGCATTAATAAAGAATTGCAATCATAGCGAGATTATAAGAATATTAATTGAACACGCGAGAGGTGGAATGGCGAACACGAGAGAGTTTTTTTAGAATCCGACGAAGCCGCTTTGTTAATAACGTGACTTGATCACGTGTATGGTAGAGAAACAATATACTTATCTGTGTCGACCAGTTTTTATATAGGCTGTTTACTTTTAATATTTCCGGTCCGTATGTATATTTTTCGAAAAGTATGTTTTCTTATTAACATTTTTTTAGTACCTTCATGAGCCTTCGTTACAAAGTAGAGTGTTTTATTAGTGATAACCCAGGTATGTAAAGCAAAAGGAAATGAAGAAATAACTGTATACTTAGGGATTGCCGATTGGCATTACGTTTGCCTTTGTACCTTGTATGCTATAGTTTAAATAAATTAATAAATATATTTAAAAACTTGCGTATTAATCAAAGCTTCAACTCTGTAAAACAAAAAATAAGTCACGTATATACACTTTTCAATATCAATCAATTTTTAGTAACTAGGTTTTTTTCTGAAGATAAAACAATCATTTGGGTTTATTTAAAAATAAACCCCCATTTTTTAATTTAGGGTACTTTATAATATAGGGTTCTAGTATAATTATTATTAATGTATTTTATTACGGTATCACGCTTAAGAAGCTTACATTTATAAATAGACTGCATAGATAGTTTAAATCTATAGACTAATAATGTCATAAATTTTATAATACTAAAGAAAAAAAATCATACATTTCTGATAGTATTTATTTTATATTTTATACGACGGCTGCTTTTGAAACGGTTCCGATCCTGCCTTCTACACCGAAATCCTAGGGCATATGTTTGAATGTTTAACAGTAGCCTTTATTCCCAAGTCAGGGTCTTCAATATACCTATTTATCTATCCTTTATGTTGTTTAGTACTCAAAGTATAAGCACTACTTAGTTTAGGATTAAATAGTGGTTATAAGTTGTCCGGAGTTTATTCAATCAGTACATCCTACTACTATTATAAAGGCGAAAGTTTGTAAGTATGGATGTATGGATGTTTGTTACTCTTTCAGGTAAAAACTACTGAATGGATTTGAATGAAAATTTACCACAATATAGCTTATACATCAGAATAACACATAGGCTACAATTTATAAACATATTGTTCGAAATACTAATCCTGCGCAGACGAAGTCGCGGGCACCAGCTAGTTATATTATAATAATACTTTGTGTGTTTGTTACCATATATAGTTACCATAAGCCTAAGAATAACAGTTTTTATAATCAATTAACGTTTCAATCAATTTCCATAGCATCGCGCGGCCGGGTCAGCTGGTTATTAATAAAAAAATATTGCAAATTTATACATTCAAAGTAATGGACAATCTTTTAGTATCCTATGGCTCTGGAAGCCTTTATTTACTAACTCTAAGATAAAAATAAAAAATGCAACCTGATGCCAATACATGTATATTACTAGTAATATTTGAATGCGAACGTATTAGATGTATTATTTTATCGTCGCCCTGATCTGATCAGATAATCACCGGTGGTATATGATGTTAGTATCACTACACGATCGTGTTTGGACACACCTAATGTGCCGTGACCGTATGAAAAATATGTTCGGCAAATGGTATTATTACCATGTGACACTTCTATTTGGGAATCATGATATTTGTGTTGGTTTTCTTCTTTGAGATTATCAAACGGGCAACGTGCTAAAAATTTTATTTTTTATTTGAGGGTCATTGATTAATCACTACGTATTGGATGAAAACTTCTCGCGACAAACATAAGAACCGAGGCTTTGACAAGTAAGATACTGCATATTCTATTGCTTCGTTTCTAATTTGTTAAAAGGGATTTTTTTTGACGTGACAACGTCTTAAATTAGGTTGCGGCTGGGAGTCACTTATGAAAAAGTGTAACGCTCGGTAACGTTACGATGAGTCTCCGAACGAGAGAGAGGCCCGCCGAATGCCTTGCGTCTCTCTCCCACTCAACTATATATGCGCTTACAATGAGAGCGAGTGAGAGGCACGCGTCCCTTCCACTCGGGCATGGTTAGCCCGCCTAAGAGCGAGAGAGACAGACATAAAAAGTGGAAGGGACGCGTGCCTATAAATTAATGTTTTAAATATAATTCTTTGTATAAATAAATGTTTTAAATTGTTACTATTATTTCATCCTTCTTCCTACTATACGAATGAATATTCACATTAAAATTATTTTACCACTCAAAGTCGTTGTCACGTAAAACTTTCGCCCGTATACCGACTTTACAGGCAACCAACCAGTTTTTTTATTGACAGTATTTTAAAGTTTGAGGTTCTGTATCGCTTTTGTTTGCAATTAGGGGTAATCGCAGCATGCATTGTACTTCAAAGTAACAATAAATACATGTACAATTTTAATTAATTGCCATAACTTTATTTTCTAGTGATTATTCATTATAAAAAAACTCGCTCAAGTGCGTCACAGTTTTAAGACATCGCAATTACTGGTTTCTGTAAATAGGTATCACGTTCTGGCAACTTTTTAGTCAGATCGTTATGCAAACAAGTTAAACGTCAAAACTTGTTCGCGATTTTTGCTTTCAACATTTTTGTCTGGTTTACTGTTTTGCAATATAAAATCAAGCGCAAAAGGAATATTTTGCATAAATTACTTGTACACAAACCAATTTAAATGTCCAACTGAAAGTAACGTAATGGTAGCAGACCAATTCTGTGCATGCCAATCGCAACGTGCGGTCGCCTCTGTGTTTGAAACTATTTAATCACGGTACTGCCGTCCGCCACATATATTACTTTTATACATGGTGCTTCAAAACATTTTACAATGTTCTTGATTTCAAAAACCGAAAAACTAATATTGTTCCTTAAGAAGATGGAAATAGAATCTTTTCTTAATGTAATTATACTCATATGTTACTTTAAGTCTATATATACAACTTAAACTAGTATTATTTCATTCCAAGAGAATTTATAATTAAATTCTTGATAAATAATGTGTAAAAATGTTTTATAGACTTTACCTATGTTCAGCAATAATAATATTTCTTACATTCACATTAACTAGACTAGCCTAAAGTAAGCACTGTAAGGCTTGTTTTGGATACTCGGGTAACGGATAGACATACATATATGATACATATATATATAAACCTATGACTTAGGTTATGTAAAAGTAAATGTTCGTATTCATCGGTGCGAAAGGCAGGATCGCTACCGTTGCACCAAACAATCGTCAATACATAGTCAAAAATTACTATAAAATCATTAAATATTATTAAATTGTATATAGTGTAATTTTATTTTATTTAAAATTCTTAAAAAGACTGATTTTGAAAAACTTATTTTGATCAGTTCTATTCTCCCGAATAGTAATTTAATGCAATTGTACTAAAGTCACTTGACATACTAACGAAACGCATACATTGATATGTATTGCAGATTAGGTTAGGTTGGATTTTCTTTCATCTATTACCAGCAAACTTTATCAAACTATGCCTTTTGATTAGTATACTTTTAAAAATTATTTAATTTAAGTTTTAGATATTACAATCCGTATTTGCTAGTAACAATTAATTATCTTATATCAAATGTTTGTACGTCTCAGGCATATATCGTCCACTGCTGGACTGTAAGTACCGGGACAGAACAATGAAAATAACCCTGACCCGCGCTTCTGACTGGACATTGTTTTGCAACGCCACCTAATCAGGACACAAGTCAAACTATGACTTTTAGGATGCTGTGACTGCTGCTACGAATTCTATTGGGTAATGATGCCACCCGCTTCCATATTATCGCATGAAAGTCATCAACCCTCACCTCCATATACATCATTGAGGCACTACAGAAGCGGGACAACATCCTAAACCCATTTTTGTACTGCAAGCGTATTATGTTTTTTAAATTAATGAGCTACAAACTTATAAGCAAGATTTTATACTATAAAAAAACTGTTTTCGTATGCCTTACTGTTTTCGTTTGTGGCACAGCTAATCTTCGTGACTGGATGCATGTAGTATTGTATATAAAATCAAACAGATTTCACAATAAGTATATATCGAATAACTTGAAACAGACATCTTACAAGATCTCCTTGATCTAGTTTAAGTTACATGCACTAACTTAACATTCACTGTATATATATTCCTAATAATTGTTAATTAAAGTTGATTAGGTGTTATTTGAATTTTGTTTTTTGCTCGAAATTACTACTGATGTGTTAATTGACACTTCAGACACTCAGACTAGAAAAAGACAGTAGTGAATTTGCAAGAGCTAGCCTCCAACCAGATTCGAGACCACCGTATAACTTTTTTTATAGATTATATCGTTCGTAGAAAGGTAAAATGCTCTAAAAATGACATTTTAGCTTGATCTTTGTGAAGAAAACGATTCCTCTTAGAATTAATTTTTATAAAAAAATTGAAGAACACGAAATAAGTGTCGTATAAGGAGTAGTGAAATCAAGGAAATAAAGAGATCTTAAATTTATGGAAAACAAAGAAATTTTATTTGACAAACAATAACATGCTTCTGCAAGACTTGCTTAAAACAAATAAATCATTTGATATGATTTCGAAAACTCCGAAAAATACGTCTTTCTAGATGACTCAAGATGTTCACAAGAACACGAGTACAGTTATTTACTCGTCCAAATGTAAAAGCGCTGATCAAGACGTAACATTTCAATAAATTAAACAATCAAAAATTCTTTTTTTATGTGGAATATTTATGTAACAACTATTGATTTAATCAGGTACAACAGTGTTTTAACCTTTTATCCACCATACATGGGTTAGCTACGGTTTGGTTATCTATTCGTGTATTGTTAGAAATAGCCTTAATTTTTCAATTCTTAGATGAAACTCAATAACAAAAATTAATCCATATGCACAGCTTTGCATGGCTGAATGTCTGATTTTATGCAACGTGAACACAATCCCTATTTTCCCTCATACAACCAACGCGAAAAAAACTAAGACTACGCTACATTAGACTTCAATTTTGAAACAAATATTCCTGGTTGATCTTAACCTCAGCAACTTGACGTAAAATGTTTAATTAGTGCAAAAAACAAAACACGCTCTATATCAAACGGTGACCACACATTCGCCACTCCCGTCCATCCGTCAAGCACTACCTGAATTCCTACCCACGTGCTTCTTTGACGGTGTTTAATGGTCACCCTACTGCCCGCTGCGAGCTCATTTGTCAACATACGTGGAACCACGATATTTACGATTGTTTTTCACGACATAATCCTAAGTAACAAAGCGATAAAGTTGAAAATTAAATAACATTCGTTTTTGAAGTGTCAAATTTTTGTAAGCGCATTTTTCTTATACATATTTAAGATTGCTATGCAACAATCTCTATTGAACCTTATACTTTGTTAATAAGATTTCAAATGGCTTTAAAGTGTTTACGTAACTTGCAAGAAAAAGTATTTTTTAAACTGTGTGTATGTATTTGAGATTGATGCCGTATAATAGTAATCAATTGTTAAAACTTCTTAGCCACAATGTGTAACAGGTTTCTTTGTAAGCGGATCATACTTATAACTTTATGAATATATTACTGGAGCTCTATAAAATTGTACCAAGCGCTAAGTATACCCATTGTGCTAAGCTACACAGTTTAGTGTAGTTCAATATACATTTACAATTCAGTACAAAAGAGTACAGTCAGAACATCAAAATTTCACATTTCTCTAACCGATTTTCAACTTAAATATCAACACACAAAGTTCTATATCTATTGAAAAAAATATACAGTTTTGACCACAATACGCTGTATAGAGCTGCTCTTCATTTGAAATGTGTTAATATAAAATAAGTTTAAGACAGCGTTCATTTGTTATAGTTTCTACTCCACGATCTAAAAACATTTTTATTTCAACTCACCTTCATATGATTTTTGTATGAAACTGATGTGTATATTCTATAACCTTTTCTATAAAAAAATAAACAATAATAAATAAACATTAGACAATACCCCTTCTAATACATGGTCGGGATTCGAATCCCGGTAGGGGTATATATTTACGTGATGTACACAAGCATCTGCTACCGATACATGATAGTTTATTGAAGCGGAGCTCTCATGGATCAGCTTCAATGACGCAATGTCTGTTACGCCATAGTTTCCCGAGTTCTTAACCGATAGGATAAATTATTATAATAGAAAAATACTAGAAAAAAATCAGGAAGGTACTAGAAAATTTTGACGAGTGTACGCAAGGCTCGGTAGCTCAATTGAGAGAGCATTGGACCGGATTTCCAAAGGTTGCGAATTCACTTGTGACCCGAGTCGATTTTTTCTAGTATTTTTCTATTATAATAATTTATCTTATAAGTTCGCATTGAAAATGCATAAAATATATAAAAATTATAAAACTTCTTGGTTGATTTAAAAAACAATTGTGTGGCATCGAATCAACACATTTAGAACCAGATTATAACCTGAATTTTGAAATTCGCAGGAATAAAAAGTTGTGACCAGAAAATATTAGCTCGATGGGATTTCCCATTGAAATAAAATGAGCGCGCTCAAAACATTATTGATTTTTTTTTTGTATTACGCTCCGCTCCAATAAATGATGCTAGCGAAGCTTTATGCTTAGCTACTGCATCGACCTAGTATACTTAAGTTATATATTCTTTACATTATTTAGGAACCATAGACAAGTTCAGCTTAGTTTTGGACTAAATAATCGTTCTAAGTTGTCCGAATTTATTTATTTATCTCAAAAGAACACATTTTATTGTTATTATTAGTACAAACTTGCATTTATGTATACAAGTTATCTTATATTTATTACTAGCTGACCCGGCCACACGTTGCCGTTGCTCAGATATTATAATTTGCAATATATTTTTTTTTATTAAAAATCAGCAAATAAAAGTAGCCTAAGTTACTCCTTATTACATCAGCTACCTGCCAATAAAAGTCCCGTCAAAATCGGTCAAGCCATTTCAGAGATTAGCCGGAACAAACAGACAGACAGACAGACAAAAATTGTAAAAAAAAAATTTGGTGTATGTTCCGAATATATATTCATATCCATGTAGTAAAAAACGGTTATTTCAATATAACAAACAGACACTCCAATTTTATTTATATGTATAGATAGACTTAAGTGTCTTCAATTGGCTTAACTCAATAGTTTATTATTAGACAAAATTTTTCAATTTAATATCTTTGTGCATTCAGTTACTAATTTTTTATTGTAATTTAATGGAACTATAGGTCTATTTATGTTTATTTATTCATAATCATTTGTGTTATCACGACCGTTTGTTTCTTATATACATATAAATAAAATTGGATTGTCTGTTTGTAATATTGAAATAACCGTTTTTTACTACATGCATATGAATATATATACGGTACATACACCAAAATAACATGTTTTACAATTTTTGTCTGTCTGTCTGTCTCTTTGTTCCGGCTAATCTCTGAAATGGCAGGACCGATTTTGACGGGACTTTTATTGGCAGGTAGCTGATGTAATAAGGAGTAATTTAGGCTACTTTTATTTTAGAAAAAATCTTTTATTTAAGAAAAATAATATTACTGCCACAGCAACGCGTGGCTGGGTCAGCTAGTAATAAATAAATTTCTAAATGTTCTACTAATGTTATCAACCAACGATATTTTAACTGCTTATAACCATAAGTCATCTTTCAATAATGTGTTTACAAAGTATACTTCAAAACGTGCACATGAGTTACTACATTGTTCATGCTGAAATCTCTTATGAAGTACATTAGCATAGTGAAACTCGGCTGTGTAGTGTCTCATTACCATAAATTACGCGCGCAGCGGACGGTAAGTAACTCTTCAGGGAAGACGTAAATTAATGAATAATCGTATCTCACTATGAAACTCTGAATTTGTGGGGTAGTTCCTTAACTTAAACGCTAAAGACAAAGATGGATAACTTATTTATAAAGATCAACATGTACATATAACAATCCTTGTTCTTTAAAGCAACTGATTCTATAATTATTAAAAAAAAAACATTGTACAATTCAATATTGAGTAACACAATATAAAAATCTGTAGATAGCGGTATGGCTTGCACTATATGAAACTGTTCCAAATTTTTTTTTTTTTTTATAATATTGCTTGTGTCGACTATGATTTGTCCCACAGAAAGTTAAGCATTTAACTATTTGACTTTTGTGTCCCGTCTTGACCTGAAACAAATTATTTTTATTAGTAATAATTAGTTTAAATATAAATAATGTAGCAGTAGAATGCTTGATTATCAAAAATATAATAGATAAATAGCTATAAAAATAAATATTTTTACACTCACACCAATTAGCCTAGCCCAAAGTAAGCACTGTAAGGCTTATATTATGGATACTAGGGTACCTAACGGATAGACATTCATCTATATATATAAAAATGAAACCCGTTTTCCGTTGTCACGACATAACATGAAAACGGCTTGACCGATTTGGCTGATTTTTTTTTTTGTAGTTTTCTAATACTCTGTACAAGGTTCTTACGAATCTCTCAGAAAGATTGAAAAATATAACGTAACGAATGTCAACGTCATTCAATTTAAAACAAAAAAATCTGTGGTAATCTGTGACAACACATCCATAACCGCGCTAACAATAATAGGATTCATTTTTATATGGAGGATATTATAGATTCCAGTTCAAATTGAATAGGTACATAAGATAGGTCAGCTATACAAAATAAAGTAGTGCATCAAAGCTACGCTAAGGCGGTACGAAGTTCGCCGGGTCAGCTAGTATATGATAAATATATACTTAATATCCATAGAAATATACATAAACACCCATAACTCAGGTACAAATGCTCGAATTCATCATACAAACATCTATCCCTTCCGGGATTCGAACCCAGGACCGTCGATGCAAAAGGCAGGATCGCTACCGTTGCACCAAACAGTCGTCGTATAAGTATAGCTGTTTCTTCTATATCAACTGTTTGATACTTATAAAATTATACTTTCGATGTTGTAGCTGGTAGTACCTAGAAACTAAAGACATAGCGTTGGCGTCAGCTTAAGAAACACTTGGATAAATTCAACAAGTCTATCAAGATCACGATAGCTCAATTATCTCAATTCTAACGATGTAGATTCCTGTCCCGACTGCCCTGAAACATGTAATTTTTTTAAAGTAATACCAAGAAAATGAAAATCTCTACCATTTATACATAAAAGCTGTTAAAAATGAATCAAAGTGATGTGAAGAGATGATAATTTAATTCATTATTTAGTAACATAGAGTAAAGTAGCGCTTCTCAGCTAGTATTGATCAGATTAAACCTTGTGCATTATTACATATCATTAATTGGAGCTCCCATGGATCAGCTTTAATGACGAAATGTCTGTTACGCCATAACTTCCCGAGTTCTTAACCGATTTTAATATTTTTTGTGCGGAATCGAATCAACAAGTTTGGGACCAAATTGTGACGGAGCCCGAATTTTGAAATTCGAAAAAAAATCCGTTGAAAAAAAATTTTTTTTTCCTTTTTTTGGTATTACGCTCCGCTCCAATATATGGTGCTAGCGTAGCTTTATGCTTAGCTACTGCATCGCCTAGTGTATTTAAGGAGTTATGGGGCGATCGGCGTATAATTGCGAATGTTGACAGGGTTCAGATATGTAATGTTGCCTAGAATCTGTATTTCTTGTACACTTTGATGAAGGTATTTAAAATGTTTAAGGAGATTTTTAAGTATGCGTGTATAAATCAGGATGTAAATACAATATTTATTTATTTCTAATATAAATATATGTGTATTAATTAGTTTGCACTTACGAAGTGAGTGTGTTATGGATGAAATAAAAAGAAATGATAGTGTCATTACTCCACAAAAATCCATCTTAATTGTTATCCATCGTCTACAATGATAAATCCGTATCAATAATTTGTATAATTTTGCCGATATTTACTAATAAAAATACTATAAAAAATATATATGCTAAGTCGTGACCATTTCCTTCTGCAAACTGTATTTTTTCTCTTTCTTTCTTAATATTTGTATATGTATGTTATGTGTGCAGTTTGTGAATAAAGCTTTTTTCATTTCATTTCATTCCATTTCATAAAATACCATTGCGGCAACACCGTTAAATAGTTTTGGTATTCTATTATTATTTATATATTAATTATTAATAATATTAATATGACAGACTTAACAAGAACTATGATTCGAACCTGAACCACAGAAATTATATAATGCAGAATTCATTCTTTTTTATTAACATTCGGTAACGTCGCATACTTACACTTAAAATAGTGTAGGTATGCGACGTAACGGCAAATAGGAAAAGATTAGCAATAAATCCAAATTTGCTTTCATGTTCTATTTTATCTCGGTGGGGCGTCAAACCTGGGACCTCAGCGATGGCGATGCCTAAAGTTTACTGCCATAAAAAACCCGCAGTGTCACCCAGTTCTAATAATGATTCATGTTTGGTAAAATTAAAAGTAATAGTAGTAGACTATTTATATAACAAGTCTATAGTTTATAGCAATTAATGAATTGTGTGTATCTTAAAATTAAATGGTTAAGTTTCACTAACCACCATTCACCACCATCAACCAAGCGTGTGCATTAATAAAGTCATGGCGGCCTCATAACTATCAAAGTTACGTCTTTAAGAGTCGGATGTGGCTTTATAACTCCCAATTTTTCCGTCCTTAATCCTTTGCGGAGCTCATTTACCCGAGTTTTAATCTCAATCTCACCTCATTACCGGCTCCCGAATACTCGGAATAGCCAATTTCACCATTAATTACAGGAGGAGGCCCCTTACCCTTCCTTTTTCGAGTAAAAATAAATTATAACTCATTTATCGTTACACTCCGACTGGGAATAAATAGCCGTCACGTTGGCGCACACTACGGCACGTGACAGCGTGACATACGGGCGTGTCACGTGACGTCACGTGAGGCCACGCCCTCCTGGCATGCGCAATCGCCACATGTGCACGCACCCACATATATACACATGAGGTAGGCGTCCGCCGCGGTGGGCGTGCCACACATGACTACATAACCCCAGATAGGCTCGCGCCGTAGGGAAAATAACCGATCGCTCCACCAACCAAATACGTCACCAAACTCTCATTGAACAACGAAATTAAAACAGAAGAATCGTCACTGGGAAAAAAAGAAAAATATCCCCACCTGCGTCCGCAATTATCGGCGCGAACCGCGGAAAATTGCGGCCCGAACGCCAAACTGACACTCGTGGAACTTCCTCAAAAATAAAACTTTGCCAAAGTTCAACCGGAAAAGAAAGAAAACGCGAAAATAAAAAAGCCATTGACTCCGGAGTCCGGCCCGAAAGTTCTGTGCGCCTTTTTCAACATTCCCGCGGATGAAAATCACTGCGAGAGTTTTTCGCCGCGAGCATTTCCAGCGCTGTCAACTAATAAGGGTTTAGGCTGCGAGTCTGGCAGGAATGGAGTGCAACCGCTTTGTTTATAGATGTAGCTATTGTAGAGGTCTCGGAAACAATATGGCAGAGCGTAACGTCGGATCAATAATATATAGGCTAAGAAAGCGAGCACAGAGTAGCTGGGAAGCCGAGCAGCGAATCGCACGGTGAGAATGAAAACAAATCAGTGTTGGGAGGCGCAAATTGAGCACGTACCCGTTCCGGCTAATTTTATTTTGCAATTACACCCTCCCCTCCCTACCCCCGCCCGTCCCTAATACAACATTCTTGGCGACAGTCAGTATCAGCACAGAGGCCGGTAGGACGTAAAAAAACTCAATTAGGAATTCATGAGCCAGCGAAATATTTGTAATGAAATGTTTAGTTAACATATCACGATTGGAAGAGTATCATTACCATGACGAACGCTAACTTAGAAGTCATTTTAGTAAATATCGTGACCGTGATCAAATTAACATTCCGATAAACAATATCGGTATAATTTGAATAAGGAAAACGCAAGTTTCGCGAATAGGTCCTAATAATACAGGAATATGAGATTAAAATAAACTTTATGAATTGAGTAAACTTAAAACGTAAATAATTAAAGGTTTTCCGATTTTTACAATTATCTTGCCACAGTCAGATGACTGGAGACTTTGGAGGACTTTTTTGTGGACTTTGGAGATCCAAATATAGGTCAGTGAGCAGAAACTATGTTTGTAAATAAAGATAGTATATATTTTTTTTAAATTTCAATGGTTTAACTTAGAATGGCATGTGAATCGTCTTCAATATGTAAAAACAGGAATTCAAACTCTTTTGACAAATTTGTGGAAAAATTCATTATAAATAAAAAAAACTATTAAAATATCTTTTTTCATTTATAGCATAAGTTTTGGATATTAGTTTGTTTCATAATATGAGGTGTAATTATTATTAATTTCTTATTTAAACGTAGCTTCATAATCTACGTGAGCGTTCTCTGCGCGTTTCTACTCTGCACCCCCCTCCGTAAAAAGGTTTGTAAGAAGGCGGTGGACACCCCCGGGTGGCGATCGCCTCCGCAACCCTTTCGCTTTTACCCCCGTTGTACAGGCGGATCTTAAAACTAAATAAGGTTATACCAGAAAAAAAACAGTTTGGAACAATTTGCTTATATTTCTGATTAAAATATACATTATATTTAAAATAAATACCGTTTTGTAATCTCCTTAATAACAGCCAAATAGATTTAATGAAAAAGTTATTAGCGTTCGATTGATTAAGTTTTAAATTAATCAAAATGATAAGTATCAGAAAATACTGGCATTGGCATACTATACTTAGCAAATAAAACAAACTTATCGTCTCCGTAACAAATCCACTTTTGTTTATTTGACTATCTCATTTATCATGTGACAGCGCGGGGATCATAACTGTCAAAAACTGTGTGGAGAAAAAATACTAGATCACGCAGTGATGTATTCTGGTGACATGACGTCGGTTTTCCTCTAAATAGTGCACAAAAATAAACATTAATGACATGACGACCGTTTGGCGCAACGGTAGCGATCCTGCCTTTCGCACCGGCGGTCCTGGGTTCAAATCCCGGAAGGGGCAGATGTTTGTATGATGAATACGAGCATTTGTACCTGAGTCATGGGTGTTTTTATATATTTCTATGAATATTTCATATTTATGGGTCATATATGTATGTCTATCCGTTACCCTAGTATCCATAACACAAACCTTACAGTGCTTACTTTGGGCTAGGCTAATTGGTGTGAATGTAAGAAATATTTATTTATTTATTATTAAATTACTATGAATAATAGACATCTAAAATGTAATCTTATTTTGAATACCGAAAATTGTTTTGCAAATACTTTTGCCAATTTTTGAATTTGCATAACGCGGTTTACGGGACACCCCGTAGTCGCTAAGCTTCTCGCATTTCTTCGTCGCTTCTTAAAGTGTTTTACATACAACCTGCGTCTGTGTGCGACGCTAGCTCACGCATAAGTGTGGGTGTACGCATTTTTGCCCCTCCCCCCTTCAAAGAAAAATACCTTACCCTTTCCCGCCTCCCCTTTGATGTACCGCTGTGCCTCGGGTAAAGAAGATATGAGACTTTTTCAAAAAGCTTAATTTAAATTAGACTCTTGGGAGGACTCAATGAAAGTATTCCTTAATTTATACGATCTTGAGCCACTGACAAGGGAAGTCGTGCAAAAATGGTCTTTACTAATTGGTATTGAGTTTCGATTAAGAATTTTGTTTTTTTTTTACTCTTGCAAATGTCTGTGTGAATAGGAAACTTGGAAGGGTTTTCATTTGTTCCAACGGTGCCAGGTTACTTCGGATCTCCTTACAAAATAATCGTCAAGAAACGAATTTTGTCGATAAAATGTTTTTCGAGTAATTACTTTTTCAGATTGTTCTTTTGACGTGTATCTTAAACGTAATGGAATGGAAATATTAAGTATAAAGTAGAGGAAATGACGAAGGAAAAGTGACCTTGTTTTCTTGATCGAAGGTTATGAATTATTTATTCCATAACATCGACGGTTAGTCCGCACTTCGATTGCATATTAAAATGCTGGTCATGTTTATTACGGCAAAAATAAAGAAAAAAACTAAAATTGTTATGTTCTTTTTAATATTAAGCATAATAATAACAAGTCCAAGTAGGTAGGTAAGTCTAATTTATTTCTTACCAATAACTCGAACTAAGGGTATGTAAATTATGCAAAAATAAAATGGTGTTTGCTAAATTAAAAAGCAATTTTATTTTTAATTATAATAATTTATATGAAATAACTTTTTTTATTTTCTTTTATTAAGACTAGTCTAGTCTATTCAAACGTTACGATCAGCTCTCATCGGAGCACGAATTCAAGTAATCAATTCAATATAAGTATGTGTAAAATCTGGAAATTCTAATCTGTTGCAAAACCATAAATAAATTGTATAAAATACATCTGTTTAGTGAAAAAGCCGTCCGCTACGGAAAATTATCTCTTTAAATTATAGGACATGATATCTGTTCTCACGTTTATTACTCATTGTATAATTATACAATAATTAAAATAACTGGCATATAACATCAATAATAGAATGGCATTTTATCGCCTTAAATACCAATAATATTCAAATTAAATTATTTGTTTAACTATTTGCAATGAAGTCAAATTAAAATTACTATTAAAATCAGATATTATCCACACTTGTTTACTTGTTTATACCATTGATTTTATAGGTCAGAGGAGCTAAACTAAAATGCGGAATTATTATTAGTAGTAGAAAAATACTAATTATATTCCTTTAAATATAATTAGAGAGTTATACGACCGACTCCTAGCACAGCAGAATATAAGAGACAGATATGAAAGTGATTTGAATGGAACGTGTGAAAGATCGAATGAGTGAGCATTGAATGAGAGGCGAATGAATGAACAAATTTACTTTAGCCTTTACTAGTCATATTAATTTGCTTTAATGTAAATTCAATATAAATAATTAATGGAATAAGATTAATTTTTGCTTAATATGATACATTTAATTTCAAATTCAACATATACTATTGGGGGGAAATCTTCCAGCTCGTGTTTCTTGTATTTAACTAGCTATTCATTAAAGTTTTCAGAAACCTATAAATGTCTTCGAATCAACTGCGATTTCATTCATAAATATATAAGTAATTTTGACAAAACAGGGAAAGTAGAATTAATATAATATTACCAAAGGTTGACCTCAGTAATGCTAAGTGTTTAATATTCTATATATATTTTACTAAATTATCCGGCCACGCCTTTCTGTGGCTCAGGTATAATATGTTAAATGATATAACGCCTATAACCTTCCTCAATAAATGGGCTATCTAACACTGAAAGAATTTTTCAAATCGGACCAGTAGTTCCCGTGATTAGCGCGTTCAAGCAAACAAACTCTTCAGCTTTATAATATTAGTATAGATAAACAGAACATACTATTACACGCGCGGAAAACCACCCATATGACGCTCAATGTGATCTTGTCCGAGACAATGATTTAATACTATTAGAAGACTGAAAAAAAATGTCAATAAATTCAATACTAATTACACAATTATAACTCAGAGTCGTGTGTGGCTCGGCAGATTAGAATAGCACCAACCCACACATGGTGTCATGAAAGATGACAAATAATTCTGGAGGTAATCACACCTCTATAAGTCACAAAATAGGACGAAGCGTTTTCTAAATTATGGTCTGTTATTGTGACGTCCAATCCGCCTGCCAAGCTTAGAGATTATGTCAAAACGCCCCATTCTTGGGGGACGTCCAGCAATGGACGTTTTCTGGCTAAATTAGTGGTGGTAAATACAATTCAAAAATCTCGTCTTGTACTTTGCTTTACAGAATGTCTGTTAAGTCATCCTAAGTTCGTTTAATAGAAATATAATAAAGAAGATTTTTCAGAGTTTTTCCTTTTTTTCTTATATGATTACATAAAAATATCTAATTATTTAAAAACATACAATTGATTACGATTTATTAGTTATAAGTTGAATTATTTTAAACGTTTTAAAATAAAGTTTATATATACATCTAATATTTTAAAAAGTAGTCTCCCTTTTGAATAGTAGAATAAAAATAATTAGTGTGGTATTCGTTTGGAATATCATTTAGTATATACTATTATTAGATACTCGTCCTATCTATATATTTATATATATATATATATATATATACCTATGAAATCGCCTAATTTTATTTTAAAGATGTTTTCTAATAAATTGTCTTTTTTTACTAACACTATAAGTTTTAATATCCTTTATTACGAGATTTTGTAAGTAAGTTAATGCATTTTGTTTGTAGAAATAACTTAAAACAAAACCTTAATTCTAAATTAATTATACAAATTGTATTCAGTATACTTCTTATATCAAATATTGTTCATAATTAATAAATAAATAATATTATTTTTCCGATGTGCCAGTGCATTAGACAGACTAACCACAAACATTGTATTTGTTCTCAAAGTATTTGTTCCAAAAATAATATTTCTTCTCATTCTAAATTTTAAGTAAACCTACATAACAAATGAATATCATGCTTTGTACTTTGAGTAGGCAGAATATATCATTTTCTTTTTAGCGAATAAAACCTTTTTCCAAAGAATTATAAAAAATAAAAACAAATAGCTTGCGTATCTTTTACTTACATGTTTTGAAACTTATCCGATAAAATACAAGCTGCATTTTAGCGCTGACTGTTTATTCTAAGCAACCATTTTAATCAATACCTTCTCCAAGATTGTAATAAAATCTTAAGACCCTTCAAAGAAATTACATGCGTTTTACTGTGTACGCAAAAATTCACCCACAGCCGGCGGTTGAAGGGTTATCCACTGTCTTTACAACAGGGTCTGTCCAAGATAAATTAATGTCAATGAATATTTTTGTTACCTACTGATACAAAAAAGTTGTGTATTATTTTTTTGTGTAAACAAATTATATTGTTCTAGCTATTACCCGCCGCTTAGCTCGCATTTATGAAGTCTACCGACTAAAAGTTATATTCCTAGCCCTCAAAAACTATACTTTTTCTCTAAATAAAATGTACCTTATATTCTATTCTATACTCCAGACAAAGTGTATACAAAAATTCATGATAATTGGTTTTGTAATTAAGGCGTGAAGGTATAACAAACAGACAAATTCACTTTCGTATATATAATATTTGTGAAGATAAATTCCAAAATATTAAGTACTAGCGACCCGCCCCGGCTTCGCATGGATGCAATGCTCTACTATATTATGCATGTATTATACATATAAACCTTCCTCTTGAATTACTCTATCTATTAAAAAAACCGCATCAAAATCTGTTGCGTAGTTTTAAAGATTTAAGCATACATAGGGATATAGGGACATAGAAAGCGACTTTGTTTTATACTATGTAGTGACTATCAATTTAAATGCTAAATGAAGTGATGTAATTTATTTCATTCACTTCTGTTGCAGCTATGTGCATTATAAATATGTAAGAAGCTTGATAGCGTAATAGACAAAGAGTTGGTCCTATGATTTCAGCCCCGACTCCATTTACAATACTCTGTAAGTGAAGACATTAAAAGGCTGATGAAACAAAAACAAAACCACTTTGTCATCTAAAACAAACGAACACACTAAATATTTATGAAGCTTGAAAACCAATTTTTTTTTTATTCACCCCTCTTTACTAAACATTAACTTTTATTTGGGCACTTACCAGGAATTTAATAGCCGTATATAAAATTGCACAATTAACCCAGAGAAACGTTTTTTCCTGTTAATATTTTCCAGGAACATTTCTAACCACAGTAATTACGAACTGTAAAAAATAATTCTATCGTAATCCTATTTCGTTTCCTTTAATCGCATTTTCAACCGCGCGAAAGTAATTTTTTTTTCCTCCAAATAAATTCAACAAACAGACACACTCCACGACATCTTTGTGGATGTTGTTAACCCTGTGTGTACAGGTGGGGTGTTTCGCACCCCTTTTCAACCCTTTCGGGGTCCAAACGTTTCTTCTCCTTCTTTACATTTATTTCTTATGGCCTGTTTCTTCTTCTTAAATTATAAACCTCCTTGTCACACGAATAGTTTTGATACTTTTAATTTTTTTTTTATATTACCTTTCTATTATTATTAGAAAAAAACAAAAAGAATAGATGCCTAACTAATGTACCACAGACGTTTAAATATCTTGGAATTTAATATTTTTGCCAGTTAAATTTCGATATTAATACCGTAGCAGGGGTGCAGACTGTCAATGAGATCTGAAACTTCGACTAAAATTTTCTAATAAGATACTTCAATGTCATCATCGCAACCGAAAGAAGACCACTGGTGGATGGAAGTCTCCCCCAAATATGGGAGAGTTTAACCACAATCTCAACACTTAGCAAACGCTAATGTGGGTAAAAACCATTTTGTCGGTGTGTATGGTGATAATTTCTTATATCGTTAGTTGCCTTTTACGGCACCCTCGAGTGTGAAGATAAGAACAAAGAGACGAATAATAGGAAACTTGTATATTATTATTTTATATCTCCTAAACTTTAGCAGTTTTGCTCAGCATCACTTTAATTAATTGTGTCATATTTCACTTTCTTATAAAATGCCATAAAACAAAAGTTACTCTCTTAACTAGTAAACATCAAAAAGTCTTTTTACAAGACGTTCAAAAATAACAAATATCGCGAATTTTAAAACAATTACAAGTCATTTAAAATTTCCGTTAATGACAAAGCAAGTAATTGAAGCCGTCAACCAAAAAGACAACGATCAAGACAGCCCAGGCCTCCTACACCGACAGCCGAAATGATGTTACAAAGGCTCGGAACTGGGCTAACACAAGTTTTCTATATTGCTGTGCGTACCCCACTCTGCCCCCTTTAAAGGGTTAAAGCCCACCTTTGAAGACGAGCGGGGCTTTTTCTATAATTTCTTCGCTCACTAAGCGATTTAAATTTCGTTAAGTCTCCAATTTCCAGGGGTAAAAAATAATTGGTAGCCCCGCTTCTCGCTTCCTGGCTGTTTAAGAAAGTGCGTTTAGTGTTTTTTTTTATTTAGTAAACTGTTTGGAAGTCCGTCGAGTTTGGCAAATCCCTTTCGAGGTTTTTCAAGGTTGAACAATTACGGTTGAGAAATTACGGTATTGAATTATTTATGCCCGCTCTCGGGTCGCGGTTACGTAATTTTTAATATTTTGTTGGTTTTTTGTGTATTTGATATATTTTAATAAAGCGATGTTTGAAATATTATTTTAAATATTGAATATGTTTTCGTTTTTATTATAAATATTGAAAGTCTCCTCACTCAAATAGAAATTCAAGGATGTCTTTTTTGTCTATAATTCAATTGGTTAGATAATTTTTAAGGCATTTTCCGCTGGCTTAGTTCTTATTTCCCAGGTGGCTGTTCCTTTGACTAACAGTAAGCAACGCTTAAAGATCTATGATTTCAGAAGTTGGCACATGAGTGACAAAAAAAATAATATCTCATGCTCCGCCAGGATAAATGCCGTTTAAAGCTGCTAAAGGCTGCTAGAAACTGCTAAGGGCTACAAAACTCTGTTTAAAGCGTACAAAGGCTGCTAAGAGATTAAAAAGACTGATAGAAGATGCTAAAGGCTGCTCAAGACTGCTAGAGGCTGCTAAAGGCTACCGAAGGCTGCTAAAGTCAGTTAAAGGCTCCTAAAGGCATCAATATATACAGGGACTAATGGAGTAGGTTATTGCCCATTAGCCATGTAGTGCTTTTACCCGTAAGGTAGGCCTGCAGTTTAACACTATGGAATTTAATTGGCTGATGATAACCAATGAGCTTTACATGATATTCAATTACTTTTACATTCGGTCTTTTACAGGCAATACAAGATAGAATCCTGAAAGAGATAGATATTTGTGAGATAAATATGAGCATGTGTACCTGTGTCATGGGTATTTATATATATTTTTATGAATCTTACTTATTTATGTATCATCTTTATATATAAAAATTCCCTCTCACAGTGTCCCCGCGATGAACTCAGAAACTACTCAACCGACTTTGTTGATTTTTTTTATATTTTGCTGGATTTGTTCCAACTTAGGACATAGAATAGGTTTTATTTTAATTGATAACACAGCAACGTGTGGCCGGGTCAGCTAGTAATATACAATATATGTCTCTTGGTTACCTAGTATGCATGAAATTATTATTCTTTTAGATATTGATGAATTATTTTGCTTTTTACAATAATAAGTTCCCGCCATTCACTAACGTTAACACTTGTTCCGTTTAAGAGCTCCTCTACCAAGATAATAGTTGATGTATCTAAATAATTATTTATACAACAAATTTTAGTATTGTATCCCGCTTTATTTTTACGAGCCCCTTTCCCATAGTTCAATATTATTATTACACACTAAAGTTAACACTATTACTGATTAATAAATTTAAAAGCACTGTGTAAGGTAGATAAAGATTGCTTTCGCAAAACGGTGATGTGGTTCATTAATTAGAACGACACGCATCACGAACAAGACCAATCTTGTCAGCCTCCTACCACGAAACGGTAGGGATATAAAATACCTTTTAAGTTTTTATTAAGTTTTAGTTTTTTGAGTTGTTTACTAATAATTATATAAGTCTTATTAAAATTAAAGAGATTACACACACAAAATAAACTTGTTTTGTTAAAATGTAAGAAAATCGATATATTTGAATAAAGAAAGGGATCAATAACGGGTATTATTAAATGTAGACGAATTTTCATGTTTTCGGCGGCTTACCTCTAATCACAAAAACTTATTGCATAATAATATTGTAGAGTACTCGTATATACATAAAACAATCGCTTCAAAAGATCAACTTTCAACAACAGTCACAAATACAATTACCCCTAAACGTATTAAAGCATCGTTTTGTCCCTTTCAACTTCAAGTAATTAACAGAAATGCAATGGACTTTTTAAATTTGTTTTGTGTTAATCACATTTAATGACTTTTCGAGACAGTCACTCTAAATACGTTATGTCTGAATAAACTTTAAAATAGTATCGCCTCTAAAGATCAAAGCATTCTCCCAGAGCTCATACCTTTGTACTTTAAAAAGTATTTTGCAGGCCGCTGGCTGATAACACAAATGACATATAGACATTGTTTATATTACAATTATTATTAACACCACTAAAGGACACGCACTCTTTTGTTCGCTATTTTTTGTTAAACCCATAATTGCTTATAATCAATTCGGTTATATAATATGGATTGTAAATATTTACGTTAGTCTTGACCTTCTCATTTTACCTCCATGCGACAAGACTAAATTATATTTTTAATAATTACCATGTATTAATTTGATTTTTGAGACTTTGATTCTTGCAATAAATTGAATTATTGTTATTATTATTAATAAAAAAAAGAAAAACAAACTATAAGAACTTCGAGAGTTTATTTTCATATTTTGTATTTTTATGTTAAAATGGTTGGTTTGTTTGTTATCGAATTGTGTGTGCTAACAATAATTGGTACCTAAGTTAATATTTTTATAAAGCATTTAGGAAATCAGGAATTCAATAAAAAAGTCAAAGCTCAGTACCAGCCAACACAGCCGTAAAATTTGGTTTTGTTTTGCGTACTTTTCGGTACAAGTTAAATTTACCGAAGTTTACAGACTTAGAGTAGTTTCTATATAAAATAAGATAATGTTACTTTTCCCGCTGTTAAGTGAATTTTTAGTCTCTCTCAAGTTACTTTTTACAATCGGGTACTGGCAATACTGCTTTATATGTTAGATTTTAAGTTGAAAATCGATAAACGGATTTTTGGAAAACATAATCAACTACTGAGGATAAAGGTTGTGCCTCACCTTATTTTTTAAATAACAGAATAGTCGCGAAAGAAATGCGACTAAAACGACACACTCAAATCTAGTCTCGTAGTAGCGGGCAAGATGTGCGATAGGACACGCGTGTCTTAGACAATCGTCGAGGCACTCAAGTATGGAGAGCCCTCCACTTAGGACAGATAAAAATAATGATTTGTGTCGTCATCAAGCACAACGATATTTCAAACAAAAATATAAAATTAAACTTACGGAAAAACAGCAATGCATGGCGTTTATTATAATTAATGTATGACATTCTGATATGATAAGAGGTCGTCGGTGACGACCTTCTGTGATCTTGTCTACTGCTTGGACGTTCCTGGGTCTGAATTCTGGTAGGGACAATTATGTTTGTGTGATTAGTAAAATAACGGCTTTTTATATAATTATAATATTTTACTTGTCATTTCAACTACACGTTCTGCATAGTTTGGAACTGTACAATTCGTGAGTTATTTAACCTTTTCGGTACTTCATCGAACACGTTAATTAATTAATCTATAATCTAAAAACATAAAATTGTTATTTGTGTGTTTGTCTGTCCGCTCTTTTTCCCGTTCTTTTTCCATTGCTTACGCGTTACCATAGCAACGCGTTACTGGGCAGCTAGTTTATAATCTAAGAACACAAATTTGTTGTTTGTGTGTTTGTCTGTCCGCTCTTTTTCCATTGTATACGCGTTACCATAGCAACGCGTTACCGGGTCAGCTAGTATTATTCAAATGAAATTATATTCGCAAACCACCTTAACGACCTCTGTGGTAGAGTACCTTACATATCAATTTTTAAGGTGACGTCACTTAAACATAAATCGAGTTATTATTTTTTTTCACGTTATAAAAAGTAATTTTTCCATATTGGCTTGACTCTGGGTGTTATGGTACCGTCGTTGCTTCTGATTTCCATAATACAAGTGCTTTAGCTACTTGAAATCAAAACAATGTATGTGACCTTGCTTATTATTTGATTTTTTTAAACCAACTGCGCACATGAAATACTTATTCGTTTTTTTTTCATTAAGGATAAGTTCGCTCTTCTTTCTTCTCTACCTACGTAATTATTACAACAAAAAAGTCCCTTGCTACACTGCCTATGCCGTCGCACCGTCTGAGACGATCTGTCTCTTTCAGCTGGCTGTCGGAGTTCATCTCACGTTGAGTCGCACGTGTGTACATGCCTTTATTTTGTGGTGAATCGCTCGGCAAACAATTAAGTATTAATGATAATTTACAAAAGAACAATCGGAATAAACAATTGTAAACAGAAATTAACGAATCGTACAAAACGTAGAAAGTTCAAAATATCGTGTTTCCATGTCTTTGTTTAACATGTGCCATTTTAACCGTTTTTAATGCAAACTAAATTGAAATATAAAATAGCAGGTTTATTAATCAAATCACTATAATTAATTCAAATAATTCAACAAGCTCATGATTTTAAGACATGCTTTCTGACGAACTTACTCAAGCGTTTTTTCATTGAATCCATAGTGTCTCTGAGCAGCTATGGTGGTGGTAAAATTAATAAATATAATAATGTGAGTTTCTTGCAGATACTCTTGCTACTATTAATAAGAGTGGTGTCGCTATGAAGAGATTTACGTTATCAGACGTGCCTATAGCACCAGGTGTGCCTCAGGGCTCCCCTCTTAGTCTGTTATTTTTCAACAAATAAATGACAGTGATGGTACTCTTCAAAATTCGAAAAATATTATTGTACGTCAATGACACTTAAATCTTAGAAGGAATGGCATTTCATTGTGACTAGGATATTATAAACCGACTACCATATTACTCTTCGACAGTAAATTACTACTAGAAATAAAAATCTAATAATTTATAATTATAATTTTAAAACTATCAGCATCGCTGAATTTAAAATGAGAGACCTAGGGGTTTTCCTGGACAAGGAACGTTTTAGGATACTGAGTTCGTTCCTTGTCAGAATGATGATTTAAAAAATCTTAATGCATTGTTATTAGAATGCTCTCGTTGAAGTGATCTTGGAATATGCATTAGTTGTCTAGAATCCTTAGTACTTAATGCATATAGAAAATATTCAAAATTTGACCACTGTATATTGCAATTTTATCAATTCTGCCTTTCGAACCGTCTGTCTTTATTTCAAGTCCTGGAAAAGGCAGATGTTTGTATGATGGATACGAGTATTTGTATACGAGTCATGAGTATTTACAAATGCCTTTTAATATTACATTTAATGTATCATAATTCAGTCTATCCGTTATTTTAATATCTATAACACAAGCCTTATATTGCTTACTTTGGGCTAGGCTAATTGGCGTGAATTATGATAATATTATTATTACTTTTGTTAAAAAATAAAATTAAATGCAGTTAATATATGTACTCTTATTTTAATATCAATTCAATCTTAAGTGATATTAAAGTAATTCTTTAAGAGTAAAAACAACATTTGGGCGAAATAAGCAAATGGTAAATATTAAATTGAGAAAAGCCTATTAACAATAAAACTACTGAGAGCCTAGCGGTTAACGGCATTCTGCCTTAATGACAGGTTCGTATCCCAACTCTTAAACCTACACCGTGTCGCCGTATCGAGTAGTACTCGATTTTTCTTTCTTTGCTACACGATAGACTCGGCACTCACACGATGAATCTAATATAAAAATATCTTTCAGTCACTCCAAATCATCTAGCCCAAAGTAGGTATTGTAAGAATTTAAGAATTGATTTATGGATACTAGGGCAAGGGAGAGACATACATACAACTACACACATAGTACAAATGCTCGTATTAACACACAAACATCTTCCGAGACACGAACCCAAGACCGTTGGTGCGAAATGCAGGATTGCACTAAATCGTCGTCAACAGTCGTTGTGTTAAATTTACAAAAAAAAGTTTTAACGTAACAGAAGAAGTGTAAATACATACAAACACATCCAACTCGCGAGAGGAACCACAGATTATGCAAATCCAGGCACCAATCATCAGTCACTCTCCCAATTATACCGCTTATCAGCACCGCACACATTAACTTAACACCCTCTGCTTTATCGCATTCCAAATTCCACCTTAAAGCTTTAACAAAATAGTGTACTTTAAATAAACGTCGACTCTAATTCGAAAAAAGGTGACGTTATCTTCTAGATTACGAAACTTTAAGAAATCGTTGAGGGATTCGTCAAAAGTTAGATGAATTCAGGATTGAAGCCTTTTTTATTTTAATACCTACTACACATTATAGACGTGGCCATTATTATTCTCTTGTATGTTAAACAATTTGTTTAATTTAATCTGATAACAAGCGTTTATAAATATAAAAAGCTATTAGTCAGTGTACGAATGCTTATAAACAGTTAACTTGAAGAATCATTATTCCATAAAACGAAATATTTAATTAATAAATTAATTTTGTTTTTACCCTATGTATGTTTGTTCTACATTAATATATATCACATATATAGATAAACTCTTAATTATAACACCACAACACTAACAGTTTTCCAGAAAAACATACAACTAATGTTACAATTGGCAGTCTTATTGCTTAAAACGATATTTTCTAGTCGACCTTTATTAGAAGAGATATTTAAAACTAAAGTGGGTGTAATAGGATTAAATTATTGTATGTAAACTAATATTTTACTGTACCTACCTAAGAAAATTACCTTTATTTATGAGTATTTAAAAAAAAACATATAAATCTTTATTTCCTTACAAACATGGTCGTTTTATTTAGTGTTGATTATCGTTATCTTGGCATATGCAGCTAATGGAAATAATGTATAAATCAATCTTTTTTTCAATATCAATTAATTTAAGTGAATTTTATTTTGTAGTAATATTTTAAAGATACCTATAGTCTAAATTCCAAAATATTTTCACAAAATTAAATAAATATTATACCTATTAGGTATTATGATACAGATATTATGCACATAATATTGCGTTGGATTTAATCCAATTATGCAAATTGCAAGTGCAAATAAATACATAGCAATAATAAACACAGCAATTTAAAGATACAGTATTGCCAAATACAATAAATCACCAATAAATTTTACGGTGACACAATTTTGCATCACCCTCCACTTCTGACGAAAGTTTGTTTTATCAAAAAGTATACAGGGTGTCCCAAAAACGACACGTCACAGTGACACTGGGGTTAGGCCAGCACAAGAGGCATCGAATAAGCCTAACATGACCTCAGTAAAAGTTGCTCGGTTTTCAAGATATTGTCAATTTAAACTTTTTCAAAATTTTCACGTTTTTTAACGTGTTCAGTGCTAGCATTACGTTAGATAGCCCTCAGGTTTCGATTTTTCTTTTGTACTCTTGTTGCGAATAGTTGCTTAAGATGATAGAAGTGTTATTTCGTTGATAACTAATGTAAAATGTGGAAAAATACTGGATTGAACTTGAAAAAATTTAACAACGAAAAATTACTTTCAACTTTGATCACTTGCCGTGAAAAAAAATTCAAAGAAACTAAATGAGCAAATAACGTTAAAAACTTGCATGTCTTATGCTTATTCCAAAATGGTATAACACATGTGTCTTATTTTAATATTATACGATTTTTTAATGCTTCACTAATACTAGGAACCCCGGAAGCTACCGCTAGCAGGTAAAAAAATAATGTCACGCGCAACGATAAGGCATTGTTATTGTTATCTATTAGCTTTTTTGTTTGTCAAATGCATGAGAATGAAAGATAAGGATAGTTTATTACCCTTTTGTCGGCTAGATATTGTAAGCAAATAGCTTTGTTTTTGACGTACGTGTCGTTATCATCTTTTCAAAGAAATGGAGAAGAAAGAGGGGTTGTAGTTTTAATTCTTATGGCCCTGCACTGCAAATCAAGTTGTTACGACAGTTCGTTACCTTGCGTTTCGTACGACAACCGTGTTAATCTCTGCGTTCCTTGTTTCCGTGTATTCCTTAATTTAAATCGACTTGGCTTTTCTCTGGACTCTGATTTCTGTTTTGAACGACAACTCGGCGCTCTGTTGGACACTGATATTGCTTTACGGAACTGTCTTATTAACGATGGCAAATCGTGGTACCCAATACACTCACCGTGACTACTCGGACATGCACTTGATTTACGGCGAAACCAGGCAGGTTTCCAATCGAGGCAATGTTTCGTACAACGCAAGATTGGCTGCAAGATTATACTCCGAAAGATATCCAATCCGTAATCCGACGACTTACGAAGTGATCTTAAGAGTTGTGAACGCTTATCGTGATGGCAGATTACCTGGAGTGAGTCACTCAGAAGGAAGACCTCGGACTGTTGACGACAACGTGGTGTTAGAGCAAGTACGAGAGGAGCCAGGAACTTCAGTGCGAATTATTGAACGCCGCATTGGTGTTCCCAAATCTTCGGCACATCGAATTTTAAAACGCCACAAATACCATCCCTACCATATCCAACGCGTCCAAACACTGCTTCCGGCGGACTACGCTGCGCGTGTCCAGTTTTGCCGGACAATGATTCAGAAATGGAGAGAAAATCCAAATTTCTTCAATGAAGTGTTATGGAGCGACGAATCAGCCTGCAAAAGGGATGGGTATATCAATTTGCACAACATCCATAGCTGGCAATTAGACAACCCACATGAAAAAAGAGAAGACCGATCACAGTACCAATTTAAAATTAATCTGTGGACGGGAATTTTCAACGGTCAAATATTGGGACCGGTCGAGTTGCCGCCTGTTCTGAATGGACAAAATTATTTAGAACATTTGCGAAACAACCTTCCTGTATTATTGGAAGATACTCCGTTGGCGCTGAGACGAAGGATGTGGTTCCAACAAGATGGCTGCCCAGCACACTATGCCTTACCAGTACGTCAGTACCTAAGCAACGCATTCCCCGAAAGATGGATTGGGCGACAGGGGCCAATTTCATGGCCACCGCGTTCCCCGGATCTAAATCCCTTAGATTTCTTTTATTGGGGTTGTCTAAAAGACAAAGTTTATGCGAAACCAATAAGATCCGAAGAAGAGTTACGGCGACGTGTATTCGATGCAGCTCGCACCATATCAGAAATCAGCTTAAGAACATTGAGCCGTAATTTTATTAGGCGATGTCACTTATGTATTAGAGTTCAAGGGAGACAGTTCGAGCATTTACTGTAAACTTATTAAACCAATAAGATACATGTGTTATACCATTTTGGAATTGGCATAACACATGCAAGTTTTTAAAGTTATTTGCTCATTTAGTTTCTTTGAAATTTTTTTCACGGCAAGTGATCAAAGTTGAAAGTTATTTTTCGTTGTTCAATTTTTTTCAAGTTCAATCCAGTATTTTTCCACATTTTACATAAGTTGTCAACGAAATAACACTTCTATCATCTTAAGCAACTATTCGCAACAAGAGTGCAAAAGAAAAATGGAAACCTGAGGGCTATCTAACATAATGCTAGCACTGAACATGTTAAGAAACTTGAAAATTTAGAAAAAGTTTAAATTGGAAATATCTTGAAAACCGAGCAACTTTTACTGAGGTCATGTTAGGCTTGTTCGATGCCTCTTGTGCTGGCCTAACTCCAGTGTCACTGTGACGTGTCGTTTTTGGGACACCCTGTATATTCTTTCCATCTAAGATATATTACAACTCCTTAAAGTCTACACAGATTAAACCCCAAAATCGGTCGGAGCTATAAAAACTCAGAATCTTCGGAAGCAGCAGTTTGAAAAGTGTGAGTTCTGAAGTTAGCTAATGGGTTGCGAGGGGCCGGATTTTTGGGAATTTCTGATATAATTAGTGGGGAATCGCGTTAGGGACGTCACTTTTGCTTTATGGGCCACCACAGGGAGTGTCGCTAATGCTTCGACGGATTCCTTTTCAGTCGAATTTTATTGACACTTTGAAGTTTTTAATGAAAACTCTTTACCTCTTTATCGAGTCTTTGATATTTTGGACGTGTTAGTTGATATCGTTGGCTCTCATTCCTAAACAGAACAATCCGAACGGTGTGTTCCTGGTTATTAATAATGATTTTTATATAACAGCAAAAATAATTTGTTGAAATTTAAACGTTAGTATGTAAAATTTGCTTTCCCGGTATGATATTTGGTGTGTTAAGTAAAGTATAATGTCGAGCACTCTACCTCCTATTACCAACGTATGTCCTATTTTTTTGGCGGAAGGGCGAAGCGTCACTTTAATGGTTATGGTTTTCTTGGTTAAATCGTGGTGTTGTGGTTCATATTAGTGTGTAATAATGGTGGGTTATTAACCACTGAGTGTTTCTGAATATGCATGAGTCTTAGCAAGTGAAACAAAACAGTGATCGCACTCTCTCAAGAAGTCCACGAGGAGGTTTCAGTAAGACCCCACATATTTACTGAAACCTAAGAAATTACTCAAGAACTGGCAATTTTACTTACCTAACACTGGCTAAATGCACAAATCGTGCAAGCCACAAAGAAAGAATAATAATAATACCTATGTCCTAAAGGCGTTATTGACTTATAAAACTTATGAATCTAATTGTAAAATTAAAATAAAAACTGTTTTAATTACCCGTTAATTTGACGACAAATTTTTTCTAAGCGTTTCATAAGCTCAAGAGTTTTTATTGAAAGAGTCATTGCCCGGATAGGAAAAAGTTGTGGATTCTAGTCCCCCTCTATTTTAAAACACCACTGAGACAGATGTTGATTTTTTTCTTGTGTAAATTGCTTTATTGTATGTATACTATGAGAAATAAGAAGACGGAAAAGAGAGTCTTTAAAATATATTTAATAATAATAAAAAAATCACAAAGGCAGAACTCTGGAATCCCCTCGCAATCGCGAACTATAAACCCAGTTATGTTATAAACCTCATATGTGTACAAAATAAACAGTTGAACTTCAATAGAAGCAAATACTTAACAATCAGAGTTACGTTAGCTTCATGGTAGAAATTTTCATTTCATTTGTCTTCTGAACGCAAATTTTAAAGTTTAAAAGGATGCCAAGACGTTAGTATTCCGTTTCCGTGCTATTACCCACACATTAATTCGCATTAAGGGCATGCTTCAATACCTGCTGTCATTTAACATTCCCCTTTGGTTACGACACGTGCCTCGGACTTGTATGCAGATGCCATAATTTAAAAATATTTGAATGGAACGTGACTACGTTAGGAAACCTCCAGAAAAGTGAGAAAAGTGCGGCTTTCAAATAATAAAAAACGTTCTTATTATACTTTTGACGGGCACCTTTATTATAAACGTTAGATTTTTTATTGTAAATAGGCACTATCTCGCTGATGGTAAGCGACGATGCGATCTAGGATGTGACGCGCTTGCCTAGAAGATACCTATTCACGCGTGACTTGAAGACCCGATATTGATCTTATTCCTCCCGTATAGGTACAGTAAAGTTTTTAAATTTTAATAGTATAAAATACTTTATAATTAAAACAATACGATTGTACTACTGTTAGATCGCATACTTTTCTTATATTGCCAATGAGAATGTACGAGTATGTTTTACAATGACTGAACTGTTATTTATTTATTTATTTATTTATAAAGTAAGCCCTTGAATAAATCTCTCCTGATGATAGTAAGCGATGATGCGATCTAGAATGTGAGTCGCTTGCCTAGAAGATACTTATTCACTCGCGACTTTAAGACCCGTAAATCGTATTTATCAGGAAACACAGACTCTCACACATTAACATCAAATGTTATCATTATATTATTTCACTTTATTGCAATTGTTTTCTTATACCTTTGTATTAAGACACGTTTTGCATACAAATAGATTTCTTGCCGAGTTTTCGCTATGAACAACTTTTAAAAGCTCAGTTTTGCTTTAGTTAGTAATGCCGCCGTTCATATGCTAAATTTCGTCGTTAAAAGATTCCTCGAAAGTTTCGTCCTTCTTGCAGGGTCATATAAAACGTTCAAAGGTATTATTTACGTAGCATCATTGTCACGCACATGTACAGAACCTCCATTACAGAACTATATAAAAAGCCAAGTTAAAAAGAGCTGTAGAAAAAGTTAACCTTTCGATATTAAACCTTATTTGAATATGGTTTGGTGCTATCTATGATTTTGTGGAAGGTATTGTGTGTTTTTGCACGAGCTCAGGTTCATAATGACATTTATTAGAAGTCGTATTGGGTACACGATAATAATTAAAATCATGCACGAAGCTCAGTACCACACCGTGCCGGCACGTGTTTAACCATATTATAAAGTCAAAAAATATTGAGTAGAAAAAATGTTCGGAAAGTTTCCATGAAAAAGAGCATTTTGTCTTAACGTTTACTTTCTGTTCTTACTTTGTATTAGGTTATGTTACAAAAGTTATAGCAGATTTTGCCTAGTAAACTGTATTCATAACGATCCTTAGAAACTACCTATCTGACTGTAAAAACTACAAGTAAAGTAAAAATATTGAATGTTGGGTTATCTGGCATATTAAATAAGAACAGAAAAATAATATTATATTTCTTACGTTAGCCCAAAGTAAGCACTGTAGAGCTTGTGTTATGGAAACTAAGGTAACGGATAGACATACACATATGACGGGTGTATCTAATATTCATAGGAATGCATATAAATAACTATGACACATATAAAAAAAAATAAAAAAAAAATTTCTTTCAAATTACTTAAACACTAAAAACATATACAAATGCTTACATTTATCTCACAAACATCTACCCTTTTGTATTGTAGATGTTTATTTATTGTATTGTAGCAAACAATCGTCAGACTAAAGATCATTTTAATCTAATATGATCGTAGTACGTGTATTGCGTCAATAGCTACGTCATAATTTCGTAAGTCCTTCGTCGACTGACCTTGTACTGAAAAGAAGCCATAAGAAACTTGGCGAGAGCTGTTTTTCCCTGAAATTGGATTGAATCGTTTTGTCCCCCACACTCAACTCGGCCCTTATTGCTCGTCTTGTAGCGATTATAGGTTATTTTAAATGTTTCTAGAAATTACTTTAATTTTTTTCTCATTGCACTTTCCAAACAATTAACACATGTATTGTCTAATATACAAGCAGTTTGTTCCTATTTTGCGTGTCAAATATCATAGTGTTTTTTAATACAAAAATATAAACATCATATCCAAGGAAAATTTTTATGTACGTCATACGTAAATTACGGATTCGAGGAAATTATTATGTATATGTTAACCCTATCTAGGACGATAGGTGGCATAAAAACATTTAACCCACCTCATAGTGATCCGAATATTGAGCCAAAACAACGGACAATGAAAGGTAGTAGGCCGTAGAAATCGTTTGCGCGGCGCACATCACCCCAGGGGGCAAATGAGGACAAGGGGGTGCCCCCCTCAGTCCTACCCTTTTAAAGATTCCTCCGTCCTCTCATTTTTAAGACTTTACAATACCAACACATAGACACAGCATATATTGCGGGGGGTTTCTTAATTTTATTAGTCTGTGTGCGTGTGGCGTGCTTAAATTTCTTTCGGGAATTAAGACGGTAGATCGGGTGGGATGGTGTGTGTGGATGGGATTTTTCCGTGTTCCAAGTAATTACGGCATCCTTCATTAGGAAGATGTGGGGACGGACTTAATGAGGTTTAACTACCTATTTATATTACCAACGAGTTTAGTCTATGGGACATATTTAAAGTTAGAAGACATATGAATATTTCACAGACAAAGTCAAAAACCAAGTTTTATTTATTGGACACATTTTTTGGAATAAGCAAATTGAACGTATTCGTTAGGAACTGATATATAATTCCTAAAATTAGTTGCCACATTTTGGTTAAGTTTCCGGTACAAAACTTTGTTTTTTATTTCTACAAAATCATCCATTATGGATTGTATATATACAGAAAAAGTTTATTTGACATTTATTTCTTTTAAAAAAAATATCATCTTTAAGTAAGCTTAACTTTACAACCTTCTTATTTAAAAGATGTAAACACACTTTTAAAAGGGTCCGAGTCCAAGCCAATTTTGTAAATTTATTATTGAAAATAACGCACTGTTTGTATGTAGAAGTACTTAAGCTTTTATCAAATCATTTTTGATTGATTGTAAATTGGAATTCTGTACCTCGTATTTTTTTTTTCTCTTTATATATGGCAACAAACAGTCGTAAATGGTAACAATAATGAAGTAATAACAAATTAAGATAGCTATATAGAATATATATTACAATATTTAAAACAAATGAGCGTTCTATATAAATTTTAGACAAAATAAAATAAAAAAATAAAATTTAATTTAACATAATTATACAATGTCACATGGATGGTGATAAAACAATAAGGATAAAAATGTTGTAGCTAATTGTTAGGCAAATATAAGTAGATATACTAATTAATTATCATTGTCTAATTTATGTACTAAAGTTTTCTTTAATTTACAAAGAGGATAATTAAACAAATCGATATCGTTGAAGTCGTTATTCTATATGTTTGTGGAACGGTAAAAACTATTTTAAAAAACCACGTTTTTCTCTTGTTACAAATGCACTAAAAAGGGTAAAATAAGTTTTTTTTTCTCTAGGCTATGTGGATCCGTAAATATGTTTAGTTTAAACTAACTGTAAAATTATACAATTAAAAACGTGGGGCGTGATATGGTGTAGTTGTAGAATTTTTGAAGAACTTTTAAGTCATGTTGAATGGTTCGTTTTAAAATACGCCCCACGTTTTTAATTATATAATTTTACAGTTAGTAGTAAAAAACGTGGTAATAAAGGAGTTACAGTGTTCTTATGTGAGCAATTTGTCTTTTGTTAAAATAAACCCTTCGTGTTTATTCAACCTCCGTGCTCAAGTAGTTCTCATACCAGTTTTCATGGTAATAATAATAATTATTATTATTTATTTCAGACAAAGTCCATTAATGGATTAGTATACTTAAAACTATGTTAATAACAATAAATAATATTTATTTCGCCGAGTCACGGCAAGAGACACGTGTACTGTGACAGGTATCGTTGTTAAGGACATCTGCGACCAACATTAATAACACATCAAAAAAAAGAAACAGTTACCTAGTGTCTTAGTACAGGACGGTCGCAACGGTCCGCAATCATTGTTGACTGTTAGCGCTGCAGCGGATTCTGTGCATCAATTAAGCAATTCGGTTGCGGATTATGGCATAAAAATCTCCCTCCGTCCTAAACGTCACTCCGAGGTTCCGGGTTCGATCCCCGAATCTGAGTATGGTGGTACCGATATTGTTTCTTGAATTTCATAACTCAAGTGCTTTATCTAGTTAACTTAGGTTCAAAACAATGTGTGCGTTGTTGTCTAATTTTTATTCGATTTTCCATCGGCATTGATACGCCTACCTTGAGGTAGAATGACTCCAGATATCGAAGAAGCGATGATTAACGAATAAGACACTTGCATACTCTTTGTATTAATGAAGCACTTATTGCGATTATAATAGCGACTAGCGAATGAAACAAAGGTTTTTTTTTTAATTAGAAATTATTTCACGTGTAACCAAAGAGTTTCTAAATCCATAAAAGCGCAATAATACTATGGATGTTGTATAAGTATATGCACACTGTTTTCGCTATCACAAACTTTCGGAAATACAATTCGATAGCAAAGCGTCTAAAAGAATTTTTAATAGCGAAAATCAAAGTTAACTAAATAACCTCACTGGCCTGTTCAGTTATAACAATTAGGTTCGAATTCTAAAAAGTTTTTAACCGTAAAAGAGTTTTCTATCTAGAATAAATAAGCTGAGAGGCTAACCGAATAACAAATTTTCTGTTTATTTAAACGGTAAAGCTAAATTCAAAGTCTAAAAATAATTATTAATCTATTAGCTTACATATCATATCTTCGTTAATTCCATACGATAAATCAATTTTTATGATTAGCATAGCTTGTAAAATAAAATTCAATTACAATATGTTTATTTTTTTATTAAAAAAGTAAGCAATTAATCGAATAGAAAGATCGCCGCTTTTCTTTGGTATAGATGTTGAATGTCAAAATGAGCATGCTTTATTCTAGTAAATTAATTATTTTACCACATTCGCGTAAAGTCTCTTCATAAATAAATTTGTCACGTACTAGCTGACCCGGTAACGCGTTGCTATGGTAATGCGATGCTATGGTAACGTTAGTTGATACAATGGAACAAGAGCGGATAGACAAACACACAAACAACAAATTTGTATTCTTAGAGTATATACTAGCTGACCCGGTAACGTGTTGCTATGGTAACGCGTTGCTATGGTAACGTATATTGAAACAATGGAAAAAGAACGGGAAAAAGAGCGGACAGACAAACACACAAACAACAAATTTGTGTTTTTAGATTATAAATTTGCCGATTTAAATATATGGAAGTCGGTAAATACGAGACATTTCTTTTAGATTTCTTTTTCAATAATTTTAACATCCACAACCTAAAGTAAGTGCAATGAGTGTTATGTTATGGATACTAAGGAAACGGAAGATATAACTATATAATACATAAACGAGTGATCTTCATAGAAATATATAAATATACAAAAGTTTACTACTATAGATCTTTTTAAGACTTCTTCAAGAAATTTACAGAAACCTTGACACTGGAGACTTGAATAATTATGCCTTAATTGTACAGATTTAGATTTGTTCTAGTCTATTCATCTAGATTATTTGTTAATTTGTAAACTTGAGTATCGAATTTAATTGTTGATTATTAAGTTCATAGCTACTAGCGCTAAAGTCTTTAGATAAAATAATGTTTGTTAAAAGCTTCCTTTAATATACTAGCTTCTACCCGCGACTTCGCTCGCATATTTTTTTAATATAAAGTATCCTATGTTACTTCTAATACCTCCAAGAATATATGTACGAAGTTTCATGATGATTGGTTTAGTAGTTTTTGCGTGAAAGCATAACAAACAAACATTCGCATTTATAATATTAGTAGGGATGATACTTTGTTGCCACAAATAAAAAGAAAACATGCTCATATTTATAATACATACATTTGCCGCAAGAGTCGAACCCGGGTCGTACGCGCTCATTGAAGCCGGCAGGTAATCGCACAAAGGTATTTGTGTTTTTCAGAATCCATATAGGTCCTGCTGGCTGAAAGTCACACGACTTTTTATGTTATACAGCTATGTCCATATGTGTCAAATATCGACTTCCTCGTAACCCCAAGTTGTTATACGTTTAGTATTCAATCGAGCTCGCGGTGTCCAAATAAAGGGGAGGTCGCACTTACATGTACAATCAGAACTTGACTCATTCGCGACACGTAACGTCGCCTAATCAATGTTTGTTCTTTGCCATTATTGCGAAACTTTGAATTATTTGAAACATGAATCATATAAGACCTTACTCTTAAAATTAAATGGACTACAAATAGCATTTCTTACATTCTTAGCAATTAGCCTAATCCAAAGTAAACACTGTAAAGCTTGTGTATTACACAAAGTAATTGAAAAAAAGCAGTCGAAATAACAATTATAATATTTCTTAGATTCATAGCAATAAGGCTAATCCAAAGTTAGCACTGTTAGGCTCGTGTTATGGATACTAGGCCAACAAATAGACATGTTGCCGTCCTTGCGATAAGTGATAAGTCGAGTTTTTGGGCAAATTGACTTACGTACAATTTACGTACAAATGTATGTACAAATATAATATACTACATAAAATTCCGCTTCATTTTATATTCGTATAGTAAAAGTTTCAAGTGAAAAGCTATTATAGTTACGATGATATGATACAAAAAAAAACAAAAATTAAATCTTTAATCGCAATTATTTCGAAATAAGCTGAAACTATTTATTGCACTTTTCATAAGAAAGGCAGCATGACTCTAATGCTCGTATTCGTCACACAGACATCTGCCCCTGTTGGGAATTGAACCTTGGGCCGTCGGTTCTTAAAGCAGGATCGCTACCAATTAAACGGTCACAAATAATATTCATTATTATTCGAAAATATATTATTGGAACTAGTAGGTCATTTACTTAATTAATTACTTCATTCCGGATTCGATCCCTCAGAGAAACTCCGAGCATAGCTCTCTGCATAGGTTGCTGAACGACTTTTGCATTGGTGGACCAATCCTGCTGTCCACATCTCGGCTCATTAAAATTTTAATATAAAATTTGTTTAAAAAATATTTTTGTTTTCCCCCCTTACGGAAGCGCACGCCGTATCAGATTTTATTTCAAATAACTTGTTTTAGTGTATTTTCATAATTATCGGTTTAATGTCTGATGATATAAACATTTATGTTATTGTTTATGTTTTTTAATTAATGAAAATGCACCAAAAAGTGCATCAATCAAATCATGTTTTCATTATTCTAATAAAATTAAAACTATTGTGTCTGCAGTCGCTCAATTAAATGGATCGTGGCATGTAAAATTTTCTTAGCGCGACAAAAGTATACTAACTTGATTGAATATGAGTCCAGAGTCTCGCGGTAAATCCTAAACAACGCCTATTGTGTCTCCAGTATTTAAAAAAAATGTAACTTGCCCTCGCGCCAAAACTTTGAAGTAAGTTCGACAAAAAAATTAAACTTTGGTTCGACACAATATGCACATAACCTTTTTGATACTAAATTGAAAATATTTACACATAAAAGACACCATTTCCACTCAAGACAACGTAAAGATAGGCAGGCTTTAAAATCAAATTTAATGCTTTTTTATTAAAGCTTTGCAGAAATGCCTAGGTTTATTAAAAATACAAAAATACTTAGAACAACTACGCGTTTTTGCTTTTTAACTCATTTAACTTGTCATCAGATTATGACTGTGTTTAAATCAATCAGAAATGTATTTAAACCAATTTACCAACCTGCACATACATTGGGTTATGCCTACAATCTAAAAATACAAGACAGTAAAAATAAATATAATTTGAACTGTTCTACAAATTGACGACTAGAAAGTCAGATCTTATATCACTGTCACGTCACTATAAGACTAATAATTAACTATATTGTCTTGAATCTGCGTGGTATTTAATAGTAATTTCCAACACAACTAAATACTTATCTTGTTATCAGAGCATTGTAAATTTCACTAGTAATAATAATAATATTTCCCACAATCGCACCAATTAGCCTAGCCCAAAGTAAGCACCTTAAAGATTGTGTTATGGGTACTAGGGTAACGGATAGACATACTTATACGATACATAGATATGTAATATTCATAGAAATATATATAAAAATCCATGACTCAGGTACAAGTGCTCGTATTTAACATACAAACACCTGCCCCTTCCGGGATTCGAACCCAGGACCTTCGGCGTGAAAGGTATAGTCTCCGGCAAATAAGTTGAACATGATTTTGAAATCACATGACATACGCAGTAGCAAGTTTAGGTACATTATTCACTACTGCGCATGTCACGTGATTTCAAAATCATGTTCGACTAATTTGCCGGGGGCAATAGGATCGCTACCGTTGCACCAAACGGTCGTCAGATTCGTAAATTGTGAGTTGAGTGAGACGTCAGTAATTTGTGAGTTTGTGGTTAAACTTATTTTAATATTAAACTGACTTATAATTATTTTTTAAGCGAAACGGAACCCTTTATAATGTCACTTACGTGTCCGCCTTTCCATCGTATGTTACACAGGTTTAATAGCCAAAAGGTTGACCCTACATTAATTTTTACAATATAAGCATCTTATTAACCTAAAGCCATAAAATTTGCCAAAAATATTTTTAACGGGAGCTCCAGCTATCAGGGCGTGCGATAAAAAATGTTTGATCTACCCCTTCGAGTAAGGTATCATAGCTAAGAGCTGGTTAAGTAGCTAAATTCTATATCTTTTGTTTTAAAAATATTAGAAAACAAAGGAATGAGAAGCCACTAATCAGTTTATTACCAAAATTTTGTCCCGAAATTGTTTTAACTTCCTATTGCATAGAAAAAAAAATTAAGTTCATAGGGAACTTAAAATTTGGTGATAATGTTTATCATTAAATATTTTTTTTATGAACAAATAGCACAATATTGATAAATCAGATTTTGTCTTTGAAAATTTGGTACGGAACCCTAAATATGCGAAGTTAGAGATGCACTTAGCCGGCATTTTTTCTATTGTGTTTTCATTTACAAGTAAAACCAGAGCTTATCAATGCAATAGAAGAATTAATGAAATTGGTGAATTACAAAAATTATAACATTGATTATTAACTTCAGCTTTTATATCTTCCGCAAATCTGTTTGAATAGCGACCAGCTCAACTAGCGTATGAACAGCTGAACTAAGGAAACTCGACAAATACTTCACTACGCTCCAGTTCTACCACGGTATAATATACCGCCGGTCGGTACCGCTAATTGGCAGGACCTTCTTTGTTGGTTGGTCACCGCGACTTGTTGTGCCACTCGTCAATAGTTGGGTTTTAATGAGCTGTTCGTTTTCAGTTGTTGAAAAACCTGTTTACTTAACTTTCAAGAGGTGAATTTTCTATTGGCGTTAATTAAAATTAAACAGGTTGGTAAAAAAAAGTAATATACTCGTAATACTTAACAAAACTCTATGCTTTTCATATCCATAAAATAATTTATGATATATCGAATATTTTCAAAAAAAATATAATGATTTGATCAAAGAAAAAATTTAAATAAAATTATTATTTTTATATTTTCATTATTTAAGCATTTAACTGATAGATTTTATATCTAAATAATATTCAGAAGGCAGAACTCGAATCAGCATCACCTCACTCACCTCACCGGGATCTCGTTCAATAGGAAGAGTACTCGCCCGGATAGCGATAGTTTTATTCTCGTATAAAAGAATTATCTTATCATCTTTTTTTGTTAAAGAACTATCCCAAAGGATAACACTTTAAAAAAAAAATGTGTTGAATCGAATCAACACATTTTTTACAGCTTACGCTCCGCTCCAATTTATGGTACTAGCGAAGCTTTATGCTTAGCGACTGCATCGCTTAGTAATTTAAAATCTCTTATGTAATTATGAATGAACTAGCGGCCCGTCCCGGCTTCGCACGGGTGGACAAAATCCTTTAAATTTTTTCTAGCATTCAAAATAGCCTATGACACTCAGCAATAATGTGCCTTTCTATTGGTGAAAGAATGTTTAAAATCGGTTCAGTAGATCCCGATATACAAACACAAAAACTTTACTTCTTTATAATATTAGTATAGTATAGATGAAACAACTGTATTCGGAAAGTGCACACAAAAAATACACATACGTAGTCACAATAAAAAAAGTCGGTTTTTTTTTTTTTTTTTTTTTTTTTTTTTTTTTTTTTTTTTTTTTTTTTTGCCTGTAAAGTCGGTTTTACGGGCGAAGATTTTACGTGACAACGTCTTTTTCTCGGTAGAATATTTATTGATATGAATATAATTAAATTGCACAATGCGCGCGGCAGACCGATCATAGTTGAGTGGGAGAGAGACGCAAGGCATTCGGCGGGCCTCTCTCTCGTTCGGTGACTCATCGTAACGTTACCGAGCGTTACACTTTTTCATAAGTGACTCCCAGCCGCAACCAATTTATAAGACGTTATCACGTCAAAAAAATATACAGTTAGTTTTTTCTATATCGAATCTAACTTATTTGTAAGTCAATATCACGTTATAACAGTGATTGTGCAAAATATGACTTTGTTCCGGTATTAACATAAATTCTAAATTACAATATTTTGCATTAGTAAACGGAAATTATTTTAAAATTAACGATATAAGACGATGTTTTTAAATATTTATTGTTATGAAAGACACTAAAACTCATCTTTTTATTTAAATATTTAAGCTTCAAGACGAACGGGAGTAAGAATATAATCCCGCGTTTCATTAAATTTACATAGAGCTCTTTATTCGATTTTATAATGATAAAACAAAATATATTGTGACTTCACATTTTATTGTTCTACTTTATATGTCCAAATACTTAAATAACCGAGAAATTATGACGTAATAGTAATATAAGTGATTTGCGGGATTGCTACCATGTACCTTGTTATTGAGTTTCCGATATTTCGGCACTGTTGCAAGTGCCATGATCACGGAGCGACTGAAGTAATTGCGGGTAGGCTGTTATTGGCAGAAATATCGGTATACCCTCCGACGAAGTCTCTTATTGCGTTCGTTACCCGTACCACTGTTCACATTCTCACTATTCACTTGGGATTGTTCTCGACACACAACACTTACAGTATCGGATCGCGACACGACACATTTTTGATTTTTTCGGTTTTTACACATAGGAACCACTGGATTCCAGACATTCGACAATTTAAACCCGTCCTCACGATTGAAATTTTCATGTTTTGTTATTTCAATCGCTTCCCTGACCAATCTTGGTATGTAGTGGCGTTCTGTCGAAATAATCTGTGGGTTATGAAACTCAATCCAGTGGTTAGGACCAGAATCAATCAAATGTTCCGCGATGGCCGATTTCTGCTTATCGTTGTTCTTGATTGCTTTTATGTGTTCCCTTATTCGGCATGCTACTGTTCGTTTTGTTTGGCCAATGTACGAACTGCCACAGCTGCAATCGATCTTATAGACACCAGGTTTCTCCAAGGGGAAGTTGTCTTTAGGAGACCGTAGGTATTGTGAAACCTTTCGTACAGGAGTGAAGACAGTATTTAGCGAGTACTTATTCAGTATGTTTGAGATCTTGTCAGTCACTCCTTTGACATATGGCAAATAAACGGGTTGTCTGTCTACTTTGTGTCTCTGGTGTCTTAATTTGTGTCTGGATGGAAAGTGTCCCTTGTATCCATTACTCTGTAAGACTCGTCGTACATGCTCCAACTCTTCTTGAAGATGTTCCTCATCACACAAGTCATATGCACGGTTCTTCAGTGAAGTCACTACAGAGTTAAGATGTTTAGGGTGGTGATGCGAGGACGCGTTGAGATAGCGGTCAGTGTGTGTGGGTTTGCGGTAAACGGAATGACCAAACGAACCGTCATTCCTCACCCGAATCTTCACATCCAGAAAGGCCAGACTTCTATCTTCTTCCATCTCATAGGTGAAGTTAATTTTAGGATGGATGCCATTTAAATTTGCCAGGTGAGACTCAACATCATCTTTGTTACCCCTTAATATACAGAAAACGTCATCGACATACCTCTTCCATAGTTTTATTTCTGTGGGTGCGGTAATGAAGGCTTTTTCTTCAAAATGCTCCATCCATACATTGGCAACCACAGAAGCCACGGGACTGCCCATTGCGACTCCATCTATTTGGAGGTAGTACTGGCCCTGATATATGAAGAAATTCGTCGACAAACAATGATGCAACAGCTTGGCATATACCATCGGGATGTCATTTTCTTGTAACTTCACCTTCACCACTTCAAGACAATCTAACACAGGTACATTTGTGAACAGCGATTCCACGTCAAAACTGACCATCGACTGATTTTCATCTACCTTGTTTTGGTGCCAAACAAAACGAACAGTAGCATGCCGAATAAGGGAACACATAAAAGCAATCAAGAACAACGATAAGCAGAAATCGGCCATCGCGGAACATTTGATTGATTCTGGTCCTAACCACTGGATTGAGTTTCATAACCCACAGATTATTTCGACAGAACGCCACTACATACCAAGATTGGTCAGGGAAGCGATTGAAATAACAAAACATGAAAATTTCAATCGTGAGGACGGGTTTAAATTGTCGAATGTCTGGAATCCAGTGGTTCGTATGTGTAAAAACCGAAAAAATCAAAAATGTGTCGTGTCGCGATCCGATACTGTAAGTGTTGTGTGTCGAGAACAATCCCAAGTGAATAGTGAGAATATGAACAGTGGTACGGGTAACGAACGCAATAAGAGACTTCGTCGGAGGGTATACCGATATTTCTGCCAATAACAGCCTACCCGCAATTACTTCAGTCGCTCCGTGATCATGGCACTTGCAACAGTGCCGAAATATCGGAAACTCAATAACAAGGTACATGGTAGCAATCCCGCAAATCACTTATATTACTATAATGTTAGTGACCATGAAAGTTTAAAACAATATATAATTATGACGTAAAATTATATCAAACCAAAGACAACCCAAAATCTAAATGAAAAGCCTATTCATTCTCGAAGATTTTGTCTAAATTGTTGAAATTTAAGCTGTTACATTGTCGATGTATTCGATAAACTTCGTAAAATACACCAATGAATCCAAACACACAATATTTCCTTTTTTATATCTTTTTTGTGTACTAGTATTGTTTATTTCCTTAATTTTTATTGTTTTTATTTATACTTTTTTTTGTTATTGTGTGTTTGAGTACAAAGAAATGTTTCTTTCTTTCATTCGATAGTAGACAAATAAAAACGAATATTAAACTTAAATAATGAAACCTATTAACTGTAACCTTTTCGTTTTATATCAACTAAAATAAACGAAGGTCTCTGACAAAATACGAACGAGTCATTTGTCGTAATTATGTTACTTTCCGAAGGTTTCCCTGCAACCAAATAACGGTGGTTGTTACAAACATTTCTTAGACTTTAAGGCTTTCGAATTTCAAAGAATAACGATCAAAACCAACGGAATGGGGTCGAAATATATAACAAACGGGAAAATAACAAATCGGTCGGTTCCTGTGAAACAATCGGTTTTCCTTGGGGATTTAATACGAGAACAATGACGGCCTCTACTTAGAAGGAATTCTGTCAGTCGGTTATTACGTAAATAATATTTCACACGTATTTAAATCTAAGTATATATTTGTGTACATGATTCTATATAAACGTATAATAAATAAGCATCGTATCCTAAATACTCCTTCAATTACTATTAACACATGTAGCACCAACGCTTATTGCTAGGTGAAAAAAATCAATTAACCACACAAAAAAAAATCAAATAGAACATATTCCTTCGAGCTCAAATCGATGTTCATCAAACTGAGTACAATGAAATCCTTTCTGCTCATTTTCGCTGTCTTATAATATTAGGATTTTTAACGGCATCTATGAAACGCATCAATAAATTAAAATGGAGTGAAAAGTTTAGAATGACGAGCATACCTATGTAAACTCTATATCTCACTAGCAACAGTTAAGATTGCTTCTGTTCGTATGGCACTTCACTTGGCTGTTAAGCCATCACATCTGACTCTGAAAAACTTCTCATCATCTACACGATTGCCATTTCTAAAAAAAGGTGTAAAATAGAGATTTTGAATATATAGTGGCGGCCTTGGGCGAATTGAATTTTCCGACTGAAATTGAAGCTTTTAAATTTAATCGAAACAACACCCACTATGCGTTAACAAAATGATATAATTATTGTATTACAGTCAAGTTTCTATTTTAAGTGTTTATTTAGAATCAGTTTGTTTTAGCTGTGAGCTGATTGTAGTATATTTTGATCAGCTTGTCACAAAATTACTGGTACAAGTTTATTTAAAAGGCTTTTAGGTTCTATGAGAATAATTTTATTTATCGTCTATAAAAATTGCGAGATTCGGTCTATGATTAATCAAACAAATTATTATAATAAAATGTAATTAATATATTGGAAGGTACACCAAAATATGGCAATAGAATATCGGAGCCATATCTCATGGTAAATTAATTAAAACATATTTTACTTTAGATTTTGACATTTGATCAGTAAAATGTCTTTTTTTACTACGAGATATTACAATATGCATACCTAGATTTAACATTCTTCAAATGTTTAAACTTTTTGCTAAAGATTCAAAACTCATTTGGTTACATCAATTATTTATTATTCATATCGAACAAAATTATGAATATTATTATCAAATCTTTAATTATATAACTATACATAAAAACTTTAAAAAGTAATTCCATAAACAAATAAAATTTGAAAACTCAAATTTAATCACATTTTAAAACGAGTAAAGACATAGAACAACCACTAACTCCGGCATAAATATTTAGGCCCACCGTTGAATTTTAAAGGCGGCAATTTGAACCTACACTCTTATCCTGATCGCAGGATAATTTATCTTAACGAAAGAAAGGGGTGGGCTGGACCCCCGAAGGGAGGGGGGAAAAATTGGGTAAAAATGTTGCCAGCCAGCGATTAAACCATCGGGGGAGATGCGTTGTATTAATCACCGCCCGCTTCCAGTCGTCTCCGAAGATTTTCGCGGGTCTAACATTAAGCTGATAACACCGCCTTTTGAAATAACTAGCAAGCACTGCATCCTAATTTAATTTCATGAAACTAGTATTTTACGATCTCATCAAAAGTCAGGAAAATACAATAAAATAAGTTATAATAATAATCTCTTTTAACTAGTTATAATTAACTATATTTAATTTCTTATTAAAATTTATTTCTGGCGTTTGAGTTTTTTTAGATCGTTTTGACTTTGTAATATATAACAAGCAGACAACGGAGCTCGATCATGATAATAATATGACAAAAAATATAAATTAAAATTGAGTCAATCGCCGCATTTGTTGATTTTACCTGAGGGCCTACCATGATCTCTAACGCGATGCAAGTTCGATTGTCAAAGTGAGACACCGCTATAAGTGGCCTCTATAGGCCACTTATAGCGGTACAACACTATTGTTGTCTCCTTTCAACAGCTTAACTTGAATCGCTATAAGACATGATGGTAGAGCCTTTGGTAATCACCGCCGCCGGCCAGTTTGCCGCCCTATTACTAGGCGGCTGCGTCTATAAAGCTCGCATCCACATACGACGCACATTTCGATCTAAAACTAATATATTTTTTCTTCTCACATAGCATTTGCATTTTTTATAGTAATTAGGGTTAAGGTAGCTCAATTGAAAGAGGAGTCGCCCGGATAGACAACTAAGACAAGTAGATTTTTTTTGTAATAATTTCTTTGGAAATAGGGAATTAGTTAAAATATTTCGATACATCGTATTATCATCTCTATATATTCCAGTCACCTAAGTTACCCTGTCCTGCGTAGAAGGCGGGGTGGCCACCTTGGCCTTTGTTTTAATATTTTCACAGGCATTATGAAGGGTTTCCTTGCTTCCAAATAATTTCGGCTTCTGCTCTTGAAGTTTTGATAAAAGTTTCATTCTATCAATAATTAACGGGAACAAATCCTGCTCCTGATGCGATTATAGAGGTTACGGTTTTTGCTTTATCTTTTTTGGAAAGTCGAAGACGAATAAAGTTTCTTTTGTTTCTAATTGACTCTGCGTGCGAAAGGGGAACGCTTGGGAAATATTTTTAAATCATAAATAAACGAATATCTTTATTTCATTTTTAATTCTTCTATTTTGAAGTTCTCTATTTATGTATTTACACTTTATTGTTTACAACACGTGCCGGCCTTAATGCCTTGCTCATAGTCATTGGGAATATATTATAATTGGAATATAGAAGATTTAAGAATGAAATAAAGGTATTTGTATACGTTCGTATTCGTATTCGTAATACTGAATAATTTGATTTGATAGAGAATTTACGGCCATTTAAAACAGAACAAAAATCTATTAATAATACATGCATCCCTCTCACTATCTTATTCTCAATAAACTTGTTTTACAAATTCAGACCAAAACTTGTGTTATAAGATATCATTGATGAAAGTTAAAGAATGATGAGATGCATTGGAAAAGTAAATTATCATAAAAATTTATAGAAAAAAAATGGTACTAGAAAAAAATTTAAATAGTCGACTCACAAGTTGTTCCCAGGCGAAACAGCAGCCTGAGAACAACTTATTAAGTATTTTTCTATTCATGTTATCATACAACAAAGCATTGAAATTCAAAATATAAAAATCATAAATTCTCGTGATATTTATTTTTATGCCTAATACTTAATTAATACTTAAATGACATATAAAAAACCAGAAAATGTTTATAATAAGCAACGTTACAAGTATTTACTTCGTGGTAATATAATTAAAGCTGAAAATTTTATTTAATTAAACAAAAATGTTTAAGCAGATAAGAGAAAACAGCATACAAACTAATAATTGTGTTGGCGATAAAGAAAAAAAATCTCGTATAGATAATATAATCTGAGTGTATTCCACTCATAAAACTACTATTATATTGTCAAACTCACATATAAAGCCGCCAGTTTGTACTATTACATACTGGTTGCATAGAAGAAAAAAATAAAATAAAATACTTCTACAAATTCTTAGATAAACACACAAGAGTTTTTGACAAGAACATAAAACCTTACTTAAGAAACAAAATACGAGCAACTGTTTGTAATAGCATTAATCTATTCTAAAAATGACAATAACTTATTGAAAACAATTCTATAAACAACAATCAAAACACAAATCAATAACATTTTAAGCAAATTGAATGTGAAAAAGAGTTCAGAAATACTTTTTACGCAGACCCTATTCCGTAATGTCAACATAAAACGCTACAAAAGCACACACAACCGCAAGTGGCATATATATGAAGTCGGACACAAGATATAGTATGCGGGGCAAAGAACGGAAAACTTCCACGAAATTTGCTCGCCCAAATGACTACGCTTGTTTTTTGTAGGTGGGTGCTTATAACCGCACGTTAAATTTGTATGGATAATCCTCAATGCTAATTAATAAAAAAAAATATATTATTTCTTACACTTCCGGGTTCCATCATGTAAATGAAACCGGATAAGCAAAGCATTATGTAGTCATCTAGTAGAAAATGTTTTATTTTAATATTAATGTTTTCCCAGGACAAATTCATCAATGTGACTTTTTAACTAACCTACGATCTCTGAATATTTGTGTCTTTAAAAATTAAATAATACCACTTTTATCGAAAACTGGTTGACTGGTTGATAAGGCCCAGAAGGAGTGATTCTATCCTCGAATTAAAACGGTCCCAGGGTTACGTTCTGGAAGGGCAGTTTTTGTTGTGAGATAAACACGAGCATTTGTGCCTGATTTATGGGTAGAAAATATATATAATTTCTATGACTATTACTTATTTATAATTTATTATTTCTTTAATCGTTTATTAATTTATATCCGTGACTCCAATATCCATAACACACGTCTTACAGCACATACTTTACGTTAGGTTCATTGGTGTGAATGTAAGATATATCATTATTATTATCGAAAGATTTTATTATTTCGTAAAATTGCAGGCACTTGACAGATTTGGTTTTATCATCCTGTTTGTAACAGCATACAAAATATTCGTATAGACGCAAGTTCAAGCTAAATATCACTTTATTTATAAGCTGAAGTCACAATTCTTTATTAGATTATATATTAATAATAGTAATTTTCCGACAAAATGTAGCGTAACTTAATGATTTTTTTAGCTTAAGAACTTAATTTACACATTAATGGACGAGGATTTTACAATTTCATTCACTAATTAAAAACTAACCGGATGAATGAGTAAATCTTTCGTTTCTTGTCCTGTTTAACTAATTACAAAGTGATGGTACTTTATCCTTAATGCCAAAACATTTGTAATAAGCAGATAATTAATTTGCACAGGTCTTATCCACACAACACTAGCGCACCCTAACAAACTTATTAAGATTTCTTTTCTTTTTACTCTGTACGTGGTTAGCGACGTATGACGCAAGCTAACAGCCTTAGGGGGGTAGAGGGAGCCACCACGCATGGCCGCTCTCATGATTTAAGCACAGGGATAAGAATGAAATTAAAAATACATCCTCTCCTTGGGGTGCTAGGGAGACATATATGCAAATGAAGTCCCCCCTCATAAGATAGGGGGATTTTTTGTTAGGATGCTATTAATTTGGGGTGTAAGTTAGTATACGAATACGAGTGCCACCCTCGCCGATTTTTTTTTTAAATTATGCGCGCAGATTATGAACAGTTACGTTCAGGTGTAATTTGAAATATGCCAGCTTATAATGTGTTCAAGAATATTAAATATATCATTCAGATAAGGAATTCCATTAATTTGCTTTTCTTTTCTTAATAAAATATTTGAACAATTGTGAAAGATATTAATAAGACAAATTAAAGTTTGACAGTTTATATCCAGTTTAAAAATCGTGTTGTTTAATTTGGTAAAGAGTAATTATTACTGGCTAATTCTTGTGTGAAATATGAAGCTGGTGAATAAATGTAGTAGTAACTCACCACAAGAAGAACTGATGTTCTTTGGGAAAGAAAGGTCCTCGAATGGCGATGGCTAAACGTTGTTTCGTAGATGGTTTAACAAGATAGACAGTCGATCTTTTCAAGGTCGCGGGAAGCCTTTGTATGTGGGCATTATAGGACCGATCGTTACGGACATCCTTGAAGAAGGCCAATGCCTAGCTGTGTACACCGTTAAGCTTCTATTATGTTGATCTTATATTTAATTTCTTTATTTATTTTCGGAAGACCAGCGAATTTACAGAATATATTTTTTTTACTTTAAAACAGATGGCTAATAATAGGTGTTCACGTTTGATGATAGTCACTACAGCAAACCTTCCAAAATGTCAATTTTCTTCAAACTAATATTTCTTACAATCTCACCAATTAGCCTTGACTAAAGTAAGCGCTGTGGTCACAATGAATACTACAGTAACGGATAGACATACGTATATAAATAAATGACATCGGAAATGTCCTGAAACATAGTCACCATCTCCTGTATGCTGATGACACTAAGTTGTACCGAATCATCAGGTCTCATAGTGATTGTCTCGAACTTCAAGAAGACTTACATCGATTACATGTATACTGTGAATCTAACCATCTGTTTCTTAACAGCGATAAATGCTACACAATATCATATACTCGCAAAAAAATACCAGTTACTTTCAATTACCACATAAATCATAAGGTCCTGAAGAGAGTTACCACAATCAGGGACTTAGGGATTATTATGGATTCGACCTTATCATTTATTCCTCATATTGATCACATACTAGCTTTAGCTTTTCGAAATCTAGGTTTCATATTACGCATAAGTTACCTTTACCTTTACCTTTTAAACGTCCAGAAACTTTAAAAATTTTATATTTCTCTTTTGTCAGATCTTTCCTGGATTTTTGCAGCACTGTGTGGAGCCCCTGTTATGAAGTACATATCAGGAGAATAGAAAGAGTCCAAAAATTTTTCATTAAATCTTTAAATTATCGCCAAAATATTTTAAATATAATATAATAATAAAAGAACAGTTTGCTATCTCTTTGTAATAGACGAAAAATGTTTGACATTGTGTTTCTATACAAAATACTAAATAACTTAGTTGACTCCTCGTTGTTGTTAAGCAGGTTGTCATTTGTTTCCCGAGTTCGTCTGCCAGTGCGCTCCTCACGTTCAAAACCACTTTTCGTTACCCCACGATATCACAAGAATTATACGCGTAATTCGTTTTTGTATCGTTCCACTAATGTTTACAATAAAGATTTTACTAGTATTGATTTATTTAATATTATCATTACCAAAGCTTAAATCCGTTCTTTCTCAACATTTGGCTAGTGAGTAATCTAGTGATATATCGCTGTAACTGTTGCAGTATTCATTGCTAATTTAATCTGTCAGTGATCTGTTAGTTTTAGTAAATAGTCAATTCATAGCTAAATATATATATATTTCCAATTGCACATCAGATGTTAATCAGTTATTTTATCTTTGTCAATAATTTTATAATGTCTCTTAGTCCTAAAAGTGGCTCAATAGGAGTGAAATATTGTAAAAGTTTAGTTATAGGCACTGTAAGGTCTTTAATTGTACTCACATTTACTATGTTTCTATATTTTTAAATGACTGTTTGTAAATAAATTAAAAAAAAAAATATTATACATGGATGTGTAATATTTATAGAAATATATAATAAATACCCATAACTCAGGTACAAATCTCGAATTCGTCATACAAATATCTGCCCCTACCGGGACTCGAACACAGGACCGTCGATACAAAAGGCAGGATCGCTAACGTTGCACCAAACGGTCATCAAATATGTACTTTTAGCGTCTTACCCAAAATTCAGCTGATCAAATGAATTTTCAACTTTTAATTCAACTGTTGGAGTTCTATATTAATTGAGAATTTACAAATAATTAAACTATACTACGAGAAGCTGGTTCATGACTGAGGTAAATTGTTTCACAATGTTTTCTGCATTAGTCTAAATCAATGTATAATTCTGTAATACGTTGATAATTAAAACAACGCTATAAATGCAATTAATGAAATAAACTCTCAGTATAGTATTAGTACTTTAGGTAAGTATTGCATATACGTTATATTAAAAATCAGTTCCTCGCTAGAACTCGTTTTCACTCATTAATACCATAACTTTTTACCCAACCTCTAAATCGTAGACGGATGCACAGATAAACACATTTACTTTGCATGATCATACTTTATAATCCGAAATCTCAACTTCCTTTCACAAAACGATAAAGATCCAAAAATTTGTAAGAGACATTCCACACTATTGAAATTAAATTAAAGATTATAACTGAAGAGATAACTTTTATTCATATCAATTATTGTCTAATAATGTAATATGTTAAAATTTTATGTAATTGTCATAGTTACTGTTTTGTACCAAAATAAAGAGAAACAAAAACACAATATTGATTTAACTGCTCTATTTTTAACGAACTAAGGAAATGATTACAAGAATAAATACAACTTGTCTTAGGTGTCAAGTCGCGAAGCCACATCCCTCGCTATCAGGGCATGTGCTTCTCCAATTAAGCTACCGAGACCTTCACAGACTCGTCGAATATTTTTAAGTAAAGCTACCCAGAATAGTTTGACACCATTACCTAAATGCTATGTATTTAACAACCTAATTAAATCAAATTGGTGACCTTTGTGGTTGTCGTTAAGATCTGAATCAATTTTTTAACCCTCTGCGATTGACGTGGTAATCCAACAGACAGCGCGAAATATAAAATTCGATTTATTACAAGTTCATATAACATTAGAAAAGGCTGGTAATCTAAAAAATATAAACAAAATAGCTGCCTAATCTAATTCTGCAAAAATATTTCGAAATGTTGTCTCGTGGACTACTTCAGTACAATCGTAAAAAAATAACCACGTCATCGTCAGTCGCAGAAGGTAAATATCGAACAGAAGTGGTAGGTATTTATAAAGACAAAAAATAAATTTATCTATTATTCACGCTCGGTTAGTTAGGTTAGAACAATGCCCAATAAAGAACCATAATAGTATTTTATTCACTTAAATTACATACGCTGATGAAAGTGACGTAGTTCAATATTACGTCTCAGCAGTTAACATTGGATTAAATGAATAAATAACTCATTATCATCGATAAAGCACCCAAAGTTGTAAATTAGGTGCAAATCGATGTTAAACTTCCTCCCTTAACTCACCATGAAGATCCCTCTACTCACGAGCTGTTTTTCAATAAAAAATCATCAAGAGTGAACACAAAAGAAGGGGTCTATACTCGACAATTCGATTTGACACAATCGCTCGGGGGAGTATCGAGTGGCATGTTTTCACACATTCGACATTCATTGCAGTGATTTAGCGATTTCCATATAACTGCGGGAGAATAAGGTGACTGTGCAGAATCTAATTTGATTTGGAGTGGGTGTGTTTTATCATCGATGCCTTGTATGATAAGGCAGTTTTAAGAGGTTTTGAAATAAGGTATTGTTATTTATCTGGCGCCGTATAATCTGGAACATTATAGTGTCAAACAGTAACAAGTAGATAGTATACAATTTATGAATATATGGGGATTAATAGCGATCCTGCCTGTAAACGAAAGGTCTGGGGTTCAAATACTTTATTTGTGTGATGAACTTAGTCATCCGTTCTCGAATCTTGACTGTTTATAAAGTTATTTAAATATAGTATTATATCGGTTATTTATTATCCATAGTAAAGGCTTTATGCTTTTTGTCTACTTTCTGAACCTAGCTTGTGACATTGTAATGAAGATTACTTTATTCTAAATTGAGTAACTTTATATGCTGTTAATATCAAGATATGAATTCTTACATTCACAACAATTAGCATAGCCCAAAGTAATCCCTGTAAGACTTGTGTTATGGATACCTAGGTAACGGATAGACAAAGAAATATGATACAACAATAAATTATATTTATAGAAATACTAGCTGACCCAGCCACGCGGTACTGTGTAAAAAATTAAAATGAAACCTATCCTATGTCCTTAGTTATAATAAATCAAGCAAAATGCAAATAAAATAATCAAAAAATTTTAAGTAGTTTCGGAGTTCGGCGCCGTTAAACACAAGGATTTTTTATATATATGGATATATAGAAAAGCCATGACTCAGGTACAATTGCTCGTATTCATCACACAAACATCTGCCGCTTACGGGACTCGAACCGAGCAATGTCGCTGCGAATGGCAGTATCGCTACCGTTACACCAAACGGTCGTCGTGAAAAGGTTATTTATTAATAATAAATAATTAAAGAAAATCTTTTTTTTTTGGTTCAGTCGTTTCATATCCCGTAAAAAATTGTCTACAAATTCTTTTGCCATAGTCATTTGTATATCTATACCTTCAAATAAAATAAAGCTGGTTAAAAAGTGCACAAAAATGCTGATTACTAGCCTATTAAGATGTGACTTAGCTCCACACTATGGGATAGCCAAACCGGAAACCGCGGGTACGCCTGAGTTCCCCCAAGGATGTCCATCGTGTCCTCTCGTCCGGGCGCCAACCGGAACGATAGCGTACCCCCAGAATTTTTCTCGAGATGGCGAGGCAGCCTTTCGTAAGTGTCTAGCCCACTACTTGGGCCCCCAACTATCTGCGGTCGGCCAGTGGAAGAACCGTGTCTCGGATCCCGCTGCTCTTCAAATTTGGATATCCGATGCATTGCCCCTACGCATCCCAAAAAACCAGCCGTTGCAACCAGCACAACTGTTCTGACCCGTCCTCCACTGAGGTTTCACCAGACTTCAGCACTAAAACACGATCGGTTTATTCAAAGACAACATTGCCAAATGGTCCCTATTTGGCAATGGTTTAGCTTTAGCACAACCCAGGGGCCACGTGTGGGATATTAAGGACGCGAGAAAACTTGGACCCCTAAAACTTTTTTGTATTTTAAAACACCATTTTTGACAAAGATTGTAGGCTATTTAACAAAACTGTACAGCACTAAGCCCGCAAGAAGAAATAATCTGAATCGTGTGTAAATATCTATTCTATGGAGTTTACTTATACTTAGAGGATTTTTTTACAAAGTTAAACAATAATTACACTAAAAAGGTTCAATCATAATTTACATAGCCCTATAACCGTCGAATAATAAATTAGATCAGAAAAGTTTTTCGGTAGCTTTTTGATCTTTAACGACTTCGAAAGGGTTGCCTCTTCCAATTTCCATCCGATTGTCACTTGGGAAAGTATCCCCATCATTAGGATCACCCATCTTTAAGGGGGACTTTTGAGTAACCATAATACCTTTGTTTACGTTAATTAATTTGCTAATTAAAAAATAATATTGGATCCATTCTTCATGAAAGAACTTTGGTTTCTAGAAGATTGAAAATGGATTACGAAACTTAGAACTTTTAGTAAACGTAAATTATACATAGTAACTTATACTTAAATAAAGCACATATTTACATCTCTACTGATTTTTATAACTATCCTTTCTTTAGTGCCGACGTTCCTGGCTTCGAGTCTCGAAGAGGACAGAATTTTGTGTGAAGACTACGAGAATTTGTACCTGTGTCATGTGTATTTATTTAGTTTATAGTAATATAAGTGCAATACTTTCTTACAGTACTTAATTTGAGCTTGAATATAATTCGGGTAAGAATGTGTATTTATGTGACTTACTTACAAGTAAGTGAAATTACATCAAACAATAGTTTGATGTCTTTAATCATAGATAACCACTTTTGCACTAACTTATTTCGCGTCTTACATAGGCCAAAACCTGTATTTCTCAGCAAAGCTTTAAGAGGGAAACCTTTTTAAAAACTTTCAACATTAACAGGGCCCTAATTCTGTACGGCACATTATATTCCACACTTATATCGTACCGCGCGCAAACCACATCGATATCGTGTCTTATTTATACCATGTCACGATAAGGAATCGAGACGCCTCTATTCTGTATGGTTCAAGACAAGTTGTCTTTGGTACATTACGAACTCACAACTACATTCAGAAATAATGTTTAGAGAATTTGATGTATTATGTAGTAACTACAATAATAATGTTTTTTAGGCTTATTTTGTTAATGTAATTTATGTTTTTACGTTTTTTATATTGTTAAAAGATTCAAATCAATAAACGATATGACAATAGCTCTAAATATAATTAATTGACAAACACAAGACTAAAATATGAAACGTAATTTTTGAACGTTTATTATGAAGTCGTTGGTTGTGTGAGATTTATGAAAGGTATTTTAAACTAGCCAAAACAATTATTACCATGTTAAAAAACGATTCTTTATTTATTATCGAAAAATTACATATTAAAACGTAAGTACTTTCTACCAATTTAAAATCTCGCCTAATACTAAAGTAATAAATTACAAAGAGAATGTTTGTAAACAAAATTTCATGCATTTCTTATATTTATGAAATGAAACAAATATGACAGTTTGAAATGAAATGCTTTTTATAAACTATTATTTTTGCTTTTTTTACTGGTTTCCGAAAGTGTCTTCCACTGCTGCTCTAATGCGATTTTTCCTTGAAGGCCAATACCATGTCCTGATTCTGCATCTTGGTTGACCTTCATAAATTCAAGCAAATAAACGAGTCGGGTTGCAGTTACCTTTGAGCCCTTGACATCCTGCTAACAAAGATTATATTAGGCAATCAACAAACTCTATAAAACTAAACATTCTACTGTGATAGTTATACAAAGATACTAAAGGTATATTATACAAAAAATTTATGCTTCAGTTTGAAGTCATGAGCACTAGGTAAATTATACCTAGTTTTTTTATTTATATAAATTTGTATTTATTTTTGTGGCTTTCTTTGACTTAGATTATAGAATTCGTGCCTTTTTTTATTACAAACATACTTCCTGTCTTCTACATGAATGAAGATATTCAGAAAAATACCTCAACAAAATATAAACCAACAACACCTTAAATTTTAATGTATTCACTACATTGATTAATATTAATATCTCGTGTGTTAGTTTACTATGAATAACAATTCGTACTTACCTTTTTGAAAGTTTATTTCAATGATTTTCGCACAAAAACACCAAAATATTAACTAATCACAAACAAGTCACAATGATTCCGCGCGATTATCAAACGTGGTATTTTTGACAGTTCTAATCGCGCTAATGTCGCGTTCATTCCACACGGTGTTCAACATCGTGGCATAGAGAATACGAATTTTGCAAATGACGTAACAAATTACGATATTGACGTGGTTTCAAAGCAAGGAATCGCTAAGTGGTCATAGAGAATTAGGGCCCAGATGTAGGAATGATGCAAAGTTTTTTGTCGGATGCTAAGTCGAATATAACAAAATATTAACGTAACTTAGTTACTTATTTAAGTTTAACTAAGTATAGTTTTAAGGCACCATCTTGTAATTGTCGATTTTGTCATTAGGTATGATAGGATTGGGATAACCAATAGAAAAAAAATCCTATAAACTATATACATAGAATAAATTCTTCCCTTTTAAAAGTGTTTTTAAGAACTCTTATAAGAGAATTACTACGTAGGTACGCTTTATATGGCGTTAGATAAACAGATAAAGTATAAAAGTAAGTAAAACTATTAACGATAGATATGTGGTCCTCTAGCTTTTTAAGTAGTTTTTATCTGTGGTCAATACAGATTAGATGGAGTAATTGCCTCTAGTACCAGTCACCATTTACGACACCCTTGACTGTGAAGGATTGGTGCTATTCTACTCTGCCGGGCACCACAAGGCATGGATGACCTTTATAAAATACCGGAAGTTAATTTATCTGAAAGACAAAAACCCCTTTAGTATTTTTATTTTATAAATTTATAATATACTAGCTTTTACCCGCGGCTTCGCACGCATTTTGTTTTTTATTTATTTTTTCAATAAAAAGAATTCTTTGTTACTTCTAATACCTTCAAGAATATATGTACGAAGTTTCATGATGATCGGTTTAGTTGTTTTTGCGTGAAAGCATTACAAACGAACTTACATTTATAATATTAGTAGGCTTTAGTTTAAAAAAAAACTGAAAAAGTGAATTTATATCTTTCTAGTTCACCTTAAAAATTTTATTCGAAATAAATTTTAAAATAAATAAGGCTAGCCTGTTGAGAGACACTGGTTGTTACAATAGTACAAGAACTTCTCATAAACCTTATTTGGTCCCATTATTTTCTCAAACGAAACATCTTCAAAGAAATTTCCTCAGCATCAAAATTTAATATGTCGAAGTCTTAAGACACCTCACCCATTAAAAAGAATGGAAAACCCATGAACTTTTGACGCGTTCACGCCTCGCATAGCAAAGGGCAGATCGATGCTTGTCAAACCATAAATGTCACGTCCATTCCCTCATGTTAATTCACAAATTTAAATCCACAAAAGAAATTTAATTATGAACCTTATTACATAACGTATACGGTTCACACAGCTGTAGGGATACCGTTGTGCAAACGACCTCCCGATTTTTCTTTGAGGTGCGAACGGTGCCCTAATTTTTTTTGGTGAAATTTTATGGCATATTAAAACAAAGTGCGCGAACGAAACACGGTTATAGTACGATGGATTTAAAGACGTTCGGTTCAAATTCAATTTTAGATAGCGTTTTTGCACTTTATATTGGAATACAATAAATTACTATTTATCACCTCAACTAACAGTTTTATAAGTATCAAATAATTTAAAAATTATAATTATAATATTTCTTACTCACACACCATCACCCATCACACCAGAAAGCCTAGTCAAAAGTAAGCACTGTAAGGCTAGTGTTATAAATATTAGTGTAACGGATAGTCCTACATAATATGAAATATGTAATATTCTTAGAAATATATATTATTACCCATGACTCAGATACACACATAGTTATCACCACAAGTTATCACATAAACATCGGCTCCTAACGGGACTTGAACATAGAAGCGTCGCCGTCGGTGTCAAAAGCAGGATTGCTACTGCTCGTTGTCATAGGGGCAGACTGTGTCCCAATAATGGTCATATTGATAAAGTGATAATGTTGATCCGGAATATATTTAATTATTGACTTTAATTTGAAAGGATATGATTAACATACTTCATATTTAAACTAAGGCAATTTCGAAACCGTTTAGCTTCGAAGGTAGGCTCACTCCAAATAGACTAAACCAATGATTTAAGCCAATTACCAATATTCGTTTTCTTATTCTTATAAAGCTTAATATTTACATCTATAACACAGCTAATCAGCGTGAGAGTGATTCTCCTACAATGCAATATATTTCAACACTAAGCAAGCTTAACCAAATAAAGTGCTTCCTTCATTACGATGCATTCATGCATTTGCACACTATCAAGAAATAGTATGTAGGCGGTCTGGTCGACAGCACGTACAACTAAATACTTAAAACTAAATTGTCTTTATTACAATGGGTTTTGGCATATCCATACGTCAAAGTGTTTAGAAAGAAAGAAAATTTATTTAACACATACATATGCAAGACAAACGTATATATGTACATGTTACAAAAGACAGGACATACTTAATAAGAAAGGAACATTCATTACAATATTGACCCCTTTTTGGTCCCACGGCTGCCCCAAAACAGGTCTAAGTATCTAATACTGATTTTCAAATAAAACATTATGAAAGGTGAATAATATACTTAAGGAACATAGATATTCTGACATAACAATATTGACGTGACAACGTCTTATAAATTGGTTTGCCGGGTGACACTTCAAGAAACTGCGTTACGCTCCGCTCACGTTATGCGCTTACAATGAGAGCGAGTGAGAGGCACGCGTCCCTTCCACTCGGGCATGGTTAGCCCGCCTAAGAGCGAGAGAGACAGACATAAAAAGTGGAAGGGACGCGTGCCTATAAATTAATGTTTTAAATATAATTCTTTGTATAAATAAATGTTTTAAATTGTTACTATTATTTCATCCTTCTTCCTACTATACGAATGAATATTCACATTAAAATTATTTTACCACTCAAAGTCGTTGTCACGTAAAACTTTCGCCCGTATACCGACTTTACAGGCAACCAACCAGTTTTTTAATAGAGTTAAATTTACTATACCGCCTTTGTATGACATACAACCCAACTACATAAATGACCCGGCGCCGGCGGCCGTCCGCGTATCTGCTTAGCTCGATTTGCTGTCAACTGTACAACCACCAGTAAGATGTGATAGACCTTTCTGAACTTATCCCTCTTAGCTGTTTTAAATATCTCTTTTGCAATGATGTGTAGATTTCACATTGTTATTTCTAAAATATAAAACTGACGTCTATTATTTAATACTTATGTGGCTCATAATTTAATTAAAATCAATTTGATTTGAATTGTGTCTAAGAGATAGGAAGTAATCATTTCGGATGTCATTTATACGGTGTTATTTATAGTACATTAAAACAATATTTAAGACGCTACTACAATATAACAAAATAATAAATGTAATTGTTATTCGACTTTTAAAATGTCGATTTATTTTACAGCGTTTCTAAGTAACCAACGGATAAAGAATGGTATAAAAAATATCGTCGATTTATTACTAGTCTAGTCTATAACAAGAATTCTATATAAAGAACTTTACATTAAATTTAATAACTAAATGGATGAATGAGAATGTCTTCATAAAATTGTGTGTATTGATAGTCACCTACATATTTACAGAGCTCTGTATTTCAGAAGGTGGCGATTTTCAGACCGAACGAAAAAACTATAAAGGATTATGTAACATGACTCTTTTTAATTTTTTTTTTCTATAAAAAAATGTCTTGAACAATATATAATTTTATAAAAGACGCTGAGTTTCGAAACTCATTTCGAGTTAATCTAATACAGAGTTTATAAACAAAATATTCTGTTTTTTTTTTTTCGTTTAATCCTAATTGAAAATATTTTTTTTTAAACTATTTAATTACTTTGTAATTCGGTATGCATTAAGTAATTCTATAGGTAATATTTCTGACAAGATATTTCATCGATATTGTATTTTATTTATTTATTCCACAACATATGATACAAAAGTTGATCCGATCACTAATGCATTTTTCTTTATCCTTAAAATGTATTGAGCGAAGCTCTCTTTTAGGCAACTCACAAATTTCGCTTGTGTCCCTCCTGCTTCTTAACGGTTCAACCGATTCGAACGAATTTTGGCATGAACATACATGATTATAACTTTACAGACATAGGCTATGTAAAAAAAAATATAGACTTTACCATGGAGGATCAATCACCAAAAAAATATTCAAAAGCTGAACACAGACAAACCGCTGAGACTACATTGATGAAATTTATGTGAGGTTAGGTAAGGTAGTGCTTCGCTCAGACCTAGTAATTTAAAGTGGGCGCTGAAGCGAGTCTTTGGAAGTTATTCATACAAGTTAAGTTATCAACAAATCGAATTTCTATAAGTTATAAAAAAAATATCTATACTCACTACGAAAGTAATTTAATGGTTTGAGTGCTGTAAGAATGCATATACTGAATAATACATATCCACACCTACCCAGAAATGTGACCCGCCAGGTCCCACCTACATTTCCTATAGAAAACGCATGACTTATGGCAGTTTGTCACACGCATTACATTGCGAGCGGCGCCGAACGCTCACCGCATTTTGATTAATGCCTTTCTTAATTACTAATTTATCGAAAGCTACATGTGTTCCTGCCTTAATTTATTTACTTTTGACGTTTTGTGGGCCTTATTGCTAAACTTCTGCGAATTTAAAATCAAATTTGGAAGGAAATAAGGGTGATGTAAGATTAATTAAATACGCTCGGAATGATATGTTATGATTTTTTTTCTGATAATGATAAACTTTTTATAAAATTTCAAATCAATTCATCAAATATATTTTTTGTGAAATACAGATACACGATTTCTTTAAAAATACAATACAATGTTTAGGTTTAGGTCAGCCTTTAAGCTATACTATTACTTTGGTAAACTCTCACCTGGGAGAGTAGACAAATATTTTAATATAAAATGCAGTTGGAATAAAAAACCACTTTAAACGGATAAACAACGCGTTTATTCTTGTTTTTAACATGCCTTTATTAACTTCACTGGTATATTTGTTAGTTTGTATGTTTGTTTGTAACGGAATCTTCTAAGCCAATTTTTACTCACTTCAAAACGTCTGATTAATTTGAAATTTTGCACACTTATCACAGACCTTTGACCGAGAATTATTTCATAATTTAAAAAATATATTTTTATTTAATTTATCGGAGAAATTTGAAAAAAAAAACTAAATACAAAGAACTGAAAAATCAATTTTAATATAACAATTAAGTAATTGTACGACAATCTTCTTACACTGTGCATTTCGAAATAAAAATAGTAATAAATAAATAAATAAAAGAAAAATATAATACCGATAAAACTTTTGTACGGATTTTACGCATATTTTATTTTATGTTTAATCCTGACGTTTCGACTCCTTTACAGGAGTCGTGGTCACAGGATGACTAATATAACGGTTGTCATGTATTTTCTACTACCTTTACAATATTTTAATCGGGCACGTTCCTATTTGTTAAAGTTTAATATAAGTCAAATTGTTTTATTTTTACATTTTATTTAGTTATTTAATTCTCACTATGATTACATTGTATACTACTGAGTCTACTACCAGTTACTATTTGCAAAAAAAAACTAACCGCATCATCAGGTCTTGCAACGTGTGTTTTTGAATTTATTATATACTTAATTATTTACCATTTAATCTTTTTTTTATATTTCTTTAGTGCAACTTAGAATTTATCATTCCTTGTTACGGTAAATTAAGAATTCCTCAAGAGAATATTAACATTTGTCAATGAGAAACTCTTTCAGTTTAGTCTTAAAAAGTAATTAGGTACGTCAATAGGCAAACTGTACTATTGGATATGAGTTAATATTGATACGATAAGCGTTAAGGTTATGGAGATAAGGTCTCAATTGGAAATATTAACTCTAACGCGATAGTTACATTCCTATATTTGCAAACTTAGACTTAGCCCTGTGAACAGACTATCGCTCAGCATCATTGATCTTTGATTTGAAATCATAGATGTTTTTAAATATTTTTTTTTAAGAATCTACCTAGACCTAGAACCAGAAACAGGGCTTAGAATATGCTTGTTATGGTTATGTAAAATTTTTATATATATTCGTTTCCACTAGTGGCTTTCTTTCTCTTTATAATTTTTTAAACAAAATTCGAATAAATCTTTTTTTAAATTATACAGCAACCCACCTTCCAAACACTTTACACTAAATTACAAAATGCCACCACACACATTCCACCCTCGCAAATTAAAAAAGTTCACACACACACACTCAAAACAAATCGCGACACACAAACACATGAACAGCTCACCTAATTATCGAAGGGACTCTGCATAAGAAAGTATTGCTGCGTTTTACGACGCATGTCTCCCTCCCCCTTCGGCCCAGATAAAAAATCTCCATTTCCTTAATTCGTTTATCGGGGCCTGTAAGGCTTTGTCTCGATCGATGAGAGCCTCAAATGAGCGGGAGACGTGACGCGCGTGTGTATTAAGCTTAATCCGTCTTAAAGGTGGCTTCAATTTTTCAAGACGCCATTTTTCATTGCTGCCTGTCCAATGGTTGTAACGATGACGGCCTTTTCGTTCAATAGTACTGTCAACTGTGGAATATACATATAAAAAAATAAGGATTTTTATTACAAAAATCATTGCATTATGTATAAAACTCAAACAGTGCAATGCATATTGAGGAAACAAAGTTCTCAAAGCCGATAAGGCAAGTCAATAGCTCCCTTGAGCAGCAGATGTACATGGGAAATGATGAACCACACGTCGCTCGTCCGCTATAATCGGAAAGCAAGTACCATAAAATCTGAGACAAAAAATAAGTTTGTTTTCTACATTAGGATTCGGAAAGATTATAAAACTGCAACTTCTTTTATTAATCAATTGCTTTTAATTAATTTATCACTCTTAAGGGAAAATGCCTTGTTTTCACGATGTAGCTACAAAAAGAGTGTGCAAACATAATATAATCCCAATGCGACATAAATATAAGTATTAGAATCGTCTGTAAATGGCGATGTCTGTCGTCGCCGCACATGTTTGGGCTTACGCCGACCTAACGCTGTTGATCCTTTAGTGCAATAATGAGCTGCGAACTAATCTCTTACAAGATTTAACAACTAATTACTGTGTGTAGTTTACAGCTTTAATTGTGCGATCTCCGTTATTAAACATAAAGAGAAGATATAACTGAAAAACTCGACTGTTTAGCCTGTTAAAATAGTGAAACATTATTTGCTGAAAAAGCACTTCATTTATAATCTACGTGTATTTTGTTTTATTTTCAAGAAGGAAATGCTTAACCTTCATCTTACCTAATGTTGTAATGATAAATCAGAAATATAGCAACGCACTTCACTCGGAATCTTGAACAACGAAGGTATAGTCTCCGGCAAATAAGTTGAACATAATTTTGAAATCACGTGACATGCGCAGTAGCAAGTTTAGGTACATTATTCACTACTGCGCACGTCACGTGATTTCAAAATTATGTTCAACTTATTTGCCGGGGACAATACTTCGTATATAAATTATTGGAGCACAGCGAGCGAAGCTCCCATGGATCAGCTTCTCTATGAGTTCTTATCCGATTTTCGTATTTTTTGTAATGAATCGAACCAACAGGTTTAGGACTAGATCGTGACTGAGACCGAATTTTGAAATTTGCAAAAATAAAAAAGTTTTTTAGGTTCAGCTACATACACCGAAGAGCTTATATTTTGAAAACACCAATCCCCTCCGCTGCAATATATGGTGCTAGCGAAGCGATGAAGCTAAGAAGCGAAGAATTATGCTTAGCGCCTGCATCGACTTAGTTTGTTGTGAAATATAGATTACATTTGGAATTTTATGATTAATTTGGGTTAAACTATGTAAAAATCTATTGCATAAAAAATAATCACGTACCTATACATCACATATTATGGTTTAGATAGTTAGTTGGATAGTTTAGTTAGGCTGTCAGTTTTCACCAGTTAATTCAGTGTTGTATTAAAAATATTTAATACAACACTGGATTAAGAATAAAAATCATGACAATTTTAATTTGAATTATTGCGTTTTCTGCGGTTTTCTTCAACATTCGTATATATATTTATAATTATATAACAGTTCTTATAGTTTTGCTACCTGAAATCACTGAATAGAGGGAGACTTCGAGGCACTATATGTATGATTCCCTAAAGTATCTAAGCGATACACAATATTGTGAAGTAACAAGCCAGAAGTTTGCTATCCAATTACAACAACAGCCGAACAAATGACGACGTTACTCCAAAAAAAAACAAGAAAGTAATCACAAAAAAGGTCTGCTAATTACGAATGTCTTCGAAGTGTCAAAACTTGTCGCACGCACGCTACACTTTTAATTTTCCCTCCTTTAAAAAGGGAGGGGAGCGGTGTGTTTTCGGCGGCCCCCACCCTACGAGGAGGGGGGGGCGGTAATCAAGGCACGCAATCTTCGGCGAACCCTTAAAAACTTTAAAACTCATCGCCGCCTCGCAGTCCCATCACATACACACACATACATACTTGTTTACGGTCGCTATATTAATGTAATTTTGTTTTAGGAAGGTCGGCTGCGTCGTGTTCTTTCGCTGGGATACTTGGTTGGGAAAGATTTTTTTTAATTTTCTTACGTAAAATTAATTATGTTGGTGCCGCCTTACACGTCAATGTACTAACAACAGTACGTCAATCTGCACAAAATATCTTAATTTCTTGGTAAACATTACGTGATAGGTACAATGAAGTTTAAAAAATTGACTATTTGAAGAGAGAAAAGAACTTATACCTACATATATTAACCAAAACGAACCATAGGGATAATAGAACATTGTCATAACACTACAGATAATCAAAGAAGGTTATGTTAATTATCAATAATTGGGGTTGGTTTCTTGCTTAGTGCAGCAGTTAATTAATACATTCGACCTGTGATTGCAATATTAAAACATGTTCCAACCCACAGTCCGATGGGTGACCAAAAATTTGTCAACTCGAAGTGCTGATACCATGTCTCATTACACGAATAATTTATTTTTATATTGTTGTCTCTTTGCTTTCGGTTAATTGAGAATGACATGATTCTAAGGTGTATGCATTTTGCTCGTGACTGTACGTTAAGCCATTCCGGCTGCGTCTGCACTCTAATTAACCTATACCAAATATTGTTTTAAACAATCATGGTCACTTACGTTAAAAATGTTTAAATCGGTGTTTTACGATGTTTTTGAGGCTCCGATATATCGACGCAATTGAAACGGATCACGGAAGAACTCAAGTTTTTTACGGGCTGATGTTATGGACACCCACCCGCTGTACCATCCAAACGCGATACACAGATAGGCATTAAATACAATTTATTAAATGTTATAACTACAAGTTTTATATAATCAATCAATCAATCAATCAAATTATTTATTTGCTAAAACATGTGGTATAACAAAGGTCTTAAGTATAAAATGTACCTTAACATATCTACCATATGCAAATGGTGTGCAAATATTTGAATAAATAATTTTAAAAAATGGTAACAATATTTTAAATAATACAAGTGAAAAAAAAAGCCAATAATAATGAATGCACTCTAAAATTTCAAATTTGATCATAAAAAAAGTAAAAACATAAACATTTAATAAGTCAATACAATACAATCTTAATAAATAAAAAAAATAAAAAATAATTACATATCTAAAATTTATCGCTAAGAAATGAATTCACAGTATAGTAACACCTTTCAAGTAAGAAATTGTGAACTAAAGTCTTAAATTTACGCAAAGTAGCCGACTTAAAGTTATCTGGTAACTTGTTGTATACTCGAATACACATACAGTAACAATTATGACTGTGTAATTTGAGCCTTCTAGCACCTACGTACAATTTATGGGCATAACGACCTGTTCTTTTTAAGACATCGCAATTCTTTTCGAAAAGGTGAATATGCTGAAAGACAAAAATACAAACCTCATATATGTACAAACACGGTAACGGTAAAATATTTTTAGATTGAAACAGAGGCTTGCAACTATCTAAAGGCCATGCTCCGCAAACAGCCCTTAAGCACTTTTTTTGGACTCTAAATGCTTTTATGTTATCAACAGAGAAACCCCACAACACTATTCCATATCGTAACATTGAATGAACATAACCGTGGTAAGCTAACATTGCTGATTTCTCTGATGCTGTATTTCTTAGGTTTCTTAATACATATATATATTTAACTAATTTTTGACAAAGAATTTCAATATGTGCTTTCCAATTAATATACCTATCGACTGTTATACCTAAAAACTTCGCATTATTTACACATTCAATACTATTCTCATCAATACTAATAGTTAACTCTGCTGGGTTGCTGTTATATGTTTGAAATCTAATAATTTTAGTTTTATCTACGTTTAATTCAAAATTATTACTGTGTGCCCACGAAAAAACAGAGTCAAGACAGTCTTTTACTTTCTTATTTAGGGCACATGTATCTTTACTTTTTACTATTATGGTTGTGTCATCTGCAAAAAGCACACATTCATGTTTTAATGCTACAGGTAAATCGTTTATGTAGAGTAAAAACATTAAGGGACCGAGCACACTTCCCTGTGGTACTCCTACGTTTATGTCAGTGTAATGAGACCTATATTTTTTTAAATAACCATTTGAAGTTTTAGAAACTTCGACACACTGTTTTCTGTTTCTTAGATATGTTGAAAGCCAATCATAACAATTCCCTCTAAGTCCATAACGGTATAGCTTGTCTAACAGAATGTCATGTTGAACAAGATCAAAAGCCTTGCTCATATCTAAAAACAGAGCTGCTACAGGCATTTTTTTATCTAAGCTTTCAGTGATTTTTGAAAGCAAAGTGAATCCTGCAAGTAAAGTGGAGCTCTTTTTCCTAAACCCAAACTGTTCGCCCCTTAATAAACCTCGATTATTGATGAAGCTATATATTATGTCAAACATATATCTTTCGAATATTTTCGATAAAACTGGATTTAAAGTAATAGGTCGGTAATTGTTCATATTACATTTGCTACCTTTTTTATATAAAGGTTTAACAATGGAATATTTCAAGCGACAAGGAAATACACCTTCACTTATAGACAAGTTAACAATGTGGCTCAGCGGAACTGCGATGAACTGAGCACATTCTTTTAAAACTCTTATGTTCAAATCATCATACCCAGTCGAATTCTTACTTTTTAAAGATTTAATGATATTATAAATGGTTTTTGGGTCGGTAGGAGATAAAAATATTGTGTCATTGTGGTTCGGTATTAATTTACTATAGTTACTTTTTCTACTTTTATTGGCGTCATCATAATTTAAATTATCGTGATTAACAGCTTTAAAAAAACTATTAAATGAATTGGCTATGCTTTGAGAATCCACCAGCTTTTTTCCATTGATGTTTATATTCTCTATTTGCTGGCTTGTACTTTGGGTAAAATTATTATTTATAACATCCCAAGAGGCTTTACATTTGTTATTTGATCGCGAGATGTAATGAGTTGATGCATGTTTTTGGGAATTATTAATACATTTACGAAGAATACTAGCGTATATTTTATATCTTCTTTTCGTTGTTTTCTTATTTGGGCCACATAAATATTTTATATATAGTTGCCTTTTTTTAACACAATTGTTTCTTAGACCCTTTGTCAGCCATTTATTTTTTATTTTTTTATTCGAAACTTTTACATTAATATAAGGAAAACATAGATTGTAAAAAAGAGTCAGATCTTCATGAAAAAGATTGAAAGCATTTTCAGTGATAGTCTCCTTAAGAACATCATTAAATGACAGCGATGACAGACAGTTCTGAAATTTTTTTATATTTTCATTTGACACATCTCTTCTTTTCATAAATCTGAAATTATTTTTTAAATTACCGTTATGTTTTGCGTTTGTAATGGAAAAGGATATACTTTGTCCCGTTTCATGATCTGATAAAGCTAATAAGTGAATACTGGGCTTAACATTCACTATATTACTACAAATCATGTCTAGACATGCTTTCTTCCTAGTCGGTTTATTAATATGAGACGTTAAATTATAATTGGATAGTAACCCTAATAACTGTTTAGATATATCATTACTTTTCAAAATATCAATATTCCAATCTCCGCAGATTATAATATACTTATTTTGCTTTAATCTGAATTTAGACAGGAGCTCATTTAGTTTCATAAAAAATAGTTTTACATCCGAGGAGGGAGTTCTATTAATACATACAATAATTACATTCAAAGATTTTACTTTTATAGCACTATATTCAAAATGGTAATGCACGGGATTCGTCAAATCATTAAGACATGTATATTCCAAATGCTTTTTAAGTAAAATGCAGCTTCCACCCCTCCTCTCTTTATCTGTACAATATGAAGAAGCTAGTGTATACCTGTTAAGATTCAGATTGCTCTCACATCCCCGCTTTATGAAATGTTCTGTTAAACAAACTATGTCCATATTTCCATTTGCTTTTTCTAGTTCATAAATTGCTATTTCAAGTTCTGACTTTTTGTTCAAAACACCTGCGATATTTTGATGAAAAAAACTGGTTGGTTGCCTGTAAAGTCGGTATACGGGCGAAAGTTTTACGTGACAACGACTTTGAGTGGTAAAATAATTTTAATGTGAATATTCATTCGTATAGTAGGAAGAAGGATGAAATAAAAGTAACAATTTAAAACATTTATTTATACAAAGAATTATATTTAAAACATTAATTTATAGGCACGCGTCCCTTCCACTTTTTATGTCTGTCTCTCTCGCTCTTAGGCGGGCTAACCATGCCCGAGTGGAAGGGACGCGTGCCTCTCACTCGCTCTCATTGTAAGCGCATAACGTGAGCGGAGCGTAACGCAGTTTCTTGAAGTGTCACCCGGCAAACCAATTTATAAGACGTTGTCACGTCAAAAGGTTAAAGGTTGCACAGATATTATTAAATTCGAAAAAGATTATTATCAGAATTTGATTTAGCAGTAGTAATGTCATCATTAGAGTCAAAATAATTATTAAAAGCAATGTCGTTCATTAAATTTAAAATATCATTGAAGATAGTACGTAACCCGATATGATTTAAACAACCGGTGCGTCTGTGAAACATGTCATAACTATAACTAAGGTTTAAATTAGAGTCCAAGAGATACGCATACTGATAAGTCATTATATCCCAATACAAGAGATTATTAAAGTTCTCAACTCTCCAATTAAATGTTGTGGAATAATTATTGTAATTAAATGTAGGCGCGCAAATTATAATATTAGTGTGGGTGATCTTTTGGACGCAACAATTAATATGATAAATCATATTCAAATATTTTTTAGTTTCTCTAAAATGTTCCGGACCTATGAAGATTATGCAATAGTCGTCCATTGTGAAACCTTGAAGCTTTCCTTCCAAACTCTCAAACATCTGCCGAATCCCGCCGTATGGTTTTAAATAATGGCAAAGGTCATATTTCTGCCCCAAAACATCTTCTGCAATAAGTCTAAGTTTATTTACTTTATTAGAACTAATCATACATATTTTATGCCGTCGTACTGCAGTTATAACGGCGTCCTCATTGTGCTGCTTATTGTTTTCTTGGTACTGTTGCGTGATAATTTGGGACGTATTATTTTTTTCTTTTTGTATACATATAGTTTGTGTTTGTTTCTTTTTGTGTGCACACTTTAGTAGTTTCGGAGAAAAAGGTTTTTTTGCAGGACTTTCGGTAACTTTTTTAAATAAGTCACATTTCTTTTGTAAATCGATATTTAATCTCTTGAGATTATTATTCTCGGAGGAGAGTGAGTCAATTTCTTTGTGAGCACTTTCTAACTCTAAAATTAAACTATGAATTTTATTCTTGAGGTGCATTACTTGATCGTCGTCATCATCCGATATATCAGGTAAACTTTTGGTACTACAGTTAAAGCTTTCATCTAAGATTGCACTTTCATCATTTGCATTCGGTTCTGATTGAGTACGTTTCCGTCTAAAGGTAATATTTTCCAAGAAATTCATTGTGTTGGGAAAAAAGTCAATTCTATTAAAATTGATAAGATTGAACTCTTTTAAGAGTAAAAAAAATCAAAAAATTTAAAATAACAGTGATTGGAATGCAAAATACCCAATGAAAAAAAAAACGCAAAAAAAAAAATATCTCAATCTCAGGATCGAACCGGCACGGCAAGCATTATACGTGACGATTGCCTCAAACCACTAAGCGATCATACACGCAAATGGCGAAAATTCCAAATGTATTCTCAGTTAACACACAAGATACAGATCGGTAAACAAACAGTTGGTGGTATCACTAAAATAACTTTTTTGTGACCGCCCACAAAGATTGATATTGATAATATTTGTTAATGTTTATATAATATTCGCACTTTTGTTTGGTTTTAAATAATGGCAAAGGTCATATTTCTGCCCCAAAACATCTTCTGCAATAAGTCTAAGTTTATTTACTTTATTAGAACTAATCATACATATTTTATGCCGTCGTACTGCAGTTATAACGGCGTCCTCATTGTGCTGCTTATTGTTTTCTTGGTACTGTTGCGTGATAATTTGGGACGTATTATTTTTTTCTTTTTGTATACATATAGTTTGTGTTTGTTTCTTTTTGTGTGCACACTTTAGTAGTTTCGGAGAAAAAGGTTTTTTTGCAGGACTTTCGGTAACTTTTTTAAATAAGTCACATTTCTTTTGTAAATCGATATTTAATCTCTTGAGATTATTATTCTCGGAGGAGAGTGAGTCAATTTCTTTGTGAGCACTTTCTAACTCTAAAATTAAACTATGAATTTTATTCTTGAGGTGCATTACTTGATCGTCGTCATCATCCGATATATCAGGTAAACTTTTGGTACTACAGTTAAAGCTTTCATCTAAGATTGCACTTTCATCATTTGCATTCGGTTCTGATTGAGTACGTTTCCGTCTAAAGGTAATATTTTCCAAGAAATTCATTGTGTTGGGAAAAAAGTCAATTCTATTAAAATTGATAAGATTGAACTCTTTTAAGAGTAAAAAAAATCAAAAAATTTAAAATAACAGTGATTGGAATGCAAAATACCCAATGAAAAAAAAAACGCAAAAAAAAAAATATCTCAATCTCAGGATCGAACCGGCACGGCAAGCATTATACGTGACGATTGCCTCAAACCACTAAGCGATCATACACGCAAATGGCGAAAATTCCAAATGTATTCTCAGTTAACACACAAGATACAGATCGGTAAACAAACAGTTGGTGGTATCACTAAAATAACTTTTTTGTGACCGCCCACAAAGATTGATATTGATAATATTTGTTAATGTTTATATAATATTCGCACTTTTGTTGTTACTTTTCTTATTATAGCACTGTATTCACTATATAGAAATGAGTTAGTTTACGCACCACATATAAGCGCGAACCTTCGTATTTAAAGTTAAACTTCACTGCAAGCCACTGCGAAAGTTAAATTCAACATTAAAGCACTAGATTTTGTTGATCTTATTACTTGCAAACGTTTTTTCTTATGATTTGCTTAACAATTTACTAATAAAATATGATTTTAGCGTTTTTCTTGCGTTATTTGATATTTTGTGATTAATTAATTACGGAGACTTTGTTCGACCGTTTCGTTCGCAGATTAGATTTTGATATATAGAAACTCCTTGTGTGAATAGAAAAATATAAGACTAACAATGCAACATAAGTAGAAACGGACTGCGTGTGTGCATCTGTATTTAAAACAAGAATGAAATGTTCTGATATAATATTTTAATTCAAGGGTAAATAATGGACAATTTAATTGTCTACAATAACGACGTAGGTAACTATTTTATCTGAGCTTTTGGTCGCATTAAAACATACGTAATGATTGCGAAACTATACACCTTTAACTTTCCTTAAGAATAAGACATTTTTCAGTATAAAAATCACTTTAACGTTTTGTATATTAATAACATTGAGATATCAATAGAAAACTCCACGACAAATTGCTTACAGCTTCTTTTTGTTACCAGCTTTACCGTTAGCTAAAACTAAAGTAGATAGGCATTTGATAACTTTATAATAATGTTCCTTATAAATAAAATAGATTATATTCCTCACTATTTTCATATGAACACTCAATGTTCCCTTGCATTTTGTCTCGTCTTTTTTTTTTATTGCAGAAAGTTGGCAAACAAGCAAACTGCCCACCTGATGGTAAGTGGTAACAGTCACCTATAATACATGTGGCTCTTGTGAGATTCGCAGCAAAACTGCAACCCCCACAAGAACCACAGTGTACGTTGCCAACTTGTGACATAAGATGTAAAGTCACTGTACCCAGTAATTTCCTTCCATATCTTACCCTTCAAACCGGAACACAGCAATGCAAGCACTGCCGCTTTGCGGCAGAAATAGGTAAGATGGAGGTACCTAAGCAGACGACCCTGGTACAGAGTCTCCCTCCAGTAAATCCTATCGTCTATTCAGTAGAAAATTCATACCCAACTCAATAACTTACATAAGTTAATATTTACAACATAATAACTTGCTATTAAAATACGCGATATATTAAAACATACACTTAGAAAACGTTGCGTGCACTTTATGGGCCATAAACTGGTATCGTTTGAGATTTCCTTCAATTTAATTGCCCGTATTTTAAATATGGCTGAGTTTGTTTACTTTTATAGCTTTTTTGCCTCTCGCTGTGCGAATTATGTCATCATTATCAAGTTAGCGTAGTTTAAAAGGTTTCAATAAAACCGTTTGAGCTGTTTTAATTACTTTTTCAATTACAATTTCGAAAGTAATATTTGAAAGCTTACATTAATTATATAATGCTAAATAATTTAATGATTGCATGGTTATAAATTCTATATTATTGTAGATTTTATTTTCACGACATCGACGATTACTTCCTTCCGATTTTTCCATTGACTAGTTACTGCATCGATATTAGCTACACCATATCGATAGAGCGCTGCATCGACAGAACATCGTAATGATGGTCTGATATATCGAATTCGGTTAGGTTAGATTAGGTTGGGTTAGAACAGTGACCAAAGCGAGCGAGAATGCGAAGGTATACACGTTTATTTGACACCCAATGAGGCACAAAACATTTCAATGATTTGGTTAAAATTTTTGATATATAAGTAGTAACTTTAATTAGAAAAAGGAAAGGTGTAATCGACGCATTGCCGGTCACTTGAGCATTTTAAATTTAAACCAATCGGATCGAGTTCGAAACTCGCCGGTGTTTGTATAGTCGACAGTACGTCCAGCCATACAATCCTAAATAGAAATAGACTCTATTACAACGACATAAGGTAGGAAGAAACGTCAATAGCGTATGATGTCCGGTCGATTGTACTTCGGACGTGGAACTAGTAGTAGTTAATGATGTGTTCGACGCATCATAGATTCTTCACGACCAAAATCAATTTATGACGGCTCAGAATACTTCAGGTTTTGCAAAAACGGATATTTCTATTTTACAAAGTTAAAGAAACTATAATTTGCATCGTAATTAATATTAACCACGTGACCTCGAGTAACCTCGCGCTCCCATATTTTTTGCATGACAACGAAATTGTCAAACGCATCCCTTCAATAGTTCATTAAGACGCGTGTGTGCGTGAGGGGTTTTAATTTTTGGGGGTTCTTTAATGACACTTCTTCGCATCGATTCGGCATATCCGAGGGTTCCTTTGTTTTGCGATATCGATTCAGGTTTTTTTTTTATTCATTCGAATAGTCTGCATACGTGCTCGCGAGGGGCACTTCGGAAATTAACCGACGCGGATCGAACTTTTGTAATTTCGACGGCTGTGTAAACGGTAAGTTTTCGAGGTGTGTGTTAATGTGACATGGGTGCAGAGCAATTTACCTCCTTATAGTGTGGCAAGAATTGAAAATGTAAAAAAACCTTATGCAGCTAAATTGGACGTCTTACTTTGTCGGATTGAGAGTAATGGATTTCATATCCTACTCGTTAAAAAGGTAAAGAGTATTTACACTCAACTTGTAATTATTTTCGAGTCTTTGCTAGTAAAAAGATATTTATTTATTTGTTTATCATGTTATGTTAAGTCCTGATATGTACACCTATTTTAGGTATACACGTTTCTCCAAAAAAATTTGAATGTAATTACATGGATAACTTTGAAGAGTTTATTAATATCACTCATTTCAATATTATCTGAGTGCATGTAAACCTTAAGGAAAATCTTTTACAAGCGGTATTTGTTTAAAGCAATAAATTACATAAAATAATTAAATATTCAACCTAACACTTTATTTAAAAATGTATAAGAAATGCCCATAAAACTGTTACCTACAATTTGAATAAGAAACGTTAATCCGAAACACAAAACCGTTCCAAGAAATTTTCTAACTCGCAGCCCACTATTCTCGCGCCCAAAAAAATTAATTAACACAAATTTAAGAAACAAATGCCTGGATGAAGACGCGCCAATGAAAGGGGAAAGCCTCCACAATAACCTCCCCCCCTAAAAATTTAATTCATCACGACTCCGAGACATATCTACTGTCCCTTCTCTTTTCTTCCACCATTCTTCGGTTTCTTACAAGCTTTTTCACAGAGCAAGACGGCGATACCTGTCCTCTATCTTCTCTACACACCTACAGGCAAAACTGGACCTTATCTCGCATTATTAAGAATGATGTTTCATTGAATTATAATCTCGTTTATGACGTTATCAGTAACCCGATATACACAGGCTGTTTCACTCGTCCGCATTGAAAGCTTAAAACAAATAAACGTGCGACGTCGCGAGATAAGATTCCGCCGGTTCGGGGGTGATCAAAAAGCGATTTGTGTATTGCGACTTCCTTCAATGTGGACGTAAAACACAATAGACACTAAATAGCAATGATAATATGCAAATGACTTGCATCTTTCTCATCTCATTCTAAACTAAACTTAAATAAATGGAATGTTTTAACAGACATGTGATTGCAGCTATAATATTCAAAGTACGTTTAATCATATGCTTATGCTTATACCACAAAAGTTTAAATAGTTTTTATAGACTTGACCGGTAATCAAACTCGGCGACTCTAATAGGGAATAAGAAGTTTGGTCATGGGGTACCCATGGGATTACTTATAGGGAATGATACATATTATATGTCCAAAAATCAAATTGCTTTCTTTATGATAAATGCAGAATGTTCATTTGAGAAGTAATAATCGAAATGAATTGAAATTAAACAAAGACTGTGACGACTTCCGTGGGAGTATAGAAAAAGGGCACAATAGTCCATTTCTTATATTCTGGGTTTGGCTCCCGATCTGGTAAATAAATGGTATTTCTTTATCAATACAAAGATTCTATTCTAAGTCTCTATATGATTACTTAGATGTCGTGTTGTTTCTGGTTTTTCATAGAGCAAGTGTTTATTATGAATAATTAATAATTATTTAATCAACGAAATAATTTATTTCCTTTTTACTTTGTTTTATTTTAATATACATAATATAATATATATGATGATATATTGAAATGAAATAAAACAAAGTAAAAAGTAAATAAATTATTTCGTTGATTAAATAATTATGTTACACAGACGTCCTTCGTGGTCGAGTGGTTTACATACCGGTTTTCATGGTAACGTCACACCGAAGTCTCGGGTTCGAACCCCGGCCAGGTCTCTAGGTGTCGTGCAACATCGCTAATTCTGAATTCCATTACACAAGTAGCTCAAGTACTTAACTTCGGTTTAAAACAATATATGCGATGTTGTAATGTTGTCTAATAAATAAATAAATATTTCCTACATTTACACCAATTAACCTAGCCCAAATTAAACACTTTAAGGCTTGTGTTATGAATACTAGAGTAACAGATAGACATACATATAGCATACATAAATTAGTAATATTTATAGAAATATATACAAACATTCATGACTCAGGTACAAATGCTCGTACTCATCATACAAACATCTGTCCCTTCCGGGATTCTAACCCAGGACAGTCGGTGCGAAAGGCAGGATCGCTACCGTTGCACCAAACCGTCAATAAGTCAGATTAGCATAAGTGATGCTGTCAGATATTTACATATTGCATATCGCTTGGTGAAGGATTATACTTTGTCCAAAATAGAATGATACTTTTGACAGGTGTCACTTCCTTATTGCTACGTACCAAGGTTGCGTTTGGTTTCCTTATGTTTGGCTTGACATTGCAATAGCAACTTTATACCCTCTATATAGGTGTCAACTGTCAAAAATATCATCCTACATTGAACAAAGTATAGAATTAAAATCAAGAATACCCACCTGGGTAACCTGATGTAGTATTCTTGATTTTATTAAGTTAACTGTTATAGATATTGAGTTTTAGCACTTCTCATACATTCATCAGCGCTGAGTTCGTGTCATTTTCTTTTAGGAGACAACAATCTTGTTTTCATTATAGCAGGTTCCATCTTAATAAAATATTATTATTAGTAAAAATTTTACTTTCGATTTTGAAGGTAATTATAGAAGTTGAAAGATTGTCTGTGTCTCGGTAGCTCAGTGGTTAGAGCACTTGCCCGGTTAGCGAAAGGTCGTGGGTTCGAATGCTACGTGAGGCCTAGGATTGTGGGTGTTTTTAGTTTACTTCCTCCTTGTCGTTATTTTGTATACAAATCTTAACTGGATAATCAGTTACGGTATCGTACGTCCAATTCGATAATTTTATGTAATACAATCGATTTAAAGACAATGTTTTTTATCTTAGCTTTAGAATTACAATGCTAAAAATATACTTAAGAAAAATAAAACTATGAAAAATTCGATTCTGCTGACACTATCACTAATTCATTGATTCTCTCAGCTCTAGCGACTTGATAGCGGGTTCCATTTCAACTTGAGACAAACCATTATTTTCTTTACTTCTTCATTTACTTTAACAGGTATTTGTTGGACAAAAATTACTTTGTCATCCTTAAGTATTATCTTCGTATCATAGATCATAGTTATTCTCAGTAATTAATCACCATCTTATCACTATAGTCTATAAGAACAATTAGAATAAGTAAACAATAGCTATTTGAAACACTAATATAAGTATCTAAAATAAATTAGTAAACGACCCATACCATACCAATTAAAAATCCTCCAGTCAATACATAAAAAGGCATAATTCAAACAATGACGTTTAAAATTAAATAACAAACTTTTGTACCCACCATCGCTGTCCTAAACTTGGCCCAACTTCTGAACAACCGCCAAACTTATTTTTGCGCCACAACTTATTAAAATCAAAATCAAATATACACGGCCGATACCGCTGTCTTACCAAGCCTTATCAGAAAACCTCTTTCAATTAACCAGTAAATAAGACCTTATGTACTCGCTAACTCTTCACATAATGAGTTAATATCGCAACACCTATACATTCGTCGTACAAATGGAAAATCGTCGGCACACTCCGAAGGAGCGCACACAACGAAACGTCTTACATAAAACGCGGGTCTTTCTTCTTGTATTCTTAATTAGCGTGTCGTGTACTCCCGTCCCGCTCTCTCTTATAGTGTTAATTAGAAGCCCGTCTCGCTCTTGCTTTCTTAATACATTCTTCCTCTCCGCGGTGTTTCTTTACGTTTTTATTTGTGTGCGTGTCTGTGTGCGGTGGTGTTTAATTTACATGTACTTGTATGTCAGCGCACAGACGGACGTCAAAAAGGTTTTTAATTGATTTGAGTAGCACATTCATTGGAATATATAATTAATATTGTTAAGTATTAAAAGAGCAACAAATTCAGAAAATATTATTATTCGGATAAGAAAATATAACTGATATAGATTGTCAAATGATTCTGATTATTTTGGAACCTCTCTTAATAAGTATTTATTAAATTTTATATAACCGCTTTAATCAATATACGCTTGTTTATATCTTTACATTAACTATCATCATATTTCAAAGTTAGAAAAATTCTAATATAATAATCCCATAATCCTATAAAATTTAACACGTCAACAAATGCAGGTCACATTTAATCACACATATATTCAGTCAGGATGCTCGAAGGACCAAAGCTCTCTCGCCAGAACGTCTTGCGTCTGTGCCTCGGGTGTTTTATATGAATGTGGGTATACGCGAAAGGGTGTCAGCGCGGGGGTGCAGGGGGAAGAGTACACATAAACACTTATAAAAGTTTTTTGACAACAGCCCCCGCGCTCTCGTGGAAATCGCTAATTTATGTTGCTTTTTTAATCAATACTCTCACAGTTATGGGATTCTCTGCCTCTTTGTAGTTCCTTTGGCGGTTAACGATTGATGAGCTAGTACAATATTAGTGTTGGATTATCAGGAAATACTTTTTTTATTTCGCTTCTTTTTGCGAATAATCTAATGAAGACCTCATTGACCCGTCATTTGAAACGTGGAGTTAAAAGTTACTTGATGTAACGCTCTGGATTGATCACTTGGATTTAAAACGCTGGCTTTTTTGTCTTGCATCTGGGTGATAATACTTTCTTCGCTATTTCCACAAAGGATGCATATTTACTTTATTAATAAGATCTTGGTATTGACTGATACTGATATATTTATTGTATCATTGGTTTTTAAGTGCTTTTCCCGTATAAAAATAATATTTTAGGCAATAGATTTGGTTTTGGCAATAATTACTATTAAGTAAGATGCACATGGTCTTTATATGAGCTAACATAAAAAAAGGATGTTGTTATTTAATTTTTTGCATTCACAACGCAATATTTCTATAAGATATAAAATACGCGTGTAAAAAACAACTATGCCTCCGAGCCCTCAGGTGGGATTCGAACCCACGACCTTTCTCTATCCGGCGAGGGCTCTGACCGCTGAGCTACCGAGACGCTGGCAAACGTGTCGAATTTTACAAAGGTATTTCACCTTCTACTATGAGCTTGTATCATTCCACCAATGTTGAACGCTAACTACGGTCAACATCGAAAGTATTTTTTTTTTACAAATATTAAACAATCGATTAAGATGGAACCAGCAATAATTATGTTGTAATTTACTTTTTTGCATTCACAATTCAATATTTCTCTAAAAGATAATTAGATTTGTTTTTTCACACGCGTAATTTACAAGTAATCACATTGAAAAATGCATAAAAATACAAAATTAAGGGATTGAATTACATTTTACAAGCTTATGTTATTTTATATGGAATTAACAAGCTCACCATATGTTATTTACATGATAAGAATCGGTCATTTGTCCCTTCAGAACTCAATTGAAATATTTTATTGCAAGACACGAGTTTAACAAAACATAATTAATATAGGAAGACTCAAAAGGAGACTTATGCCACTTGATATTGTCACATGAAGCTTTTTATCGAAATAAATGTTATTTAAGTGACGTCGTGCTAGGGCACAGCAATCACGTGGTATAACTATATCCGTTTTTCTTAAAAATCAAATCGGGACTACATTTATGAAATACTAGCGGCCCGTCCCGGCTTCGCACGGGTGGAAAAATTATTTAATGTTTTTTTCTAGTATTAAATATAGCCTATGTTACTCAGCTTGAATGTAGCTTTCCAATGGTGAAAGAATTTTTGAAATCGGCTTAACAGTTTTTGAGTTTATTCATTACAAACATACAAAAATACAAATCTTTCCTGTTTATAATATTAGTGTGGAAGTGTTGATTATATTAAAACAGTATATCATCAGTTTATAGAAAAAACGTTTTTCTTACAGAAACACAAGGACTTAGTATTTCGAATAAGCATAATATTTCATTTGATTACATATTCATAGAAACATGTTTACTTCACTATATATAAAACTAGCCGCTTTGCTGAGCTAAAAAATATTTTTATTCATTGGAATATGTTTTGTTAAATAATTTATTTGATTGTCAGTCAACCCATATTTTTTAGATTTTTTTGCATAAATTTACGTCCAGCGAAGTGCGGGTGACGGCTAGTCAGCATATAAACAAAGTTTCTACATCTAACTGTTGCATCTTCAGTTTTCTTATTTAACTTTTCACGTTCTTATTAGACGTCAATGCATTAGTTATTTAGGTTAAATACAGAAAAAATAATGACCGAAACCGTTACCATAGTAACCCACCGAATAAAATAAATTCGGGGTAAAAGTTTATAAAGTACTTCAAAATAAAAAGGCAAAGGGTTCATCAAATTAAAAAAATATAAGTAGCTTAAATCTATCTACAGATTTTCTTGCGTCGATTGGTTATGGTTCCATACCGATCGGTTGAGTAGTTTTGACGTGTTGCTTCATAAAGAAAAGTATTCTCATTTTATTATGTACTAGGTTTCCGCCCGCGGCTTCGCCCGCGTGGAATTCGGTTATATTGCGGTATAAAGCACAACTATAAGAAAACTTCTCATTCCCACGGAAAAATCTAAGAAGCGCGATGTAACGCTGGGTACAAAATTCATATAATTCATTCCACTTCTTACGTATCTTAAAAAAACACTTCGTTACCACGTTTTAAAAAACACCCAGCGCCATCTTTCGCATACCTCTAGAACTAAATAGCGTAAGCTATCATTCCACTTCTTTCGTATTTTAAAAAACACATCGTTACCATGTTTTAAAAAACACCCAGCACCATCTATCGCATACCTCAAGAACCAAATAAGGTAACTAATACTTATACCAATTAGTAATTCGTTGCCTTTAGTGATTTCAGGATAAGTAGATGTAAAAAAAAACAATTTAGACGATTAAACAAATTGTACGTCATCCCTCGGGAATTCCTCATTTTCGGGGATTCATTATCGTATCATTTTGCTTCAAAACTTACATGTTCATATTCGTTTGCAACATATAAGTAGATGTAAAAAAACAGTTTAGACGATAAAACAAATTGTACGTCATCCCTCGGGAATTCCTCATTTTCGGGGATTCATTATCGTATCATTTAGCTTCTAAATTTACAAGTTTATATTCGTTTGCAATATTTTACCTTGTTTTAAACGACACACAGCGCCATCTACAATCCATCCATCAAGCAAACAATATTTTTGTTTTTCCTCGGGAATATCAATTTTTCCAGGACAAAAAGTACCCTATTATTTAATCCGGACTTTTATCCTTACGTCTGCAAAATTTCAAAGCAATCGGTTCAGTAGTTACGGCGTGAAAGCGGAACAAACAAACAAACAAACAAACTCACTTTCCGATTTATAATATTAGTAAGGATTAACTAGCCCGGCCACGCGTTGCTGGTTTAACCCGGCCACGCGTTGCTATGGTAACGTTTATTGTTTATAAAAACTGTTATTCTTGGGCTTATGGTAACTATGGTAGCTATATATGGTAACAAACCCACGAAGTCCTTCTTTTATATAGTAGGGATCTAAATTATCCAACGAGAAAACACTGCCAGCCTTTTTGGGCACTTTTCTCAGCAGCAGCGGTGAGACTGATTATCACAATATTTTGATTTTCAATATTTTGTCGTGAAGGGACAAAATATAAAGACGGAAGATCAGGGTAAAGTTACAGTATATATATTACCAAAAACAATTTAAAGAACAAAAAGATTGGAGGTAAGAAGAGTGAGGGCGAGTATGTGTAGAGTTCAGTGAAAATGTGAGTAGGTGGTTGTGGGTCGTCGGCGATCTTCTATATCGGTGGCTAGAGGTCCGGGGCTTTAGGGCCCAGATGCGGTGACACCGTCGGATGAAGGGTGGCGCTGCCGGTAGACAGGAGGCGGGGCAGACGTCGGCCGGAGCTGCTGGTAGACGGGCAGCGCTGCTGGTAGGTCGGGAGGCGTGACAGGTAGGTAGGGCGGCGCTGCTGGTGGATGGCCTGCACCGATTTACTGCCGGCGCTGCTGGTAGACGTGCGGCGTGACAGGAAGATAGGGCGGCGCTGCTGGTGGACGGCCTGCACTGATTTACTGCCGGCGCTGCTGGTAGACGTGCGGCGCTGCTGGTAGGTCGGGCGGCGTAGCAGGTAGGGTGTGGCTAAGTTTAGTGTAGGTTCTTGAGCCAAAAGTTTGCCTTACGGCGTTGAGGACTTTTCTTGAGTCCCGGGGCAGCCGGCCCCGGGATAAGGCCTTTAAGAATTTTGGAGAGCTCGGTAGCGAGCTATAGATGTTAACGTGGCAACTTTTGCCGAAGAACTGAATCACTTGGCAGGTCAGCTCGGTCTTTTATAGGCCCAGAGACATTTATATTTAGATTGTCTTCGAGAAGACATAAAAAGAATAAAATCTGGTTTTCTTTGGAGGTTGAATACCATAAATGAAAGATCGTGTCATGGGTAGCCATGGCAACGGAGAAAAACTTATATGTCAATAAATTAAATAAATACATTTTTAGTAATAAAATGAAGAAATAATAACGAAATAGATTAAACAAAAAGACAGGTTAAAATAACAAGCAATGCCGGTAAGTGTGTAGCATTCTGTATGGAAGTTTTGAGTGGTTGCGAAGCTCTATATGAAAATCTAGTGTATCTTTTCAGCAATTGAGTAAAATATTATTGTATATATATATATATATATATATATATTTACAGAGATTAATACGTTTACAAATGATGATGCAAAATGGAATGATAAAATATACAATTTAACGAATGTTATGAATGAAAATCGGAGACTATAAAGGTACATATTAGTATACATTACATTTCCCCCACGACCCCAGAAAATTTTCGACTCGGGAGAAAATTTTATTAAAAGAAAGGGCCAAGAGAAATCCTAGGAACACTACTTCGCAGGAACATACAAGCATTCACACAAATATCCATCCTTCTTCTATCATACCCATCCTTCTTCTATCATAACATCAACTACATTCAGGTAAGGGTGGAGTTCACATTCAATGACTACCATTCTAGAAGGGTGTTCCTACATGACTACAGGCTTTTTTAGGGAGTTGTCAACCACTCCATAGATGGAAAAAAAAAATTGTTATTGACCTAGGCATCTTTAAGGAGTAATCAACCGCTCCAACCTAAGGCTTATTTAGCGAGTAGTCAACCGCTCGGACTTAAGGCTTGTTTAACGAGTAGTCAGCCGCTCGAAAAGGAGTACCAGTTAGTACTTAAAGAGTGTAGGGTTAAGTTGAAGAAGACTAGCGATGTAGGCTTGGGTAAAGGTTAAGTTAATAGTAAAGGCTTTAGTTACCTTTTAAGAAAATTAAGATAGAGCAGTGGAATACTCTATAGAAAAGATAGAGGCAGAGATTTCAATTAACGTCTCTTTTAGACGTTGGGGAAGCTTAAAAGCTATAAGGTAAAACAAACAAAAATTAATAATTTTGAGATTTTGATGAGTGATTAAATGAGTGATTATGAACGAATTAATGTAGTAAATGAAATATATATGGGATTTAGATTTTAATGTCTTTGATATGCCATTTGGTTTTTGTGCCGTTAGTATCTTCTAATATATACACTAAGGGTGAAATATTTTTTACAACTTTACATTTTACAAATTAAGGTGCGAGTTTAGCGCTGAAATAAAAACCTGCATTACTTTGAACATAGTTCTTTCGCCAAACCATATCGCCGACATTAAATTCTTTAAATGTACGACGTAGATCATAACGCGCACTGTTTTTAGCATGAGCTAAGAATAAGGTACTTTGAACTTTATCGAAAATAGATGCGAGGAAACCAGCATTCTCAGCGTAGACATCGCGAGGTAGAAAAGTAACTTCTTCGATACTTCGAGCTGAGGTGTAAAAAGAACCGCAAGGAATTGTTTCCCGACCAAATACTAAAAAGTTAGGCGTATAACCAGTTATAGAGTTAACGCAACTGTTCATCGCTTGTTGGATTTTGTAAAGGTAGGTATCCCACTTTCTATGGTCGTCACCTACTAGGGCAGCTAAAGCAGTGATTATAGTTCTATTATATCTTTCGGTAGGGTTGACCTGAGGACAGTAAAATGGAGAATGAAATATAAATGGAATTTTATATTTCTTTAAAAATGAGATGAATTCACGAGACTGGAATTGAGGTCCGTTATCCATAATAATGGTTTGAGGGACACCATGTGTTAGAAAGACTGAGTTTTCAAGGGAAGAGATTATATTAGGCGTGGTAGCACGCTTAAGGGGAAAGATTAAAGTGTATTTAGTAAAGCAACAGTTAATAACTAAGATGTATTGGTTACGATTTCTAGTCATGGGGAGTGGACCCATAAGATCGAGTGATATAGTTTGGAAGGGTCTAGAGCATATTTTAGGTTTTCCCATAAGTCCGTCAGGAGAGTGATTGGGATGTTTATACGCCAGGCATGTGCCGCAATCAGAAATATACCTGGCTATGTCCTTAAACATACCGGGCCAGTAGTAACGTAATGAAAGTTTTTTGTAAGTTTTAAAGATTCCCAGATGAGGTTCAAGGTCAGATCCGTGGTTAATTTCAATAAGCCTACATCTTTCAGGAGGTAAGGGCACCTCTTTCCAATTGAAGTCATTATTGAGACTATTTGGAGAGTGAATGCAACGATAAAGTTTGTTATTCTTCACCATATAGTTTGGATAGGAATCAGGATTATTTTGACAGCCGAGCAAAACTTTGTTATAGTGATTCAAATCACGATTAGGAGGAGGTTCTTCCGTGGAAATTGGAAGTACACCTTGAGGTGAAGAATCCGCAAAGCCCTTAGGTTTAGACCTAGATAACAAATCTGGAACAATATTATCTTTACCCTTTTTATGTTTCAGAACGAAGTTGAAACAAGACAGACGTAGAGTCCATCGAGCAAGTCTTCCTGAGGGGTTAGATAAGTTAAGAAACCACTTAAGGGCTGCGTGATCTGTGTAAATGGTAAATTGTTTGCCATTGTCAAGATAACAACGCCAGTGTTCAAGAGCAGTTATAACGGCCAAGGTTTCCCTTTCCGTTGTTGAGTAATTTTGTTGGTTCTTGTTAAGTGATTTGCTCATGTAGGCAATAACGACTTCTTTGTCGTTTTGAAGTTGGGTAAGCATTGCTCCTATACCATAGTTTGATGCATCGCAATGTACCGAAAATGGTAGGTTAAAATCCGGACAAGCGAGTACAGGGGTAGTGACTAGAGCTTCTTTGAGCTTCTGAAAAGCAGTTTCAGCTTCAGAGTTCCAAGCAAACTTGGGAGCATTTATACCTGAGCAAGTAAGTTTGTTAAGAGGAGCAGCAATTGTGCTGAAATTTGGAATAAATCTTCGGAACCAACTACAGGTGCCGATGAATCTACGAACTTCCTTTCTACAAGATGGTGTAGGGTATTCCAAAATAGAGCGAATTTTGTCGGGATCAGCTCGTAGCCCAAATTCGTCCACGATGAAGCCAAGATATTTAAGTTCGTTCTTGAAGAATTGAGATTTTTCAAAATTTATAGTTAAGTTAGCGAAAGAAAGTTTTTCATGGACTTTTAAGAGGAGAGCGATATGCTGGTCGAACGTTTCACTTATAATGACAATGTCATCGAGATAGCAAAAGACTCTATTGTCAAAATCAGGGGTAAATAACATATCCATAAGTCTCTGCTGAGTAGCTGGAGAATTGGTCAGACCAAAGGGCATCACTTTAAATCTGTACATGCCCCTGCCTGGAACGTAAAAGGCAGTCTTATCTTTATCACCAGGGTTAAGTGGCGTCTCCCAGAACGCTTTAGCAATGTCAATACTTGATAGATATTTGGCATTCCTTAGGTTGTCTAGGATCTCGCTTATAAGAGGAAGGTTATATGCGTCGCGACGAGTAATAGAATTTAGTTTTCTACTATCGACGCAGAAACGCCATTCACCATTTTTCTTAGGGGTGATAATCACCGAGGATAACCATGGACTTTCACAGGGTTCTATGACATCCCATTCCAGCATTTTATCCACCTCGTTAACTAATGCTTTTTGTTTTTCAGGGGATAACCGATAGCATCTCTGTTTGATAGGAAGAGAATCGCCAGTGTCGATTTTGTGAGTGATGAGGTTAGTACGTCCCAGTACTCCTTTTTCCTCAAATGAGATGCCTCTGAAGCGATGGATAATACTATCGGCGATGTCCTTCTGGTCTTTAGTAAGATGATCATAAGGTAGTACCTTTTTATCATCATTCTGAATAGATGAGCATTTGAGGGTTGAGAAACCAGCTGAAGACAATATAGAAGGAAGTAGATTAAATTTGTTCCAAAAATCAATGCCAAGAATTAGGGAAGGAAATAATTCAGGGAAAGCATATGCTCTAATTATATGCGTCTGTTCATTAAAGGACATTGGTACTTCAAAATAGCCCAATGATTTAACTCTTTGTTGGCTAGCGGTCGAAATAGAAATGCAGTCTGACTTGAAAAGCTTGAAGCCTAGTTTGAGAATTTCTAGGTGAGAATTATTGCCAAATATGGTAACTGAACTACCAGAGTCCAGAAGACCCGACATGTTAAGATTATTAATACGCACATTAATGAAAGGACGTTTAGTATCTTTTTCATTAGTGTAGAATGAAGAAGAGATTTTATAGCAAGAAAAGAAATTTTTAATTGTTGAGAGCCAAGAATTCCATTCATTAATGTCGAAATTAGAAGTGCTTTTCAAGTCAGAAATTAGTTTTTTGAGCTAATATTAGGTTTAAGGTTACATTTAGGACAGTCTGCGGTTTTGAATCCTTTCAGACCACACTTAAAACAAACCAAAAATCGAGGTTGAGTACAAGTTTTAAGTTCGTGTCCCTGCTCGCGACAACGAACGCAGAAAAGATCCTTTTGTAGTGAGTTAACAAAATAAGATTTTTTGGAGTATTCAGGAGGTTTTTGAGTGGTAGAAGAGGGAGTTGGAGGAGGGTTTAGAGATCTGTAATTAAATTCAGTTGTCAAATAGTTTTGGACTGGCTCCTTAAAATTTTGGTCTCTGTCAAGGAATTTTTCATAATTTTGACAGGTAGTAAGAAGGGAATCGATAGTGTTACAATCTTTAAGAGCTACAAAAACTGAATAGCATGGTCTAATGTTTCTAAGTAAGACATCGAGCTTTTCGTTTTCAGTAAGTTTTTTGTAAGAAGAGAGAACATTCCTGACATAATGGAAATATAGATAGCTATTGGTTCATTTAAGCCTTGAGTGCGACTTCTGATTGCTTCCATGAGCTTGTAATCATAGTCGAATAGGCCAAAGTCTTTATTTAGCAATTCAGAAGTTTCTGCCCAAGATAAATTAGGATTCCTACTAATTTGGAATCTAAACCAATGGAGGCACGTCTACCAGCAGCGCCGGCAGTAAATCAGTGCAGGCCGTCCACCAGCAGCGCCGCCCTATCTTCCTGTCACGCCGCACGTCTACCAGCAGCGCCGGCAGTAAATCGGTGCAGGCCGTCCACCAGCAGCGCCGCCCTACCTACCTGTCACGCCTCCCGACCTACCAGCAGCGCTGCCCGTCTACCAGCAGCTCCGGCCGACGTCTGCCCCGCCTCCAGTCTACCGGCAGCGCCACCCTTCATCCGACGGTGACACCGCATCTGGGCCCTAAAGCCCCGGACCTCTAGCCACCGATATAGAAGATCGCCGACGACCCACAACCACCTACTCACATTTTCACTGAACTCTACACATACTCGCCCTCACTCTTCTTACCTCCAATCTTTTTGTTCTTTAAATTGTTTTTGTAAATATATATACTGTAACTTTACCCTGATCTTCCGTCTTTATATTTTGTCCCTTCACGACAAAATTGGCGCCCAACGTGGGGCGCTGCTGGTAGGTCGGGCGGCGTAGCAGGTAGGGTGTGGCTAAGTTTAGTGTAGGTTCTTGAGCCAAAAGTTTGCCTTACGGCGTTGAGGACTTTTCTTGAGTCCCGGGGCAGCCGGCCCCGGGATAAGGCCTTTAAGAATTTTGGAGAGCTCGGTAGCGAGCTATAGATGTTAACGTGGCAACTTTTGCCGAAGAACTGAATCACTTGGCAGGTCAGCTCGGTCTTTTATAGGCCCAGAGACATTTATATTTAGATTGTCTTCGAGAAGACATAAAAAGAATAAAATCTGGTTTTCTTTGGAGGTTGAATACCATAAATGAAAGATCGTGTCATGGGTAGCCATGGCAACGGAGAAAAACTTATATGTCAATAAATTAAATAAATACATTTTTAGTAATAAAATGAAGAAATAATAACGAAATAGATTAAACAAAAAGACAGGTTAAAATAACAAGCAATGCCGGTAAGTGTGTAGCATTCTGTATAGAAGTTTTGAGTGGTTGCGAAGCTCTATATGAAAATCTAGTGTATCTTTTCAGCAATTGAGTAAAATATTATTGTATATATATATATATATATTTACAGAGATTAATACGTTTACAAATGATGATGCAAAATGGAATGATAAAATATACAATTTAACGAATGTTATGAATGAAAATCGGAGACTATAAAGGTACATATTAGTATACATTACAATTTCTTTGTCTTACTTATGTTAAGTTAAGGTTCATACTTGTTTCTTTTATTTTGTATCCAGTATAATTTTATTATAATTATGGTAATATCATGAATAATTGAATAAAATAATTTTCAAAAATTCCGATGTTTACTTCACATCTTTCTTTTTAATGACCTTTATGGTAAAATGGCTTGCATACCGGATTTCATGGTAACGCCACTCCTTGGTTCCGTGTTCGACTCCTCGAAAACTAACTTTTATATTGACTCGTGTTTAGGTGTTGTAGTGCCACAATGTGTGAAATGTTGTCTTACATAGCTCAGCCTAAACTCACCAGCAAAGTCCAATATGAATTTTTTAAGGAAAATAATGGTTGAATAAAGCACCTGGTGCCATAAGTTGCGAGTATGAGTCATACTTAAAGAAAATATTTCCACCACGATTTTCTTAAAAAATCTATTTAATTAAATAAATAAATTATAAATATTTACGGACAGTGTGTGTTTTTATCTAGCAGCTAAGTAGCACATTTTAAAGCGCTTTAGAATCATATATCCCGCTCAATTTAATTTCCATGGGAACGTATGATTTTTCCCGCGAGTAAAGAAAGGGTTTCCCAAGGTTCAAGCAATCTTAATACCTAGTGTCATCTAAATCAGTTCAGCTGTTTTTCAAAAGCAATAGACAGTGTAACTTTGGCATTTAGGTATAATCTTACCATTGAAACATATTTTTTTAATTTTTAATAACATTTTAATCCTAAAATTAAGAAATTAAATTTTTATTTTTAGAATGACATGAATCTGCCATAAACAGCTTACCGATGAACTCAAGGAGATGATCTTATTACGATGTATCGCATCTCATGGACCATCGCTTAAGTCGTCAATCTTCCAGTTAAAAAATAAAGTTATATCGCAATTTTCCGTTTCGCCAACCCTCTCAACGTGTGATGTAGCAGCTAACTTTAAAAGTAATTGAAACAGAGCAATGTCAGCCTTAAGACAACTGGTTAAAGCGTAATGGAACGCAAGAAATATTGTACAACGCACTGAGTGACAATTCTTTATTGACATATTGCGTATGCGAATTTCAACCTTAATACGACGACATAGAAAAATAAAAGTGTTTTTATCTTGTAAAGTAAGATCGTGGTAATGCTGTTAACGCGCTGCGTGATGGATCGAGTGTGTCAGGGGTGTCACGCTGAGGTTTCACGTGATTTGGGAAGTGTCATACGGTATCCATTTTTTATTCGCTTTCTGTTTTCAATTTATTTATTATACAAAAGAAAAGGAGTTTGAATAGAATCTGTGCATGTATATAGCTTCTTAAAACAAATGAATAATCGTATCCTGATCAATTTATACTGCGTATGTAGGATTACAAAACCACTGTTTTGTTACAACAATGAAGAGGGAAATATATACAACCATTATTACTCTTTCATGGCCTCACTACTAGGAAACAGGGCCTCCCTAAAAATAAAAATAAACTAGAAGTAGAAAGTGTCAAAACCTTGGGTCCCGGAAGAAGGGGCAGATGTTTACATTTGTGTCTGAGTCGGGGGCATTTATTTAAATTTATAATAAATAAAAAAGTGGTCACCCATCTGATAATCGGACATTGCGAATATCGCTTTATATCTGCATTCCTCCGCCTCCGCACAGAAAGCTCTAACTTCTATGCCATCAAGCTCCTCAATGTCCATCAATGTAGATATATAAATATATCCCGTATAAATAAAACTTTTACTGAATTAACGACGTGTTTTGTTTTTTATATTCAATTCTGACGTTTCGACTCCTTTAAAGGAGTCGTGGCTCCTTTGATTGATCAATGGAGTCGGAAGAGTAAGAACTAAACATCCGTAATTAAAATTAAATAATAGAATATCTCCCTGAAGCAAATTTGGTCTAAATAAACAGTGACAAAGAGAAGTGTCAATAGTACACTCAATAAATACGAAATAGACAGAAGCCTTAGGCATCAGTTCGACGCCTCATAACCGCCTATAGATCAAACCGCAGCTCCGAGAGCCATTTTAGCGTTTAAGCAAATAAATGAGTGTATGACTTACGAGTGTTTCTTAGAACGCTCGCTTCGGGCCTTAAAGGAAGAACTAATACAGAACTGGGTGGATAAATAGTCTGGTAATATCAAGTAGCGATATTAATTAATATAGTTCATTTTACAATTATTTATATACCACTGCCCCCATTATTATGTGTATTGATTTAATCGATAGTTTTTTTATTTCATTCAATTTATTTACTTATTGCATAACTAGGGTTAATAAAATTAGACATAAACATAGATACCTAATTTAACTACATTGTGATTAATATATTTATTTACATACATATCTTACAAACCAACATATGTCAACTCCATCTAAAACGCGGAAAAGATAAGCTGTATAGTAAATTAAAATAAATAATATTTAATGACGCTGTCATTTGTTTTAGATTTAATAATATAAAACTAGCGGCCCGTCGCGGCTTCGCACGGGTGGACAAAATTCTTTAATATTTTTCTAATATCAAATATTTTTCCGTTAACGCCATCTAGCGTCCGGTAGACGAACTATTTGCGGTTAACGCGTTGCTATGGTAACGTTATTGATACAATGGAAAAAGAGCGGGAAAAAGAGTGGGAAAAAGAGCGGGAAAAAGAGCGGACAGACAAACACAAACTACTGTGATCTTAGATTATAGATTTGAGAAAGATAATGATTAACAGTTCTCATTGGACTATCTGATGAGAAATGTGTGCTTGTTGCAAGATGATAAAACAAAATCTGACTACGTTGAGCAACTAAAACCACTACAACTACTAAATTCACTTATAGCTAAACATCGAGTAATACCATCATCACATACCTTCGTGAAATGAGCTGTTTTAAACATTTATAATATATCAAGCAATACTTCGAACAAAAAACCCGGCTGCTACTTTAAAATTTGCGGATGACGTAAAAAGTAAACTAAACTTTTAGGGGCTGCTGAAACATCACAGGACATTATGTGTCTTTCTTCTGTATGTCGCAGATGAGCATAACAGATGTTTGAGACGACATAATCCTTGAATGAAGATCAAAGCGGGATAAAGCCAAGTCAGGATTGCTAGACGATTTGAGACGGTATAATCCCGACGTCAAGAAGAAAAAAACAAGACAATTTCTAACTTTGCCCCTGAGAGAGTGGCTGGAGTGACGTATGTTAACTAAATTCGGTTACCGAGCCGCAGGGACTACGTACTTTAGGCAGCTTCTAAAGATTTGAGCCTCGTTTATGGTACATCTGGATATATTAAAAGTACCCTGTCAAAGAGCTAAATAGGATAGGCTCTTCGCATTCTAGACATTGCAATAAGCAGACCTAGTGCGCGTTAGAAGGAATGAATGCTGCGGGTGACAAAACTTCGCAAACTTGAAAACTCTTATTACTTGTAGCTGAACACAGGTATCCTTTAACTATTCATCATTATGAACCTATTGATATGTCGACTGCAAAGGCACGACCCTTGAATGAGCAAAAACTTGAACCAAGATTGGATTAATGGGCATCAACTTTGGTTGTGATTGTATTTAGGACTAAAATATTTGATTAGTTCACCATCACGTATAGAAACCGAACAGTTTCTGGTGGTTTTAGCAGTGACTGGTCCAACGCCCATTCATTAATGAATCTGAATGATCTGAATCCGAGACGTAAATATATATAGTATGTTTAATCATGGCACATTGAACGTACGATATATTTTTTCGTCATCATCCATTACGATGATAAGAAAGACAGAAGAGACTAGAACTAGATACCTACACTTATTGTCCATTCATCAAGTGACTAGTTAGTGACTGACTCATTTGCAAGAGTTTTATATTGCTGATGGCACGAGAATATAAAAACATTCAGTTGGGAGCTAAAAATCGTATTATTTGGATCAGTTAAAGAATGAAGAAAAGCCGTACGTATTGCCTAGGCCGTTATCGAGTAACCACCGTTCTTAACTTAGTTGGTGGCTTAATAATTGATGTGATTAGTACAAAATTTATTTACGTATTTAATATCTGTTTACTTAATTATTCATACTATTTTGATAAATGTTTTCGTCACCATGTTTGAGACTATAATAAACATATCACAATAACTTTTAAATATTTGACAACAACCAATAATCTTGCTTAAAGACATGGAACCTGAACTAAATTAACTATCATAATCAAACCTGGCAAAATTAAACCCTAATCCTTTACATTATAGCTTAAACTCCATAAAACACTGTTTACAAACGACTTATTACATATTACCCATACTAAGATCGCGTGGCAAGTTAATTGCATATTAATATCGGTCCAGATCCGGCCCTGTAACTGTAATCGGCGGCCACTGTTATTGTGGCACGCCCTCGATACGGCCCTGCACGGTTATTAGTAACTTCGTTATGTGTGTGATAATAAACTGCTTACTGATATTAAACGTAAGTTATGAGTGACAGAACCTCTTGGTTTAATTGCAGGTTATTTAACATTTTCGTAACTGTTGTTAAAAACATGAATAATGTGATTTCATGACATTTACCAACATATGAAACTTACTTTAAAAACCAATATAAAAAAGAATACAACCTTAGTAATCCTCTGCATGTAGCTCCTAATAAAAAAAAATTACGGGAATAAATTTAAATATAAAAATAAACGAATTTCTGTTTACGATTATAAATTTTCCATTACAACTAGCAGAAGACAAAATATAAGACCTAAATATACTTCTTAAAAAATTATAATTGTAATTTGTTATTATATAATATATTTAACTTTTATGCTCTGAGAGAGCACGCATATTAAATACCTATTTGCCACGTGATGTCCGGCAGAGCAGAATATTACCAACACTTAAGATTGTCGTAAAGAATGACTAAAGATACTGACGGTCAACAGAAGATGAATGGAAATTACATCTTCTGTGGACCACAAAACAGGCAATAACGTTTTCCGAAGTATAGTATTTTACTCCAACCCACCTGCCACGCGTGAAGATTACAGTATCACTCCATCCGATATTTTCCATCATCCCAAAAGGTACCACTTTGTTATGATAAAAATTATAAAAAAATTACAAACTTTATAAAACTACTTACATAAATTTAGAACTCAGAATGTCCAAAGTTGACCCTAATAGGTTATTCATAATAACCTGTGGTTGGGGATTCAGCCCAAGACCCATAGGTATTATTATAGTGCAGTACATATGATATTGCAGCGAGTAATCTAGAGGTTGGTGTTTGCTATGGTTACAATATAAGTCACAATTCTTATAGATACAGTACGGACAGCTAGTAAATTAAATGGCCAAATATCTAATACGAGACAAACTACCAGCACTCTGAGCATATAAGAGACCGTGGAAACTTAGTGGTCCGAACGATTCACCACAACAACAAACAAACAGAAGTCAAGAAGTTGTTCTGTCCAACTCTGACGGAAGTAAGTTCATGCAGTCAATATCCAGACTCTTTTTGACGAACGGCAATGAGACAAACACGTTTCATATTATTAGGGACTGAATTTCAAATAACGTCATAAATTTTTTGACAGAATAGCCAAATCCCATGCTATCTTAGATTCGAACAAGTATACCAATTCGGTATGAGATAGCCACAATTGAATAATATCAATATGAGGTTGTGTATACTTTGAACAGAAGGTAAAGATGCTGGTAAGGCTGTACAAGAAATTTAACGGATCACAAGACCAAAATACTCATAGGCTGAGAGACTTGCAATTACGAAAAGAGCAATAAAAAAAAGACCAAAGGAACACAAAAATTTCTCTTTTGGTGTTCCTTTAAGAAATATATAATTTAACTAAATCGTTCAAACGAGTTAATAGGTAAAAAAGATCCGGAGATGTGAACAGCATACTATGTAAGTAAATTAAGAGACCAAAAGTCATAACCGTATGATAAAAAGGCCATTTAAGGGTTGATTTGAAGGGTCTACTTCAAAATCTGGTCTTAAATAACAAGAAAATCAATCTTAATATGTTAAAAAACTAAACTTCTCGAAGTAATTATAAAGATAACATCAAATATGTAATTTTAAACGTTGTTTTTGTTATACGAATGATTCACTTAATTTTAAAGGCGTTAAACTGATGAATAGTAGTAGTCTGGAATATCAACTTACCTGAACAATACACAGATGAAGTATATATATTTCAATATCTTTAGTACACCGTAAATCCAATGATCTGCACAATCCTACACTAAATAAGTGCCCACATTCAATCCATTCTCAATTCAAGCCTTACAAGAAACCTCTTTGGGGTAACAAATTGTACGTTTGTCGTGACGATCCCAAGATGCTCTGAGTGGATCTTATATCTCACTGGACACACTTTAGCAGGCAACAATACTCATTATCGTGCAAATTATAAGGTGCGAATTTGTATACCAAGAATATCCTTAGACATCTGACAAAGTTGTTACATGTGGTTAAATGAACCAATAATGGTCTAATAAAAATGTGTTAAGGTTTGTTTTCGTTTGACTTGGGTTTGGACATGTGCAGAAGTTTGTTTTGGTGTAAGGAACACGATCCTGTGACGTGTATATTTATCGGCGCCGGCGCAGCGCGTCCAAACACGGACATTTCGCGCTAGTGTGACCCATATGCGTGACGTACGGTTTATGAATGTCGATATCTTAATCAACGGGATCAATGAATCTTTTATAAGGTGAGACTATTTTTTAACCTAATAAAAAGATATATTGGCGGTTTCTACGTACAAAGAAATATATATTAATATTAAAATTTACATTCAAATATAATATAAAAATCTTTTTCTTCCAAATAGTTATGTTTATATAATTATATTATCATTATCTATACTAATAATATAAAGAAGTAAAGTTTGTGTGTTTGTATATTTGTTAAATTGTAAGGGGTAATCTCGGGATCTACTGAACCGATTTTAAAAATTCTTTCACCAATAGAAAGGCACATTATTGCTGAGTGTCATAGGCTATATTGAATGCTAGAAAAAAATTAAAGAATTTTTTCCACCCGTGCGAAGCCGGGACGGGCCGCTAGTAAGTAATAACAGAACAAAACTATTAGTAGGCAGGCATTGATAACCAATGTTATATATAATACCAAATGTGTTTCTGAAACTCAAGACTTAATAATTACTTCTACACGTGATTAGTAGACAATGATACACGAATCAATGACAGTAATTTCATCATTATACTATGAAATCATACCAGTCAATAATTAATTCAATGCAAAAAAATTATAAACGTAACTTTATTTAAAACCTTATAAGAATTTGAAAAGAATCATTAAATAATTTGCATTTTTCAATGCGATCTTATAAGATAAACTAGCTGACCCGGTAACGCGTTGCTATAGTAACGCGTATACAATGGAAAAAGAAAGGGAAAAGGAGCGGACAGACAAACACACAAACAACCAATTTGTGTTCTTATATTATAGATTATTATTATATTAAAATACTAGAAAAAATAGACTCGGGTCACAAGTGAATAGAACCTCCCACCTCAGAATTCACTTATGACCCGTGTCGATTTTTTCTATTATAATTATATCTCTTATAAGATTTTGTTAGTTAAACATTGCTTAGAATAGACCATTGTTATAAACTTATTGGAAATGACATGTCTGGCAGTTTGGAGTAGTATACACCAAACAACCAGAAAATAAGCAGCAGCATTTTTCGAAGTATGATCTTCTTTCACGGTTTCCAACCCATCTGCTAAGCTTGAAAATTGTGGCGCCAGCCCCAAGTTTTTGGCCAAAAATTTACAGCTGCCGAATAATTTAAAGGTCTGGGTGAAAGAATGTCAATCGTTTGTTCAGTGTGAACTCTTGTCAAACCACCGGTAAATTAATAACATTTGCTTAAATGTAATGTAGTTATAGCTTTCTAAAAGAATGATAATCTTTTCTATACTGTTCCCTAAATGAGTCCCTAGATTTCCAGTTCCTAAATCCCTTAAGCCTTAGACTAATTAATAGGCACTAAATAAATAAAATAATTCAGAACAGAAGAATTTTTGCGGGGTCTCATACCTTAAGTACCAGACAACAGGTGATGAGGTATTCCTCATCATCGGTTGTGAGGTAGTCTTCTCACTGCCACTCAAGAAGAGTCACAAAACTGATTACAAATTAAGTAAATTAAGGTGTTGGCCACAGTGAAAGGAATATACATAGTTGCCAGGTTCAGCAGCAACGGTCATACAATGCGGTTTGAGCGAATTGAAAAAGAGAATTTATTTACAATAACAATTTCTTTAATTTATTTTACTTATATATAATATGAATAGATTGAAGTTGTGCAATTTTTTGAGTGGGTCAGCATCAGCCGCTGTCCAAATGTTCAAAGGTCATTTGAACACCACCAAAGAATATTTATAAAATGATTATTCGCCGCAGTGGGACCGCACCTGTGCTATTGGCGATCACGAGCCCCGTGTTCGCTTATTAACGCTACAGGGGCGATATATCACGCCGCCCTCATACGGGCGAGACAGCGATATAGAGCCATAGACCTTATTTAACAAAAACCACGTAGAAAACAAAGAATTTTATTTTCACATTTAGTTACTGAAATGACAACCTGACAAAGCGACACTGAAAGCGACAGAAAATACTGCTGCCTGTTTGGTTGTCTACGGCAGATGTACAATTATTTTAAAAATAAAATTAAATAAATAAATACCAATTAGCCTAGCTCAAAGTAAACACTGTAAGGCTTGTGTTATGAAAACTAAGCTAACGGATAGACATACATATATGATACACAGATATGTAACATTCATAGAAATATATATGACACCACCACCCATAATAACACCCATGACTCAGGTACAAATGCTCGTATTCATCATACAAACATCTGCCCCTTCCGGGATTCGAACTTAGGACCGTCAGTGCGAAAGGCAGGATCGCTACCGTAGCACCAAACAGTCATCGAATGATTGCCATCATAAGTTGCCTTTTATAATACCTGAGCGTGATTCTACTCCGCCGGACACCATATGGCTGATATATAATATAAAAGAATATTTGTTAGCGATTTTACAACTTATAATAACCTAATAAGGTTAATTATTAGTTAATTTTGTTGTTAATTAAGCTACTACCATTTTTTTTTGTTATAAAAAGTAAATAATTCTAGTAAGAAATACCATAGCATCTATTTAAACAAAATTAATAATACATAAAATCATCAAACTTATAACAAAAGCATCATAGCTATGAAGTGAATCCTAACAAAATATAGAAATGATAACGTTGTTCTCTCAATGGATAATGCTTATTCCTCCGACCTCAAATCTTGCGCTCAAAATACAAAAAAAAATAGAAAAGTATAAATCGAAATAAAATACAACATCTGTTTCACATTATTGTTGTATACAAACTCTTTTGAACTTTGAAAGCTAATAGAGCTCACAGACCTACGATCTTGACATATGAAAAATTATTCATGTTAAAAGAAATAACAGCTCTTATTGTTCCCTTGTAATATTACATTCTACCTGCTTTGACGAACTAATGGAAATATTGTTTTTTAGGATAACAAAAGATTTTTGGATGTCGATAAGTCATGACAGTAAATTATTTTGATCAGAACAAACAAACGCGGTCCGACAATAAACTAAAATTTTATATTACTACGATATAGCGTAGTGAATGTTGGACGAAAACAATATATTTACATCAAAGATGTTAACTAAGAAGACAGGTATATTAAAACAAAGCCAATTCTAGACTTTCCGAAGACTAGATCAATTTTCCTGCAGTATTGTATAGCGAGTAGGAAGTGATTTATTTAGAGCGCACGCGGCCTATATATCTGGCGATCGTGAGGCGTCGCGCGCGCCGCTGACCATTTGCGCCTGATTGTGTGGTCAACAGGGTTTGCGATCCCGCGAAATAAAAGCCCGGAGTCCGCATTATTAATAAGTTTCCAAAGTAATCCGTAAAATCACTTGATATGATAATTTATTATTGGCTCCCAAAGTCTTAAGTTTCTGCTGAGTTAAGACGTATAGTTTAATAGCATAATTCTGGACTCATATACATAAATAAATTTCAGATGAATCATATGATTATTTTTCCAGACCAAAATTAACCTGACGCTGACTAATACTGACGATCGCAAATATTAGTTCTTATCAAGAAGATTGTATTTGCAAAAAATGACATTTAAATTTAATTGATGATTTTAGAAATAATACTTGATTCGAATTGAATTCCCGCGCAATGGTAATACACTAATCTCACTATCCCGCGGTAATGAAAACATCGCGGAATGGCAGGCCCTATCGGTCAGCACTAGAAATGTAGAACACATTTAAACCACCACCACTCCACTTTAATATTGTTGTTACAATCTACAAATATTGATTTATAATAATGACGATTTATATAAATACTTTCGTTAGTCAAATTTTTAGTTGTAGTTGTTTCGTATCTTTCGCAAGGAGCGGTTTTCGGATGGATGTTCAGCTCTTTCGTACTTTGGAAGCACGTTAGGCGTTAATTCCGGCTGCTTCGGTCGTTTGAATCCACTACTTTTCTTTATTAAATAATGGATTAAGGTCCATTCTCCCAATGGTCTTTTCATCGTTTATGTGTTTGCCTCGTTGTTATTATTAAAAAAATATCTTTTTGGCGGGAGTGGAAAACATTGATTTAATTGTTTCGGTTTTCTTGTTAAAACTTGTGTTTTGGCGGAATTTATTGTGCAATAATGGTGGACTTATTGATTAACCATTAAGTGAAAAAAATAGCGGAAGGTGTCTTTTCACGCTTTCTCAAAAAGTCGACGACTGGGTTTCAGTAAACTCCATATCTTTACTTAAACTTAAGAAAAGAAGTTACTTATTTATTAATTTATGATCCATTGATCATCCATCATTCATTACTCAGCTCTCATCGTCATCACTCATCATCATCAAATCAGTACAAAAATAAATGACTGAAGACAAAGCTGTATGAGCGTTGTACGCTTTGCCTAAGGGGAAAACCAAAAAAAAAAGTTGAACATTCATTAACAGCGTTGTTTCATGGAGTACATTAAAAATTGTGATTATATACTCTTTGAAGTACATTACGCTATTATCCATAACTGTGTGTGTTTGTTAATGTTCAACAACTGACTATTTGGTCTGAGCGCTCGCTTAAGATCTTAACGTACGAGTTATCTATGATGTAACATAATAAGAACTGATATTTCAATTCTCAGATAAAACTTATGAGTCAGTTATCTATTATATTACTCCAATGAACCCAAAAAGTGTTGCCAGTTGTTATTCTGGGGCTTTTTTGTATTTTGTTTCCTTCAAAACTCGATCCTTACAACTATCCCTACTATAATGCTACTACTGCTATAATTATCAACCTAAATTCAAAGTTAGTAATTTTTTCTTTTTATATTTTGAGGGACTCTAACAGTTTTTTACGAAACAGGTAGATATGGATGGATATTAGAGAATCTATAATATTATTAATTTTGATCTATATTTTTAATATAATAAAATTAAACCTGATATATCGATTATCTTTTTCAACAGCGGTACTCATATATTATTATTATAATGTCAAAGTTAACTGAAAGACAAGAGTTCCGTCTAATATTGTATTAGACACGTCGATGATCAACCAATCTGACTCAATTTAATTATAAAAATGTTGCATACTTTGTTTGTTGTCATTAATAATATGCTCACTTTTATCTATACAAATAAATTGAATTGAAGTATCTGTTTGATTATCTATAAAATTATACGCTAATAACACCAAAAATCATTTTTTTATAATTCTGTCTGTTAGTTCCGACAAATCTTCGAAATGACAAAACCGTTTTAACGGAATTTTTACTGAAACATAGCTGATATTGTTTGGAGTAATATAGAGATAATTTTATTTAGAATAATATTAGAATAATAACAAAGATCACGCGTAGTAAAGTGAAAACCCATGAAGTTATTAACGTACAATTCTTATAACATATACAATATTTCTTATATATTTTTATAACAAATAGTTACAGCACAAAAAGCTTTGCAAAGCACGCAGAGTTCATCTAATCTACACTAATATTATAAAGAGGAAAGATTTGTATTTTTGTATGTTTGCAATGAATAAACTCAAAAACTACTAAGCCGATTTCAAAAATTCTATCACCATTGGAAAGCTACATTCACGCTGAGTAACATAGGCTATATTTAATGCTAGAAAAAAAATTATTTTGTCCACCCGTGCGAGGCCGGGACGGGCTGCTAGTAGAAAATAAAGTGATATCAAAAATACGGAACCAAATGACGCGCAAGACATAAACCAATCATGATGGAGATTAATTAGTAACATAATTTTTATTTTTAAGAAAAAGCAATTTTATTCTCAAACAATAGTCCGTATTCTAAAGTAAGGAAACCGAAAGTGCACTAGTGCAAGTAACGAACCGGCAGATACCGTGGGCGTATCACACTGGCCCACAATTGCCTAATAACAATTTCGAGATGAATCATAGCGAACGGTTCCCGCATCGATTCCCGTGCGCTAATGAAATCCACTTTCCAACTGGCAATTTCTCTTGCCCAGAAGGTGTGTATTGTTATCTTGCATATCGATATTATCTGCACTTGTCTACATATGCTGAGACACACCAAGAGTAGTAGTAACAATTCTGAAATGTGTATGATTTAACAAGTGATGTATTTAATTTCAGAGGCCGTACCATGATCTCTTAGCGCGATGCATGTTCGATTGTCAAACTGAGACACCGCTTTACGCGATCTATAGTGGCATCTCTCTTCAACAATCGAAATGGAATCGCATTTAGAGGTGATGGTAGGGCCTCAGGTCATGAATGACTATTTTCATATTTGATGCAATGGTAGCGATCCTGCTTTTAGCACCGATGGTCCTGCATTCCAGTCGGTAGGGACAGATATTTATGTGATGAATACCAGCTTTTGTACCCGAGTCATGGGTATTTGTATATATTTCTATAAATATTAAATATCTATGTTTCTAGGGTCTATCCGTTAACCTAGTGTCCGTAACACAAGCCTTACAGTGCTTACTTTGGGCTACACTAATTGGTGTGAATGAAAGAAATAGTATATTATATTATCTATTTGTAAATGTGATGCTACGTGATTGTTGGCTAATATGATAATTTAGGTTAAATATTTATTTTAATTATACCTTTCAGTTTAGTCGTTGCCCAAAATATCTGTTTGTCAATTTAATGAGATGGCACACTAATATTATGTATTATTATTATGTATGGTGACGGCGTATAACATAATAAATGTCTTTACTTTTGTTAACGCTGACGAGTTTCTTACACTCATTCTTCTTGTCAGTTAAATGACGCCCTGAATAGGTGGTAAGTAAAAATGTTAGACGATTCAAAACTTGCACTTAAAATAACTTATTTTAATTGCATTTTTATTAAGTTATTTTCATTCATTAATTTATATGAGACTTCTGAGTAAGCTTTTGGTTTCCTTTTAGTTTTAGATCAGATTAAGTTAAATTTATTTTTTTAAGTATTTTATGAAGTATGTACTGTTTTCGAATTAATGAACCCATCGTTTTCCTTAAAAAGATATATTGGTATTTGGTTTTATCTTATTAATATTTACGTCGCTCCCATTGTACCCCCAGCCTTCAATACGAGTTGCACCTCCGATGGATGATATAATATCGTTTTACTGAACGCGGATATTGCCAGATAATACCATGTTCTAGATATTTTACTCAGCTCTCCTAATGATAAGGTTGTAAACATTGCCCACGTTATTTATGAATTTACTCTCTTCACTATTATTTTAATTGAATACGACTTTACGTTTACTGGCGGTAAGTATAACTTATGGATAAAAATATGATAAATAAATAAATAAATAAATAAATAAATAAATATTTCCTACATTCACACCAATTAACCTAGCCCAAAGTAAGCACTCTTAAGGCTTGTGTTATGGATACTAGGATAACGCATAGACATACATATATCATACATAAATAAGTAATATTCATAGAAATATATATAAACATCCATGACTCAGGTACAAATGCTTGAATTCATCATAAAAACATCTGCCCCTTCCGGGATTCGAACCCAGGACCGTCGGTGCGAAAGGCAGGATCGCTACCGTTGCACCAAACGGTCGTCAATATCTTTTACCAATATCTTTCTTAACATACATTGACTACTTTTCTCCATGAACTACAAGTTTTGAACGAAGTATATATTTTAAATCGTAGAACATAAGGTCAAGTTTCAATCTTTCGTTCATGTCTTTCATATTAACACCGAATTTTAGCGAATTTTCAGTCGTATAAGAAAGCAACCATGGCTTTGGGTCGGTCCGTCGATGTTAAATATTCACCATACATCTAGGAAAAATTAATAAAAAATATTTGACAACATTACACATATTGTTTGGTGCACCGGTAGCGCTACTGCCTTTCGCATCGACGCACGGAGGGACACGCTCCATACTAGGGCGGTCATAAATAGTTAAAGTCCTGTTACTATCAATACATTGTATTATTTTAGTGACTTATAGTTGTAAAAGTGTTTTAAGAACATTAAAATGAAAGAAGTACATGTATTTACGGAATAAAAAACGTTTACTTCAGTAAGAAACAAATATAAACAATAACATACTTTTACCTAAATTTATCATGAACAAACACTTAAAAATTGGAATGTAAAACATATATTTTAAATAAAATAAGAGTCAAAACATTGATAACATTATTTAATTATAATAAAATAATAGAAATAAATAAATTAAAATTAATAAATACAAAAAAAAAACAAAACAACTAACAAAATACAAATAAATTATTCTTATTCTAACAATATTAAACATGTAACAATTCTATTACTCTTTGTGACAGAGTATTTTTCTTATTAGGGGGAAGTTTCCGAAGACTTGTAATATAAGGATCTGAATGTAATAATAGTCGTTGTATTAAATCTTGATTGGTAACTTCACGTGACATTTTTCGAGTGTGACTTCGTCTATAAATTTTGATATACTTATTTGTCGCTTCAGCAGCTTCTTCGGAAAGTTCTCCTATAGATAACAATGCATAACTTATAATATCTGATCCATGTACGAGCACCTTGTGGACAGAAGCAGGAAGACTATACCACGGATATTCCTCGACCAGGCTGTATGCTGTTTGTAATGCATAGTCTTTAAACTTGCATTCATTAATTTTATGTCCAGAAGATAACGTTTGTAATATTACACAACAACGATCTATGAGATCCTTATTTAAACCTGTAATTTCAGCAGATACAGCTGATTCCAAAAAAATCTTCCTGGCCGTGTTTCCGTCGTTAGACGTCCCGCTTCCACCACTACGCGGCTTGTCAACTATTAAACCTAATCGTTCCCTAAACTGGAACTGTACATATTGTTTTTTATTTGATAACAATTGTTTATCACTATCTAGCCTAACTTGCCATTTTTTTATGTCTAATCTATATGAAAGATGAATAAAATATTCGAAGAAACGTATCCAAGAATGTAGTGGTGATAATCCAAATTGGTATCTACTCTCTATTACAGGTTTTTGTAAACATTCGTCTATTTTATTCATCTCTTTAGGGGTAGCATTACATATATAACATCTACTTGTAGATGTTTCACTTAAAGCACTACAAATTTTACCATCTACCATTGAAAGCTGCAACTTATGAGAAACGACCAATTCACGATTGTCGATCTGAATAAAAGTAGGTTGCAAACTTTCAATTTTAACCTTAAAATAAGCTTCCTCTTGCAAAGACACTGCTGTGCCTTCTTTCAAAAATTGAAATCGAATAGGACGGCAGTACCTAGTGGAAGAGGGTCGAGGATTTTTCCATAAAAAACTGGTTGGTTGCCTGTAAAGTCGGTATACGGGCGAAAGTTTTACGTGACAACGACTTTGAGTGGTAAAATAATTTTAATGTGAATATTCATTCGTATAGTAGGAAGAAGGATGAAATAATAGTAACAATTTAAAACATTTATTTATACAAAGAATTATATTTAAAACATTAATTTATAGGCACGCGTCCCTTCCACTTTTTATGTCTGTCTCTCTCGCTCTTAGGCGGGCTAACCATGCCCGAGTGGAAGGGACGCGTGCCTCTCACTCGCTCTCATTGTAAGCGCATAACGTGAGCGGAGCGTAACGCAGTTTCTTGAAGTGTCACCCGGCAAACCAATTTATAAGACGTTGTCACGTCAAAATTTTACAATTATCTTCAGCTAATTTTACAATAATTTGAAGGGATTTGAATCTTTTTGAGATTCAAGGATTCGAGAAGCTGTGTGATCAAAAAGACTTTGTAATTCAACTTCAGCTGAAGACTCGGAAACAGTTATATTAGAAGGGTAACATCTCTGTTTCGCTTTAGTAATTTGTTGGTAACATGGTAATACATTAGGAGAAATCTTACTATTAACAAAGTTTTTAATTAATAAATACTGATGTTTTGTCAACTGAGCATCAGTCACAAGTGACAAGACATCATCAGTGCTAACTCTAGATATACACGAATCGAATGAACAGTCTGAAACATCAAGCAATGCACTCACAGTAGAATCATCAGACTTTGACAAATCAGCTACTCTCCGACGTTTAGTCCTTTTACTACATTGCGTAAAAGGTTTTCGAGGACGACCACGTGAATGACACGGCGACGTTTCAGACGGAGTACATTGCTTATTGTTTTTCACAAGTTGAATTTTTTCAATAACATTAAACCAATCGGAATTCTTATATAAAAGCTTGGTTTTATCCCTATTGCATTTTTTCCAGAATCGAGCAATAGCTTTACATAAATTATTAACAATTTTCTCTAAATAATGAATATCAATGTTCTCAGCATCGTTCAGAGTAGTCAACAAACTTTGTAGGACTTGACGACACTTTTCCGAGTCATTATCGGTATTGACAGTTAGCCATATTTCAAGAATATGCATTCTTGAAAACGAGCATATATATAAATTACCTAAAACAAAAAAAAAACGGTTAAAATTCAGTCACAAAACCTACACAAAGCACTAAGACTAAATAAACTAATTTCGTAGCAAATGCTACGAGATAATCTGGCAACCGTAGCAACCTTGTCATCGCCAAAAGGGCAGGTAAGGGCAGCCAAGTTTTAATTTTCCTAAGATAAGAAAGTCTAAAGATTATGGTGCAATATACCTCCATAGTCGGAGCGAGTGGGAACATATTTAAAAGTTTATTCAAACTTTGAATATTAAAATATAATACTCCAAGAAAAGTCGCCTCGTAGCAATGACATACTAAAGAAAATATATACTAAGATACAATTAAAATAAGAATATTAATTATTACATACCCTGTTCTTGGATATCCATTTCAGAAAAAAACACACACAGCACTCACAGGTCCCGCAATGACAACAAATGACGTCAAGCTTTTTAATGACTCACTGATAACAGTATTTACGATTGGCGATGCGCTCTCTTTGAATGCACAATAGATAATGAAGGCGCACTCTAATTACTGACCTATTTATAGTTTCAGAAGGTACCGCAACTATCCAATGTAACGACAAGGAATAAAATGTAAAACTAGAAAGCAGGTTTTTAAGATTTACGACCTATGAATGTCCCACAGTGCGACGGTCCTGGGTTCGAATCCCGGAAGGGGCAGATGTTTGTATGATAAATACGAGCATTTGTACCTGAGTCATGGATGTTTGTATATATTTCTATGAATATTACTTATTTATGTATGATATATGTATGTATGTCTATCCGTTACCCTAGTATCCATAACAGAAGCCTTAAAGTGCTTACTTTGGGCTAGGTTAATTGGTATGAATGTAGGAAATATATATTTATTAGATATATATTTATCAGACGACCGTTTGGTGCAACGGTAGCGATCCTGCCTTTCGCACCGACGGTCCTGGTTTCGAATCCCGGAAGGGGCAGATGTTTGTATGATGAATACGAGCATTTGTACTTAAGTCATGGATGTTTGCATATATTTCTATGAATATTACTTATTTATGTATGATATATTGTCTATCCGTTACCCTAGTATCCATAACACAAACCTTAAAGTGCTTACTTTGGGCTAGGTTAATTGGTGTGAACGTAGGAAATATATATTTATTATTTATTTATTGTTCCCAACCCATGTGAAGCAGCTGAAGCACTTGTGTTACGGAAATCAGAAGCAACAATGGTATCACAACACCTAGACCCAAGCCAATATAGAAAAGTTCGTTTTCTGCATTGACCCGGCCGGCGATCGAACCCGGGACTTCGGAGTGGATTTACCATGAAAATGGGTATACGAGCCGCTACATGTACGATTGTACGCATAGTAAAATGGCAGTTGCGGCCATCGTCATCTGCCAAACGCTGCCCACTGAGTCATCGACTCGACCGCTGTATACCGGTTTTCATGGTCCACTCCCGTGCCCGGGTTCGATTCCTGGCTGAGTCAATGCAGAAAATTAACTTTTCTATATTGCATCGGGTCTGAGTGTTGCGATAACGTTGTTGTTTCTGAATTTCATAACATAAATTCTTTAGTTACTTGTCTTCAGAACAACGTGTGTTCTCTTGTCTAATATTATATTAGATACTAGCTGACCCGGCCACGCGTTGCTGTGGCTCAAGTATTATATGTTAAATGATATATAGCCTTTAGCCTTCCTCAATAAATGGGCTATCTAACACTTAAAAAAATTTTCAAATCGGACCAGTAGTTCCTGTGATTTGCGCGTTCAAACAAACAAACTCTTCAGCTTTATAATATTGGTATAGACTGGCTGACCCGGTAACGCGTTGCTATGGTAACGTTAATTGATACAATGGAAAAAGAGCGGACAGACAAACATTCAAACAACAAATTTGTGTTCTTAGAGTATATACTAGCTGACCCGGTAACGCGTTGCTATGGAAAAAGAGCGGGAAAAGGAGCGGACAGACAAACACACAATCAACAAATTTGTGTTCTTAAATTATAGATTATGGACCCTGTCTTTTCCCCGGGCTTGATTGGGATCAAAAGCGAACCCGTTCAAAATTTAAAAATAAATATATGTGACTGTGAATGACTGTTGAGATGTCAAGAAAACTCGTATTCCGAAATCGTCTTACTTCCAAAGAGCGAAAGAGGGTTTATGCCAAAACATCAAACGAAATTCCAATCGTGTATGATCACCTTTAAAAGTATACTGTGTCACATTAAATATTGAATTTACAGGCGTAGACTTAGTATAGTTACAAGTAATATTCAACTTCTGATGCTGACTCTATCACAAATCAGGGTATCATGACCAGGACAGCCTACTAGACAAAATACAACGACCTGCTACCAGTCAACTCTTGCAAGTTACTCCAGTACTACCGCCATAATTAAGCCATCAGATACCAATATATCTCCAGTCCTATGGACCTCCGGGGTTTCGGTACATCACGATCGTCGATACCCATCGGCCCGAGTAAAGTAAGTTGAAAAATTATAACTTTAAGGCCCATTTGACGTTTATTAAGGCTGAAGTATGATGTTTTAGAAAAGGTGCACGTTTTTAAGTTATTACAAGTTTACGTCCAATCAATAAAATGTAACAATGATACAGATAAGTTAGTATAATATTGTATTTCTTAGAGTGTGATACGGAGGGTATAAATAGTGCCGGTTTAAATATTGTACGATGGCAACACACTTATGATAAGTCATCTTGTAAACACGACTCTTGGACATGTGTTGAAACATGGGGATTCATTCTCCAACTCAAAATTTTTTTGCACGGAAATCGAGATCAGTTTAAATTGTGTTTTTTTTATTTTATTTTACTACACTATTTAAAATAGCAATAAATGTCTAAAGCCTGTTTAAGGCAACTAAAATCGACGATTGTCATGTAGCTTAATTAAATGCCTTGCAATGATTTAGTAAATACACCCAAAATTATAATTAAAGTTAAGAAATAGTAGCTAACAATGACAAGAGAGTTCATCCAATAAAAGTAACGACATTTGAAAAAATAACCTCAACACAAATAGATAGACTAGTAACATAAAAGATGTTCGAACGTTTGATAGAATCTAAGGTAAAAAACAACTCATTGAGTGAGATCCCTCTCTAACTGATAGAAATGTGTTGACAAAGACATCATAAAGGTGCGATCACACTAGCGCATTGTGTGCCATCGCGGCGTCGAGCGAGGCTGTCGCATAATTGTGATTAATTTCTCGTGAGCGTGTGGCGGTTGCGGTCACCGTAGGAATGTCGTCCTAGCGAGCTGTACTGGGTGATATTGGACGTGGTCATAAGCGGAGCGGGGAGCGGTAAAGTAACAGTATGATACGTACAATTATTTATAAGAATCTGGTCAAAGGTCATTGGGAATTTTCATAGTAAAGAGAAGTAAAAAGACTTTTTTCATAGGGCGAAGAATAAAAAGCCTACAATTCTAAGCGATGTCCTTGTGCCAAATAGTATATGAAGAGTTCTTTTGTAATTCTACATAATTCAGTAAAAGTAATTAACAGTAAAAAATCTGGTACTCACATTTCGAATTGCAAAATACCTGTAAAGGAGTTTTAATCAGTCGCGTAATTCCTTAAACATATATAGAATATTCGCCAAGACAAATAAGCCTCTATGGCCAAGCTTTAACAGTGCGATCGCTGTACCAGATGGATCTTCATATTGACTTTTATATTAAAATTATTGCATATTAATATATTAAATATATGTATTAAACATTGCAATTTTTATTCAATATAACACTTAATTTACATTCGAGTCTTACTTCCATTTTAAATAAGAAATGTAGTATATACATAGAATAATATTTATTTTAGTGAAGAAAACAATATCACATTCAATATTATTTTACGGTAATACAAAAAAAATATAAACTAACCAACACCATTCATATCACACCATGGCCTGTACCTTAAACCGCACTTGCTAATAGAAAACTCCTGCGCACCGTATTCTCTAGAATTAGGCACATTTCTGTCCCCTGTAATTTGGCAAAATTTACGACATCACGACTACATTTTCTGTTTGCATTTGTCACTTCTGTTGTTACTCGTTATGTTGCGAAACTCACTTGAGAGGTCGACAATTATTGCAGTTTCTTATTATTGAGCATAATCTTGATTCATTTGACAGTGTAAAGAATATAATGACTTCATATCATCGTATATTCTCGTTTATTTTTACTAACCGACCCGGCCACGCGTTGCTATGGTAACGTTAATCTCTACTATATAAAAGAAGGACTATGTGGGTTTGTTACCATATATAGTTACCATAAATACCATAAGCCTAAGAATAACAGTTTTTATAATCCATTAACGTTATCATAGCAACGCGTGGCCGGGTTATACCAGCAACGCGTAGCCGGGTTAGCTAGTTGATTAAAAAAACTGTTATTCTTAGGCTTATGGTAACTATGGTAACAAACACACAAAGTATTATCATAATATAATGCACTGATAATCTCGTCCGTCAGATAATAATGACTAATTATCAAAAAAAATAATCAAAATCATAAAGTAGCCATTTGTCAATTCTATTTTTCTTTTATGTCATCAAAAACACCAAACTAAACCTTAACTTGGAGTATTAAGTTATAATTTTGAGTACCTTGCAATTTATTCAAATTTCATTTTATTTGATTTCATAATAATTCAGGCGATTCGAAATGGTGTGTTCTTCTCTTTGACAGGTTCCAAATCCTCTAGGAATATTGTGATATGTTATCCCAAGAGAACGCTCTGTTAGCAACGAAGAGTTTGAAGTCACGATTCCAATTCCTAAACGAAAAAGGCAATCGACATGCAACGCCTGCCATTGAATCTTTACAGAAAACGAGCCAAATGATACAAAACTTATTTTTCTTATAGTCCCGTAGTCAATACAGTTTCCAGTACATTACACTCTCTGTAAGTATCTTTTTTGTTGATTCTTCTCAGAACAATGTTCTATCTACAGCGTAGACGGCAGTTTTGACTGTCAAGAAGTTATTGCGAAAAGATAATGTGACTTTGATTATTCTGATATGACCAAACTTTAACGGTTTATTTATGATCACGAAACAGGTTTTATAGCTTAACTGTAAGTGATTTGAAATCAAACTTTTAACATACCAATCGGAATTTGGTCACATAATTTCAAAGTGATACAATATGTTGCAAACTCCTCATTCCGAATTAATCATTGCAGTGAACCAATAAATATATTGGGCCGCACTTGTCTCGACAGTCAACAATAAAACGGTGCCCTAGATGTTTGAGTTTTATCACCAAGTAGTGAACGTTACACGCAATATTTAATACACAAGTTTAGAGTGAATTACTTAAGCAAATCTTATAAATTCTAAAATATTTATTATATATTTCAAAATAGATACATTACTTACGGCGTATCAACTATTTTCTACTGATGTTTATGTTACAATTTTTTTTTATTATTAGCTTAAAGGGCTCCAACAGTAAGGCACAGTAATCCTAGACCGTTATGACACCAATTTATAACGCATGTATTTCCCATATAAATATCACTAACATATACGTTCTTGCAGTCTCTACAGTTTCATAGAATAAGTCAACCGTAAATCAAAATCATAAGTGAAAAACGATTATAATAAAAAAATGATGGCCGATAATCAATAAAATGATTTTTTTCTGTTAGTCAGATTTTTAAAACGTCAGAGTTTCCAATAGTCACTGTACAGTCATGTCTCTGTGTAACAGGCTGTATACAACTACATACTTATTATCTATATTAAACACAGCCTTCATTTAAATCTAGGGGATTAATAAAAATGGGGGTAGTTAAATGACCATATATTCTTTTTTTGCTAGAAACGTTTGAAACCATTACGAATTTAAAGCAAAATATTATTAACAATATCGAAATTGAAATGTATATTTTTATTGCTAAATAAAATGTTCATTATTGAACATGGTTTACATAAACTTCATTACATGATAACAGCTGTTAGGTAACAAAGGTTAAATGATAATCGTAAGTTAGTCCTAAATTTTTTGTTAGTGTTGTGGTAGATCATGAATGTATGTTAGATTCTGTAAATTTTGGAACGAAGTTCCTTATGGGGCGTTGCGGAGGGGTACCCTAGCCGAGAGAAAACGTCCGTAGCGTTTAACAAAAAGCGTAAGATTTTTATGTATAGTCTATGTGGGATGGCTATACAGTATCTAACTGATGATAACATGATAACTGTTATTATATATGTTTATACGTCATTGAAAATAAAATAAAGGTGTAAATATAATTTTGTAAAGTAGTTTCTTTGCTTTTTATCGATAAAAAATCATAATAAAAAATGTATACCGGAATAATAATTTTCTTTATACCTCGAATAGAACTTAAAATTAATATTAATATTATTAGGAACTTCGTTCCTATCAGGTGTCTCACGACACCACACGACATTTTTTTTCTTGTGTTTTCCTACGATATAAGGCAAAGGCTACAAAGCCCATACAGCCTATTAGAATAAAACACTTTTTTACGGATTTTTGCGCATGTTTTACGACTCCTTTACAGGAGCCGTGATCACGTGGGCTCCTGTAAAGGAGTCGAAACGTCAGGATTAAATATAAAATAAAACATGCGCAAAAATCCGTAAAAAGGTGTTTTATTCTCATGTGTAATGTGCGCCGAAGTGTAAGAACTAAATACACTATACAGCCTAGTTTTTGTTACTTCGTTTCTTATATAGATGACGATGTATGATGATAAGAGCTGATTTTGTTCCTGTAGGATTTGCACATAACGAGATGACATCAGTCAATTCGGCTATGACATTTTAGCATCGCTTTAAAATCTCAAGCATATATCGTCTTTTATTTCCAGAGACTACGAGTCCCCTACGAGTTTCATCACAAAATGTACTCTAATGTAGAGCGAAAATATATTGGCGAAGTGTCATATATATTGGATGGGCTATAGATTTGTGTCTTCATTTGGACGTGGAGTAATGTGACCGTCGTGGCTTGTGAGATGTGACGCGGGCACTCACTGAAACGTGTTAAGGAGCTTATAGGCTAGTCGGTTATACTTTGATCGTGTTTCGCATGGTTCTAAAATTAGGAGTGATCACATTAATTTTGCAAGCACCGAATTAACAGTCGACAGTACATTATAGGGAATATTTTATTATCCCTTTAATATTGTTATAAGGTAAGCCCAAAAGTCAAATGCGTGTGAATCCAATATTTTGTTCTTAATTCTTGGTTACTTAAAATTAAATTTCTTATTTATTGAACGATTGAAATAAAAATCGCAATTTCCATAAGATCGCCTGAAAAATGTCACTTAAACCTTGTCACAGCAACGTTTAAGGTTTGTCGTAAGATAAGTTAAAGCAAGATAGATAGAAAATATCGTACGTACACTTCCAATTTTTTACAAACAGCCCATAGATATCTTTGTTCAAAAAGCGTAAAAAATTAGTAAAATATTTATAGCAATATAAACTTCCTACTCAAATTCCGTTTAGCAGCAAACAGATTTTAGTTTATTCCTACACCAAACTTAGCAGATTAGCAACACAATAATTGGATTTTTCTCCCATGGATCAGCTTCAAAGGCGCAATGACTGTTACGCCATAACTTCCCGAGTTCTTAACCGATTTTAATATCTTTTGTGTGGAATCGAATCAACAGGCTTCGGACCAGGTGGTGACGGAGCCCGAATTTTGAAATACGCAAAAAATTTTTTTTTCTTTTTTAGGTATTACGTTCCGCTCCAATATATGGTGCTAGCGTAGCTTTATGCTTAGCGTCTGCATCACCTAGTTGGAGCGAAGCTCCCATGGATCAGCTTCAATGGCGCGATGTCTGTTACGCCATAACTTCCCGAGTTCATAACTAATTTTAATATTTTTTGTGTGGAATCGAATCAACAGGTTTAGGACCAGATTGTGACGGACCGAATTTTGAAATTCCCATCGAAACAAAAAAAAATGTTTTTCTTTTTTTAGGTGTTACGATCCAATATATGGTGCCAGCTTAGCTTTGTGCTTAGCGGCTGCATAGCCTAGTTATTTGATAGAATAAGACGTCACTTGTTGAAAGTATATATCATTTCACGGTCTAACAACTGATGATGCTGTAGCAGCAAAACACGCAAGGAGTATTTAGCGAAGGTCACAGATAATACTAGCATACATATTTCACTCTTACACTTTCGCGTTGTGCACTTATTGAAATGATTTTTTGTTACAGGTGGCTCAAACTCTTGTTGGGAATATTTTTTTGACACCGTATTCACATAATGACTGGAAGTAGTAGAAATCGAGGCTAAATAAAAAAATTATAACGGTGATTCTAGTCATCACTTGAAAGTGTTTCGTTTCAACATTAGTCGAATTTTTCGATTGATAATAAACTCATATACATGCTTTTTTTTACTTTGCAACAGGTGAATATTTCAAATTATTTAAAAGTAATAATAATTAACGTTTATATTTATGTGATATAACAATAGTCAAATCTCAAAATCTACACTAATATTACAAAGAGGAAAGATTTATATTTTTGTATGTTTAAAATGAATAATCTTAAAAACTACTTAGCCGATTTCAAAAATTCTTTCACCATTGGAAAGCTACATTCAAGCTGAGTAATATAGGCTATATTTAATGCTAGAAAAAATTTAAAGAATGTTGTCCACCCCTGCGAAGCCGGGACGTTGATAAAGTCTGTAATTAGACAACAACATCATATACTCGTTTATTGTTCTGAACTAAAGTAACACTTGTGTTTTGGAATTAAGAAACAAATACGGTACCACAAGCACCGTATTGTATGTTGACCAAACCGGATATCGAACCCGGAACTTCATAGTGGCGTTACCGTGAGAACCGGTATGCAAGTCACTCAACAACGAAGGTCGTCAAAGCAGAAAATTTAAAAAATATTAAATTTTGAAATAACCATATTTTTAACAAATGCCTAAACGCGTTTGAACTCAATTTCATGTGTGGCGTTCACAGGATATTAAAGGTGGTTTCAAATACCGGCTATTTTGTGGATTTTGACAACCGTTTCGTAAGCAATATCAAACATTATATTAAATATTTCCAATATGACCAATGATTTAGCATAATATTATTCAAACATTGTTTTTCAATTATACTTTATTAACGTTATACTGGTAGATTGGTTTGTATAATTATTATTTTAATGTCCCCGGCAAATAAGTTGAACATGATTTTGAAATCACGTGACATGCGCAGTAGTGAATAATGTACCTAAACTTGCCACTGCGCATTTCACGTGATTTCAAAATCATGTTCAACTTATTTTCCGGAGACTATACCTATTTGTTTCCATCACTTATAAGAATAGGAGTGTTGTAACTATATCAAAAATTCCCATTCATTTGACGGGAATCACAAACCGTTGGATAGTCTAAAATGGCCCCTGTCACTTCACTCCTAAATTATAATTTAAGCTTTATAATCGATCTGTGCAGATAATATTAAAAATAATACGATATAAATTGCAAACTAGGTAACCAAGTAAAAAGCAGTAGTGGTCGCAAATCCTCGAAAACAGCAAGTTTATTGCTCCTTAAATTTTGAAAACAGCCGTTCTTCTTTGTTCCAAAGTGTTTTAACTGAATGGTAAAACTTGTTCTAATTTCCAGAATTTATTGTATGTTTGGTACCTACATGAGACCAATGGTGCTGGTGAGCTTCGGTGAATCAAATAAGCTTTTAAAGCCAACCATCTGTATACTTAAAGCACGTGAAGAATGGGGTAAATCTATTTGGCCTATAGAGTCTATCTGAACTCGATAGAAGGCAGGTTCTTCTCAGATAAGAGTCGGAGCCACGAGCTGCAGATGCCGAACTAGTAGGCTACTAGGACCGAACCAATTCAACTAAATTTCCTCAGAAATCTTTAAATACGTGTGTACTTGCTCCTCAACATCGTTTTGCCTACCTCAACTAATCTAAAGTTCTCTGTATGCCTTTGTCATAAAGTTCACTTTTGTCTATCATCCATATTCGACGTCAGTTCATAGTGATGTGTGGTAGTGCGTGCTGCAGACTCCATTAAGGCGAGTTATGTCGACTGTCGAGTCCGCTATGCTGGAGTGTAGTGGCCACCGACGTTTTTACATATTCAAATGAATTGGACGGAATTTACAGAGAACGGTGGAGTTCGATGGTTCAATGTTTAACGCGGTATGGCTAAAACTACAGAAAACCTTTTATTTCTTGATTGACCGGCACCGGATGATCAAAAAACTTACTATTCCAAGGTCCTTCATACTTAAAAACTCACTTGAGCTGACACAGATTTATAAGTGCTTGTAAGCAAGTGTAGCTGGGGCCATCGATTTAGTGTGCCTTCAGAAGCAAAATAAAATAACTTTATTTTATTCGAAATTACTTAACCAACCAACCATTGAATTACCGAAATCAACCAAAATAACTGAGTTTCCTCTTACTGATCTGATAGGCTCTAAGGAGTCATAGAGCCTCTCATTAACGAAACTAATTTTAAGTTAATATAAAAAATAGCTATCCTACCATCTTTTCTCTTATAAATACATACACACAGACCACTCCCTACACTGGAAATGAAACAAAAAATATTTGATTCAAATTCGTGTTAAATTGCTAATAACGTAAGGTTGTTATATTACCTGAAATAGTAACCCTTTACCACAGTATAAATAAGAGTTTATGCTCTTACCATGAAGGCACATGCGGGTGTAAAGCTGTAGTTGTATCGCGTGTTACTGTTCCTTGTCAACATGAACCCGTAAACGTGGTTGCGTTAACGAAACGCACACTGAATCGTGAGAGGTCGGATTACTAAAGTATATTATTCTCACAACACAATCTGTAAAGGAAAATTAATTGCCTAACAACTATCCTCATTATTAGGTTCTAGACATACTAATGTGAAGTATAAAACTAATCAAACTATTTTTTAAATATCATAAAGTGGCCTTATGATGTTTATCAATATTTAAAGATTCGTTTTGTGTATAACGCATTTACTTACAATATCGAAATTGATTGTGGTTGTGCGGGCGATTCAAAATTAGTGGACTGTATTGCGGTATGAGAAAATTAATGTCTAAAACGAATATGAGTGCTGGATGAAGGTGACAAGATACCTTGACCGCCAAATGGTGTGAGATGCTGGAGGCTGCCGGGGTTGAGCTTTGCTGTTCCTTATTGTTAAGCACACGAAGTCACCGTCACATGAAACTATAGTTTGTTGTAGAAGTTTGCGGATAGGCCACTAGTTCAATTTAAAATTTCGAAACACAAACGCGCGCGAGCGGCCATCAGAAGTCTTTTTTTTCCTTGCCCGCATGTTAGCCACATTGCGGTATGATTTGCCACATATGCGAAACAAGGTATGTGCGAAAGGGAAATCGAATAAGTGGAGGTAAAGCTAGGAGTGTCATGATAAAAATTACAAAACATACAAATAGATAACGCGGCATATTTGAATTTAATACTGGCGCAGACAGATTGTATTCCTTTTTTTACTGGAAAATATATTCGTAATTTAAAATTATAGTTTAGATAGGGTTCGATAAGATAATATTAGCGTATTGTCATAATTTTTTTTTCAGGGCTGGGTTTTGTATGGGTGCCCATAAAATATTAAATCAAACTCCTTCATGCATTGGAAAACAAATTAAGCCTCAAGTCTGGTAGCATCAGCATTGGCACCCACTAATTTGCACTCAGTCCTCGAGATGGGTTCTAGATCTACTTCCTTCATTTTTATCCCCGAAGAAGTCATGTGGATAATGGATCAATAGACTTATGAATGCTTAATACTTTTCACTCATATATCAAGTTTAACTCTTGAAACAGAAGATCTGAATAAACGTAACACCGGACAATCTACCTGTTAGAACAATTCTCGAAACTTATATATGAAAATCGATTGCCGTGCAATATCACAAAACTCGAAAAGTTGTTGTTGGATTACGTCAGAACTTTGATAAGATTTTCTACGCTTGCCAGAGAAGGTTTATATATACTAGTTAACAAAAAAAGGTTCATTGCAAAGCGCTTAACTTTATTGAGTCAGATACGAGTTACGGAAATAAAAATTAACTTTATTCAAATTCGCTTAAAAAAGTTCTTTTGATTCATCCTTCTTTTATAAACGGGTGGTTCAAATTTCTAAAAGTAGTTTAAATGACAAGAAAACTGGCACAAGAAATCTTGCAGACGAATTTAAAGTCATCGGTTTTAACGGAAATAACTATATATACAATATTTGTTACTATAAGTACACAAAACAATAATATTTTATTTACTTTTCTATTTTTCAAGTTAGTTTAACTTATCAACCTCACAAAAAATCCGTAAAATAACTCATGAGAATAAAATACCTACTGTTTTAATAGTTATTTCCACTTTATCATTTAATTACAACATTTCGACACTTATTCAAGAGCCTTGTTCACAAGCAAAGCGTTCAATATTATTTTTTTTATCATTACGATGAGTAAGATCGTTCAATCAAATACTAACTTGTCACAGTAAGATAAATACTAACTTTTGTGAATGAACCAGTTACCTTTCCTCTTCGTAAACTTTATTTTCTATCTCCCTATCGGTCTTCCTTCAATCCATCGTTGTCTTTCCCTGTTTTGCTCTCAAGCAAGAAGCAAAGCTAGATTCGACTCAGCTCACTCTTCATATAGATATGTCTCACTTACAGTTTACCAATGTTTACCTGTAAGTTAAACTAAAAACCACTAAACAAATCTATTAAACGATGCGATATATAAAAATAGACGCAAATTGAAACATAGATACCTTATTAAGAAAATGTATTACATTTATGTTAAGTAAGCAAAATTTATTAAAATCGCTTTTAAGAAACAATCAGTACCAGTGTACGTTACACCTAAAAACATAACTATCGAACACTTTGGTTTACCTACACTTAATTAAGGAATTAGCGCAAGAGGCGAGGTGCGACCGAGATACAAAATATCGTCGTGTTTGTCCCTCATCGTGTGTTGTTCGCATTTCATAACCGATGTTATCGACAATGTGCGCCGCGCCTAAGTTTCCTTGTTTTAATTAAAATTGCTGTATAAAGTAGGTTTCCAGTAAGTTGACCAATAAACAAACCATTACTGGTATAAGATTATTCAAACCAACGAATATCAACATATTTGGCCGTGTGGTGGCAAGTGGCAAAGTGAAATAGTGGAATAGATCTTTTACACTTAAGGGTCGTAAAAGGCGAATGATAACTCTGGAGGTATATCAATCATCAATCATCATACACCTGAAGACCACAAAAAAGGCAGTGGCGTTTTCGAATTATGATTTTTCTGCGATCCTCGCATAGTAGTAAAGAATAAAAATTATGGCAAAAGAAAGACCCTCCATTTTTGGGGAGATCCCCGTTCAGGTAGTCTAGACTTTTTCATCTGAGACGATAAATATCAGTATAAAAAAGTAAATAACGTTTTCAAACTGCCGTCCCTTTTTCCCAAAGTTTTAGGAATCACAATTTGTTGTGTTTCAACACAATGGAAAAGCTCGTTTTGATTTTTCCAGTTTGTCGAACGTGAGACGAATAGTATCGGTAAGCTTCTATGAATCAAATGAGCTTTTCTGGTAAATGTATAGTTTATCTTAAAAAAATGTGTTGTGAAAATTCTCGTAAGACGGGATTCGGAGCCAAGTGCTGGGCTCAATTTTTTTATACTAAAAACAAAAATATATTAATAACAGGTATCTATTAATAGCACCCCCTCCCCTCTCGCTGCACTTAAGGGTGTTAACCCAACTAATGGTACCGATAGTAATCGCCATACACCTACCTTGAAAGCCTGCAAAATAGCCACTACATCATGGCAATGCCATTCACTTATCAGCCAAAAGCCATCCACTGCTGGGTGAAAGACACTTCCAAAAATGAGGTGTTTTGGCATAAGCTCCACGTCTAACCCTTGCAAATGTAGTCTTCTCCATTTATGCTACCTCCCCATCGAACTCCATATCCTTACAAATGTGATACCAACAACATATGGAGAATATATTATATTTCCCCCTATAACTTCTATCTGTCTTGAATCTTTTGCAGACGTCCATAATATTATTATTAGGCTTACAAATATGTTTGTTAAACATAAAAAAAGATCTAAAAGTTTATAGAATAATTTGAAATTACTTACCCTGTATCTTCCACATAACGGTATCAATATACAACTCTAATGCTGGGAAGCGTGTGTCCAATGCAACATATCGTGGTGCGCAATATCTCGGCCGGACAGGCGACAGGCGCGAGGTGCGTAGGCCGGTAAGCGGTCGGTAGCAGCTAAATCAACTATTGTCTGATTGGGTGTAGCTCGCCGCATTCTCCAAGTACACACTACGCATCTGAAGAAATAGACCTGGGGAAATTTTAAAGTCTTAAACGATATACGATGAATGTTAATACACGTGTTAAACCGGACGATACGTATTAGTTTACATAGATATCTATCAGTGCCGTACAGTGATAAGTTAATTTCTTTAGAAAGTTTGCGCTTACCTTCGCTATTTTTACTTCAAACTGTTTGAATCGAATGATTTTTGCATTTGTGTACTATATTGCATTTTTATTTTGTTACAGTTATTAAATAAAATTCTACATTAATTAGAACTAAAACATGTTTAAACATGTTTAAACGTTCAGTATAGTAAGGTTTTAATCTCATATCTTCTAACAATCTAGATATTACAACTTCTGCATGTTGAACAAGTCACTAAATACACAGACTTTACATTCTCATTATATCATTAATTTTCATAGTAATTTTGCAAAGATAACATATGTATTTACATTTTATTTACATAACACCAAACGCTTATTGTGACTGAAAATAAACCATTCCACATTATGTCTAAACATTTTGTTAAATGTAACATAAACTACGATCAGCTGTTTTACTTACAATCAAACAACACACTCTAATAATATTCTCTTCAGTGATTTTCCCTACTCAAGGTTAGCACAACATGCATAGAAGAAGAAACAATATAGCTAAACACATATACAGCAATTTCAGGTGCTACAAAATTATTCAAATATAAGTTGCAGTGATCTTTATAAACTTTTGTTCAATTACATATTGCCCAGTCTTACCCATTCGCAGGTCTAGCGAACGTGTCAGCCCGACACACGCTCGCGTGTTGCGCCGTTCGCTCGTACATATCGTCTTGAGACGCTGCACCGTTGCTCAGACGTCCTGCGGCGTCGATTATACTTGCCTGGACACAATTAAACTCCATAAAATCCCGCACCTGGCTCATTGTTCGGGAATTCGAATCGAACATTCATTTCAATACATGGGATTAGAATGGCTATGCTTTGTCTATTGGTGTTGAAGTTTTAGCTTCCTACAGCGACATGTCATTGTGTTTATTGGGTTTTATAAACTGTAAATGTGAATGTGAAGGAAAAATGTCAAGAGCCACTTCTTGGACTGCATTTAGTTATTTCTGTAGTTCTTCTAGTTGATGGTTTTCCTTATTTCAGTCGAAAGATCACCATTGCTGGACAGAACCCTTTCTCCTCAAAAAAGGGGTATTGTCATAATCCAACGCTTGAGAAGACCATTCGGAAAACGCTGCTTCCTATTTGCGGTCCAAAGGAAGTGTATGGTGATTGACTCCATTACAGCCGTGTGGTGCCGGACACCACACGACTTAGTGGTTTTACAGTCGAATTTTTTTCCTCCTTCCTCTATCAATATGGCGAATATCAAACGATAGTAATTAATTCAATAGGCTTCTGTGACACATTCGAAAAAATATACACAAATATGAATGTATCTTATATCGATGAAAATAATTAAGTAAAAATAAATAATAATACAAATAAATTAACAAGTACAATTTTTAACTAACAACTAATTATTATTATTTATTATATTGGGGTCTATTGACCCCAATACTCTTTTTAAATAAAAATAGGAAAATGCGTTACGAATACTGCGCACAGGAGCGCAGTTATGTGGGACTCCTCTATCTGGCTTATTATCCGATGAAGAGATTGAGGTATACCCAATAAAAACCCAAGTATCAAACAACCTCGCCCTGCCATTAGCTACGGGGGCCGTTTGTGGCTTTCGTCACAAGCTTGGTTTTCTAACGGAAATCGGTAGGGCCTGTCAACGGATGGGTGACCAAGAAAATAACTAATTTGAGCTCCTTCGAGCTCAGTTAAGCAGTTTTAGCCTTCAGTCTCGAATAGTTTATACCGATCAATCCGCACTGGCCCCGTGTTATAGGTAAGGATGGGTTTTTTTTTCTTATTTACAATGATTTATTATTTTTTTTTTTAATTCACATGGGGTGTAGTTACGTCCAAGGGTTGAGGCTAGGGATACCTCTCGCCTAGAACGCAAGTACAAAGAAGACAGAAAGAATTTAGAAAGAAAGAGTGACAGACGACAGGAAAGAAGGAGAGCAGCGAAAGAAGTGTAAGGATGGATTAGATTTATTCACCTTATGTTTTCATCCAAAAGGAATTCCTGTCCGAAAGGTAACACTTCGGGACAGAAGATATACTTCTCAACCATTTTTCCTCTTTAGTTAAAGAACTGTAATATTGAATATCTTTTACCCAATAATCGTTCTTTAATGCTATGAAAATCACTTAATTTTGAACTTTATCAGTGTTAATTGAAAATTAACTTAAACCATTGACTTTTATATTTAAACTTCTTAATTAACATGTGATTACTTCACATAAATATTTAATTTTACTACGCTTGCAACCAGTAGTATGCAAAACACTCGTATCTTATGCTAATGGTATCCAGATATTGAGTGCTATTACAGCAAAAATAATTTGACGTTAAGTTGCTAGTAAAATGAGTGGTGGCCATAAAACTGTATGATTACCGCTACTCTGTGCATTCCTGGGCAAGCGATGTATGTTTCTCTAGTATATAACGATCATCAGAATTCCCATTACAGCGTATTAAACTTTATATTACTGCTTTTCTAAATAATGCTTCCTTCAACTTAAATAAACATATTTAATAACTTTCTCTACAAACGTATAGGTAATAATTACAACAATATTAATTTACAATCACACCAATTAGCCTAGCCCAAAGCAAAATTTAGACTCCCACTAATGTACACGGAAACATATTGAATCAAATGTTGGACTCATATTTTTTGGTTAACATTTGGAAAAAACAATGATAAACTAACTTAAAAATAATACTAGTCCTCGTAACATTTAAACAACAACATTGGTACCTATAAAGGGAGATTGTGAATCGGTTTATTAACATCAAGAAATTTCACAAATCATAAAGGCACCGAATATTACACCAGTGAGAAATCACGTCTCTTTTAAAAGGCAAACTTAAATACACTTAACTTGCCGTCTCACTTATCAAACATATAGATAACTCCTAAATAGATATATACTCTCATATTGTTATTTTTACTTTAAAACTTAACATCAACTCCATACCCAGCGGAATTGCAAAATCACATGCCAGTAAATAGCAAAACTGTAAGCGTAAAGTAAAATAAGCAATAACAGAATTGTAAAAGCGACAAACGTACGCATTATCACTAGTAAACGCAGATGAACATAGCGTAATCAGCATAAAGTAGCACAATAACAGCTTAAAATAAAGCGCGCGCGCAATTACAGACGCGGAGCATAAATATTACGAAGTATAAAGGCGGACATGCGCGCGCTCGTGCTGCTAATCACCTGCCGCCGTATATCGCACCACAGAAGCTATCCTGCACAGTACCCGTACTGTTGGCCACGGAATTAGTCCACATTATAAACTTTTAAAGAAATGTAGTAGTAGGGAACAATGTTTAGAAATACCGAAGAGAAGATCTTCCACCGAGCTAAATGATCCGTGCCGGAGGACCGCTATCCGACCTATGTAGGGTTTTTTTGACAACGTGGGCACGTGAACCTGGACATCGTGATGAATTTTCATAGATACCACACAGCCAGCTCTACGGTTTAGTCAGGCTCTTACTGACTAAACACTGCCTACGGCTGGTTTATGTACCTGGGAAGCGTCAGAAGCCATCATCAGTTGTGATCACCCCTCTAACCCCACAGCAGGTACGCTAGGCGAGGTTGCGCATAAGAAGCGTCGAACGGAGGAGAAGGGAGTCGATAGCGGTGAAGAAAAATCAGGCCGTCTGAATCCCAGAAGAGGGGTCAGTTGACAAGAACTGGATTGACCTGAAGGGTTGGGGTTAGCGCGTGTTGGTGGTTTCCTGAGCCTCTAATTGGAGTTTCAGGTCTACCAAAAGTTGACTGATGTAGGTCGAACTTTGTGTATCTTATACATATGATTGGAACTCGAACTGTAACCCGTAATATCAATCATTTTGCTTCTTGTAGCTTGATCTTTTCATCCAACAGTGACTATGTTAAAAATTATTGTAATTTCATATTTTGATTTTAATTTTATCTTTGCCTAATGAAGGTGGATCTTTCCAATTTTAAGTTCACTAGCTTCATTTGTGCTATAATCGTCAGAGTGATACTGAGTAATCTTCCTTATTTCTATTACTGCAACCATTCTGCCTCCGTCCGAATCCGCATAGAATCTGTCCCAGCATGATCACTTGTTCTGCTAACCACGCTGTCATACAATATCGCGCCAAGAAGTTAGCATACACTTGAAATCATAGATACTAGTTATTAATTGACTCAACAACAACACACACAAAGTAATTTTAGGATTCCGCCGCCGTTACGACACGACATATATAGAGATTTGGTCTTGTAATCACATTTTTTTTAACTAAATATTCAGTATCTTACAAAAAGGACCTCACAGAAATAAACAATAAATCAGGTATTTGATAGTTATTAAAAACTGAAACAACATGTGACAAAAAGTTTTAAATATTGTGTCACAGTCACAAACTTTGTTTTACTTCATTGATATAACCATAATGATATTACAGCGAACTAATAAATGAATTAGAGAAAAGAATAAATTACAACAGCCATACCAAAGATTTTTCAGAGGTAAACGTTCTCAAATAAGTATCCAAAAATATCGAAACCTGAACATTACCGACATGACCTTGAATCTGGTCAAACAAAAGCTTCCATTAACCACAAAACGACTCATGCTTGCACTTTAATTTGCCTGTCAGTGTATGCATTTATCTACGTGTGTTACAGTTATAGTTATAAATATGGCAGCGAGGTCTAAAGCATTATTCATGTACTGCGCACACGGCGCCGCTACATCATATATCGCAGTGAGCTGAATTCCTGCAGCTTATAATGGTGTATACTTATTTATGCAAGTGTTTGTATATTCATTGGTATGCATTACGGTGATGTAAGATGTTGAAGGCAAATATAATTCCGAGTGGCTGTCTTTATTGGCCTAGTAGCTTCGTCTTGCAAAACTGACCAGATTTATTGTTTAGATACTGTGTAAGGTATGTAGATGCACCCCCGTCGTATGTTGCGTATGCTGATTAGATTGTCACAAATTAATGATTATGGGAATTGTGAATGGGATCCGTTGAAGCATGTTTACAAATATGAAAATTATGTTAATGAGTTCAAAGTTTATTTTAATAATTTGAATAGGTCTGACATCGTATTGTTTTATTTATTCAGATACACTACGTCATGTTATACCTACAGTGAGGTGCATAACTGAGTCAATGTTGTGACATTTTATATTATATTAAATATAATCGCATTTATTAAAATCTTTTCAAATCATATGTATTATTATTTAAAACTGTAATTTACTAGCTACTTAACACATATAATTAATATCCAGTATCTACGTTTTAAAACTTTGATATAACTAATTTTGATTGACTCACTTTTGCACCGTATTTACAAACGTCTTTGCGCTCAAGTATAAATTTGTTGAAACTTGCTGAACCTTGTCAGGATTATACTGTAAATGAACAATTTCGCTTTGTGTATTACTCAGCCTAATTCGATACAGCACAGTGAACGGCTAAACTTAATACATTTATTTTCGATACAATCATGAAACCGATTGCAAAAAATATTAAAGACTGTGCTAAACAGTTGCTTAAAAATGGAAAATCGACAAGATACATTGCTCAAAAATTAAAGATAAGACAATCAGCAATACAAAGAATTAGAGCCAAATGTAAATTAATGTTTGTGGTCGCACTAAAAAATTATCAGATAGAGACGTGAGAAAAATTATTCACTATTTAAGATCTAGTGAGGAGTCTTCAGCTTCTGAAGCGGCGGCGCTTTAAAGGCGCGATACTGGCACGTCAGTGAGTAAGCGAACTGTTCGTCGGGAATTATACAAAGCAAATATGCGAGCTTTCGAGAAGAAGAAAAAAACTCTTCTTACTGAAAAAAAAAGAAAAAGAAATAGAGCTAGAGAAAATTTTGCAAAACAATATACACATACACATACATACATACATATAAAGATGATTGGATTAGGGTTGATTTTCGTCTCATCTGACTAAATAACCCTAATCCAATCATCTTCAATCCAGTTAATATATTGTTTTGCAAAATTTTCTCTAGCTCTATTTTTTCTTCTATTTTATTCGTAAGAAGAATTCTTCTCGAAAGCTCTCATATTTGCTTTGTGTAATTTCCGACGAACAGTTCGCTTACTCACTGACGTGCCAGTATCGCGCCTTAAAAGCGCCGCCGCTTCAGAAGCTGAAGACTCCTCACTAGATCTTAAATAGTGAATAATTTTTCTCACGTCTCTATCTGATAATTTTTTAGTGCGACCACAAACATTAGCCGATATAGGAAATTTACATTTGGCTCTAATTCTTTGTATTGCTGATTGTCTTATCTTTAATTTTTGAGCAATGTATCTTGTCGATTTTCCATTTTTAAGCAACTGTTTAGCAGAGTCTTTAATATTTTTTGCAATCGGTTTCATGATTGTATCGAAAATAAATGTATTAAGTTAAGCCGTTTACTGTGCTGTATCGAATAAGGCTGAGTAATACACAAAGCGAAATTGTTCATTTACAGTATAATCCTGACAAGGTTCAGCAAGTTTCAACAAATTTATACTTGAGCGCAAAGACGTTTGTAAATACGGTGCAAAAGTGAGTCAATCAAAATTAGTTATATCAAAGTTTTAAAACGTAGATACTGGATATTAATTATATGTGTTAAGTAGCTAGTAAATTACAGTTTTAAATAATAATACATATGATTTGAAAAGATTTTAATAAATGCCATTATATTTAATATAATATAAAATGTCACAACATTGACTCAGTTATGCACCTCACTGTATATCAAATGATTTCTTTTTATTTTAGATCAATTTATATCAAATATGAGTAATTACTTTTAAGGATACGGTTATAAATCAAGATATCTTGAAAAACCATAATATGAGCTGTATTAATGTATTAAAAGATTATTTTTTTATGTTACAATTTATAACACAGGTTTGCGGTAAAATGTTTTTATGCACATCATTAAAAAAGTATTTCAAAAAGTATAGAGTTAACCCAAAATTATCTATCTATAAACACCGATTAATTGCATCACGTTACATTTTTAATTATTTACACTCTGGCGTGTTAGCATACATCATTCAATTTACAGTCTATATTTTTGTCTATTTTTCTTAAATGCAATGTGGCTGACCATTCTATATTCCAACTAATAATAAAATCTAGAAAAAAAAACTAATTCAAATATGCGACATTTGAGGCCTTGAAAATTCGTTATTAATTTTTAGTTTTTTTGTGGTAGCGCGTATTTCATCCTAAGTGATTCGTAAATATAAATATATAAATATATTTCTTACAATCACACCATTTAGCCTAGACCAAAGTAAGCACTGTAAGGCTTGTGTTATGGATACTAACGGATAGACATACATATATCATACATAGATATGTAATATTCATAGAAATATATATTAAACACCCATGACTCAGGTACAAATGCTCGTATTCATCATACAAATATCTGCCCCTTCCGGGATTCGAACCCAGGACCGTCGGTGCGAAAGGCAGGATCGCTACCGTTGCACCAAACGGTCGTCCAAGTAATTCGTATAAGTAAACTTTTGGCATTAGGTGTTACACTTTCGAATTGTTTCGTTTAAGGATTTTTATACCTTGTATATTTCGTTTTCTTCTATCACAACAGAATCCACTGAATATGTCATGGAGGGAGAAAAACTTTTTATTTTATAAAATAATATATGTGTTTTTCATATTTTAAGTCTGCACTGTACATCCTTAAAGGACAGAAGATAACATTACAATGGCACGTCTTAAACCACTTGACTGGATGCTCAGCAGAAGTAACAAATAATATAAAATCAACAATCGCACGCACGCTGCTCAGCTCAACACTTTAGACATTAAGTATCGCCAGTTTTTTATTGTTATTTTGTCCGATCAAGGATTACTTATCAAGGATTACAACACAAGTAACTGTCACCACCTTCTTTAGTGGTTATTATATTTCTGTAAGGTTCATACGCGTTCTTAATATTTCCCATAAATACTGCATGTAGTTGGCTAATACATAGTTAGGGAAACGCGAAGGTTTACCCATTAGATGCGTGGCGCATTGTACAGGATGTCTGCGGGCGACCGCCGATCTGATACACACACCGCGCCCAGCTTTCTAAAAGAGCCTCCACTTAAACTGCCCTCGACATCTTATAAAAAGGATTCTGCCTGTGGAGATATATATTTAAAGATTCAAAGATATGTACTAATATAGATTAATTAAAAAGGTAGACTAGCAAATATCTTACAAAGAAAGTAAGTGTTACAGACTGCAGTGTCTGGTCCGTTTTCTTATAAAAAGATTAGATTAGATTCCAATATCGATTATTAAAATTATTTATAATGAATACCAAAAGATAAAAAAAATGTTTATCAACGTTTTTTCTTTATCGACAAAAAAACGATGTAGAATCACGGGTCGCGTAATGCGAAATGCTTTTTAACATGTCATGATTTATCTTAAATAACTTATTTTGCTTATGTGAAATCTCAAAAATGTATCATCCTCTACGAAATTTTTGTAACTTCCAAATTTTATCTATAAAAGGCAAAATTGTAATAAAAAAAGGACAAAATACTTATCAATCTTACACACAGTTTTTCGCCGAACTTCACTATTTCATTCTATAAAGAAATTGGTATGCTATCTTTAATAGAATTTTTGAATATCCCTTTGTTACTGTTCCATGAAACTTAAAACTGAGAATAGATTTAGATTTTATATACAGCTTTTTTAAGGTTCTTACTATTTTGTGAGAACCAAATCGTGGAAACCGATACAAATTATGAAGAAATTTAATCTGTACTTTAGTTTTACAAAGTAATAAATATGACACCTAAAGAATTTAACCGCAAAAATCTTTGCTATCCAAATGGTAATTTTTTTTTTATAATCCTGTCAACAATTCTTAAATTCGTATTAACAAACGACTGTATAAGTCGTTTTTCGCTGAGTCAGCGACTGTTGCAATATTTGAAGATTTTTTATTTAACAATTTCTAAGATTTGATTGTCTCATTAAAACATGAAAATCCACGCCTGCCTATATAGACCAATGGATAATGCCGCCACGCAGCTTCTGATGAGAGACCGCCTTATCCATAATACATAGTTCGATTCCTTTGTGACGCAAACCTTTGTCAATGTCAATTATTTCAAATATTTTTTAATTTATTCTCAATTACAAATATTTACAAAATCGTTATTTTTTTTACTAAGTAAACGTAAGTAACAGTGCTTTTTCAATATTTACTAGCTAACCTGGCCACGTTGCTGGTATAATCCGGCTACGCGTTGCTGCTATAACCCGGCCACGCGTCGCTGGTATGGTAACAAACACACACACACACAAAGTATTGTCATAATTTAATGTGTAGATAGTAAGTTAAGTTAACAAATATATGTGTTACACCAACCTTTGCGGCATTATATTTTGTTGTCGCATACCAGTTAAAACGCCACTCCGAGGCCCCTGATTCTATTCCCGACCGGATCAATACAGAAAACGATTTTTTCTGTATTAACTCGAGTCTGGGTGTTGTTGGTACCATCGTTACCCCTAACCCTTGCGTTGTGGAATTCAGCTTTAACTACTTAACTTGGGTTCAGAACAATGTATTTAATCTATAATCTAAGATCACAAATTTGTTGTTTGTCTGTCCGCTCTTTTTCCCGCTCGTTTTCCATTGTATACGGGTTACCATAGCAACGCGTTAACTGCAAGTAGTTCGTCTACCGGACGCTAGATGGCGCTAACGGAAATATATTTAATTATAGAAAAAATTTAAAGATTTTTGTCCAACCGTGCGAAGCCGGGACGGGCCGCTAGTGTTATCTAACATTATATTTCTTTATAAAAAATAAAAATATCAATTTTTAAATTGCTGTTTAAAATTACACTAAAATATTATTTTTGTTTTCAGTTTCAAAATCCTTTGAACGAAACTGTCAAGTCCGTATCTTTCGTGGTCGTAACTCGGTTGCAGAACACTTTCTATATGAATTGTAGGTGCATGCATTGTAATGGTTACATGATAGACACAGAAGAAAGTTTGCCTGGAGCGAGCAATAGCCGTTACGTGCAATTGAAATTCATATATTATTGTAGGAACTTACCGTTTTACCTGATTTTGTTAAACCACACAACTTATTTGATTGCTGTTTGAGAATTTCAATAGAATCTTATTGCACTTATTTCTTTACTCCGGTATTTTTAATGGCAAAACCCTAAAGAAATTATCAGTGCAGAATTTTTTACCGGAACACTTTTTGCCGAATAATTTTATTTTGTTTTACAATATTTTTCAGTATTCCTGATAGATTAAGTTTAAAATAAAGACTGTCTTGGTGTTAATTTAATACGCTAAGGTTAGATTTAAACATACCTATAAAGATATTTAGTTCTTACACTTCCGCGCACATTACACATTAGAATAAAACACTTTTTTACAGATTTTTGCGCATGATTTATTTTATTTTATATTTAATCCTGACGTTTCGACTCCTTTACCTTCACAATATTTTTATCGGGCACGTTCCTAATTATTAAATTATTTTATATAAATCAAATTGTTTTATTTTTATTTTTACATATTATTTAGTTATTTAATTAATTCTCAATAATTAATTCTACGATTACATTGTATACTACTGAGTCTACTACCAGTTCGGAAATTGGGAGGCCCTTCCGAGAAGAACTGGCGAAAGAATCTTAGTCATCCTGTGATCACGGCTTCTGTAAAGGTGTCGAAACGTCAGGATTAAATATAAAATAAAATAAAACATGCGCAAAAATCCGTAAAAAAGTGTTTTATTCTAATAGCTATAAAGATCAAGGATCTTGAGATATAAAACGTAATAATTTGGCGAAGAAAACAATCTAGAGTTTGAGTCCCGGAAGGGGCAGATATTTGAGTGTTGAATATGACCATTTATATCTGATGTTTATATAGATATTTTTAAGAATATAAAATACTCATGTATCATGTTTGTATGTCTATCCTTTACCCTACTATCCATAACATAAGCGTTACAGTGGTAACTTTCACCTAGGCTAATTGATATAAACGTAAGAATTATAATTATTATATATAACACAGTAGCTGTGCTCGGGGTGCTTTAGAACGCTTTTTTGATGACTTATGAAAGTTTTATCACAATACATTCGAGATCTTATGAGATTAAAGCATGGCAGTTATAAATATTAACAGATCAATACTACATAAGTAAAATTACAGTACACCAGAAACACCCACATATTGTCCAGAATTATTGCTTTACATATCAGATAATTTAATCATCTACATCGACGCAATCCGTGCCTCCAATAACAATGTCGAGTGTATCCTTTACGTCTCTTCAATCTTAAACTTGCAGAGGAAATTGCACTTACACGACTTCTTCCTGATTTTAAGAAAACTGTAACTACTAAAATATGATAATAAGAACTGATTTCGAACGGCGCCGGCGCGACGTGACGTGTTATCGGACCATCAGCCTAAGAAAATTAAATCAATATTATCTGAACTGATATTTGCTGCTTCACCCATGTGTTGCTTGTACCGAAAGGTATGGAGTTGAAATCTGATCTAGTTTACAACAGACATCCTTTTCCTAGGTTGTACAAAATTAAACTTTATTGGTGGGTTTTAAGAGTGGCGACACCAGATTTCGTGACAAGAAAAGTCTATTTAACCTAATTTAATAGATAAAAAATATTCACACAATGATTAAATTATTAATAAATTAGTGCTTCATCATTAAAGATCACAGTAAACCTAAAAGAATAATAAGATTACAAAGAGGTGTTGCCATGTATAAACAAAGCTTTTCCGGTTTTTTTTTACCGTGAATAAGTAAGCGCTTGACCACTATCTCGTCTGATCGTAAGCATCGACGCGATCTAGGATGAAACGCGCCTACCTAGAAGATACCTATTTCCTCGTGACTTAAAGACTCTAATCTGAATTTATCAGAAAACACAGACTCAAACAAAGAGTTCCACTCTTTAGCGGTACCGATCACAAAGTTGGCACCAAAACTTTTAGTGCGGCTCTTTTGGTATATCAACCATATAACGGTGGCGACTATTTGTAAGTCTGGTTGACGATGAAAAAATGGACACGGCGCGGCGGAACAAGGCTGTGCAATTCTGCTGCGCACTCTCCGAAATGTTTCCTACTTTGAGTTGGACTGGCCAATTCCTAGTGTGTGCAATAAGCTCATAAGTATTATGCGAGTATACATATTTATTTAAAGTATAAGTACTCATGACGTGACCTGACGTTTTTTCGCTAATTCGGGCAAATAAAAAATGAAACTTCTAAAGCACGCCGATCGATTATTGCGATGCAGCTCTGGTTAAGTCTGTGACTTGCGAAGAATTGGAAAAAAAGTTTTATTTCGATCGATGTAGGCTCATATTTGGTTGATATTTTATAAGGCTTAATACACACAGGTTAATTAAACAATACTAAAAAAAATCGACTCGGCTCACAAGTAAATTCTCAGACAAGAATCGAACCCGTATTTTTCTATTAAAATAATTTATCAATAAGATAGTATTGAAAAATGCAAAAATATATAAAAACTATGAAACACACCGGTTAAGTGAAGTTATCGGCCGCCGTTTGCTATTATAAATTATATTTATAATAATTATAATTATAAATACTATTACGACTAGCACGCAGTCTGCTTATCAAAGATCCAGTTTTTGCGAATGATGGCATGGAAGCATCAGTAGAATGTGCAAATATCTCTGACGCGTTGCAAACGCATAGCAGTCACCACAATAAAAACCACATTACGCAAAAAAAAACAAAAATATATCTAATAAAGATTGAACATATAGAAGAATTTATTCCTACTTTACATGTCTTCGACGTACATACGTCTCGGCTACGACGACATCGAAATTTCAAGATAAATTACCAACAAATCAAAAATGTAAGAAGTTTTCGTCACGTTAAAATAATATTTGCCTACCGCCTTCTTTACACAAAGAACTTATTAAATCAAAAAGTAACTCCAAGTTTCCTTAAAAACAACAATTACTCAAAGAACAACGAATCGTTTCGATATCATAACGATCTCTTGTTGTCCTTTGGTATGTAAATTTCCGAAATTAAGAACATACTGTTGAAAACACAACAACTGCGTTTGTTATCTTCCATTCTTGATGGTATCGATAACGCCAATTTGTACTAACGACTTGGACTTGAAATATTTGTTTTATTAGTTAAATTTTGCGTTTTTTATACTATTTGTTTATTAAACGTTAACCCTTTTAATTTAAAATTAAACCTGACTATTATACTGTTACGTCTATTTGCAAAAAGTTATTTTTTGTCCACGTTTTGAAACAAAACAGGAATAAATTACCATACTTATACTGAAATCTATCGAAAAAAAAGGAAAATATTTTCACTTATCCATCCACAAATTGTAATTGTTGATTAATATTTCTGACGCATTAAAATTTGTGAAATTAATAAATAAAATACTATGAATTGGCCAAAAAATACTTCCCTTTTTACCAATAAACCAATGTTGAAAACATTTAATGCCCCTGCTCCATGGTGTTATGCGTGTAGTACGTCTTCTCTTCTAACTTTTGGTGATGAAACTTGTAAATCTCATAGTGGGTTCCAATACGGCGTTTGTCAATAACTTCTGGCAAAGAAATGTTCGTGTACCATCATTATTTAAGATTCTAGAAACCAACCGTAGCCGTGTGTTCAGTTTAATTAAAAAAAAAAGCAAGCCCATTGGAGGCACTTTGCATGCGCGCCACTTTTCGCCTCATCTTAAAAGATTCAAACGCTCGCTTGCTTTGTTTTGGAATCGTATAAATCCATGTTTCGTCACCTGTCACTATAATCTTACATGCAATTTGATTCCCCTTCGTTGAATATGGTAAGCAAGGCATTGTATTCCGACGCGATTCATTTTTGGCCTCCGTCAAATTGTATAGGATCCACCGGGAGCACTGATTTTTCACACCCAATTGTTAGTATAGTATTGATTGTATTTGACTAAGCATTCCCAAATTTCATGACAGGTCACATGCCTCTGTTTCGATCATACGGCGCACATAATCAATGTTTTTGTTAACAGACTTCCTCACTGGGATTGTCACGACCGCACTTGAATTCCGCAAACCAGTAATAAATATTCGTCTCTCTTATTGCTTCAATACGACACTGGTTTTTATTTACCGACGAACGAAAAAACCGAGAATCTTAGTCAAAGTGCTGTATATAGAGTACAAAAGATAGGAAGATCTTAATAATCATATAATCAAAGCGCTGAATACCAGTTAGTTTTATAGAATTTACATACAGATTAATTTTTTTATAGTAATCTCATTATAAAAATTAATTTAGAACATAAAGGTTTAGGATTAAGAAAATAGTATGGTTTCACTTATTAGCACTACTCCACGGATGCAGAAGCCCTTTATCTAACCAATATGCAAATAACACATTGAGAAAACCAGGAGCGCTTTCATTACGGCGCGATACGGTCAACGAGAGCGCTACAGGTCACCTGTGGCTGAGTGAACTGCGCTCAGGTTATGGCGCCCTGGTACATACCAGATAAATTTGGAATTATCCAAATGGTTATTAAATGTAATTATCCATATGTAAAACTGCTATTAAGTACAAAACTATGGTAAAAATGGTTCTCAGTTATCTATAAATAAGTTAATTGAACGGCTGAATATCTGTAATCAATTTAACAGAACAGTTACTAGGAAATTGTTAGTTTTATAACTTGGAATATTGTTTACATTGTAATGTATGCGTAATTCTAATTTTATATTATGCTCTTAAAATTTGATATTTTCTTATTTTTTGGACATAGTTGTTATTTGAAAATTAAATAATCGTATAATTCAATTGACATTGATTTAATCCCATCGAATTAACTGAATTATAATAATATCTTACGCCTTTATCCTGGAAGATCTCTCTTCAAACGTTTTCAGCTTGTAAGTCCACTGTAATGATTAAATGATAAAACAATACATTGAGACCAAATAGAGCACTCTATTGAACCTGTGAAGAAAAATTTTCGAAACGACAGCATAAAATAAAAATATTAAATAAAATACGTAGCTGTTGATGGTCTGTAAAACATGACACAATATTTAAATCTATTTTATGATACCAAAATAAATAATTGAAAATTAAAACATATGTATGTGTTGTGGTTATTATTGTGATAATGTAATTTTGTATTGATAAAATACTGTAATCTATAATCTAAGAACACAAATTTGTTGTTTGTGTGTTTGTCTGTCCGCTCTTTTTCTCTCTCTTTTTCCATTGTATACGCGTTACCATAGCAACGCGTTACCGGGTCAGCTAATCTATAATCTAAGAACACAAATTTGTTGTTTGTGTGATCGTCTGTCCGCTCTTTTATCCTTTTTTCCATTGTATCAATTAACGTTACCATAGCAACGGGTTACCGGGTTAGCTAGTTATCAACTATAATTATTTCAATGACTTATCAAGTAGCAATATATATTCTTCAAAATTAAACTGCATTTTTACAAATATAAGTATTTTCAACTTATATCTCAATACGATCATTTGTGACCTCATTCGAAGTAAAAACAGCACACCAACCCGATAAGACCTTCCAATAGACAGGCAAACAGACAAGCAGATATGTACACACAAACACTTTCACCGTGCGCACGCGACGCCAACCGGTCCAGGTTCTATTCCCGATAACAGGCCCGTTAATGAGAATCTAGCTAATTGATTTATTGGACAGCCGTGATTGTGAAAAGTACAAGAATAAATAATGGGTCAGCATATTTGTGGAGCATTAATTATTACTATTAGATGTAAGTGAAATAGCTAAGTAAATGCTGGAGTGTGATATTTGATCAAGCTTGGCTTAATAGAGTTCACAAAAGTATAGATGAGTTTTTGTTTTATCTTTAGGTTTTGAATATAATTTTTATAACATTGATGATATTTATAGTCCGTTTTTTTTAGCATTAGAAAGAACAAAATTTGGGTACTTTATTGTACACATATAATGTAACAAGCAAAACGTAACATCGTGAAAAGTTTACACTAAAAATACCTTAAGAAGCAGAAGTTGCAAACTTGTGGAACGAAACGTTGGTCAGTTTGACACGACAAAATTAAAAAGTACATGCCGATGTTGTAATACGTACCATATTAGGTGATTTTTAAAATGGTCGCTTAACATGGCCGTCATTTGCAACAATAGCGGCAAATGTCAACTTCTGCATTTATCTGTTTTGACTATTTTCTTTGGTTTATTGCTAAGTTTCTATTGTTTTTGTTGAAGTTTTGTTAAAAGTTTTTGTTGTTATTTGTTATTTAATCTGTTCAACAATGAACGAGCCTGAAGCCGATCAAAGTGGACTCCTGCACAAGGTTAGGCACCACTGCTTCTTTGTTTACATAATTTCTAATGCTAAAAAAATGGACTATAGACATAATTACTTTCTTTTCTTTGTCACGATTTTTTTTTACATTTCTGACAGAGGCAAAAACAAAAAGTTATTCTGCCTCGCAGCAATTAATAATAATAGTCTCCAAAGACGATCTTAATTTTGTACTTGTACATTTGAATCATAACAACTTAATTAAGAACTTTTATTTAATTGCATTAATGATATACTCGAACATACCTATACATTGAGTATTAAATGATATAACCAGCAACAGTCGTCTTGTGCGTTAAATGGTACCACCTTAAAAAAAATATTGACTTCTTTTTAATGCAGCTAGCTACTAATATAGCTAATTTGGCCAAGATGTAATAAGATCCAACTATGGACTAAATTATTTTTATTTTCTATTATATTACGTCCTTACCAATAAGTTGATGTAGTATATGTGCATATATGCTTTTTTGTTTGTTTAATTCTCAAAGACCGTTTTGTGCAACGGTAGGATCCTGCCTTTCGCACCGACGGTCCTGGGTTCGTATCCCGGAAGGGGCAGATGTTTGTTTAATGAATACGAGCATTTGTAACTGAATCATGGATATTTGTATATATTTCTATGAATATTACTTATTTATGTATGATATATGTATGTTTATCCGTTACCCTTATGGATCCATAAAACGAGCCATAAAGTGCTTTCTTTGGGCTAGTCTTAATGGTTTGAATGTAGGAAATATTTATTTATTTATTTAATGCGAAGTTGAATAATCTTTCATAACCATGATTTTCCAAAATGACTATAGTAAACAAACAACTATTTTTAACCCAACCGTATACTTCAAAGCATAGAAAAACATTTTATTGATCGATGTTCAAAATAAGAATATAATCCTTTTATTTCAAACCTCCTTGAATTTAAGCTACGTTTACTCGAGCCTTGTTTATCCATAAGTAACTTAGAAGTTGAAATCCTTCCACACTCAATTACGGAGAAGACAAGACAATAGGAACTCATATTACCCAGTATCACTTTACTAGATAGATTGGCTAGATTTGTTAAACATCTCAGAATTCCCTGAATTTTGCCTTTTAATCTGATCTTTAAGTGCCTATAATTAGAAAGGAGGATCATTCATTCATTGTTGATTATTTATATATTTTATGAAGTTTATAACCTGATTTCGAACTGCAAAAATAAGTAAAAGTCAGACAAAGCTCAAAAATATTGAGTAATCATGATTGCAAAATTTAAGCAACTTTTGAAACGGCTGGACATTGGATTGGTGACCCCTGAGCTCCACCATGATTCTGAAGACACGTTATAGTGCTTTCATTTATATATGCAGTTACCACGCCCTTGCGTTGTCAATTTTTGTCCAATTTGTATTTGTCCCACAAACAAAATTTCGAAACAAAGAATGATGTAGTGAATAAAATTTATAAATGCCAGTAAGAAATAAAACTTCCAGAAAATTTACATTAAAAAGGGATATTTAATAGGTACCTAAGGATCTAAAAGTTTATATAAATAGTTAAAATACGTAACTCACTGCGAGAAGTACGCCAGAAAATAATTAAACAAAAGATTAGTAAATACCCGCAAAGATTAGAATATCTAATTTAGCAGCCGAGTCAACATTTAGTCATTCTACGAAATGTTATGCGAATTTAAACTCTATTACCAGCTTTATCAAAGGATAGTATTTGTTTTGGGTAAGTAAAAATAAATATTGAGGATATAAATCGGGTGTTGGCATATGAATACGACGGGCACAATGCGATGTCTAGCCGGGAATCGAACGGAAGACAACGGTATAAATCCACTGTTTAGTTATCACCTGTATCTATTCATTCTTTAATGAAATACGTAGAGTTGTATTAGGAATTTATTTCATTCCTTTTGAAGCACTTGCTTTAATATGTCAAATGGCTGTGCTTTCATTTATTACACATTTGATTTAAAATCAAATATATACAGAAAAACGTTTATTAATTTGCGTTTTATCATAAGCGTATGGCCCTTCTGCGGGGAGACAGGCTTTCTCTATTGAATTGGTTGAAAACACAGTAAGAAGTATCCATTATATTAAAATTAATAGTAATATAATAATATTTCTTACACTCAAACCAATTAGCTTAGCTCAAAGAAAGCACCGTAAAGCTTGTGTTAAGGGGTAATAGATAGATATTCTAATTGATACATAGATAAAAAAAATGCTTCTCTGTAAAGTCGGTTGACGGACGATAATTTTACGTAATAACGTCATAAGAAAACATTGATGAAAAATTGCATACCTTTATTAATTGAATTGAATTATTATCACTGAATTATCATTATTTTGTAAAATATAAAGAAAGAGTTAATTGAAACGTTTTCTGATAAATTAACATTTATTTGCACTAGTTCATTCAAAAATTTTTTTACTTAAATTATACAGTTTAATTACAAGTAACAATGTGCTATTAGCATTTTATTTACAACTCATATCATCATCATCATCATATCAGCCGTACGACGCCCACTGCTGGACATAGGCCTCCCCCAAGGATCTCCACAACGATCGGTCCTATGCTGCCCGCATCCAGCATTTTCCCGCGACCTTGACCAGATCGTCGGTCCACCTCGTAGCGGGCCTACCCACTGAGCGTCGTCCGACACGCGGTCGCCATTCGAGAACCTTTCCGCCCCAACGGCCATCAGTTCTCCTTGCTATGTGTCCTGCCCATTGCCACTTCAGCTTCGCAATTCTTTGAGCTATGTCGGCGGTTTTTGTTCTCCTACGGATGTCCTCATTTCTGATTCGATCGCGTAGGGAAACACCAAGCATAGCTCTCTCCATTGCCCGCTGGGCGACCTTGAGCCTTCTGACAAGACCCATAGTGAACGACCACGTTTCACTGCCATAAGTCATCACTGGCAACACACACTGGTTAAAGACTTTCGTCTTAAGGCACTGAGGTATTTTGGACGCGAAAATGTATCGCAGCTTCCCGAACGCTGCCCACCCGAGTTGGATTCGACGAGAGATCTCTTTCTCGAAGTTGGACTTACCTAACTGTATTGTATGTCCTAGGTAAACATAGTGGTCAACAACTTCGAGTGTAACGTTCCCAACATTTACTGGAGCGGGTGTAACATGGGCGTTGGACATAATTTTCGTCTTCTCCATGTTCATCTTAAGACCCGCTCGTTGGGATGCGTTACTGAGATCTTCGAGCATGGTGCTCAGGTCTTCCAAGGTCTCAGCCATTAGGACCACATCATCGGCAAACCGAAGATGCGTCAGGTACTCGCCGTTGATGTTAATGCCAAGTCCATTCCAGTCCAGAAGCTTAAAAATATCCTCCAACGCAGCAGTGAACAGTTTCGGAGAGATAACGTCTCCCTGTCTCACTCCTCGCTGTCTCACTCCTCGCTGTAGTTGGATAGGATTAGAGCTCTGGCTCTGTACTCGGACCGACATAGTGGCGTTTTGGTACAGGCACCTTAACACTTCGATATACCTGTAGTCCACTTGGCACCTCTGGAGAGACTGCAGCACCGCCCAAGTCTCGATCGAATCAAAGGCCTTCTCATAGTCCACAAACGCCAAGCAAAGTGACCGATTATACTCTTCGGTCTTCTGTATAACCTGCCGCAGCGTATGAATGTGGTCTATGGTGCTAAAGCCTTTTCGGAAACCGGCTTGTTCGGGAGGTTGGAAGTCGTCAAACCTGCGAGCAAGACGATTCGTAATGACCCTCGAAAACAGCTTGTAGACATGGCTCAGAAGCGAGATGGGTCTGTAGTTCTTCAGTAGGGTTTTATCGCCCTTTTTGAAGAACAAAATCATCTCGCTTCTGCTCCATGCCTTCGGCGTTTTGCCCTGGACGATGACAGAATTGAAGAGCTTCTGGAGGACTTTAAGTACCGGCGTGCCGCCCGCTCTCAGAAGCTCTGTTGTAATTCCGTCATCTCCCGCCGCCTTGTTGTTCTTTAGCTGTTTGAGGGCCATTCTAATCTCGTACAGGCTGACATCTGGGATATCTTCGGTATAGTGTCGGGTAAGCTTGGCTCTAGGATCTCGAGCTTTGCTTTGGCCTGGTGTAATACTGGAATACAGCTGCCTATAGAAACTCTCAATCTCTCTCAGGATTTCAGGAGTCGATGAAATAACACTGCCGTCCTGAGTTTTCAGCCTCGTCAGTTGACTTCGCCCAATAGACAGATCTCTAGCGAACACTTTGGAGCCTTTGTTCCGCTCTATGGCCTCTTTAATACGCTCGGTATTAAATTGACGAAGGTCGCTCGTCAGCGACTTCGAGATCTGTCTATTAAGCTGTCTATAACGTAGGGCATCCGCTGAGTCTTGCAGTTTCATTTCATGTCTCTTATCCATGAGTTCGAGAGTATGTGCGGAGAGTTTCTTCAATTTTGGACGGTGGGTTTTGAAGTATTTTGACCCTACCGTACGGACAGCATCCACCACCTTAATTCCATTGTTTATTACAACTCATATACATGTATGATATATAAAATCCTCCGCAGTTGACTTTTTATACGATCTTTTATATGAGTCATTGTAACTTTTTAGTAAAAATTTTAACATAACCTTTTTTATTACTGCACTCGCAGACCAATGGTACTTTATTTTAATAATCAAAGAAAACTTATATGAGATTATATAGTTAGTCAAATTTTTAAAATGCAAGAATTAATTGTTGTTGTAATAAACAATGGAAACCACATTAACTTTTCACTTCACTTTATAAACAGTTGACAAAACAGTTCACGTGTAGGTGGTGTGCTGCCGCTGTCTCTCTTCTACTCGGACGCATTGGCCGATGGAGTGGAAGAGAGATAGATGCGTCACAAGCCGAACGCTTAGGCCAATCGTGACTCTCTAAAGCTTGTTTTGCTCTCTCGCTTGTACGCTCAACTAGGCGGAACGTGACAACGAGTCATGCTTTTTAGTGCATGCATACCCATGCCTCAAATACAAATGCTCGTATTCATCATACAAACATCTGTCCGTTCTGGTCTCGAACCCAGGACCGCCGGTGCGAAAGGCAGGGTCGCTACCGTTGTACCAAATAATTGTCAATGTAAAAGATCATAATTCAGTAAACCACTGCTGTCCATTTTCGGTCTGAAAATCCGTGAAAATTGATTTCAAATGTGCACACACCAAATTATTACTTATTGGAGTAGTTTGAAACTAACTGATGGTTATCATTTTGAATTTGTGCATAAAAGACAACAGGTTTAACTGATTTTTGACGAAATGCGTGAATTTTATACTTTATGACGAGCAAGGGCTTAACGGCCCTGAGGTACTGTTTTTTTTATTTTTTTATTTACGAATACCACAGCCCTTAAACCTTAAAATCATTACATATAGTGACACATACAGCCAATTAATATCTTACTTTATATACAACAAAAAAGAGAGACGGAGACGTGTGATATTATTTGTGACATGTAGTGTTTGTTGAGGTGTGATGTGTAGTGGTATAAGAATGTACATTAATATATATATATTCGTTCAAATATTGCCGTGTTATATGTGAAAACTTCATTATTATGATTATTATTTAATATTAGTTTGTTAACCCATCCGACGAAGGAAGGTTGCTAAGCCCCCTCAAATATTCGAATCAAATATTTGAACATCAAATAATAAAAATTAAATTAACCTATTTATTCACAACCTACTTTTTCAGTGTAATAGATAATAATAATAAATACGGATAACATTAAATCTGCTCCAGATATACTTATTCAACGTCATCATCAGATTATGTTCTCAGTTGTGAAGCACAGGCAGTGGCGTAACTATACCGTTCGAGGCCCGTGGCAAATTCATCGAATGGGCCCTCCCACTTCCCCAATATATAAAGAAGCTGAACCAACAACAATAGTATTTTTTATTTTATAATATTTATTTATACACTTTTATTTGTAAGAGTTAACTAATAAATCACTACGTGAAGTAGGTACATACAAACTTTATAATTATAATTTCTTGATTTTCTAATTATTCACTTTTAATTAAAGGTACCTAATTTAAAGTACATATTGAACTGAAATCACAATTTTATTTTAAGTACACAATTTTAATTATTAAAATTCCTTTCTTCGGATTTTCTGTTCAGCAAAAGTGTTAATGACATCATCAAAGTTCAAATTTCGGGCTATAGAATTTTCAATGGATAGAATAGCCAAATTGTCCCATAGAATTTCTTAAATAAGTTTTTATCAATTTCAGTTTTGAAAATGATCGCTCGGCACTAGCCGTAGTTACAGGAATGGTGAGAAATAACAGAAATGCAGTGCACACTTCAGGAAAGCTTGAAGATATAAAATGATTCTTTATTATTAATAAGTCAGCAAGTTCTCTTATAGAAGATGACCTTTCTATTTCGTGTTTAAAAGAGGATCGAAAACTGAAAATTTCTTTGGAAAACGACATAGATATATCTTTTTTATATAAATGGACAAATGCTAAAGCCTTTTCCAATAAATCAGTATCATTCAAGTTTTGCAAAGTGGCAGGCTGCAAGACACTAAAATTGGAAACAATTTCATTCATTCCAAGGAAACGCGATCTAAGTTGATTAATGATGATGTCTAATGCACGATAGAATACGTTCACTTTAAACAAGCTTTCAGGATCTTGGAGACGTTCATCCTCACAAATTTCATCAAAATGACGTTTCACTTTTCTCTGACGAGTTTTAGGAAATTCAGGGTTTATAGACCATTTAACTGCAATACTATTTGCTTCCGTTTTTAAATCTTCAAATTCATGTCGATACTTTTCAAGTTCTTCTAGACAGACTTGCAAACGCTTTGAAGCATTTGAAAGATCGATGGCTTTAGATTGAAGTGCTTTAGAAGCCGCGTCTATGGTTTGTAAGACTTTGCAATGGAAAACCAGCAACATAATAAAATTGTAGTTCTCTACCTTCTTCTTTAGCAAGATAGCTTCATTTCTCTCATCTGATTTGGAATTTGATAAAATGGTTTTTGTTAGCGCTTTTTGAACATCAACAAATCGAACCTTTAAAGCAAACATGGCATCAAAGCGTCCTGCCCATCTAGTTGGATTCATTGTTTTTAATGTTACTGAATTTGATGATACAACGGTTTCTCCTTTTTTGTTGTCAGATATAAAACTAGATAATATATTCCATCGTCTAATACTATGGCCAAAAAAATTATAAATTTGTTGCACAGTTTCGAATAATGTTTGTATTTCTATGACCTCTTTTACTGCATCATTTACTACCAAGTTTAAATTATGAGCAGCACAATGGACATACACTGCATTTGGCTCTATATCTCTTATGAGTTTTTGAACTCCGCCATAAGTACCTTTCATGGTATTAGCTCCATCGTACCCTTCCACGGCACTTATTCAGAGAAATACTTTTGTCATTTATGGATTTTATTATCTGCTTGGACATTGCTAAGGCAGTTTGATCCTTAACCTCATGAAATCCTAAAAATGACTCTTTAATTACGAGCGCCTTTGGAGTTTCATTTTCATCTTTCTCGATTACACAGTAACGGTAAAGTTCACACAATTGATCTGTTTTGGAAATATCTTGAGTAGTATCAAACAAAATGGAATAAAACGGTGCGGTGACTATTTCATTTACCAGAGCATTTTCCACTTTTTGAACCAGAACAGCAATGAGCTCATTTTGTATTTTTGGACTTAAGTATTTAATCTGGCCCTTAGGTTTGCTTAGCAACTCTTGTAAAATAGGATCGTATTTGGCTAATAACTCAACAATACTCAAAAAATTTCCTTTTGGACCAGAATCGTTGCCATATACCGTTTCTTTATGGCCACGAAAAGCTAAATTACAGGTTGAAAGTGTCAGAGTAACATCAAGGAGTCTAGTGAGTACCTGGCGCCAAAAAAATTTTTCTCTCTTGATAATGGACTCTTGCTCTTCATCTAGTGTTCTATGTGACTGCCACTGTCGATGTACAAAACATGAATGCAAATGTTCTTTCGATGTCTCATGTCTTTCTATGGCTTCCACAATATGTTTCCTATCATCATAGCCTTCCATCCAAATATTTTGTATATTTTTAGATGCCCTATTTGCGAATAACCAACATGGTTCACAATATGCTTTTTGAAGCAATAGAGAATAGGACAGCCATGTACGTTCTAACTTTACGCCAGATTTAGAAACAGTGTAATAATATTTATCTAAGAAAGATCTATTGTTACTATCCCTTAAAAAGGGGCCTTTTGGTTTACAGTGTCCGTTGTCGATCACAAACCGTTTTACTTGATCATTGAGTTCTTTAAAGTTACCTTTATCAGTAACATGCGGTAATGATTTTAATTTTTCTATGTCCAAACATGATTCATTTAAAGATTTGCTCGTACCTGGTTGTGGTTGCTCTGAATCTAAATATTCACTGTTATCGGGCCCTGCGATATTGCCACTTATGTCATCATTTTCTGCCTTTCCGTCGCGCTGTTCATTTGATTCTTCTTGTATACTATCTTGATTATTAAAGTACTGACTTATTTTAGGTAATTTTTTATTTTGTTCTTCAGACTCCTTCTTTCGCTTTCGTTTTTCGCTTCCACTCTGATACTTTCTAGAACAAAACCGCAAAAAGTTTGTAAAAATACTATAGTTTTTATTTATTGAAAAATCTACTTAATTGCTAACAAATGCCAAAAAAGCGACCGTAAAAATGTTTATAACGAAAGTCCACCGATTGTTCAAAGTTCAATTCAAGTGTCAAATTTTGTAAGTTTTGAAAGAACGATGAACATAGGTGCCGAAATAGTTTTGGTGGTTACGAATGTCAAAATAGTGAATTGATTTTGAAATGCGCGATGAGAATCATTATTTTAAATAATAATTTCGTAACTTGTGATTTCAAACTTTACTACCGATACCTACCGACGATGTAAATGATTAATTTTATGGGTAGATTAAAAATTAAAATAATTGTAATAGTATAAATTATTTTAAATATTAGAATAAAATTCTTACCGAGTCGACATTGTCAACCTATTTTCACAATAAACTAATTAAATATATCCTCACTTGCAACAAACAACCAATTCTTACAACAATAAACTGCTAATTGCTTGGTGAGTTCTTGCGTAATACAATAGTGGAGTTTTTCATATATACAAACTCGAATCGGGGATTCCCCAAGCATCAACAAGTATTACCAACATAAATTTTAAGCAGTGTTGCCGTTTGAGAAAGAAAAAAATACACCAAACTCATTTCAAAATTGCGCTAAATTTTAGCTGTGAATTTTTAATGGCAATAAGAGAAGATGTGTTTTTATGTGAATTTATTTAACCATTATTAACCATTATTAATAATGGTTAAATAAATTCACATAAAAACACATCTTCTCTTATTGCCATTAAAAATTCACAGCTAAAATTTAAATTATTACATTTATCAAAATCAACTGAATTAAATAACTGAATATCTTTCTGGTCATCATTACGTTCGGGTGCGGTTGGTGTGCCTTCACCAGATGCCGTTTCTTTTTTTACAGTTTTAGTCATTTTCTTCAAACCGTGTTCAGGCAACATAAAAGTGTGGCAATTTTTCTTAAGAACTTTCAACTGATGACGTATCATTATAATTGAACTCTGTTAGTAAAATCAGAGACCATAACATAACACTTTAATGTAAAAAAGAGACAAAATAATAAACGCATCAATAACATTGTGGTCGGGGAATACTAAATCCTTTGGGGAATTCCCAGCTCGTTATTTTCCTAACGTTTTACGGCTCTGGCAATTTACTTATTGGCTTAAATTTACGATCGTCAATAATTTTTACAATTTTCTACTAGATTCCGAAAAATATTTTTTAACGCATTGTATTGAGAAAAAAAGCGCTGAAGAGTTTAGAATTGCACTATCTAGCGCGAATTGCGCTAAAATGGCAACACTGATTTTAATGCCGGCAGTATACCTAGTCTCAGCGAGACACCCTGAGACATGCCCAGTGAATATAAATGTAAACCAATATACACATTTTTGAGGTATGTTTGTACACACATGTTTTCGAAATTATTACGAGTAATTGGATTTTGACCATTCTTTCTAAAACTGGGTTAAATTTTTTTTTTACTAATGCATTGAAAGTTTAATACCTAGGTATATTTTTTTTACTTGTGTATGCAACTAAGAAGGTAACAAATAAATTAAAGACAAAACTTTTTTTTTACTTAAGTAATGTGTATGTGTAATAATAAATGTTGGGAATTGAGATTTCCTCTGACCGGGGGCCCCTTCGGGCTGGGGGCCCGTGGCATTTTGCCGACTTGCCACCCTATAGTTACGCCACTGAGCACAGGCCTACCATAAGATGGAAAAAACTATAAACAGAATGACCCATAGTTAATCACGCGGGTGGTGCTTACACTGCAGACGCTGCCGTGATCAGCAGCTTAATCCAAAGCACTGTGGACCTAGAGATAAGTATGTTTGGTCACCCATTCGTTTATGGGGCCATAGATAGTGTTTTTAGCCAATTGTTGTACGAACATCGAGCTATTAAATATAAAAAATGTTTTGAACTAACGAAACAGAACGACAACATGTAAATATATCCAGTTGCATTCAACGGGCTACTTATTCTAATTTTAAATGCCAACGTCGGCATAGAAACCGTATGCGTAAGCGCAACGAACATCGGGAAACGTCATGACAGCGCGAGGCGGACACGCGGCTGCATCTTATCTTATGTTACGGTTACTTTTACGACATGCAAAATCAGACATATTTTATTTTTTAGTTCTTACACTTCCGCGCAAATAACACATTTAAATAAAACACTTTATACGGATTTTGCGTATAATTTATTTTATATTTAATCCTGACCTTTCGACTCCTTTATAGGAGCCATGATCACGGGATGACTAAGATCTAAATCGTCATTATATTTTCTACTACCTTCACAATATTTTAATCGGGCATGTTCATAATTATTATTTTTTTATAAGTCAAATTTATGTATGCATAAGGCGGATGGGTAAAGCTAAGTGAGATGGCATACATATGTTAGTATAATGTACAAAATAGTATGTAATTAAAAGTTAGTTGATACGTTTAATATGTATGAGATTGTGTCGTTATGTTTGTGTCTGGTCTTCTACGTTATGACGGCGAAGGCCTTTGAGATTTTTAATGTGTGAGATAAATCCATAATGCATTTTTATTAGCATAGAAGATTTAATTTTGTAAAATTTTAAAATTAAAATAAATGGTAAAATTGTTCTATTTTACATTTTATTTAGTATTATTCACGCAAATTCACGCTAATAATAACGTAAACGCTGTTAGAACCTGTACGCGCAAGACTTTTGTCAACGTGACTTTTTCGTCAGTCTATAGAAATGTATGTAAAATCACCAAGTTGTCAGGTCTATTTATGCGCGCACATAGAGTTCTTACAGGAACTGTAAAGAACATGGAACAGGAACCTATAGCGCATTGAATAATACCACTAGTACCGAATTCACATCACGTTTATTACTGTCTTTATATATTTAATCCTGACGTTTTGTCACCTTCACAGAAGCCGTGATCACGTGATAACTCAGGTAATGGTCGTCATACGACATAATACAGGCTGAATTTCGTATTCATACACCCGGAAATGTACAAAGTAGTGCCTAAACATTATCAGTACATTATATGACAATACTTTGTGTGTGTGTGTGTGTGGTTTTGTTACCATATATAGTTACCATAAGCCTAAGAATAACAGTTTTTTTATAATCAATTAACGTTACCATAGCTACGCGTGGCGGTGTCAGCTAGTCGGAAATAAAAAAGGTTCTTCTGTTTATTCTATACTTGTACAATTAACAATAGATAAATCTGCCCAACAAATACAATTTTACGTAATAGTTTGTAAAACTTCAAACCTAACATTTAAATTTCACATTTCTTAGGTAAGTAGTTTGTCTTGTGATACGCACTTGCTTTAAAATCTTTTATAGCAATGGAGGACATTTTAGTAACGAAACACAAAAAATAGTTAATTATAAAATAAGAACACCAGCTATAAAATATTTGAAATATTATCTTATAATATAGCCCTTATATAAAATATAGAGTCGAGATACTTAAAATAGCGATATAAAGCAAACATAATTTTGTTTTAATTATAATCATAAATATTAGTCTAATAACCACTTTCTATAACCACACCTGATATTAATTAGTTCTAGAGCATTTTACTGCGTAATATATACACAAGCGTAAGTAAAACTGACCGGTTTCATATATATTTATGTAGGTATTGGTAGAATGAGTATCATCTTCCATTAGAATTTAGTTGCTAGAGGTGTAATTTCCGATTTGTATTAATATTTTCTGAAAAGTTTGGTTTTCTTTACTTTTTACAAAATTTACTAGTTCCTCTATGAGTTGTATTTGGACGTTATCTAGGCAATGAAGGCAAGTATAAAAAAGGAAATTTTGGTATTTAAATCATGGTCAAGTTCATAGTCCATAACTTTATTAAGATAATATCGATAGAAATTATCAAAATATAATCATTTGAACTATAATTCTATATTTATAAAACATTATCACCTAGTCTTATTCTTTATTTAGCCAGTGTCAAGTAAGTATATCTAATTGTCAGTTCTTGAGTAGTTTCTTAGATTTCAGTAAAGATGTGGGGTTTTACTTAAACTTCCTAGTGGCCTTTGTTGAAAGAGCGCGAAAAAAGACTTTCCACTGTTTTGTTTTACTTGCCAACACTCATGCATATTCAGAAACACTCAGTGGTTAATAACCTACCATTATTACACACTAATATGAACCACAACACAAAATTTAACAAGAAAAACAAAACCATTAAAGTAACGTTTCGAGCTCCCGCCAAAAAGTCTATCACCTAGTCTGCAGTCAACACTTTTAGTAAGTGATGCATCCGAGATGTAATCTATCGTATTAAAACGTGCTTGTAATAACTTAACCCGTGACGTTAAATTATTCCTATACGTGGTTTTTAGAACTAAGTCGCCATTTGAGTTTATAATATTGGTTCGAGAAAAGTGACTTGAAAATAAACTCGTTCGAGCTTCACTTTATTGAAGAATTTCAGGTATTTTCTAAGTAAACTAAATGACAGTGGTCGCAATAACAACGATGGACACGCCTTTATTTTATTAATGATTTTGTTTTTTTAACGCACACATTAGGAACGCATTTGTCTTTTTTTCTTCCAATTAAACATATTCCTAGCTAGTTTGTTGACGTACCAATAATCTACTCCAGTCACTAATAATAAATTCTATTTTTTTTATTATTTTATCTTCTATTAAAAATTTAAAGTTTAGTTACTTAGGAAAAAATGGCTGATATATATTTACTGAGAGCTTTTGTCCGGGAGTCATGAGTGTGGTCTATAATAAATAAAGATCACTTCGATATGTTTATAAATTTTTTGTGCAAACGTCACTTTACATAGATGATAAGGCACCGACTCCAACAAACACAGTCTTCGTCGCATTTGACGGTAAAATCAAGTCCCGCTACCCGCCAAGACGGCAGCACTTCCTTCAAACTTTAATAGGTCGTTAATTAACACATGCTCGCACGTCCCGCTATAAATCTCCGGATAGTCGACAGTCGATAGCGTCGACATTGTCGATATGTCGATAACGCCGTAGCCGGACACCACTATTTATCTTCGCAATCACAAGTGTTATCTTTTGAGCTAATTCTGTTAGACCTTTTATGAAACAACGCCATTGGTTGGGTCCTTATCTATAAATGACTTGCCGCAATTTATCTTCACATGTTGATTAAAATTTGCACATAGTTAAATGCATTTCAATAGAATGACAGTTAGCGATCGCTCGTAATGAACTATCAGCAATTGAATCATATAAATAATAATATTATTGATATTATTCAATAGCTAAAATTCAAGATAATCCATATCAAATATTAAGTTTCAAACTAAACTAAGTTTGTACTAAGGATACAAAACAATGGATAGAATACATAAGTACAGGGCCGTCTTTAACCTATTGCAGGCCCTGGGCATATAAGAATAATGGGCTCCCTATGACTTTGACAGAACACTTTTTTATTATTAGAATAGACAATGAAAGTAGATAAACGAGGTTTCAGATTTTTTTTTATTGACAGTCAATAGATAATCTTTAATATAAATGGGGCGATTCTCACATATTTAACATTATCTAAGCATGCTGAAATTTGATAGCCTTATTTTGGGAGAGAGTAGAATAGCTTCGCGCATGCAAAAGCTAATAAGCATGTCCATAATATAGTCCCATTATTGAGGTTCGATTTACTCTAATTACATAAGTTTATCCGTAATAAATATCGGTATTGGTTTAGTGATCTTGCAGGAACTAGATCGCGGCGCCCTGGGCAGCCCAGAGTGCCCAGTGGGAAAGAGGGGTCTACATAAGAACAAATTCTTATGTTTATCATACAAACATGTGCCCGTTATTCGAGCTCGAAACCTTTTGACGCATTTCTGCCTATGCGTTAATTTCATTCATTACCGTTTGTACCAACTGGCCGTGATATAAAAGCTCTTTTGATACAAGATTTAAATAAGTATGTATTAGCAAGTTACATTACTTTCAAATATTAGCTGCTGCGTAGTAATTCTCCTTATGACCTAAAAACAAATTAACAAATTGAATATGAAATTGGATTATCTTATCACAAAAAATTACGATTGATAATACAATCCTCTATTATAGAAGAAGAAGCGAGTAAAACTAACAATTTTTGCTAAAAAAACATACTGGCGCGTCAATCAAACTCCCTCCTTTTTGCCGTTACATTGCATTGGTTTATGTTGACTGTATTCCGAAATATACATCAGTAGACAGTACTGGTCAGTAAAGTGTGACGCATTTTGCCGAGCTTTTTTCCTTTCCAGTTTGTAAAAAATTTAAATGAGTCAAAAATATTATATTTTTAATTTTTTGATAATGTCATCTCAAAATTATTAACATTTATTTATGACTGATGAAGGCAATAACAGTCATACACATTAAATGTATTACCAGATGAAGATAAAAAAGCAATCATAGGTTTAGCTGACTTTCTGCTCTAAACTTTAGTATAACTTTAAGAGAATAAGCGTTGTAAACAAGCACTAAGGCTGTTTTAAATATGGTGTCGATTTCTGACGTCAACGCGTTAGCCAGTATATTGCGGAATAAATCAACAGCATGGCGTCGATTCATTACGTCATTACCACTGACCAGTACACTGATGTGTATTTTGAGATACAGCCATTATGTACCAAATCGTATCCACTTGATTCAATTGTCTTTTGTTTTGGAGTTTACTCATTAGGATCTGATTTTCATATAAGACTCCCGGTATGAAATAAATATGAAGAGTGCATATACGTTTTTTGTGAGAAACCTTTCATTCGCAGCTTTCACTTTTATTTTGAAGTTTTGTTTTATTATTATCCGTGTCTGTTCAAAGACAATCGTTCTTGAGGAGCAAACATTAGTGGTGTTTTGTAATTGACAAACACACTTTATATTGTTTTCTATTGATGATATTTATAGTCAAAGCTGTAAAAAATGAAGGCTGCCACGACCCATCGAATGACATGTCAGCTTTAACCTAGGCGGATTAAATTCATTTACCGATGTACGGTCGGGGACGTATTCGTTACACATGCATTTAGCTTACTACGACGGGTTAACGGGAATATGAATGATGTATTTAGCGTATTGTCAATATTCTTTTTATTAATTAAAAAAAAACTCCATTAAATTCCTCCTTTTTTTAGAGTTACTATACGACTACGTGCAGACGCGAGTGAAGCAAATATTTACAACCTATTGTATTTATATGCCATAGAGGCCAATTACAGTTGTACAATAACCTTTTTTTTGTAACGCCATAAATTACCTGTCGTATGACAAATAAATGAATCGAATTGAAAAAAAAACAACGAGCTGCACTCCGAGATTGCCGGCAGTAGTGAAAACATGAACATTAACGTTGTGCATTTTTGATATTTTGGAATGGTTAGGGAATAATTTCGCACGAATTACTTTAACTAACAGTATAAAAGAACTATCATTTATGTGGTAAAATACAACATTCATTATTGCGCTATCGTATGATTATATATGACAACAAACACACACGCACCCTCACGCAAACACCCTGCGCCGCTTAAACGAAACAGTAAGAACAGGCATACATTTTCGCCGCGCGGTAGAAAGAGAGGGGGGTATTACTTCCTCTCCTACGCCGCGCCGGCGGTCTACATACCTCCATCTTATGAATTTTCGATCAGGTCACGTGTCCTGACGCGAGTTTAACATTGTTTACCCATCCCAAAGAGTGCACAACGCCGCTAAATAAGTTTTCACCAAAAAAACATAATAAATTCCATTTTCAAATGTATTCTCTTAAACCTTCTCGTCTGTTTGTCTATGATAATCTAATAGTCTATGGTATTACAGAAACTACAACCACTTACAAGTTTCGTTCTACCTGGTTCGATTTCATTAATATTCTCCGCTACAGGCTAGAATTCATACGCCGCCGGTCGGTCCATCACAGGGGCCTCGATAAAACATAACATTTCATCGTTCTAATTAATATACATATGAATATGTACATGTCGTTAGAGCTCCCTCTAATCAAAACTTTGTTATTTATAGCGCAGCGGTCTCTGAATTGATTTGCATATACAAGTCCTATGATAACGAATGGGTACGAACCGCTTTCCTACGTTCACTGGTAGTTATGGATATTATTACCTGTTATTGAAATCTATTGACAAGAAACTGTAAGTTTGGGAAAACGTTAACTTTGACTTCATCATCGGCTTGTTCATAGGTACAAGCATAAACATAAATTGTAAGGTCTCATTAAGAATTAAACACCCTAGATAGAAATATTTTTCTTCTTTTCTTTGAATTTTTAATTGAAAATTAAACCTTGGCGACACAAGGAATTATCTTTTTAAAAATACACCTTAGTATCGGTTGATGAAAAAGGACATTTTACCCATCCCTAATTTAAATATGTCCCTTTGGATTTTTCTAAAAGAGATTTGAATAAATCGTTGCATCTTCTTTGCATGCGATGATTGTGTAGGCACAAATAATCCATAACCGTTTGCATAGCAGTTTGCTTTTGTTTATACTTTAAAACTTCTTAAATAATCATATTTTTGGTTATTTGCGCAATTAACTGATAGATTTTTATATCTTAAGATTATTACTACCACACCACCACTTTTCCTTGTTGTTCGGGTGAGTACTTTTCTAACCGAGACCTGCACATACCCTTCGAATTTCTATTGGTAGAGTACTCGCCCTAATAGCCAGGACATGAAAGTTCAAATACGACATGATATCTGAAACAAGTTGATTGTTTGTTTAATATCGTTAGTAAATAAGTAAATAATGGTAGGTCCTAACATCAAAGCTTTGTGTGATGTCGACTGTACAGTCACATCATAGAACCGTGTCACACAAAATCAGCCGAAAGCAAAGAGACAACACTATAGAAATAAATAATTGATGTAATATTACACGGTTCTACTATGTATACATCTTATTGTTCGTGACTGTACACGATGACCCTTATATGGTATACAAATAATATCCTCATACAAATGTTATACAATATGAATTACGTGTTGTATGCAATATTAGCAAACATTCAAATTTAAATTTCAATTAGAGATCATGTCTATAAATCAAGAAGACCTTTCCTTATAAAGACACAATTAAGTGCTTTTGCATGTTCTTAGGTGGCGCTTAAATATGAACAAGGGATTATGTCAAATGTATCCACATCGTATCGATATGATTTAGTACTTCACTAGGTTTTATTCAATAATTTGTCTGCATAACTCCGCGGTGTGTAGACGAGGTAAAAATATCTTAAAAATCGGCTTAAGCACTTTGTCTACACAAAGGTCATATTTTATTCAATTTTTTGGGTTTAAGTATAAGTAAATAAAATAAAGAAAATGCTTAACAACGCAAATCAAATTAACAACACAAAATCAGTGGAGAAAATAACACATTAAAATCTTCAAAACAGTTTGCACTTTTCAATACAGCATGCACATTTTATTGTTTTTATTGATTTATTTTTATTTAATTAAAAATAAATAAAATAAACTTAACTAATATTCGTAACATGTTGCCTATTGATGAAATAATCCTACAATCCCGCCAGTTGTAAAAGACGTAGGGAAAAAATCATTCTGCCTTAAAACAGTAAAACTGATTAAAAAGTAAAGCAAAATAAAATAAATAAGATTGCTGTTTTATTGAATCTTTAACAAGTGCTTATCCTCCATATTCTAGATTAATGAATTATTTAATTTCAAATTCTTATAGACATGCGCAGTAGCAAGTTTAGGTACATTATTCACTACTGCGCATGTCACGTGATTTCAAAACCAGATTCAACTTATATGCCGGGAACTATAGGTTAAGTGTTATAGACTGTGCGTTGTCTGTCAGTCAGTTTCAATTGGTCGTTAGACATGATTATTTTTGATTAACTTTGTAAGAACAGTGGTTGGTTTTCTGTGGAACTAAATATAATACCACATACCCATCAAATTTGGTTTCGAATGCGTAATTTTGAACTGAAAAGGATTATGCAACATATCATCGGTGCATATGCAAGCAAGAACAATTCTATCGAATAAGCATGTTTCATACTAAACACTATTTAAAATTCTTTCATTTTTTGTAAACTCAAAAAATTTCATGTTCTATTTATAAATAGCCGTTCAAAGGTAATCATTTATTTAACTTAGCATAAGTGCTACTAACTGTGAAGCTATTTTGCTAATAGTAAATAAATAAACAAATATAAACATAAGACTACACAACAAACAAATATTTAAACCCAAGTTATGTAGATAGGACGTTATACTTTGTCCAATGTAAAATGATACATTTGACATGTGTCACTTCCTTATTGCTACGTACTAAGGTTGCGTTTGTTTCCTTATGTTTGGCGTGACATTGCAATAGCAACTTTATACCCTCTATATAGGTGTCAACTGTCAAAAGTATCATCCTACATTGGACAAAGTATAGAGTGTTACGCACAACATCCAGTCTTCGAGTTCGTCAAATCGCGTCGCTAATAGTCAAAATAAAACCATTTAGTAATATAAATTCGTTGGAATTAGTTTAAGTTTATTTTACCTAGTGAAGTACCTCCATACCGGACCGACAGACAAGCTGGATAAAGATTTTAATGTAACCTCAGTTTGTGCATTTAAGCGTGCCCTTTTCACAGCATTTTGACAAATAGATACCTAATATGATGAATTGAATGAATTGCTCGTTCTCTGAATCGTTTTGTAATATACACAATTTATAAGACATTTGGCGATTTTAAAAGAGTTTTGGCACATGAGTTTCTTGCTCGATTCTTCTCATGTTAGCCCCTACGTTCGGAATCGGGTCGCTCGTGGCGATTACATGCGCGGCATCAACTCCGCGGATGTACTTGCCGCTAGCGCACGGGCTCTCTTTATTAAAGTAGAGTATTTCCTTAATTTTTTAAAATTGACGATTTTAAGTGCCCAAAAAAATAAAGAAATTTTGATTTTGATTTTTGAATAGTAATATTTATTTCCATATATTGAGTTACAACACTACGCACTGCATTAGGGCTTTTTTTATTCTGTATTTTTTATCCACCATTATCCTTAGTCATATTAAGTAATTGCAATTGAAATTTAGTTTTAGTTGTTCATTTTAACATATAAAAGTGCATGTACCTAATTAATCTTGTATTTATGTTACAATGCACTCATTGTTGAAGAACCAAGTAAACAAATAGAAAATAAAATAGTCCTTAATAGGAACTAGAGAAAAATCCGTCTTTACTTTCCCAATTAGTACCCGATCTGCATATCAGCCGGAGCCGTGCCGCATAACTCAGACCCAATACATCAGTCATTCGACTTTCTTACTAACGAGTAAGTTTTCTCCGTACACATATGCATAGGGAAGCCATAATTTAGACATTGCCCTGTCAGTAAGTCATAGGGACTGATGACAGGTTGATTTGGCGAGTACACAAATAATACTGGCCTACATACCCTGACATGTAAAGGTTGACGCTCACTTGCGACAATAGAACCTTTTTTGTAAATAAAATTGATCTCTATTCATAACTTAAACCCCAACTTAATAATAATTAACTTAGAGATAATAACTGATAAAATAATAAAAATATATTAGTTATAAAAATATGGTTAGTTGTTTAATTATAACATTAAACCTTTATAATTTATAACCAACAATACTTGTGTATAAGTTATAAATTAAGTATTTATCTTTTTTCACAAAAAAGGGAACAGTACCAAAGAATTAAACATTATTAATATTTTCTCCATTGGGGAATTTTTCCAAAGTCGAAATTGATGCACTATACGAGTACATCACAATATCATTAACGATTGCTTGCTTAGTATGTTGTCTGCACTAATATTATAAAGAGGAAAGATTTCTATTTTTGTATGTTTGCTATGAATAAACACAAAAACTACAAAGTCGATTTCAAAAATTCTTTCACCATTGGAAAGTTACATTCACACTGAGTAATATAGGCTATATTTAAAGCAAGAAAAAATTTAAAGAATTACGTTCACCCGTGTGAAGCCGGGACGGGCCGCTAGTTAGTTATAAAAATGTGGTTATTTATTTCATTATAACAATAAACCTTAATAAATTGATAATTTAACCTTACGATAACCAACAATACTTGTGTATTAGTGATAAATTAAGTATTTATCTTTTCGACGACCGACTCTTTTCCAGGCACCACCAGGGTTGAGCGATGTCTGGATACAACTAGGCATCTCCCCAGACAGGTCGAGACATGTGCAATGCCAACGATAGGATTCACCCGTCCGCCGCCGGCCTGCCTCGCCACCGATGTTCAACACCTATCGACGCTCTGATATGATATATAAATATCGTAAAGCAGCGATCAAAACACGGAAAGCGTCTTATAAGATGTTATGAACATACTCAGTATATACTATGTTCAAACTCAGTGGATTGAAGGCACGACAGGTGCGTAATCCGCGATTTCTATATGCTTTGCCACTAACTATGTCCACGTGAGCAGACGTAATTATTTCACTATCGAAGTAGACTCTCAATTTTTTCTTAATCACAACGCCGTTAAAATGGTACCTATGCATAAACAATATGACTTTTCTCTCGAGTAAAACACTGGCCTTTTTAAATGCACACTGTTATTTTATTCTTGACATAGTACGTATATAGAATATTAAGATCGTGTTTTAGCAACTGGCAATTATCAACAATGGTCCTGATGGCATACCAGCGAGAGTGCTGAGGTACTGTGCGCCTGAGTTGTCTCCTGTGCTAACACGCTTGTATCGCCTCTCTCTCAACACAAAAACCGTCCCAAAATCCTGGAAGCTTGCCAATGTGCAGCCAATACCCAAAAAGGGTAGTCGTGCCGACCCATGCAATTACCGACCGATCGCCATCACTTCCATACTCTGTAAGGTTATGGAAAGAGTGCTGAACAGCAAGTTGCTCTCATACCTAGAAGACAACGATCACCTCAGTGACCGTCAATATGGCTTTCGCCGAGGACGCTCAACTGGGGATCTTCTAGTTTATGTCACGCATTGCTGGGGCGAGGCCCTCGAGATGCACGGCGAAGCACTTGCCGTGTCACTTGACATCTCGAAGGCTTATGACAGGGTCTGGCACGCAAGTCTGCTGCGCAAGCTTCCTGCGTACGGTATCCCCGCTGACTTTTGCAGTTGGATAGCCGACTTCCTGACTGAACGATCGATCAGAGTTGTTGTCGATGGCTGCTCCTCTGACTCAGTGCCTATTGATGCCGGAGTTCCTCAGGGGTCTGTTCTTTCTGCGACGCTTTTCCTGCTGCACATCAATGACCTGTTAATACCAGGAATTGTTGGGTATGCAGACGACAGTACTGTTGTAGAGAGATACCTGTCTAGCGCAAAAGCCAGCGGCGACGACGTGATGTTCATGAGAGAGGCCATGGTTGAGCGAATAAACCAGAGGCTAAACTACGTTTCCCAGTGGGGCGATAGTAACCTCGTTAATTTCAACGCCTCCAAAACACAAGCGTGTCTTTTCACGGCAAAAAGGAGTTCCTTCCACCTCACTCCTACTTTCCGAGGTACATCTGTACCTGTGACCGACAGCCTCGAGCTTCTTGGCATGGAGTTGTCTTCAGACCTTAACTTCGGCGCCAACATCGAATCCAAAGCTCAAATTGCAGCCTGAATGCTGGGCGTCCTAAATAAGGTCAAGTGATATTTCACGCCAGGACAGCTTTTAACACTCTATAAAGCTCAAGTCCGATCTTGCATGGAATATTGCTGCCACCTTTGGGATGGCTCAGCAAAATACCAACTTGCTGCACTGGACACGATTCAGCGCAGAGCTGAGAGGCTCATCGGGGACAACAAATTGGTGAAGAGCAAGCTTCACACCTTAGCTCATCGCCGCAAAGTTGCCTGTCTGGCAGTCTTCTACAGACTGTACTTTGGAGAGTGTGCTCAAGAGCTGCATCTGCTCATACCGCCATCTCCTTTTTTCCATCGGACATCCAGACGCACTGCAGGCTATCACCCTTTCTTGGTTGATATTCCTACCTGTCGCACCAAGCGCTTTTCAACATCTTACATTACGCGCACAGCAAAGGAGTGGAATTCCCTCCCTGCGTCTGTATTTCCGAGAACTTATAACCCGTCTATTTTCAAGGCCAGGGTGAATAGGCACCTTCTGGGTTAGCTCGTTCCATCGTGGATTCTGTCATGGCCCCCGGGCTTGATTGGGATCAAGAGCAAACCCATCCTAAATTATATATATATATATATATATATATATATATATATATTTTATCGTCAGCGTACCTATAGTGTCTATGTGTCATACAAAAAAAAATGTAAATGCGCAATTAACCAAACTACTGCTTTTTTAACAATATATTAATTCAAATGCGAAGAACAAAACATAGCTTAAAGAGTGTGCAAAAGTCAAAGGATAATTTACACATTTAAACTGATCAACCTATTTTATTGCATTATTATATTTTTTTTTGAGCAAAAATAGGTTTTACTCTAGAAATGTGACAGTATACACCCAGCCTAGCCGGCGTAAATAACAATCTACTCAAACGAGCCGTGTTGATATTAGCGCGGTGAGCGTAAATCTAGTGCTCGTGCGAGCGAATAGTGCTCGCGAGCATAAATATGTGAGCTTAATTATGTGGATGGAAGCCTAACGGTCGTGCTGAAATATGATAACAATGACAGTGTTGCTGAGATATGTGAGCCTAATAGGACTGGTACGGAGCAATGCAGGCCTGTTAAATGCTTTCCTCTTTGTAGCTGTGTGGGCATGTTATGTTGACTAGGTTACTTAGAATGTTATAATAGCACCTCCAATTTCTTCACGTAAAATGTTTGGAAAAACACACATTTGCATTTTAGTATACAACTTTCTAATCAGATGTCAGTGTGTTGTGATAAAAATAAAAGTACAAGATAAAATGCAGATCTTTTTCTAAGTAATAAAATATTTTAATCTGGTGCAATGGATGTTCTGTGTCTTGTAGCAGAATATCCGCTTAACGATACAATAAAATACTAATTAAAATCAATGCAAATAAAAAATTTACAAAAAATTAATATTCATTTTTTATTAATGTTAATGTACCACTTTCCTTTTATATTAAACTATATTTATATATAGATATTTATGGTTAAATTTATTGTTTAAATTTATTTTATCTTTTTTTAGAAGTACAAATTGCTCATCATTAAGATTTTTACGTAATATTATATTTTATTTTTATTCATAGATAATTAATTGCATACAAAACATTATCAATGTCGTATTTAATCCGATTAGGGATTCTTTACCAGTCGAACTGACAGCTGAGTGCAAAATCATTATAATTATCATTATACAAAATAAATTATACGACATAAGATTGACAAATAAATAAATTATTAATGTCTTGATTGCAGAATGAAAGTAAATAAACATTCTATGCTCAAAATCCTTATGTTTTAATTAAGGGAACTTTAAGTTAGTCATATAATTTAGACGCTAGCATCGACAAAGTTGCATTATCTAAACAGGTATAACCTTCCAACCCCCAACATTCCAAATGCTCGTATCAACAAAATAAAACAATTAAAGAATCCCCAACAATCGCCAATTCACGTTAAGTGCGCACCTTTTAACCGCAGTTAAGCAGAAAGCTCTCATTAGGCACACGGTAACCGGCCGTTAGGGCCACTCCTTTTGTGCTAAACCTTAGTTCTTAATCTGGCGTCCATTCTTCGTGCCTCTGATAATCAGTGGCGAAACAAACGCTGTTTAAAATTAAGTGAATGTAGATCGTACAGTTCCTTGGTTGCGATTGTGTGCGTATGACGTCAACTTTACCCTACCACGAGATTCTTGAAACGATACTTGTTATCGTTTATAAGTGCCTGGATAGAAGTCTGAGATACGTTAGGTGTTCTTTTTATTTATTCATCGTTGTGGATTTATGGATCCACAAATTAATTCTTCGATTTCATACCAATTGTGATCAACATCCATCCAGTGCGGCGGATGAGAGAATGAATTTATCAAAGGTAATTACAACATAAAATATTTTTTACATTCACAACAAATATATTGTGTTATGTTTAAGGCAAAGCATAGACATACTTATATGATACATAGATATTAAATATAAATTGAAATAAATATATATGAATGCCTAAACAGATACAAATGCTCGTATTCATCACACAAATATTTGCCTCTACCGGGATTCGAACCAATTACCGTTGGTGTAAAAAGTAGGATCTCTACGATTACACCAAATGGTAGACAAATACGTTTATTGTCGCACATTCAACAGCTGAACGATTTTAACTCAATGCTTCAGTTAATTTTAATGAACATCCATTGATAAACTTAAGAGTAAGGCCGGTGAGAGAATGTGTGAATGTCATGTAATAACAATGATACTATATCACGCAATAAGTAGTCTCGTAGAAGAAATCTACTAATATGCACATAGACATAAACAGTGTGTGTATACATACTGGGCACGCATGTATATACAGACACCTTTTGTTTGTAAACTTCATGCACTGGGACGCACACTAACCCTAGCTTTGGCTGTAGATCACACATCAAAATCAAAGTAAAAAAAAATAATTATTCGCAATTATGTGGCATAAGAAGATTTTATCTCAACAATGAGTTAAACAGGAAAAGTCTGATAGGGCACTTCAACACTAGGCAATGGATAGGATACCGAACAATTGAAATGATAATTTGATGATGTACCTCTGTATGGATATTTTTTTTTCATTATAACTTTTTATTATAAGCTGATCTGTGCAAAGTAAAACGTTGCTATATCTAGTATTTATTTTCTATTTACCAAGAAATCATCTCAATTATATTCTAAATGATTCTTCTTTCTTTCCCTTAAAAAATTCAAACTTTAATTAGTTTAACTACTTTAGTATTGACAATTTTTTATAGACATTAACGTATATGAAGCTTACTAAGCTAAAATTATTTTCTTAAAAAAATCCTTATAAGCAGCCAACACTCCATCTCTACATTGAGCCAGAGGAACTGGGTTTAATAGATATAATACGACGTACATATTTCTAATACAACTTTTCCTTACCAGATTGGTTACAATGTTAATAAAGCATAGTAACAATCCACAGAACGGAGACTTATCCGTTTTGTTTTAATATCATTTCTCTTTCTCACTTTCTATATAAATACTTCATCATTTTTTCCGCCGCTAACATAGTTACGTAATAGAAGGTTATTAATAAACCTCAGTCCAAGAAATAAAATATCTCAGTTAAGATTCGAACCTACCCAAGAATTTTTTTTACATTAGGAGGTCTATCATCTACTATTATTATTATTAACTGTAATATCTAAACACTTACAATTGATCTCAGATTCACGTGAACATTGATCTTATAAAGAGATCGGAGTGGCACATTTATACGACATGATCTTGACTCCTTCCTTTCCAATGTAATAGAAATGCATACATTTGTAGCGACTGCACTCCCCATTGCACTTGTGCCTGCAAAGTCGACATGTGTATATGCTGATGAGGCTACTTAAAGAAACACAAGCCTTTCCTTTTGCTAAAGTAAATATTCTAAATAACAATATTAACATAATTCAAATGGGCTAGTAGAAATAAAATGATGCAATTTGCACTGAAGTTGCATATGTTCTTTTTCGACTTCCATTCAAAATATGTTTATGATGAAACTTTTTGCCCTAACAACGACTTAATATTTGTATATTGTAAGTATACATCTTCGCTTACATTGCATTTCGAAAGCACCACAGCCTCCAGAAATGCATAATCAGCATTTCAAAAGGCTCGATTCTCATAAATACATGAATTCACAAACGAACACACGGACATGCATGTTAAAGTCCCCATCTTGTAGGTCGGAGTGCTGATAATCAAAGCAATAGATATTATCACAAACCTTGGAATTGTTAAGTGATTTCTCTATTATTTCTTTCTGACCTCTTCTAATGCCGTAATTATATCTTTTCGCGATAGATATAAATTAATTACTTTTACTACTTATTTCTGTGGTTATAATGCGTAGATTTATATTACAGTCTTAAACGACAATCCTTTGCCAGAATAAATCTTTGCGGGCCAAATTTCACCTTAATCTCAAGCTTTTAGTATACTTGAGTAACGTGTTGTGGAATGAATAAGATTATTTAATATATTTAATTATCTTGATAAGCAAGGAGATATAGTCAATCAAACTTTAAAAATCCCATATTTAGGGTTCCGTGCTTCGAAAGGGAAAAACTGAACCCTAAAGGAGCACTTTGAGGTATTAATATCAAATAGTTAGGAAAGCAATCCCCTAGAGCAGTGAAAAATCAAAGAAATCAAAACCTACTATAATGCGGATACTTCCCGTTAACCGAGATTCTTAAAATTTGTCAAAAAGTGATATCGTGTAAATAACCCAAAAACCGAAAATTTGTAGTTACAGCACATGCCTACAACTTTGTACGGAAACGTCGTTGCTCAAGTCTAACTCAGTTTTTTAAAGCTGAATTACCTCACAAGAAAAATGGTAAATCTACTAATTCCTATTTACATCCTGACAACAATAGTCTGGAATAAATAACTGCTAATAAAATTAATGTTTACTTACTCTATTATTATCACTTACTTATTATAACAAGAAATTCTGGAAAGGCTGGTTTGCACTGTTGAAGTCGTAAATAATTTCAAAAACGCTTTTTTCTGTTAAATACGGTATAATAAACCACTTATCATATTTATTTTGATTTCCCTTCTATAGTTATTAAGTTTTGTAAGAAAACTCATCGATCGCTTGGACACACTATTCACTAAATGACTGACTAAAAATTGTTTAAGTAGTTAACTAAGTACGCTGAAAATAGCGAAACTTACTTGATAAACCGTTTCTCTCGATAGTTGCATCAGACCCCCAAGTAGCTCTAAGCTGTATTTATGTGCACGAGCCGAACAAAATTTACTATGTATTAGGTTTTCTATGGCTACTTACTAAATTCAGTCATTTAAATAAATACTGATCGTTTTCATGCGATGCATAGGCGATAGATAAAATTTTATGTTCCTCTGGATTTGTGGTCACATTCAACATAATACTGTTTCATAAATCAACTTCGTTTCGTGTTACTTTGTATGTAATACAGGTAAAGAGACCAAGAGACGCGTATGTAGGATAAACGCTATATTTTATGTTCATGGGTGGTTCGCATACTGTGAATAGATGCATTTTCATTGTTTGATTTTTTTTATGTCCTACTAAAGCAGTTGGCCAAGGAAAGGTTTACGTTGGTTTCATTGATAACAGCTATCATATCTAGTGATTAACGAGTGATTTTTGTTATACCTACGCGCATAAAACTTAATACCATGCCTTGTCAGTACTGACAACCTTACTCACTTAAGATGCACATCAAAGATATTTTTTAATAATAACTAGTAGACTGTCCCGTTATGTTTCCATGCTATACAGGGCTAGAATAAATAGAATATTTCTTGATTTACTTTAAATAATAATAAGACATCTTACATTCACGCCAATTCGTGGGTTACGAACCAGAGTAGCGTAAGGTAAAATTGAAAAAATATTTTTTTCACCGTTCCCTTTTTTAATCTCCATATTTTTATGTGCCAAAAAACTGGAGCGATGTAGTGTGTAGATTGCTTAGTACAAAAATAACCTAAAAAAAAAACGAGCACAACGATCGAATTTCGATTTACAGAGCGAATAAAACACCGATGATGCCTTGAAAGAAACCGCTCAAAAAACGAATCTTGTCATACGTTTTTAACGCTCAAAGTTTGATTATGTAGCCTAAGTTTGTTTCGTGACAAATAAGCGTAAAGTACTGTTAATGCTTAATTATGGGACCTTGTTATGTAACTGCCAAAATGACGTATGTCAACCATTTATTGAAAAATAAACTTTATTAAAATAAAAACGTTTTTTGATTGCCCAAAAAGTAACACTATTCTGTAGCCGATAAATAAAACTTTATTATTAGTAGAAATCGGTAATTAGATTTTGCCATAATAGAGTTATAAGGTAGGTAAATTTGAGTTGTTTTTCGGCTCTCCAGTGAAGTTGTCATTTTGCCCTTACGCTACTCTAGTTCTAAACCCACGAATTATTACCACTATTAATTAATTATTTGAAGGTTTGAAGGGTAAGATATGGCAGTGAAATTACTGGGTACAGTGACTTTACATCTTATGTCACAAGTTGGCAACGTACACTGTGGTTCTTGTGGGGGTTGCAGTTTTGCTGCGAATCTCACAAGAGCCACATGTATTATAGGTGACTGTTACCACTTACCATCAGGTGGGCAGTTTGCTTGTTTTCAACTTTCTGCAATAAAAAAAAAAAAAAAAAAAAAAAAATAGCCTAACCGAAAGTGAGCACTGTAAGGCTTGTGTTATGGGTACTAGGATAACGGATAAAGATTCATGTAGACATGTAATATTTATAGAAAAATATATATAAATACCCATAATTCAGGTACAAATGATCATATTCATCACACAAACATCTGCCCCTTCCGGGATTCGAACTCAGGATCGTCGGTGCCAAAGGCGAGATCGCTACCGTTGCACCAAACAGTCGTTTGTTTATGAAGCCACATATTTTTCGCCAGATACTGGCATGTAAATGTTATTATTTTGGTAAACATGAAAATTATTACATTACATTAGAAACATTATAAAAAAACTTCATTAAATTTATCGATAGAATAAAAACAGTTTTCAACCATCCAACTCTTCAATTTTTTATTGAAAGTATTAAGTGGTAAAATCTTGAGATTATTAGGCAATCTATTGAATACGCTTATAGATAGACAATACGTGTTTTGCTGTCAAGAGTTATTGTTTAAATTACAGTAATAATAATAATAATATTTCTTACATTAACACCAATTAGCCTACCCCAAAGTAAGCACTCTAAGGCTTGTATTCTGGATAATAGGGTAACGGTTATACATACATATATGATACATAAATAAACAATATTAATAGAAATATATAAATAACCATAGCTCAGGTACAAATGCTCGTACTTATCACACAAATGTCGGCCCATTCCGGGACACGAACCCAGAACTATCCGTGCTAAGGCTAAAGGCAGGATCGCCACCGTTACACCAAACAGTCGTTTAAACAGTGTTCTTTTTTCTTTGGATAAATGTGGATTAGTTTCGGCAAATGTATGCAGAACGCAAGCGTGTTAAACTAATCACTTTTTATTAGGTTCATTTAATCTATAAAGTAATAATACGTCAATAGCAATAGTCATGTACATTTCGTATTATTGAAGTACATCTTGCTTGGTCTCATTGGAAAAACAGAGATGGAGATATGAGTTTAAACATATATCTTCTCTTTCAGTATCTTAACATATTATTCAGTTTCTACACTTCCGCGCACATAACCCATTTAAATAATTTATATTTAATCTTAGCGTTTAATTTAACATTTAGGAACGTGACCGAGTAAAATTTTGTAAAAGTAGTAACACATGTATGACGACCATTACCCTAGTCATCTAGTGATCAAGGCTCCTGTTAAGGAGTTGAAACGTCAGGATTAAATATAAAATATACTCAAGTATCCGATAAAAAGTTTTATTTAAAAGCTTATGATATTCTTTGCGTAACAATGACAATGGACAATGAAAGAAACCCGTTACTCACATCAAAAATATATATTTTTAAGAGTGACACAAGATATGCCAATTAAGAAAAGCAAAGAACAAAACTATCAAAAAGGTTGGCTAACCAACCAGTCGCCAACACACCACTAGCATCTCCAATTTGCGACAACTTACAGTAGTACCACTCCGTGATACTAGACTGCCATCTATTTTGCCTATGGTCATCCTCCTGCAATTTAAGTAAAAGCTACAATAATCCTAATCGAACAGATATCGCGAACTGCAAGCACACAAACGTGTCTTCATTAACATTTATCAGTGAATTACAAAGGTTGAGTGCTTACAGTTACCAATACTCACTGCTACAGCACCGTAATTAGGGGCTGAATCATAATAATTCACATTCTTGTATTTTGGTTCACAGCAGCTTATTCATTTCTTTATTATATAACCGCAACAAAACTCTTATTTTTAAAACAATAATAACTATAAATTAGTCATAAGGCAATAGTTACTGGTTGTGCAGACGATTCAAAATTAGTGGACTGTATTCGGTATGTGAAAATGTCGACAACATAAGAGGAAGATGAAAGGGGGAACGATAACTTGACCGCCACGTGATATGAGATGTTTGAGGCTGCCGAGGACGTCCCTGTGCTTTGCATTTCCTTATTGTTACGCACACGAAGATACCGTTACATAAAACTATAGTTTGTTGTAGGGGTTTGCGGATAGGCCACTAGTTCAATTTAAAAATTACGAAACTCAGTGCGCGCGCGCAAGTCGTCTTTTTTTCTCGTTTTTTTCGCGTGTTGGCCACATTACGGTATGATTTGCAACCGCTAGATGGCGCGCTCGTCTCGCTTTTCCATATGCAAGACAAGCTATGTGCGAAAGGAAAATGGAATGAATGGAGGTGAGGCTAGGAATGTCGATCAAACTAAAAAAACATTATAAAAACAAACTAATAAATAACGCGGCAAATTTGAATTTAATACTGGCGCAACCAGTTACATTAAAATAGTCACAACTGACCCTATATAAGTTATGGGTATAATGTGTGTTTAGGAATTTAGTTTTATCCATAACAAAAGAAACACGATGGCGGAACGGCTTGAGATTATGGAAACTTTCGCAAGGTCGTCAGATTACATAAAAGTTTACATAATAATGAGCTGTGATGCAACCTCAAACAAGGTACACCATAAAAAGAAAAGTAGCTCACTTCCGCAAAAACAAACAAAATGCACCGCCCGTGCGCCATCAAACAAATGCACATACTTACGAAAAAAACGACACATCTTGCACCTTCTTCAGTAGGTCTCTAGTGGTCTCTAGTAGGTCGCTAGTGATCCCTAGTAGGTCTTTGTTGGTCTCAAATAGTTCTCTAGTAGTAGTTACTTCTGATTCTACCAAATAGGAAATGCACACAGTCTAACCACAAATAACGGACTTTCAGATTAAACACATGAGATTTAGTTAAAAGACATCAACTATATCTCGAGCTTATTCTTGCTTAAGAAAGCTTATTAAGCTATTAGTGCAGGCTGCGTAAGCCGTCGTTAGTCCACTCATAAATCCGAACTAGGTCTTCATTGTGAATTATAGCCAATTCTCCTTATAGTGTTTTCACTAGTATGTCACAAATGCAAACGTCAAAAGTAAAATTAAAAACCAAATCACAATTAATCTAGGAAAACCATTAAAATAATTAAAACGGAATTTCTTGATGAACCTCTAAAATATATAAAACAAACTACATATATTATATACGAAATCAATTGAACTAATATTTCTAAAAACAAGGTATATAAATTTACAACAAATGTACGATGCACATGAACTTATGGTTAAGTATCAATTTTTATTTCCACCCGTATCTATATGTTTAAAACAGCAAACTGCATGGACATCTTAGATTTGTGTTTATTTATTGGATTAATTGTTATTTATAATACCAAAGTGAATAAGAAAAAAAGTAAAAAAACGGTCAATAGGATCCTTAACTATCAATTTCCCAGGTATGATTTAATGATGAATACAAAAAATCATTTTATAATGATGGCAGAAAATAATCAGCTTTAATTTTCGCTAAAGGCATTTTTACATAAGATTACCTTCGACAGAGAACAATGAAGTTAATATAAGGCATAGTTTCTCAGTAGTTTATAATAGAGGGATGTCTTACTACGTCACCAGATGTCAATGGTATTTCAAACCGATCAGAGTCAACGCAAGTTAACTCCTTAACTATTCTCCATCAAAATTCAAAATGGTCGAGCAGTTCTCTCTAAAGGCACAATATCGATATCTAGCCTTTGATCGGTTGTATCCCTGACTACGGCGCTGGTCCCTTCGTTACCATTGTCTAAATACCGTTGCATTATCGTATCGTAATAGACCATAAACGGGCTATGTGCATGTCTCCTAACGATATGAGGAGCTTAAGCGGCATACATAATGCGGTCGTTGGTAAAATGGCATAATAACATAGTGTACCTCGCTTAATGGAACGCTGAATCTAATTTCATTACGCAAGAAATTGTAACGTGCGCCTTATAATTGATTGTCAGAATATTTATGGGCGATACTTGGATGAAATGGACGGTAGTAAAAGCACATTAGATTATTATCTCATAGCTAGTTGACGCCAGATTAGTTCAGCTTTAAGCAACCCTTACTGAGGAACGTTACACTCCCAAGCAAGATGTACACTTTTATAAACTCCATATAGGTCTTATATAATAGATAGATCAGGATTATTCAAAATAAAAATTAGATTATAATTAATATTTTATGGAATTCCGACTAAATAATTTGGAAGTTCTTAACTGACCTTTAAGTAAATACTGGTAAGAAGTATTGTTTACTTCATATCATATCTTCACTTCGTAAGAATCCTCTCAATATCATACACTAAATATTTTTTTCCATCCTTTCCCGTTTACCAAAAACATAACAAATCAATATTTATTATCTATACATAAAATTTATTACAATATGTTTATTTTTTATTTTTTTATAACATACATGATTTTATTATTGTAAGTTGAGCCAAACCGTATATTTTATACACGAATTTTATCCATCTGGTTACGATAAACTCACAAATTGATCTGGCAAATAGCATTTCATTTCTACTCTCTTAATTTGTTGATTTTTGGATATAATTAATATATTTACAGTAGTACATTCACAGATTTATTCAAAAACACTATCTGTTTTCGTTGACAAAGAATATATTCATAAAAACATTCTTAGGGATTAATGATATAAAACCACAGACATGTTATAAAAACCACTAAACAAAATAAACCAAAAAAAAAATCAAAATGATACAAATTAGATGTCTCACAGCTGCGGCAAATAGGCAGGCAATTATTAAGTTACGTGGTTTCAATTTCCTATTATTTACACTTTTTTATCCGTTATTCGTAATTAGAAAACCACCATCCATTGTGAATACATCCTTACCGTCCACTTGTGTCCGTAAAGCTGTAAATACCTCGTGTATGCCTCATGTCCACTTATCTCACAGTCACGACGTCACTCGCGCGACTTTTATCGCCCATTTGCGCAACAAGTGCACGACAATCGTACGTGTCCCTTGCCTTTATTAGTGCACTGACCGATATCTGATATTACGTCTGGGGAAAATGACTTTATTTTGACATTAAATGATATTACGCAAACCGGTGTTCCATACTGCACTGCACTAAGAATAACTGCGTTTACTACCTATTAACTACTACATATAATATAACCAAATCAACTGATTTGAAAACCTCTAATAAATTTGAAGAAAGGTATGACTTATGTTAAATTGTAAAATGTACTCAGCTTTTTACATAACCATAGAAAATATATTTTTTTATATATTTCATCATTAAGTATTATAAAATTTACATTTTGTATGAATATTACCAGAAAGATTTTTATTTATTTTATTACATTGATCTTCATTACGATATTTTGTGTGTATTGATTGATTATTGATCATTATCTAAGCATGCATAACAATAGAAAATAAAGACAAAAATATTATTAAGTATCAAGGTAGCAATTCTCAAAAGTAAAACAAAAAAACATATTGAACATATTTTTAAATATCGATCAGTATAATATAAATTAATTTTGGTTAGTGGTTTCCAAACAACAACAACTAAAGTTACTATTGCTTAATAGTAGCTATGCGCATACTAGTGTATAGAAAAATTTGTGTACTTTCATTGTAATAAATATTCTAAGATTGAAAATCCCTTATCATAGTAATTTATGTCGAATACTATCGTATTTGGAGGTCTAATTCATAACAAAGTATTGTCTAAGTTATCTGAAATCAAATAAATGATTCTATGATTAAATTACATTCTATTTACCAAAAACGGAACAAAACTACCAGAGGAAAGATATTAAATTAATAATAACACCTTTCCTATAATGCACGAAGGTTAGCCTCACGAAACAAAACAAAATCGAAATCACGAAGATATCAAGGAAATGGAAGTGCAATCTTAAATCAAGAACAGTAAGGCTGTTTTCAATTGGAGCCCTAACGCAATCAGTATCAGCGCACAGCATCGGCGCGTGCGCAGTACGGCACAATGTGAGCAGATAATCAGGTGTTACCCGGTACCCTATAAAACGCGAAATGGAAACGACGCGGGACCGTTCAGCCACAGGATGTTTGTTTGTATCAGTTGAAAGAGGTTTGTTATAAAAAAAAAGACACTTGTACGACAGCAATTCGCAGGAGAAGAATACTAGTATGAGAACAAGATATTACGATAAGAGAAATACTTACATTGTATAAGAATAGTTTTTACTGTTACTGGTATTTTCAACAAATACTAGTAGAAATATAGTATCTACTTTGTTCTAGGAACTGGTTTTACGATTTTTAACTTTCAAAGTTTTATGTCATTTGAAAATTCTGGAACGATTTAATGGACGAAATTATGTAATTTCATAAATTATTATTTCATGAAGTATTTTATTTATACTCGATATTTGCCTTAATTCGAATAGTGTAAGTAATATTCGAACCCGGTAATAACCGGAGAGATTTTTTATATTATACATATTTTAGAAGCTTGAGCTGAAATCTTAAGTAATAGTACTTATAAAGCAATAATTGATACTGCGATTTCCGTAACTGGTTTGAATAGCACTTGTTAAGTAAATCAATTACTTTAATCTTGACAGACTTAATTTTATAATGCAATAATTCAAAATAACGTATGTTGTGGCATTAATAGCTACCTAAAGAATTGCTATTTCGTTTTTATCGTCAAGGCTAGAAAGAAACTTATTCAATGTAGTGACCTTTTTGCAGTTACTCAACTTTGCCTACAAGAGGACAGCGCTGCATCACATTCTGATTGGCTAATTCAAACATAGAACGTAGTAAGATTAACGAATTACAACCGTTCCGCCATGCAAGTTTTGAGATATATACGAACTAATGCACGGACATGTGGTTGGTACAGACAGGTGACCGCCTTATATGTGGAGTCTATTTTATATGTGTTACGAATATTAATTCAGGCGGTGTAATAACCGAGTTGAATACCTACATTATTCAATAGCGTTATAGGCGTGGTGAGAACAGCCTGTAGCGTGTGTCTCTTACGGTACATTGTCCTTCGGTGTATCGTGGGCGCTACCGCTCGCCCACGGGCGTGGACACGCCGCTCTAATCAAAACTATACGCTGCCAACACCGCAAGAACTTGCAGAAGGTCTAACGTATAAGTTATATGTATTAGTTTATATGTATCAACATTTTCAGTCTATCAATGTCCCTAAAGCTGTGTGGTGTCCGAAAGCCGCGTGGCCTCCATCAGTGAAGATTAGCACCAATGCTTCACACTTAAGGTTATTGTAAAGGCGACTAATGATTGTTGAAGTCGACCCATACATCTTTTACTGCGATCTCCGACTCACAAAGGATACGTGGATATTATGGCATAAACTTCCTATTTTCTGGAGTAGTCTTTCGTCCAACAGTGGATATCTTACGGCTGGGATGTGAATGTCAATGCTGGGACACAAATATTACCTATAGACGAAAGTCGTAGCGAGAACCGGCGTTAGCTATTAATGCGGGCTTTTTGGTAAATGGTTAAGATGGCCGAGTCCAACGGCTTACAGTACCTCCCGAAACCGAAACAAAGATACTTGAGTTAATACGTTTTTGATCACCGATCTGATGACGCTTTGACCACTGCGACATCAAGTTCCTTGTATCACAGCTCACGTTTAAGATCTAGTCTAGAAGAGCTCGATGATGAATGTTTTTAGTATGTTCAGCATGTTGTTGAGAAGGTTAAGCCATTAATTCGGGCTGTATCTATAGGTGTATCATTGGCACCCACAAAGCCGCACTGGGCTTACGTGGTGGGGTCACGGCCCATTCTCAATCCGGCCTTTTGGTCTACTGAGTAAGCTTGTGCCCAGCATTAAGAATGTTAGACTAATGATAAAGACCAAGTTAAACAAACAAAAGACACGCAATATGGTTTCAAATCAAGCAGTCCTTCTGATCGTTTATTCCGCAGCATAACTGTGGCTAGACTGATGCAGGCTTATCTTATTTATTAGGGCTCCGAGCGTTCGCGTTGTGTGTAAACGTGTAATGGCTATTAGAAGGTAGACAAGTGCAAAATGGTTTAATTTTTCTTCCCGCACAGCTATTTATTGAGACCAAGAGCGCAAGTCGGTTTGCGTGCAAGGGATTTCTTTTAATTAAGCATATTAAACATCAGAGGATAGCCTGATAGTTTCTTGATTTTATAGATACTAGTTCTTTAATAGAGTTGGTTATGTAATAATAAACTCGCAGTTCTTGTTATGACTTATAATCACATTAATAAGCAACACAACCATGGAAAAAGTGATATAATAAGATTTTTTTATTAGCTTCTACTCACGGTTTCACCCACGTGATGTTTGGTTTGTCCCATGAAATCTTTATCTAACTACACCAGAGAACACCAGAGTTTTAGTCAGTATACACTATTACCGCCTTCACCGCATGGACAGACTTTCAGCTTATGTTATTGACATGTAGTAGAGTAATCAGGATTACAATAAAAAAACATCAGTTTGTGTAATCAATTTGGGATAAACGCCATATTATTAGGGTATTTTTACAACAAGAAGTTAATAATTAAAAATGTATTGATGATGAAAAACACGTTATGGTTTTTGTTTCACCGTATTTATGGTTTGACAACACAGTTTTAAAATCTTTTCAGAATATATGTATACAAATCTGAGATTTCATATATAAGGAACCACCTATTATTGTAATATATTTTATAAACTTCATTTCAAATTCAACCTTATTACAAATGTATTATAATAACATAATGCTCAACACCTGTGCCTGTGGAATGAGAGCAATATAATGTATGTCGTTAGCAGCAAATGTTATTATTTTAAGACTACCGAGGTCACGATATTAAAGGGACTGGCTTTTGCATATTTGTCTGACACCTGCCTATGTATTACTCACTTAGAACTTAAACTCGCAATGTCGAAGTGATAGGGGGTTCTTTTTTCAATTTAATAATACCGTACCCTTAAGTTTATTCAGTCAGTAGAATAGCTGAATAAACTTACCCGCATTAAAAAAAAAGAAGAATTGGAAATTTAACTCGCCCACCATTCCATGATCATTTGTTTGTAGACAATCCCGTCACGAAAGTATTTTCTTTTTTCCTGCGTTTATTATTTTTTGCAATTATATAGCTTTGTAGTTAAAAATATATTCCCATACTTCGATACACATCACAATAAAATCAAGACAACATACTGTCGATTAGAATTTACATTTGCAGTTAGTAAATAAACCATTTTCGGATTTTCGGGACCTTTCTTCACGAGCGATTTCACGGTATAAAGTCGACGGTAACCTTCTATAAACTATTTGATTTAAGTATGAACATCAAATGTTGTATAATTATCGTATTAATTTATTATATTGAGCTCCAAATTTTTCTTTGGAATCTAAAGTGATTAAAGTAGATCAAACTTCAGTCATAGACCTTAGTATTTTTATTAATAACGAAGTATATCCATGTCTGAGAAAAGGATCGTGACAAATAGTCAAACAAAAAACCAGTTCCTTGAATCCTTTAGCGGTTCTAAAAACTTAAATTTTCGTTGATATTACATAACTTGTGTACTTAGAGAATAATTTTGCTGGGCTGCTTTATTCATCGAAATGTGATAATAGGTATACCTATTTCATACTTACACTATCGCACCTAACACACATTTGAACAAAACCACTTCCACCGAATTACTAATGCGTTCAATTTTGTTATTATATTTAAACTTGACGTTCCGACCCTTAACAGGAACCACGATCGCAGGATGAAACGTCAGGATTAAATAAAAAAAAATTAAACGCGTCACAGTGATTTTATGGATATGTGATATTTTACGGTAAATACATTCTAATCGACTAATATACTGTAACTCCATTTAAAGACCACGCCTTCGTTACCAACACTTTGTACTGCTTAGAAAAGTAACCAATGAACACGTGGTGTGGTTTGGGTACCTGTAATTAAATGTGAGTGTGCAAAACTGTCTCATGAATTTATAGTAGCAGCATTTATCTTGATAGAACAGTGAATTGAATGTTGTAGACTTGTATGTCGTTGATAAGTGAGTCTTAAGTAAAGATCGGAGATAAAAGAGCAATCGCATGAAGCAGGTTTAAGCGATAATTATACGTAATTTTTCGATTCTATCAGCGTTTTGCAAACCTTTTACGTATTCGAGAAACACTTTTGTTATAGAGGTAAGATGCAAATTTCTTATTGTAAAAAGTTATGTCACGTAAAATAGAAGATTCTTATATCGTTTCTAAAAGAATAAATAACTAAGACTGGTGTTTATTTTATTTACCGCAATCACAATGCTATATTTCTATAAGACATTAATTACGTGTGTAAAAAACAACCACGTCCGATTCGAAAAGCAAACGCGTCGATGTTACAAACGCAATCCAACTTCTACCATGAGCCACATGTTTTAAATCTAATACTAAATTACTTAAAAGATAATAATCTTTCTGGTCACCTTGGAAAAGTAACTTAACCTCCAAATTTGTAGGGCGAACGTGCTAACCAGTGATCCATCAAACAATCACTTATAAGCTTCGTTGGTTAATTAACATTTGATACAAGTCATAAACATATTCTCAAGAGAATGTAAATATAAAAAGTATATTTTACCGTTAGTCCCGTGGACCAGTAGCATGAAAGTATGCACTCGATTAAGTACGGAGATACAAGAAGATTTAGGAATGTATGATAGGTCCATTCAAGCATAATACATATGAGAACAGAAGGTTTCATTTAAATTGCCAGACAGGTAATGCTGACTGGCAAATTAAATATGACTCCCAAATTTTATTTAACTTTGACACAAGATAATACGATACGTAAATACTCTGCATGTTGACGACGATCTGGTTACGTTGGACTATTCCCTGTCCACTTACTTGATGATGAAGAGCAGGATAGAGATGGCACTGGGATTCGGTTTAAAAAAAGAGAAAATCAGCCCTTGCCGAGTATTGTGGGGCTTGTTGTCGGTACATAGTCTCCCGGCGTAGGACATTCGAAGACATAGTGTAGTTAGACTTTCTATACACGTATTGTATTTACATATGTGCTAATGTTGAATAATGAATAAAAATATTTTATGTCTTATCTTTAAAATACTTAAAAAAACCAACGGGTCTCCTAAGGTCTTGGTAGCTTAATTTATGCTATGCTAAATGCTATGCTATGCTTAATTAGAACTTAATTTCCAAAAAGATGTACATTATTCGAACACTAAATAGTACATTACATTACTTACTTACTTAAATTACTACATAACTTACTTAACTTAGAGTAATAATTCATAAACGTATCTAACACAATATCACAATTTATAGAAAGGTATTAAAAATGTTGAAAAAATTGGAGTAGTACTCGCCCGAATGAATAGAGAGGGTATGTGCAGTTCGAGTCCCACGTTAGACAAGTTGACTTTTTATAAATTATTTTTTTTGGATATGAAAATGTTGAAATAGAAAAATATAATAACAAAAGTTTATTCCGCTTATTATTGTAAATTCACTTTGCTCCTTTTTATGACTAATGTTTATAAATCTTGTTATTACAAACCAGTCCTTCTGTTACTAGTCTACCGAAGCCTCCATACATAATTGTATGCCCTAACGTACCGTGCCTTATCGATAACGGGCAGTTTTAATTATCCGCCTAGAGCGGCGCAACAAGTGTAAAGGAACTCGATTTTATTCACAACCCACTATCTGGCCGTAACTGCCATCAACATACTTTATAGTGCATCTAATGGAGGAAGAAACCGTGTTATGTAGTAAAGTGCATTTATATGAATACGTTATGGGAAGCATGTGACCACGCTCGCATTTCCCCTATAATTTTTACATCATGGATATTATGATGTCATAGGAGAAGCTCGATAGTGCAGTTAGTAATTTCGTCTTAATAGGTTAAGCATCTTTGTTAAAGTGGTCGGATAGAAGACCTTATAATTTTTCAGCATTCATTTTATCTTTGCTTTGGAATACTCGTTATTACATGCATACTTATAACGTAACTCTTTTGCTAACTTTTTGGGCTTTCCAATAGAAGGAGACATCTAAGGGAGAATTATGGGCTGTTGCTCATTCTCCCTACGATTATTGGTGGATGCTAACTCTCGCTTGAAATCAATAAAATTGTTTCTTTTGTGATTATGAATAAAGGATTTGACAGTTTCAGATTGCCTCTGTTAGCAACCTGTTAGCAACTGAATTGTCAAATCGTTCATTTATAATTCAAAATTTTCAAATATTTAGTTACGTAATCCGCATATTGGGAAAATGAGCTAAGATGTTTCCTTCCATTGGAAAACCCTGTGTCTTGTGTCCCTGTTGGACATTAGTAAACTGATAATAATGATATGGTCACATCATACGCACCATTACAAATAAAATGACCTAATGCAAAAATGTCCTTAAGTTTTCCTAGATAAAACTATCCTATAAAAACAACTTTAGCAAACGAATGAGTTACTTAACTACATTTATTTATTCGGAGTTTGTATCAAAAAGTATTATATTCTATCAAAACGCAGAAGTAACTATTTTAAGAACTAAAAACACTGGAATACGTTATTATTCATATTCATAAAATTGCTGCATGCTGGATTCGGCCAATACAGGACCAGTGGTGTGGATGTGAAAATTTTGTTCAAACGCCAAAATAATAGTCTCATTGTACTTTATGTTGCCATAAAGAGGTATTCTTTTTTTAATCGTGAATAGGTTATTTGATTAAAATATATTCATGAGGCTTTACTCAAGGAACGTTGACCATTAAGCATAGAAAAACTTTTTGGCTCTACAGTAAAGTTGCAAAATATCAGAGACCGATTATTTTTTTACAATTTTAATGTTATTTTATAAGATTTTTTTATAGAAAAATTCGACCGAACTCGCATGGTATTCTCAAGCGTCTTAGCCGAATTTGTTTTCTATTAACGAAATAATATTTCGGACATTCACACTAATTGGTGTACCTAGCCCAAAATAAGCACTGTAAGGCTTGTGTTATGGATATTAGGATAACGTATTGAATACATAATTTTATCATACCGCAATACAGACTACTAATGTTGAATCGCCCGCACAACCAAAAAATTTACGCACATCAATGGAAGTTAAGAGTGAAGTCGTAAATAGTGACATTCTAAGGGATTTAACAATATGAAAATAATTATATCAAACGAAGCGGTTTAAATTTATTGTACAAAAAAATTCTTGAGCATATAAAGCTTCAACCATCTTGCTGCGATATATTTATAAAATAAAGATATGTTCAGCTGTCTTCCATTACCTTCATATTACTGAAATGGTGAGGTAAGTATTTAAGTGGAAGAAACAAGTTGACTCGCCTGACAACCACGTCGGGCAGTATGTCTAATGAAGCTGTATTGTAAGGCCGTCCATCAACCTCAATTAACAAACCTCGAGCGCCATACTGTCCACGGCATACTATGTTTAAATATATTATGAACTCCGCCATATACCAAATTACTATTAGGCTGCTTTTAGAATAAAGAAAGATAAAATTTTATATCTGATTCAATATATTTTGTTCTCTTCACTCCTGGTCTTCATAAGTACTTGACGTTTTCAGTGCAAGCTGATATTTGTTTGGTTTACCTACACTCATATTTGGAATAACATAACAAACATATTTTGCATAAAAAACTTTTAGAAAGGAAGTAAGACAAAGAAGAGAAAATCAGTTAGGATAACCCAAAATGCTTTATTCTTTTTAATTAATACATTTATTACAATATACCAATATGTTTAAATTAAAAAAACAGAAATTTAGGCCTATTTATATGGAGTACTTCGGAAAGCATAAGAGTTGCTACGAAGTTACTCGATGATTTAAAAAATCTCAGTCGAATCGCGTCCACTGCTGGAAGTAGGCTATGGAAAGTCTTTGGCCATAATCTCCACGTTTGGCCGGCAGATAATAATTCAGAAAACGCTACTGCCCATTTTATGGTGTACGGGAGGTATATGATGATTACCACTAGTATCATGTTGCGATTTATCATACCCTTAAGTGTCAATCATCAAATAGGGTGGATGCTATTCTAATCAGCCAGACACCACATATTAAAAAGAGTAAAAAAACTAATGGCAACTTAATAAACAAAGACCAAAATCTTATTTATATCATTTTCATTTTATACACCCATTTCAATTTACTTTCAGTATATTGGGTCAAAAATCCTTTATTAAACCGTGACATATTCATAATGTGAGATGATAAGATTACTAAAATTGATGGAAAAAGACATTTGCTTTCATTCATATATCAGCAGAGTAAGGCGGTTCACACACTAGAGATGCGTCCCGCCGCGGTGCGCGTAGCGACAGAAAACGCGCCCCCGCGCGGAGGCGTAGATCTGCCTAACTTAGCGGTGTAATCTGCTTCCCCGCGCAGATTTTCAATACAAGTTGACCCTACTTCTTCACGCCCCGCGCTCCCGCGCAGAATCTGCGCGCGGGGCGCCTACCCGCGCTTTCCCGCGTCGGCAGTGTGTTGTCATAGGCGTGTTTTCTATATTAATTGAGATTCTTGCATACAATAATAAAATCTGCGGCCACGCGCTACGCGACGGGGCGCGGTGCAGTGTGTTAACCGCCTAAGTAGCAAAATATAATAAAACTTTAACAAGGGAAATAAAGTTAATCATATTGATTAAATACGCCAAGATGGCGAGATTTTCAACAAGTTCTTCAACTATAAATACATTATTTCTAAAAATATAACATTAATTACTGTATCTGATGACCAATCTATGTAAAAGGTTGGCAATCGCAATCCGCGCGCCTCTGCTGTGCCATCCAGCACTTCTGAAACTTGAAATATCAGTTGTTCTTAACATAAGTTCAGATACGACAGCTTTAGTGTTTATCAAGAATTAAGGGCAACATGCATACATAACGGAGCTACTTGAGTGGGCGCTCTAATTAAACATGTCCGACAATGGTTCATTAGTTCTGACGAGCTGCTATCGTCAGCGTTGTTCCTTGTCAGTAACACATGTTTATGCCCCGTCTACCTGTCTCAGTGTGGCCCTCCATACGGTTACCGTTATCATACTTGCGAGTTCAATATATTTGCTAATCGGTATATACTAAGTAATTATTCTGGATCTGCAATAATTACACATTGCGATTAGGGTTGTGTTAGGGAACTTCTACAATTCTGTACTTTTGTGCTGGTGTAAAAAATGTACAGTTCTTCCGTGACGATTGTGCATGTAATTGCACCGAAATATCGGAGCCTTAAAAACAGTAATAATCCCATTTTATGAATATTAAACAATATATATGTCCATGTGTCAAACTTATCATTTGCAGTTAGATTTATTTTAAAAATTTCCGTTCTCACGTTATTTCACAGGTTCCAAGATAATATACAAATGTGGATCCTGGTATCTCTCACTTCTATTAAGTGATCGAGCTTGCCATTAATCTACACATCCTTTCTGTATACTTAATGGTAATTATTAGTCATGATTGATGATCACTTATTAATGTTTATAAGAACCCAAAGGTAATTACAAGAACTATCCGCTACCAGCATCATCCATTGCAAGGTATCGGAGATAGATAAAAGTTATAAAACAGTTACAGGTACGTGATTTGGCTGATTTTTAGTGAAAACTTCTTTAGCGGCGTTGTGCACTTTTGGGATGGGTAAAAAATGTTAAACTCGCGTCAGGACACGTGACCTGATCGAAAATTCGTAAGACGGAGGGCAGGGCGCTTGCGCGAGTATGCGTGTGTGTTTGTTGTCATGTTTGTGTACGATAGCGCAATAAATAAATATTTTATTTTACCACATAAATGATAGTACTTTTATACTGACAATTAAAGCAATTCATGCGAAATTATCCCCCAACCATTCCAAAATATCAAAAATGCACAACGTTATTGTACATGTTTTCACTTCTATCAGCACTCCCGGAGTGCAACCTGTTGTTTTTTTTGTCAAAATAAATGGACATTGCACAAAGCCTAGCTTATAAAAACTATTTTTAGTTAGAGGCAATCCATTATGAATACCAACCGCTGAAGTTTAGTGGCTACGGCATATGGGACTGCCTCTGCTATTCTGCCAGAAGCGCAGTGGCATACCTGAAAACTTAAACCTCTGTAATGTAACCTCCATTTCCTACGGTCCATCTTTGTATGTTATAACACTCACCACCTAATCTAAGAAACACCGGCAATATTTAGAATTTAAAACTCTTGTGTATGGACCAATAAAAAGTATATAGTGTGTTCAAAGTGAAACCCTTGAAAGGATCATCCTTTAGGAATATTTTAATAAGAACATAACACGATCTAAGAAGGAAATAGTTCTTAAAGACTACAAGATGGCTTTTGTAGAATCTGTACATCAACTCCGCTTATCTCGCGCACATGCCATTACGCATGCTACTGGAATATGAAGCTAACTAACCTACATATATTGCATACAGATAGCCCGTCTTTCCTCAGTCAGTGACACTCAACCTTTTTATAAACAGAACTTAGGCTATAGAATTAATTTTCTGGTAATCACAACACAGGAAACTGTAAAGCGGAAACTGTTATTTCTACGTTTAGACATTGCCCTAATTATGATCTTGTTGATATAATAGGAGTATTATAATTTACTATAATAACATAGCAATTTCTTCTTTTTATTTACTTGTAAAAGTATAACATTCGATATTGTAGTCGAGAATATTAAAAGAGTGCGCTGAAACTAATAATATTAAAAACTCAAAAAACTTAACTAGTAAAAATAAATTGATTTTACGTGAAATGCTGATATAATATATTTAATTTCCACATTATTTTCGCTTATATTTGTCATTCCTGAAGCTTATTTTGATTAAGCTACGCATACAGTTTTAGTTTTTTGTTAATTTGACATTTTATCGTGAAATTAGTAAGGTAGTAGAAGTTTGACAAGAGGATTGTTATCTAAATCCTCGTGGCAAACTTAGATGACTCACTTAAAAATCGCATAAAAATGTACTTCCTGAAAACAATAAAATCATTAAACCCAAACCAAAAAAATACTTCTTTTTAGCCTTTAGCTCTAAGTGACAAAATGCTTTAATATTTACGAAGAAATAAAATTACCGTAACCTACGAATCCTCTTATGACATAGAAATATTTATCTCTATACTGACTATCATATACAGAACACCTCGTTACAATGAAACGACAAAATAACGTTAAGTATTCTAAATTGCATATTCAATTCATTAAAACTCCGTTCGTTTCTCAGTGTCCCCAAAGATAACCCTAACACATTCTCTCTTTATTAGCAATTCTGATACAGGAAAGCAATCTTATGATCACATAAGTGGAACCGAGCAGTGCCCCTGCCATTCCATTTTATCGCTACTATATTGTAAATATCATTTAGCCAATGTCGGTACTACCAGTAAGGCGGTAACGTAAAATCTTTGAACATAATAAGCGTCGTGTTTCATATATTCGACAGACAAATGGATAGTTTTGTCGAGTATTGGTTTGTCGTTACATTTGCATACAGGATAGCTGGCTTATTGAGAAATCTTTACTTGCTTATATCTTGCATTGCTTTGGTATTGAGCTGGAAATGGCACGGTATAAATGGAGATAGCGCTCGACTTAGATCCTTATCAGAACCCATTAAACCTTTTTGACTGCGTGAATAAGACGTGTTTCGTATTTAAATAGTTCAAAAATACAAGTAGGTTTATATATTTAAGTTGTTAGACAATATTAAAAAAAAAAAATTTTACTATTTAACTGTCAAATATAGTCTTTTCCAATGTTCCAAGCCGTTTATGACATAATTTCTTATAAAAGATAGATCCTAAAAAAAGTTCTATAGAATTTTCACATTGTTTAGGTTAGGCATATCAAACCTTGATTATTACACTAACTGACCCGGCCACGCGTTGCTATGGTAACGTTAATCTATACATATAAATAAAATTGGAGTGTCTGTTTTTAATATTGTAATATCCGTTTTTTACTACATGCATATGAATATAAATACGGTACATACACCAAAATAACATGTTTTACAATTTTTTGTCTGTCTGTCTGTCTGTTTGTTCCGGTTAATCTCTGAAATGGCTGGACCGATTTTGACGGGACTTTTATTGGCAGGTAGCTGATGTAATAAGGAGTAACTTAGGCAACTTTTATTTTAGAAAAAAAAATATTTTTGAAAAATAATATTACTGCCACAGCAACGCTTATATATTTTTAGGCTTATGGTAACTATATATGGTAACAAACACTTACCTTCTTACTAGTTGTCTTAAATTTTGTTCATAAATATTAACACTAAAATATTATAAAAAATATTTGTACTACAAAATGTTGGCGACCTCACTTCGCGGATTTTCATTAAGATTGAATATGTAAAATGATTAGACGGAACCTGCCCGATAGATCAATAAAGAGATACGGCGTATGCAGATGTTCGCTTGCCGAACGTGGCCCTTCCGCGCGAGACCTAGATCGATTTATTTCAGAACGATCGGAACGCATTCATTATGAAACCTGAATCGATGGAGTTGTATAATCGATAATCGATATTTTTTCACTTTTATTTTAAAACGTATTCTTTAAACGATTAAATTACGTCAATAACTTTCAAAAATATTAAGCTTGCATCATGTAATAATTAATTGTAAGAAGTTAAACACAGGCTTAGTAGTACAAAATAACTAGTCGTAAACACTTATCGATAAATGCTTCCCACAACACTACACAAGTGTGGCTAATTGAAACTGCATACCGCGCATAGATATGAACTAGTGATGTACTATTTTTAGAAGGAAAGGTGACATGTCGATAAGTGGACTGGACATTAATGTAAGTGAAAATCACCGGAGAACTTTGAATATTTATCACTTAGAAAGGCTTTTACTTCCACCATTTAAATAAGAACGCAAATATAAAGTGATAAATCACTGTGCGAAGCAAAAGATTTACATATTCTTACTCGATGATGTTAGAATGTAGTACTTACTTTGATAACCAAGTATGTAGTACAAAGATTTCTCGTATCTTCGATTGTAAGTTGTAAGATCGAAGTAAGTTTCACAATATTTGTGCTATCTTATATATTAAATTATTACAACTATTGTATGTGCCGCAACTGTGTGTGTGTGTGTGTGTGTGTGAGCTCAATAGAATCCAATATAACGCAGCAAATGAATAACTGATTTTGAAATAAAAGCGTCTATTGTCTTGTATTTTTTTAAGGTTGTACATTTATGTATAAGGGTCGACAACGTCATGATTAACAAAATAGCATAGTTTGTGTACTACAATTAGTTTCTACTAAAACTATAACTAAGCTTCGAAAGAAAGCTTGCCATATATGCTACAAATTTATAGGAACCCTTAATTAGCTAAATCAAATACAGGGTAACCAAAGTTCCCGTATTTTTTATTAGTTGTCTGATCAAAACAGGCAATTTTTTAAACGTTTCAGCTAACAGTTAATATAAATATAAAAAATATATATTTTTGACATAAATCTTGCTATTTCAATTGTCTCCCGTAAAAAACACTGAAACCCATTTTTTTATGTATACTGAAACCCATTCTAACACCAGCCAATCCGTGTTTGGTCCACGAATTAGTTAATGGGCCATTGTCCAGGTGTTTCCATTTATAAGGAAAGCCTATGTCCCAATAATTGGGACATTAAAAGTGATGATGATGATAATGAAGTTACTATATAAATTGTAAAATTTTATATTTTAACAGAATCGGGGGAACATATTTAGTTCTTACACTTCCGCGCACATTACACATTTGAATAAAACACTTTTAAACTGATTTTGCGCATATTTTATAACAAAAACAATTTTAACAATTAAGAACGTGTGCGATTAAAATATTGTGAAGGTAGTAGAAAATACATGACAACCACTATCTTTGTCATCCTGTGATCACGGCTCCTGTAAAGGAGTCGAATCGTCAGGATTAAATATAAAATAAAATATGCGCAAAATCCGTAAAAAAGTATTTTATTCAAAGGAATTGGAGGAAAATTTACTTTATATATTCGATATTCCAACAGTGCGAACTTTTAACAGATACTACTCTGTATTTCTTCTACGGTCCTATACTCTATCCATTTCGATCTGAGACAAAAGGTAAACAAAGAATGTGTGGTTCTCAAACTTTTTTTTATCTAATTTTGGGATAAAAAATATTATATATTTAAGGGTGTTAATTTTTTATAATAAAATAGGAAAAGGGGTACTTAAGTGTATATAAACACAAGCTATCATTGCTATTATCCAAATTATACTACTAATTTGAATTGAAATAAAACAAATAATTCAAAAGTAATTCAAATTATTATAATAGGTTAGTTATAATAGGCCCGCAATATTCCCATTATCTCGGCAGTCTTGTTCACGACATCATTTTTGTAAGGATATGAATCTTTGGACCAGCTTTCCTCTACGTACTATTTATGTTGTCCAGAAGTAAAAGTGCAAGCGCTGCTTGGTCCAGGCTGACTCATTCTCACTGACAAAAACGATTTAATAACAAAAACTCAACAATAACAATATATTACAACGTAACACAACAATAAAACTTAACAAAAACGACAATTATAACAAATATTAACAAGAAACAACGAAATAATCAAGGAGATAACGCACTCGCACCAATAGTTGATCGAGAATAAAAAATGGCGGATATAATCCGGCTAAACCCGGAAGTCACTTAGTTCTACGTTATAGAATGTGATGGTTGTTCATCTTCATTTGGAAGTATTATAAATGCGTAAAAGTTTTAGAACACTATTCATTTAAGGTCTTTTTAATAGCAAATATATAGTAATCTATACTTACGTTAAAAAATATACCTAACATCGATGTAAAAATACTGAAAATTATTGAAGGTGACAAGTAATTCTTAGCTATCTTAATTTAAAAAGTTTGAATAATAAAATATTGAATAGTCGTATGTTTTTGATCAAACCTTTCGGCAATGAAGAAAATTGACATCTTAAAGAACCTTTTTTATGGTTTGTTTACCTTTTGTCTCAGGTCGAAATGGATAGAGTATAGTACTACCTATTTCTGACGAAATGGGTAAGATTTTAGTCAACTTTAAAAAAAACAGTCCAAGTATAAATTGTCGCACGACAAACCACATCCCCTCCCAATTACGTTTTTCTTAGGTGTATAGCGATTTTAACAATGCAGCCTTCCTCGTTCACCTCATTACTTTAATGACGGCTCGATCAAGCCAGCCAGTCGCCTGAGACAACCAAGGATATGCAAAAAACATGCTTGTAACCTAGAACTTGTTTACTGAAATGTAGTGCAGTTAATGTGATAAAAAAATGTGTAAACAGCCGGTATTGTTTCTTTTTTTACAGAAAAAACCGTTACTATTTAGCAAAAATACGATTGATTAAGATTGTAACATATTGTGGTGTAAACAAGTGTTGCGATATTGTATTTCCCTTAAGAAAATTTCTTTACAAAGAAATCTCTTATTACTAATTCATAAAAGGTTACGTAAATGCAACAATTGAAATTATGTATGAAACAGGTGTCTGTTTTCAATCTCATATGGATTTTAAAATGATCTTCTTTAAATGTAATTTAGTTTTTAACTTACATAATTACTTACATTATTAGATGGCGGGTGTGCGGTGCACACTACTTGGGTTTTGATGAAGTAAGCTACATATTTTTATTTTACTAATGGATATGGACTTCCGCCAAGTAACGCCTGATTCTATCAAATAATTTAAAGGTATATTTAAAAATTCCCATTTTACAATGTTTATTCTCAGCTTAAATTTTTTGATACACTGCTTCACATTAAAAAAACATTAAATTCAGTTTTATTTGTGGTATATTACCCTTTTTTATATTACAAAACCGCAACTTCGAGCTCACTCACGGCATACAGCCTTGTGAATTCAGTTCGATGTACACAAAATACAATAAACTACACCAGCGCCCCTGGGTCGTCATTGCAAAGCTAAAGTTCGGTTTGATAAAATATTACGTTATGGTATCAAAGTTCGAGTTAAAACTCGAACGTAAATGTTTCTTGTGCACCTTTAGTAGCACAAGACAACTTATACTAAGAAACTTTATAACACATAAATTATAAAAAGAGAAAAAAAGCCGATTTTGAGTTCATTGCGGCTTTTCTCGGTGTTAATTCTCCCGAAGGAGTACTAACAAAGCCATGTTGTTGTCCAGGTTAGTCGTTATAATTGTCGACTTTCAATAAACGCATTGTAAACACTAAATAAAAAGCATTTTATTTTATCTTAACGCCATTTCAGCACTGTAAACATTTTGTATGAATTTGATTATGCGTGGCTGTATCGGATAATGAGTCGATCGGTTCGACGGTCCTACTTAGTTTCTTGTACAATCGTTAACGTTTCTTTCTTTTACTTACACTAATTAACCTAACCCAAAGTAATCACTGTAATGCTTGTGTTATGGATACTAGGGTAACAGATAAGCATACATATATGTTACATAGATATGATAAATTCATAGAATTATATATACATACCCATGACTAAAATACAAATACAGGACATTCGTCGGTGAGAAACGCATGATTGCTACCGTTGCACCAAACGTTCGTTAAATTAAAAATAATAAATTGTTCTTTGATTAAAATTGGATTTAATTTGATCTTCAATTTTCTATCGCCAAGATAGGTAACAAACTTAACAATCTAGAAGTTATGACGATAACCAGTTTTCCAAAGAAAAAACTAAAAGATGTGGGCTTAAAATCTACTTCATTTGTATTTTAAGATTCATTTTTCTTTACACCTTTTAATACACGCTATTCCCATCATTAATGTGCTCACAATATTCTTTAAATAACATATTTTTTTTCTCATCAAAAATATTTACTTTATTTAAATTACAAATAACAAATTCTTAATCAATTATCTGGCATGCGAAAATGCACGCCCGTGAATTTCAAATAGACTGGTGCAAACTTTAAATGGGAACATTCGCAATAACACAACAAAAGCTTCCTTCCATCTCCATTTTTCATTTGCATTATGTGCTCGTGGCGAGTGTTTCATATTATTTTCCAAAAGTGTATTATTTCTCCTTAAAAGACAATAATTCACGCATTCAAATCGCACGCCGCCATTTTTTATATCGCGTGTGTTTCGCGCCTTTTTCGGGTGCGGGTGCGTCCCTAATAAAATTAGGCTTAGAGTCTACAGACTTTAAAAATTACAGACACTACAGACATTTTCTAAATTATAGTGACAAATATGAATAAAATGTAATCAACAAATTTATTTTCGACACGACCTTACGCCCATCAATTATGCCCAAGGTGAAATTCTAGATAACCATATTTTAATAAATATATTCAAAGAATTTATTTCTGTCGAACAAAAAGTAAGTAAAGAAATGAAATTTGATTGCTACTGAACTAAAGCTCAAAGAAATAATGAAAACCACGAAAAATTCACTTTAAATCCATAATTGTAAAATAACCAAGCAGGTCTTGGTGAATGATATATATTTCCCATAAAGAATTATCTTCCGTTCGATTGTCCACTTTTATTGCATTTACAAACGTTTCGCAATATTTTCCCACAATTTGCAACAAAATCTTATCTAAAATGACAAGTAAAAAGTGTGAAATAGCCCTCTAAATCCTGGCTCGGCATCTCCAAACGTGAAATATTTCACACGCGACCGGGTTGACAATGACGCACGGCTCTGTCGCTTCGTAGCTCTGTGCAGTAGCAGCCATAAATTGCCGGATTCGTTTCTTGTCTTTGCCCGCTCGCCCAATGTTGATTTAACACGGTTTTAGTCTTATTGATTCTTTATTACGTGAACACCCGTATTGTCTATGCGCACGCAACTGCACCTTTAATTAATATAAAGCTATTGTTGGCGGTTGATATATGAGCGGTTCCATTTGTTTATTTGGCTTTGGGGCGTTATAGACTTTACAAAAGGCAAACACACTTTGTAGAATACAATTAATGAGACGTTATTCCATTCTTAACTAATTCTAGTAATTACAATGTCTAGAGGCGCTCAAACCACAGCCGTCGGTAATTTTTTTCAGCGGGCTGATTGGCAGTGTGAAAGTAATGTCTTCTTAGTATTGAAATTTTTTAAATAAATGGAATTTATTTGATTATTTTAGAAAAATAAAGATCCTAACAAATCATACTTTTGAAGTTGGCTATAGCTTTAAAAAACTATTAGAATTGGTAAGATCTATAATAACGTCACACGAAAGTAAACAATATAATATATAGTAATAAAACCTTAATTTATGACTATTAATTATCATTTACTGTCATGTGACGTACTTAAAACCGGTTGACGTAATATTTTTCATGATGTCTTTTATGTGTGGCGTTTCGTTAATACATATACTATCTTACCTCACACCGTGCTCGTAACGTGTCTGTTCTTCAGGTGCTCCTTGACGCGTATGCTGCTCTGCGTTTTTTCTGTTTCAGTTGCTTGATTGTGCGCTTATCAGCGAACGCGCTGCTGTCCACACAGAGGATCCTTTCCGTCATACTTCTGCTGCCTATGCCCATTTTCATATTCCACCGGGCCCCCAGGAATATTGTACTTTCTTATGTGTTAATTTATAAATATTTACCTTTATATTATCTAGGAAGTACTCCATGTCACAGTAACCGGTTTTAAAAACTAAAAGTAGATAATAATTAACATTCTTTTTTTTTTTTTTTTTGGACGACCGTTTGGTGCAACGGTAGCGATCCTGCCTTTCGCACCGACGGTCCTGGGTTCAAATCCCGGAAGGGGCAGATGTTTGTATGATGAATACGAGCATTTGTACCTGAGTCATGGGTGTTTATATATATTTCTATGAATATTACATATTTATGTATCATATATGTATGTCTATCCGTTACCCTAGTATCCATAACACAAGCCTTACAGTGCTTACTTTGGGCTAGGCTAATTGGTGTGAATGTAAGAAATATTTATTTATTTATTATTTATTTATTCTTATTTGTAAAAAGAAAGAGCAGATTGCACTGCCCTGTAATTCTGCAGAGTTTAATTTGTACAAAAAAAGCTAATATTTCTCAAGTTAAACTGTTAACTTATAAGGATATAAATAATTTACTTTAACGTCTGCTAAGAGTATTAGTATGAATTCTAGCGTGGCCATTAACACATCAACCAAAACTCTTATTAGAGATTGAGCTTAAAATTGTTCACCGAAGTTTTCTTCGCCGAAAGATCGTTTCGCAAGATGACTCTTTTATATCTCAAGATCCTTAATAATAGGGGTTAAAGTATGAAATTGCCGTTTTATTGCAATAGGTTCTTTGAATTGACATAGAATCTTCATGGTTTGAGGTTTTCGAATGAAACTTTTTTTAAATGGTTTCTATGATGTTCTTTTTTTAAAAAATGTAAAACATTTGAATATCGACTTTCAATTGTTTTTGTTATTCAATTTAGACAAGAAAGATGGATACTGCGAAAATTCGAGTTATTTTTGAATACGAGTTCCGACGCGGAACTAACGCGGCAGAAACAGCCCGCAATATCAATGCTGCGTTTGGAGAGGGGTCTACTAATGAACGCACCGTGCGATTTTGGTTTAAACGCTTTCGTGATGGAAATTTCGACTTAAAGAACGAGCCACGAGGAAGACCGCCCACACAGGTAAATAACGATGAATTAAGAGAGATAGTGGAAGCCGATCCTAGTCAAAGTACCCAGGAATTAGCGGCATGGTTTAACGTTACCTTACCCACAATATTGACTCACTTGCGTCAAATCAATAAAATAAAAAAATACGAAAAATGGGTGCCTCATGATTTGACTGATCTGCAGAAAGAAACGCGTGTTGAAACTTGTGTTGCCTTGTTGAACCGGTACAGAAATGAAGGAATATTGGATCGAATTGTAACATGTGATGAAAAGTGGATTCTTTATGATAACCGGAAAAGAAAAATGCAATGGCTGACCCCAGGTCAAATGCCACAACAGTGTCCTAAAGCAAAACTTACCAATAAAAAGGTAATGGTAACTGTTTGGTGGTCTCAGCATGGTGTTATTCACTATAGTTTTCTCCGATCTGGTCAAGCAATAACGGCAGATGTCTATTGTGCCGAACTCCGAACCATGTTGACAAAACTAGCAGTAAAACAGCCCCGACTCATGAATCGATCTTCACCATTATTGCTCCACGACAACGCGAGACCTCACACAGCACGAGAAACCATTTTGACCCTTCAGGAACTGCAGTTAGAAACCATTCGTCATCCTCCGTATTCACCAGACCTTGCTCCAACGGACTACCATTTTTTTCGTGATTTGGACAATTATCTACGTGACAAGAAGTTTTCTTCCCAGGAGGCAGTACAAAATGCTTTCACACAGTTTGTGCAGTCTAGATCGTCGGAATTCTATCGCAAAGGCATTAATGACCTTCCCATTAGATGGCAGCAATGTATAGATAATAATGGCAACTATTTTGATTAAATAAATTTGTTAAAAATTTAAAAAATAAACAATATAGATTTTCAGTACAAATCGGCAATTTCATACTTTAACCCCTAATATTTATAACTTGAGTTCTAACCTAACCTTACGGTTTTAAATTGTATTTAGAGCCATTTTTTAAATTAGAAAAAGTTGCATTAAATAGTGGTTGTCGTAAATTTTACAACATCGTCGCAAAGGGATCAAAAACAGGACCAGTCAAACAAACTATAAGATACTTCACCGGCAATAATTAGCATAAACAAAACGCGAATTCAAACGTAAACTGGCCAAGCGAAACGCCGACGCTATGCCGATGCCACCCATATTTTCAATATAACGATGTTCCTAGATTTACGTGGAAGAGGTAGAATGCATTGCCCTGCCATTCACATATCCAACTTACTAATTAAGTCACCAGCCAAGAAGAAAGCTGTAACTTTGACAATGTTCTCCATACGTAACAGGGTTTAAAAGAAACCATTATAGTTTGAGCGGTAGGCTTCCATATCGCATCGTTTCTGAGACCTTGATACAAATGAATGTAGAGGGGGGTTATAGGTTTACTTTGGTTGGTAGGAGTAAAAAGCGAAGCCGCTCGCATAGATCTATGCTTATTTAGAATGGTCCAAATCGAGTATCGAGCTCAATAGCGCCACCATATAGAGTGAACAATAGTGCACCAATGACAATCGCGCGCAATCTCGGCGTCCTCATTACAGCATGCGTGTGCGCTTAAATAGAATCATATCTGATAATATTATTACTTATTATTATGTCTATTTATCTGGAATATTGCTTACTCTCAAACCTTTGTTTGAGATAAATTTAAATTTCACCGATCTGACATTCAATTAAGATTTCAGTGAAATATCTTTATGTATGTATAGAGAAAACTCACGTATAGAAATGCCTCTGTAAGAAATCATTCGGTCAAATACTTAGAAATCTCTTTGGTTTTATTTTTTAACAAGTTTGATTTTATTTAACAAGGATTTGACAAAGATTTAGTGCGTTGAATATTTTAATGTATTCAACATTTTTTTCTTTAATGTATAAAATAATAACTATTACCTCAAAAATTTATCGCATTTGCTATTTTGGTCTATTTTCTTCCGATAATAGCACTAATGGGTAAGAAATGTGAAATGATGAGAGATGATGCAATTCTCAGAATTCATTATAATAACCTGTTGCAGATTTTGTATTAGAACTTAGGAACTGGATCGACTAATATTGTTCTTTGTTTTAAATATGTTTCTCATTTATTAACAAAAATTATAAAGTAATCTGTATGTCCAACACTATAAAAGATTTAAAAGTCATTTCCAGGTTGTTGTAAAAAAACAAAAGCATAAACTCTTAAAACAAAACAAGCAAAGTGATACTTAGGCAAAGCGAAGGATCAAACGAAGCGCGATCTGTGACAATGCCCCCACGACACCATTTTTCCAAAAAGTCGTCTCGATCTCTGGCAGAAGCAACTGTTCGCAACGTTGTCTCATTAAGCGAGCCGGCGACATTAAATGTCATTAAATATGTAAATAGTAGGAATACGCGCGTCCATTCTGGTGACATGTCGCGGCGTGGCCCACAGATCTCGTATCTCAATAGATATGTCACATTCAGAGAAAATAAGTACAAGATCAATAAAACCTTTTTTCTATTATCGTCGAAGCAATGAAACTTTTTTTAAATATTCGTTTAGAACCGGGTGACTTGGATTTTGAAATATACGTCTTAATTCGTTTTTTTAATTGAGATCTTCCTAATTTTAAGAAATAGTCAGTTCTTATAGTGCTAATACTGAAATCTGATATGAATGTCTAAATTGAGAAGTTCTTACTTACCCTTAATTTAAGAAATGTAGTTGTATTGGCAACAAATGATATTTTTATTGAATTAAAGAGCAACTAATGACAGCTGAAATAATAACGCAGCTGTCTGTCCAAAGAGTTCGTACGGCCAGACCTCAGCTTCCCTGAAAATTTAACAAATTGCAAAACATGTACCTCTACAAGTGGTCTGTATACTTTCCGGCAACAGCATTTTAATAAGTTATGTGAATGAGTTCATACATATTATATATAACCGTCAACCTTCTTTCTTGAGGACAAAGAAGCGCCTGTTTGGCTCTACATTCAAGCACAGATAGCTTGACAAAATATACTTATAGATATCAATGGATACTTATCAGCCTATGTGTCATCCAGGAAGCCTATCTAGAGAAACTGGGACAGCGAGACGTTTGGTTAATAAGAACTACTTATTAGGTAGTCCATTTCAAAAAATTGAATCTAATCTTCTGAATTACTTCCGCTAAATAACAAATTAATAATTGAATGCTAATTGAAAGTTTCTTTCAAACATGAAGACAGCGAGTACTGAAAAGGAAGAAAGCCTCATCTCGTACTTCACATTTCAAAAAACACGATTTAATATATTTAGATAGTTTCCAGACCCTTTTAATAGCATACCTAAAGTATTATAACAAAATATAATGAACGAATGTTTTGTTATTATTGGTAAGGGTTAAAAGACGTACAGATTTTTCCCGTAATGCCACAAATTAAGATACTCGCCAGGAAACAAGGAAAGAATATTTGAAATTTCAATAAAAAGACATCGGACATCGAACAACAGTAAATTAACAAGAAATATAATGTTAAATTAATATTAACAACAAACCGTTTCTTTTAACTGGGCTTGTTGATATGACTCACATTTTTCTAACTGAATATTACTCCACTGCATAGAATAGGATTATTTCTATCTGTTAAAAAAAAAGTGATAAATACTCTAATCTCCTGACTTGTAAATGGTAACGGACAGGATAAAATTCGAAAATTTGTTGACTATAACATGTTTAAAGGGATAACTTCATATTCGAAATTTAATTAGCAGTTTCACTTCTTCTGCTATCTATAAATTTACATAATATACAAACCGATCTCTCTTATATTTCATGATTACACCTTTGTATTCCACGTGTCAATGCAATTTTGCAAGCGGCCGTTTTTAGCACTGATAACTGCATAAGGCATTAATTAAGACCAGCTCACATTGATGTAGGAGACAGCTTAATGTCTAGCGTAAACTGAGAATAGAGACTCCAAGCGATGAGAATCATTGAGGACACAAGATCATTTACTTGTATGCTTAGAGTAAACAAATACATATAACGAATACAAATACAGAATTTAAAGGCTCATCTCAGTATTAAAATCCATATTCACAGTGGAAAGAACGACAATATGATTCAAATATTGCTAGCGCTAAAATTAATACTTGTCATATACTTACCGAGTCTTCTTAATGAATCACGCAATGGATGCCTTACTAATACGTATTAGTAATATTATTATTGGAGTCCCATGACGCAATGTCTATTACGCCATAACTTCCCGAGTTCTTAACCGATTTTAGTAATTTTTGTATGGAATCGAATCAACACATTTAGGACCACAGATAGTGACGGATATTTTGTTTTGATAATTCGCAAAAACCTTAAAAAAACGCGCTTTTTGAATGTTTTCATTCTTATTGAATTTAAAAATTTCCTAAACATTACTGTTTTTTTTTAGTTTTACGCTCCACTCCAATATGTGGTGCTAGCAAAGCTTTATGCTTAGCGACTGCATCCATATAATATATAATAAGTTAAAAAGAAACCTTACAAGTTTGACGTTAGATAAAAAATAAAACAAATACATGAATTTTTAAAAAACAAACTAAATTATTCTGTAAGTAAATGTAATCTTGATTGATACAATTAACAATTAATTATTTTTATGACGTTTATGATTTTAATAACATGTGACTTCTTAGCATTTCCTTAAAACTCGTGATAAAATTTTATTCGATTTGTGATTTTTGACATCTTTATTTTTTATTCCTATGTGTTTAAATATTTTAACAATTTAGTGACCTTATCATAATAGAAAAATACTAGAAAAAATCGACTCGGGTCACAAGTGAATCTCAGGAATGCTTGGGAGAGCATTGGACCGGATTTCCAAAGGTTGCGGGTTCGTTTCCCGCCTGAGATTCACTTGTGACCCGAGTCGATTTTTTCTAGTATTTTTCTATTATAATAATTTATCTTATAAGATCGCATTGAAAATGCATAAAATATATAAAAATTATAAATTTAGTGACCTGTTAAAATTTGTACTCTTTTTGCATTGGTAAAATAAGAAAAAACTGTAATGTAATTAATATCCATTGAACCATATTCTTTCAAAAGAAGAAATTACTTATTGAATGTGTAAATACAAGTATGATATGCATTGGCATTGGAACAATCAGCGATAGAAGTAGATTAACATAAAAAAATATATATAGTTTTTAATTTTCATCTGAACTAAGTAAATCATTGGTGCAAATTGTTGAGAATATATTAATGTTTTTATTCGATAAAGTTGTTTTATTGTTCCCACAAGTGTTTGAGAAAAAAAAATATAGCAATGAAAACTTGATTTTTTACTCTGCGTTGTTTCGTCTATCCACAAAAATCTCAATACATGGTGACTATACACAGCTGGTGGATATACAAATCTTGTGTGCAATTATAGTCTTTATGTCAATTGCAGAAGAGCGATGGCGTCAATTCAGGTTTACGTGCGTAATTTACAACTTCCGTTCGAAATCGAAAGCGTTTCTCGTGTAGGATTGTGGTGGTTAAACGGTGGAAATTAAAATATTTACTTGTAGGTTTAATTGAATTTGATAGATATTGGAATTTGTTAGTGAATGGGTCTTAATACTTGGCCCATATTTATCACAACACTTTAACAAGATTTTGGCGCCACCTTCGTATAAACACAACTGTGTGGTGGTGGTAGAAGGTGATTATAAAATAAGCAATTTGCACAACTACATAAGAATTAGTCTGAATAAATAAATATACGACGGCATCACATACATTGTCCTAAACCAAATTTATGTAGCTAAAGCACTTACGGACAACAATTATATTAACACATCACCCAGACCCAAGCCAATCTAGTTGTCTGCATTTTTCAGACAGGGCACTGTGGGACATCCATAGGTCATAAATCTTAAAAACCTGCTTTCTAGTTTTACATTTTATTCCTTGTCGTTACATCGGATAGTTGCGGTACCTTCTGAAACTATAAATAGGTCAGTAATTAGAGTGCGCCTTCATTATCTATTGTGCATTCAAAGAGAGCGCATCGCCAATCGTAAATACTGTTATCAGTGAGTCATTAAAAAGCGTGACGTCATTTGTTGTCATTGCGGGAACAGGGTATGTAATAATTAATATTTTTATTTTAATTGTATCTTAGTATATATTTTCTTTAGTTTGTCATTGCTACGAGGCGACTTTTCTTGGAGTATTATATTTTAATATTCAAAGTTTGAATAAACTTTTAAATATGTTCCCACTCGCTCCGACTATGGAGGTATATTGCACCATAATCTTTAGACTTTCTTATCTTAGGAAAATTAAAACTTGGCTGCCCTTATCTGCCCTTTTGGCGATGACAAGGGTGCTACGGTTGCCAGATTATCTCGTAGCATTTGCTACGAAATTAGTTTATTTAGTCTTAGTGCTTTGTGTAGGTTTTGTGACTGAATTTTAACCGTTTTTTTTTGTTTTAGGTAATTTATATATATGCTCGTTTCAAGAATGCATATTCTTGAAATATGGCTAACTGTCAATACCGATAATGACTCGGAAAAGTGTCGTCAAGTCCTACAAAGTTTGTTGACTACTCTGAACGATGCTGAGAACATTGATATTCATTATTTAGAGAAAATTGTTAATAATTTATGTAAAGCTATTGCTCGATTCTGGAAAAAATGTAATAGGGATAAAACCAAGCTTTTATATAAGAATTCCGATTGGTTTAATGTTATTGAAAAAATTCAACTCGTGAAAAACAATAAGCAATGTACTCCGTCTGAAACGTCGCCGTGTCATTCACGTGGTCGTCCTCGAAAACCTTTTACGCAATGTAGTAAAAGGACCAAGCGTCGGAGAGTAGCTGATTTGTCAAAGTCTGATGATTCTACTGTGAGTGCATTGCTTGATGTTTCAGACTGTTCATTCGATTCGTGTATATCTAGAGTTAGCACTGATGATGTCTTGTCACTTGTGACTGATGCTCAGTTGACAAAACATCAGTATTTATTAATTAAAAACTTTGTTAATAGTAAGATTTCTCCTAATGTATTACCATGTTACCAACAAATTACTAAAGCGAAACAGAGATGTTACCCTTCTAATATAACTGTTTCCGAGTCTTCAGCTGAAGTTGAATTACAAAGTCTTTTTGATCACACAGCTTCTCGAATCCTTGAATCTCAAAAAGAGGTCTTAGATCAGATTCCTGATGATTGTTTGTCTAATATCTCTTTACTTGGGAAATGGGGATTCGATGGCAGCACTCTTTTTCAGATTCAACTTTAGAAGATAGTAGTTTGTTTGTAACATCTTATGTACCCCTTCAAATAATTGTAAAATTAGCTGAAGATAATTGTAAAATTTTATGGAAAAATCCTCGACCCTCTTCCACTAGGTACTGCCGTCCTATTCGATTTCAATTTTTGAAAGAAAGCACAGCAGTGTCTTTGCAAGAGGAAGCTTATTTTAAGGATAAAATTGAAAGTTTGCAACCTACTTTTATTCAGATCGACAATCGTGAATTGGTCGTTTCTCATAAGTTGCAGCTTTCAATGGTAGATGGTAAAATTTGTAGTGCTTTAAGTGAAACATCTACAAGTAGATGTTATATATGTAATGCTACCCCTAAAGAGATGAATAAAATAGACGAATGTTTACAAAAACCTGTAATAGAGAGTAGATACCAATTTGGATTATCACCACTACATTCTTGGATACGTTTCTTCGAATATTTTATTCATCTTTCATATAGATTAGATATAAAAAATGGCAAGTTAGGCTAGATAGTGATAAACAATTGTTATCAAATAAAAAACAATATGTACAGTCCCAGTTTAGGGAACGATTAGGTTTAATAGTTGACAAGCCGCGTAGTGGTGGAAGCGGGACGTCTAACGACGGAAACACGGCCAGGAAGTTTTTTTTGGAATCAGCTGTATCTGCTGAAATTACAGGTTTGAATAAGGATCTCATAGATCGTTGTTGTGTAATATTACAAACGTTATCTTCTGGACATAAAATTAATGAATGCAAGTTTAAAGACTATGCATTACAAACAGCATACAGCCTGGTCGAGGAATATCCGTGGTATAGTCTTCCTGCTTCTGTCCACAAGGTGCTCGTACATGGATCAGATATTATAAGTTATGCATTGTTATCTATAGGAGAACTTTCCGAAGAAGCTGCTGAAGCGACAAATAAGTATATCAAAATTTATAGACAAAGTCACACTCGAAAAATGTCACGTGAAGTTACCAATCAAGATTTAATACAACGACTATTATTACATTCAGATCCTTATATTACAAGTCTTCGGAAACTTCCCCCTAAAAAGAAAAATACTCTGTCACAAAGTGTAATAGAATTGTTACATGTTTAATATTGTTAGAATAAGAATAATTTATTTGTATTTTGTTAGTTGTTTTGTTTTTTTTTTGTATTTAATTAATTTTAATTTATTTATTTCTATTATTTTATTATAATTAAATAATGTTATCAATGTTTTGACTCTTATTTTATTTAAAATATATGTTTTACATTCCAATTTTTAAGTGTTTGTTCATGATAAATTTAGGTAAAAGTATGTTATTGTTTATATTTGTTTTTTACTGAAGTAAACGTTTTTTATTCCGTAAATACATGTACTTCTTTCATTTTAATGTTCCTAAAACACTTTTACAACTATAAGTCACTAAAATAATACAATGTATTGATAGTAACAGGACTTTAACTATTTATGACCGCCCTTGTATGGAGCGTGTCCTTCCGTGCAGGGGATCGAACCTCGTAATGGTGTTACCACGAAAACTGAACCTCCATGGTCTAGAGCTTCAGTTTTTATTGTAATTTAAAAAAAAACTTAAAAATAAAATATAATAATAATATAATATTTCTTACATTAACACCAATTACCCTAGCCCAAAGTAAGCACTATACGGCTTGTGTTATGGATGCTAGGGTAACGGGTAGATATACATATATTATACATAGATATCTAATAATTATAGAAATATATATAAATACCCATGACTCAGGTACAAATGCTCATATTCATCACACAAACATCTGCCTCTTCCGGGACTAGAACCCAGGACCATCGGTGCGAAAGGCAGGATGGCTACCGTTGCACCAAACGGTCGTCAATACGTCCAAAACCTTATATACCTAATTTGATACATATATAGTGATAATAAACATTTGAGCAACCAAATTCAAATCGTGAGAACACTGTTTACTATGTCGAATTGTTGGGAAATTGTCGTCATCGCTAACTTAAAAACTCTATGCTACTATTATTTACTAGTAACATTTTTTTAATATCGCCATTCTAATATTTTTTGACATATACTATTTGATCATCTTGATCACATTTAGGAACGTGATGTGGTCAACAATCCAAAACAATGAAAAAAAATTATGCCACTCAAAATAATTTTATTACAACGTTATATGGTAGAATCTCATTTAAAGAATTATTTAAAAGTAATTTTTGCTTGTTAGAAATTATTTAATCTTTAAATGTTTTTTTCTTTTTTGTATATTATGTTAATTCTTTATTTGTCTGTTATATACATTTTTTGTGTTATGTAAATTAATTTCCTTAAAAAACTCCTGTCCAATATGATACACATAACATTGAAATTACTTCTTAGAAACCATTTTTTTTTGTATGCTGCATAAAATTTTCCCACCTATTTTCCCACCACATTTTCCCACCCATAAAATTTTCCCATGGGCAGAGACCACATGAAAGCACCGTAGGAAGAATGGGCAGTAACCCAACACGCGAAACAAAAGCGGATTTGTGAGTTCTAAAGCCTACAAATGCAGTCGAACTTAGCGTACTATGCGAAGCGCGACTGTTTCATGCTTTAGAATAAATGCTGAGCCCGGAAAGTACCAATAAAATGTTATCTTATGATAATACATTTTTGGGTATTCTTTCCATTACCGAACTTTTTTAATGTGGCTCAACCTGCTTAGTAATAATTGCTAAGGAAAAAAAATTATTATATAATACAAACTCATTTTCAATCTAAAATGCTTGTGACTTATTTGTCTTTTGTACTACACCTGAAAAAATATCCTCAAAATCTAAAAAATAATATCCTTCAACTTTTATTTGGTATTTCAATATAAAGATTTTCTCAGAACTGTTGCCAACACTTATGTACTTCGGTTCAGTGGAAGGCTAAGTAAATGGGTGGCGGTATTTACCAGCCGGTCCCATACTAGCCGATATAGCTGGCGCTCTCCGTCACTTCTCGCAAATTGCTTTACTGAGCATCACAGAGGCGTTGAAGATGCTCAACGCTTTCATGGATCCGTAAGTATTTGAGAAAAATTAGATAAATGTTTTGCTTTAATATGCAGAATTTTACGGGTGGTAACTGTACTGTAATTACATGAAATCCATACTACAATACACACAACTATTTAACGCACTCATTATTCAAATATTAAATTGACAAACTCGTTGCAGACCCACTGCAGTCACAGAGTAAGAGGTTTATGCCAAGTTTACGTTGTATTCACTGGCGTTTAAAAGTATTTATATCAGAAATATTACTTTATGCTTATTTTTTAATACTTTGCTACAGATATAATATAAAATAATAATATTATCTTCAGACTGGCAAGGTGCCAAAGATCATCGGCCTCTGATTTTTGGTTCGCAATTCTTGTTCTGAGATTTATAAACAATGTGACTGCATTATTGTGTTAATGTCCAATTCGCTTTCTAATAGTTAATTCGGAGAAATTCTGAGGGATGGAAATATTATTTTGTGAATCCTATTGAGGACGTACTTTGATAAAAAACTGACTGCCTCGAGTTTGATAATGCGATCACAAAAAACTTGCGAACAGCGACGGGAAAATTTCTTATAACTTTTCACGTTTTTCAGCGGCAAAGTAGTTGTTCTTTATTTTCCACTCATACGGCTGAAACAGTATTGGCCTCCGTTTGGTTGTTACACAGCATAAAAAATTATATAATCTTCAATATACCTACTGAACCACTCTCGTGAAAGTGTACGCTCTTGACTAGCTTCTTCCATACGCCGCTAAAATTAGCCGACGGATTGTTATTGGTTAAATTATTCACGGGACGTCGGGTGACTTTAAGTGAATTTTTCGATCGACCAGCGGTTTTCAGCTCTGCCCTGCATACTATAAGGTCTCAATATTGAAAGATTAAAAAAAATATATTTAAGTAAAAAAGGGAAAGCTGAATTGTTATCATTAAATTCTTTGAAAAACACTTTTTAGTCTTTTATAAAGTCTTAGTCAGCTTTAGCAAATCAAAATAAGAATATGTATTACGACCTGGTGCAATGTAAGAGATTCCGCCTTGCGCACCAACGGTCCCGGATTCGACTTCCTGAAGCGCAAGATGCTTGTGTGATAGTGTGATACAAGTGAGGAATACAAGCATTTATACCAGACTTATTTAATCATACAAACCTTACAGTGCTCACTTTCGACTAGGCTAATTGGTGTGAATGAAAGAAATATTATTACATATTTATTATTACTATGTCGGAGAAATTTTACATTTTCATATAATCTAAGATCATAAATTTGTTGTTTGTCTGTCCGCTCTTTTTCCATTGTATCAATAACGTTACCATAGCAACACGTTAAGCGCAAGTAGTTCGTCTACCGGACGCTAGATGGCGCTAACGGAAAAATATTTAATAACAGAAAAAAATTAAAGAATTTTGTCCACCGGTGCGAAGTCGGGACGGGGCGCTAGTTTACATAAATATATCTTTTGTTTCATAAAGTCAAAAAACCAGAATATAATACGTCATGTTTTATTCGATAAAGGGTTACAGTCACGTAACTGAAACTATAAAAGTAAAGTCATTAGTGGGTTGTGTTCTACCTATTCTGTGTTAAAACTTACATTTGATGGTCACGTAGGAATCGTCCGTTATTTATCAGCCATTTATTCGTTATTCCCAGTTATAGGAATAGATTCTGCCAATTGGCCCATTTAGATGGAACAGGATAAAATATGATTATAACTATCAAATTCATAAATAATCATAATAGAAAAATACTAGAAGAAAATCGACTCGGGTCACAAGTGAATTCTCAGGCGGGAGTCGCTTTTGACCCGAGTCGATTTTCTTCTAGTATTTTTCTATTATAATAATTTATCTTATAAGATAGCATTGAAAAATGCATAAAATATATAAAAAATATAAAAATATCAAATTCATTTCAAATTTACCCATCTTATGATCCAATCGTGAATATTGCTTAACACACACAATCGCAGACTAAACGCGTTCAAACGGACAAAAAATATAATAATACTAGCTGACCCGGTAACGCGTTGCTATGGGAACGCGTGGCTATGGTAATGTTAATTTGTTACACTGGAAAAAGAGCGGACAGACAAACACACAAACAACAAATTTGTGTCTTTAGATTATGGACTAGCTGACCCGGTAACGCGTTGCTATGGTAACGCGTATACAATGGAAAGAGAGCGGGGAAAAGAGCGGACAGACAAACACACAAACAACAAATTTGCGTTCTTAGATTATAAATTAATGTCTTCCTTGGTCGAGTGGCTCGCAACGGGTTTTATGCTTTCATGGTAAAGCCACACCGTCGTCTCGGGTTCGATCCGCGGCCGAATCAATGTAGAAATCTAACTATTCAATATTTTTTGCGGTCTGGATGTTGTGACACTGTCGTTGCTTCTGAATTCCATAACACATGTGCTTTAGCTACTTACCTTGAGTTCAGAACAATCTACAAAAAGAAAATTGGCTAGAATCTCAAGTGATTGTTCACTACATAACGATATAGATACCCTAATCGTAAGTTTTTTGATGTGACCACTATTAGGACACAGTTATCTTCTATGGATGAAATCAAGGGACCCTAATGTGTGTTAGAAGGTGATGAAAATGCTCATATTTTTGTCTGGTCGACAAAAGTATTATATAGCTGTTACTTCTTTAACGACTGATCGATTCTTGTAAAAGTATGGTATACAATCGATGCGGTAGTTATACCTGGCGAGAGATGGCGCTGGCGTCAAGTTAAAGAATACTTGGGAAAATTCGACGGGTCTGTCGAGGTCTCAGTAGTTAAATGAGAGAGAATTTGCTCGTATAGCGAGGGATGTGGATTCGAGTCCCGCCTGACGCCCTGCCTGACATATGAAATAAATTGAATTTTTTCTTGTAACAATTTCTTAATATATAAAATCTATCAAATAAATTAACAAAACAATACATAACATTAAAAATATACTTCATATTATGTATTTTTATGACTTAATCATAAATGCAATACTTAAATAATCACATTCATCTTATATCAATATCCTAACTACTACAGATATAGCCTAGACAAAGGGTCTTAAGCGCCTTTAGAAACACAAAGGAGCTAGGTGATAATTTTTTGATCACGGACCCTATAATCGGCCCCTTCTAAGGTTGGTTAATCTTCACAATCATAGTCCAAACATACTAAAATATAAATAAAAATTTGGCACTTTTATCATTAATTATTCGGTATTTTTATTTTACAAATGGAAACAATTATCCTCTACAAATTGAACTACCTTTTAATCGTGATTAATTTTCCCAACATTTTTTTTTATATTTTCAAGCAAATCTGTCGAAAATTGCTGTTAACCGCCAACTAATTTTAACCCCAAAATTGTAACATGCGGTTGTGAATAGTTGCCCCTATACGATTTCCTCATTTTGATAAGGCTTGTGTTAAAAATGAAAGGCTCCCCGAACACTTCAATACACATCGTTCATTCAAGTTTCGAGTAATAATAATTAGCTTTCAACTTTAGTGTTTAACCCCACGTTTATATAGTTACGATGAGGCTGACATGTAACTGTTTACAAAAGCTCCTTAAAGGAATAAAGAAAAAAAAATACATGTTCACGTTTTGACATAAAATTTTACATAAACAGTAACAATAGTTCAGTGAGTTCGATTATTCAAAAGTCATTTTGAATTGAATAGTAACAGAAACAATATTTGCTAAGCAGACTATTCACGATCTGTAGTATCAATTGTGATCAAAATATACTTAAAAGTAATGTACAAAAACACAAAATGATAAGGCAAATTTATATATAGGTACCCATGTATTCGTGCCTTGGCCCAGAAGATCGGCGTTGCACTATGTGATGAGTTGTTGAAACCCTTTCGGCAGACAATAACTTAAGAACTAGATTTAATTTCTTTACTGTAATTTTATATGTCAACTCTCAGATGTCAGACCGTAGTCAAACCCGTAGCCTCTCGCTTTCCAGGCGATTGAAACATTGACTTGCTTTATCTTAATCACCCAGTGAATACGGCTCCTGACAAGAAGTCGAAACATTAGGCTCAAATAAAATTCTGAAAAGCATTTTTGATATCCAAATAATGTGTTATTAGTTCATATGAAAAAAATTTTCATATTAATCAATTAAGTACAATTTACTGCCAAATTTCATCTCGACGATATAAAGGCAACAAGACAGATTCGACAAAATTACAATGCATGTTATAGTAGTTTTGATTTTTTGGGAATTTAAGGATACTTAAATTCCCAAAAAATCAAGTGCTGTCAGGATGCATTTAATATTAATTCAAATAATAATTAATTTCCTAATGCTTTACAGTTATACGACCTACTTAAAGAATGAAAAAGCTCGTATTTTAGAAAACTTCGGCCATGCGAACGTGATATTTTACAGAATGACTTTGCTTAACGTCATCTGTGAACTCACGTAGTCGACACTGTAATGATTTAAAATGAGCGAATAATTTCCGCCTAAATTTGAAATCTTTTTTATGTTGACCATTATTATTAACCAAGCCATATAGCAGACAATTCTTTCTTCACTGCTTTATAACAATAAATATATTATATTTTTTTATAATATTTCTAAATAAGATATTCTCATCAACCTTCTACATGGTTGTTATTAAGACAACTGCTCCTAATAACGATTTAACTTGCAAATTAAACAAATTAGTAATTAATTTTAGGGTTGGTACTATTCTTATCTTATCTATCAGATACCATTCGATCTATTAGATTAGGTTTCTATTAGTAACCATAAATTTTAAAAAAATAATTCACAATAAAAGCAAATCGCGAAGTCTACAGTGAGCCTTAACCCTCGCGTGTCTTACATCGTAAAATCAAAGCGCGCATTACCAAAATACGTATCAGCACGTATCGCCGCGGACGATAAATAACGCTGGTTAATATGCCCACAAACCCTTCTACTCGCCCGTAATTAATAACGAAATCGCATACGATACCATCTCACGCGGAGGTTCTATCCACAGAACGCACGCACGTTTTGTACGTACTTTACCAGATGTTAATGGCCCTACATCTGAGGTGTACATCTGGGTTTATTTATTTTTAAGAGTAACTAACATTTCAGTATATTTTTTTACAGTTAAGGGTAAAAATACAGACACATCTAAAGTACCCAAAATATATATCCATTTGACAAATGTCAAACTTAATTTATTGACAGATATACTTTTGATCGATACATAAAAGTAATAAGTGTATCTATTTCAGTGACACAGTGTTGACTTTTCCATACACTTATCCATATTCTGACAACTAAATTTTTTTTCATCATCATCAGTAATAACCCTTTATTGGGACATATGTCTTACCGACATATGAAAGATAACACTAGAAAGAATGACCCGTAACCAACCTCGAGGAAAAAGCGTGCTAAATTTCTTAGCGCTAACAATTGCAAATCCTGTCGAAACTAACGGCTTAAGCAGCACGACATAAATATTATTATATCACTCAACTCCATGAACAGTCTTTCCAAACGTGATGACGACCTGAAAATAACAAAAGACTGTCGAGAAAACTAACTTTTCTATATCGGATTGGGTCTGAGTGTTGTGATACCGTAGTTGTTTCTGAATGCTTTAGCTACTTAATTTTGATTCAGACCAATGAATGTGATGTTGTCTTATATTTATTTAACATTAGTTTTTACCCGCGGCTTCACCCGCAAATTTGTTTTTTGAATAAAAAGTATCCTATGTTACTTCTAATACCTCCAAGCATATATGTACGAAGTTTCATGAAGATCGGTTTAGTAGTTTTTGCGTGAAATCATAACAAACCAACTTACATTCCCATTTATAATATTAGTGAAAAATAATCTGTCAAATTAAATGTAAAGCTGGTGCTGACTACTTTTTTATAATTCACTGCAGATAGAATACCTACACAGATTTTAGTACAAAAATTAAGTGGGATACGTGTTTTCTTAACATCAATAAGTGCAGCATAAATAAAATATTGTTAACCATTTTAGGAACGTTATTAGAAGTGCGAAGCAAGAGACATGATCGTAATGTATATCTATCGATAGTATTTGTGAGGATATTTTCATTTCAGAAAATCAGTTTTTGAAGGCACAATGTATTTTTCTTTAAGTTTTCTTAACCAATCTTGAAGTGGATTAATATATCTTGCTTCCACAACTTTTGTTGGTAATCTTGCCCTGCTCAGTAAAGACAATCGAGGAAAGAAGGACAACAAGGAAGGACAGTAAAGACAATCGTATATAAGTCTCAAATTTCGAAAGCATGCAGCCCTTGCTCGTTCCCTTTGATGTAAAGACTATGGTTTCGTGGGACCCAAAAGCCAGCCAAGTATTTTTCAAAAAAATGTCCGACCGCTTAATTAAAGCGACAAGACAAAAAGCTGGCAGCTTCTTCGACCAACGTATCGGAGAAACACTACCAGCGATTTGGGCACCTTTCTCAACAGTAGCAGCTGATTTTCACAGTTTTTTAAAGATTTTATTTATTTTGGTAAAAACAAACAGCGCCCTTTTATTACAACATATTGTAAAACAAGCAAGCTTTTAGCAGGTAGGTTACAAGATAAACAATTGATAATACAATTATAAATTGAGATATTAAAAGTGAGATAAATCATTTTTCCATATTTATCTTATCTTTGTTTTAATTTCGGTTCATACTTATTTTTTATGTTGTATCTTGTTCAAGTTTTTACAATTCTACACTAATATTATAAAGAGGAAGGATTTGTATTTTTGTATGTTTGTAATAAATAAACTCAAAAACTACTAAGCCGATTTCAAAAATTCTGTCACCTTTGGAAAGCTACATTCACGCTGAGTAACATAAGCTATATTTAATGCTAGAAAAATTTAAAAAATTCGGTCCATCCGTACGAAGCCGGGACGGGCCGCTTCTATTGTGTACTATTTATAAATTGTGATATTAAAAAGTGAGATAAATCATTTTCGAATATTTGTCTTACCTTTGTTTTAATTTCGGTTCATACTTGTCTTTTTATGTTGTATCTTGTTCAAGTTTATTACAATTAAGTTGGTAAATATCAATATTAAATTCAAAATATATGTTCTTACTTCCTCACTTCTTTTATCTATTTCACCCGTCCGTAAACAGTGGCAATTGGCTTCGGATCAAAAGAGTAATGTACAAGAAACTTTGACCGAAACCACGAAACGTGCACAAAAATCGTTTGTTATCGTTTTTTTTCATTATATGCTCTAGTTGGTTTAAATTAACCAATTGTCTTGGCTGCTTAACACCTGTCTTTATTTCCGACAACCAGGAGCTAAAAAGAAAACCATTTATCGTTGACAAATCTCCATATTGATTTTGTTGCAATTGTTCTACAATCTTGCAGTTGTAACGCCGCATTGATTTTGTTATTTAAAACTAATATTAATATATATATATATATATAGAAGTATGAAATTGTGTGCGCTGAGTCGAATCAAACTCAGTGAAAGTTTTGGTCAAAAAGCAGCTAAAGCGCTAATAATTATTGTAGTATTAACTGTAATATTTAATTGCAATAATGGTCTCTACTGCAAGTTATCTGACTATATACATAACATAAATTACCCTATGAAAGAAATCCATATGATACAACAAATATGATACATTTGACGACCGTTTGGTGCAACGGTAGCGATCCTGCCTTTCGCACCGACGGTCCTGGGTTCGAATCCCGGAAGGGGCAGATGTTTGTATGATGAATACGAGCATTTGTACCTGAGTCATGGATGTTTATATATATATCTATAAACATTTATATATATTTCATAACATTTCAATATATATTTTACTTATTTATGTATGATATATGTATGTCTATCCGTTAACCTAGTATCCATAACACAAGCCTTAAAGTGCTTACTTTGGGCTAGGTTAATTGGTGTGAATGTAGGAAATATATTATATTATATTAAATAATTTGTTAAAAAAAATCGGTTTCGGTTTCCAAACAGTAATAACTGTAGGTCTTGATGCAAATCTAGACTAAACTACTTCACAGGTGCCGAATTTGAATACTTCTACAGGTATTCTGAAAGCCTATTTTAAAGGCTTATTTTATAAAATATTTTATTATCTACTAAAAGTGACATGTCTTTTCAAGAGATGTTGTTTTCATACTGCACGCAATAAAAAGCAATATTAACTTACTATTTCATTTATAACTATTCTTTTTAAGGTCCATTTACATTCCAATATATTTCTTCTTTTTAAGTGTCCCTGGTGTATTAAAACACATCTCAATACATGAAACCTCCGAGTATATTCTAATAACATAAGAACTAATATTTAATACCACCTCAATATACAGAAATTATCTTAACTGTAACAGCAAACTGAGACAGTCAACTATAAATATCTCCGTACTAAAAATAAAATGGTCTATTGACAGGTCCGCATTACGCAGACAAGATAACTTGGATGACAGAATTGTGCGTGGGTGTTATAGGACCGACTTATCTAGCGTGGAAGTGATTATCTATATTTATAAAAGTAACGTGAGAGTAAAATTAAATATTTACTATCAAAGACAAAGTAGTGGTATTGTTTAAGTGATACTTAATAAGTTGTTAAAGTATATTTAATACTAAAATTATTATTTACTTTCATAACATTTCAATATATATTTTATTTATATTACGTTCACACCAATCACCAATAGACATACATATATGATACATAAATATGTAATATTCATAGAAATATACATAAATAAGCATGACTAAGGTACAAATGCTCGTATTCATCATACAAACATCTGCCCCTTCCAGGATTCGAACTCAGGACCGAGTGCGAAACCTGGAAGTCGGTGCGAAAGGCAGGATCCACTTCCGTTGCACCAAACGGTCGTCAAATTATTAAAATTTATTATTTATATAATTATTGCGCAACTTAAAAAACTCTCAATGATAAAAAGCAACTAGTTAAATTAAAGTACCAGATAAGTTTATAAATGATTTCCCTACCAAATGAAAATAAATATCCTTACAACAACAATATACATTGCATAAGAAACACATTTTAAATATTTCAAGACGTAGTAAGTAGTGTCAGTACGATATATGCAGTATTATTCAGTATTATCAATCACTTCTCAATAAAAATAACTTTATTATTTACATCACAACACAAAAAGGATATAAAAACAGATATTTGCTTTAAAAACTAACGTAAATGATAATAATTAATATTAGATTTTTATGACTCCTTTTGCCCCTGACTGTACTTAGTATACACATATAGTGAGGAGATTAGATGACTCGTTACGAATTGCAACGTGTATAACAGATCCGATAAGACTAAGAATTGGAAGTAGATAAGTTAAGGGGATCAGATAAAAAAACTTAATACAAATCGCTAGCAATTTACTGCAATTTTTTTTATATTAGGATTTGACAGTCAACTGTAGTCTATTTAACATATCATTTATTTCAATTACAAATTCTTATTTATTATAGAGAATACATAAAATCAAGTATATTTTTAATGTCTATGTTATATAATATTAATAGATATATACTTTTATAAATTCTTAAAAATAATTCAACATAAAAATTTGACCGCTGGACACATGGCGGAAGAAATAAAACAGTAGTGTATAAATCGAAACACGATTTTTGAAATATAAAAATTAAAAAAGGTATAAATTAAGTTATTGTTTTTATTAAGCTATTCCATAATGTCTATAATCATACATAATGTGAGTCACGAAAACGACTCTACATCGAAAAAGAATGACACACACAATGAGTTAAGAATGAAGCGTATAAAAGTTTATATTCATCCCAACCAAATTATTTTCATTAAAATCGATTTTTCATTCGATCTTTTAACTATCTAGATCATTGTTCAATCGATTTTTTATTATATATACTTCAATATTCCACATCTTTATAAAACTATATCCCAAAGGACACCGTACCCATGCTTTTTGAAAAGAACTATAAAAGAAGCAATCTTCAGTTGGTTATTGTTTCTCATTAGTGTAACTTTATTTCACGCGTAAGTTTTAGGGTAATAATAGTTGATAAACATCACTCTTATCCATAATGTGACTTCTGGAGTTCTAAGGTTGAAACTAAATAAAAAAAATCGTATGTGATTTAAAGAATACTTTTTAATGTCGATTTAATGAGTCAAGTGATTGTATTGTTTTGAATTATAAATTGTGATACATTTTATGACAAAAATATGAATACTAATAGATTGCAAGAGATTGTTTGGATTATAAATTCGAAATAGACTTTGTCAGCAGTCAAAGCTCCGCCCTTACAATTTATTCGATAAGCAATACCACTTTAATTAAGTCTACCGGTATAATAATAATTTTTACATAAAAATGAACATATAACATTGTAAAAGAATTAAAGAACGTGCCGGTGCCATCGTAAGCCAACTTCAAAATGATTATCCTTTTACGAGGAAGATTTTTTGTTTGTAACAACCTCACGTCAGCTCACCATGCATCATACCATAACACCGATATAATTGCCGATGATCACATAATTCACGGGCTGACGGATCCGCTGCTGGCGACCGCAAATTTCCTGGCTCTGATTGAGGAACCACGCTCCGGTCGCCTCACCTGCTGGCAGCTGCTGGAAAAAACTCTTCGGATGTTTACACGTTCTTTGCTGTTGTAATGTGAAACGGAGAAGAATGGATTCTAGGTTATACAAACGGTTAAGATAAAGAGGATACTTTAGCTTATAAAAATATCTATAAGATTTTTTAAACTTATTAAAATGTAGGTGATTTTTTGTCTTTTTTGTTGATATAGAATAAAATTACTTTATTGATCCTGTGATCACGGCTCCTGTAAAGGAGTCGAAACGTCAGGATTAGGTTCAGAAAATAAAACATGCGCAATAATCCGTAAAAAAAAGTGTTTTATTCTGATACTTTATTGATGATTGTCCGTAAATAATGAAGGTCGAGGCAATGTCTTACTTAAAACATTCCTTTTTCAATAATGTCTAATTTTATGACTTGGAATTTATACGAAACCAATCAAAATACGAACGACAAGGAAGAATATCAGACAAATATTTAAGAAGACAGAATCTCCTAATTATGAACAATAATTTAACGGCAAAAATTGTTAGTAAACAGACAGATATAAAAATATCTTTAAAAACAGTCGGTATTTTTAAGTGGGCTATACATTTAACAAACTAAAAATAATAAAGCCAAAAATATAAAAAGACATAACTTTACCTTTATAAACATGTGAATTGTATTAGGGGTTAAAGTATGAAATTGCCGATTTGTACTGAAAATCTATATTGTTTATTTTTTAAATTTTTAACAAATTTATTTAATCAAAATAGTTGCCATTATTATCTATACATTGCTGCCATCTAATGGGAAGGTCATTAATGCCTTTGCGATAGAATTCCGACGATCTAGACTGCACAAACTGTGTGAAAGCATTTTGTACTGCCTCCTGGGAAGAAAACTTCTTGTCACGTAGATAATTGTCCAAATCACGAAAAAAATGGTAGTCCGTTGGAGCAAGGTCTGGTGAATACGGAGGATGACGAATGGTTTCTAACTGCAGTTCCTGAAGGGTCAAAATGGTTTCTCGTGCTGTGTGAGGTCTCGCGTTGTCGTGGAGCAATAATGGTGAAGATCGATTCATGAGTCGGGGCTGTTTTACTGCTAGTTTTGTCAACATGGTTCGGAGTTCGGCACAATAGACATCTGCCGTTATTGCTTGACCAGATCGGAGAAAACTATAGTGAATAACACCATGCTGAGACCACCAAACAGTTACCATTACCTTTTTATTGGTAAGTTTTGCTTTAGGACACTGTTGTGGCATTTGACCTGGGGTCAGCCATTGCATTTTTCTTTTCCGGTTATCATAAAGAATCCACTTTTCATCACATGTTACAATTCGATCCAATATTCCTTCATTTCTGTACCGGTTCAACAAGGCAACACAAGTTTCAACACGCGTTTCTTTCTGCAGATCAGTCAAATCATGAGGCACCCATTTTTCGTATTTTTTTATTTTATTGATTTGACGCAAGTGAGTCAATATTGTGGGTAAGGTAACGTTAAACCATGCCGCTAATTCCTGGGTACTTTGACTAGGATCGGCTTCCACTATCTCTCTTAATTCATCGTTATTTACCTGTGTGGGCGGTCTTCCTCGTGGCTCGTTCTTTAAGTCGAAATTTCCATCACGAAAGCGTTTAAACCAAAATCGCACGGTGCGTTCATTAGTAGACCCCTCTCCAAACGCAGCATTGATATTGCGGGCTGTTTCTGCCGCGTTAGTTCCGCGTCGGAACTCGTATTCAAAAATAACTCGAATTTTCGCAGTATCCATCTTTCTTGTCTAAATTGAATAACAAAAACAATTGAAAGTCGATATTCAAATGTTTTACATTTTTTAAAAAAAGAACATCATAGAAACCATTTAAAAAAAGTTTCATTCGAAAACCTCAAACCATGAAGATTCTATGTCAATTCAAAGAACCTATTGCAATAAAACGGCAATTTCATACTTTAACCCCTATTATTAAGACTATAAAAGGGGCGTCCAGAGGCACTTCTATAACGTTTAAGTTTTCACATAGGACCTCCTTAAATACATGTATGTAAAGTTTTCCTGATGACTCAATCATTCGCATGGGTGGTTGATCGGTCACGCCGACAGGTGCAACTCCACAAAAACAATGAAAGGTCAATACTCTACTTACACCTGTGCTCTTTACCCATGAGTTAGCTTGCTAGCTTGACAAATCATTAAAGATTTTGTTGTTCAATAGAGCACTGGGTAAATTAATATATGCAAAACTTTGACAAACATAGCTAATTCTGTAAACTAAACGATATTGATAAAACTGTCATCCTCATGTTACTTACAGTAAACGAATGTTTTATAAGGAACACATTTGACATAAGTGACAGTGACAAGAATCTGATCTCAATGACTTAAATATTTCTATGAATATTACGTAATATCTATGAGTCATATATGTATGTCTATTCAATTAATATTAAATATTAAACTTTATTAACTAAACAAAACTAAAGGTATACCGAATTAAAATATACACCTATATAATAACTATGTTACAACTATAATAAAGAAATAATTAAGTTAAAATTATTAAGTCTAAAAACACACTAAAAGTCCCTTTTCTTATGTTTAACAGTAATTGGTTATATTATTCTGTAATTAGAAATACATAACCTATTCACATACGCTCGATCACCTCACCTACATATACACACTTGCATTCGCACACACAGCCACATACATACCAAAATAATTTACTCTGCATTACAAACGAAATTTTATGGAGCTAAAGCGGCCTTTTGCCACATGTGCGTTACCATCATCAAACACAAGATCAAAATAAAGTATTGTACGAACATTTCTCTCAATTCAAAACAAAAAACATTTTTGTTGGGGATAAAAAACAAAAAAAATGCCATAGAAAATTATTTAAATTTTCAGGCACATTACCTATCAGTATCGTTTAATTTGTTGTAATAGAAAGAAAGGAAGCATCATATTTTTAACACATTATTAACCTATTTGCCGTGTGGTGTCCAGCAGAAAACAATAGACTTTATTAGAAACCAACCCTTCACACTTCAAGTGTCACAAAGAGAACTTATAATACTGAAGGTTATGGAATTATCTCCCGTAGATTTTAAAATGAGGAGCAGCGTTTTTCTAATTGTTTTTAATGCAACCCACTTGTCAAGCGTGAAAATTAAGGCCAAAAGTCCCCATTTTTGGGAATGTTGCGCCCAGCAGTGGACGTCTCTTGGCTAAGATGATGATGGTTATGAAATACCCATTGATGTAAAGATCAGAAGTGATCATTATATTGAGAAGAACCAACAAAAAGTCAATGGAGTTTTTCACCGTGTAATATTTCTTTTATTGCATCTTCAGTGAAACAAGAGCACTTTAAGTTAGAAAAAATTGTTAAGTTAGGTTAGCTTTCCGCTATAAGTGAAATTGAGCCCGTGATCCACCCGAATTGGAGGTGCATTAAGGGGGGCAATATGCATTAAGAAGGAAAATAGGTTTAGACAGTTAAAAAATCGTTTTTTTTTGCATAAATTGTTTGTATAACTATCGAAGAATATGTTCCCAAAGTTTAAAAGAAAAATTTAAATTCGTTTCGGTGTTATAAAGCTGTTTAAGTGAGCATCCCGTTTGACGCGTGGCATGTAAAGCCGGACGGTCACTCAGGTAAACTTCTATGAATGAGGTGGGTAAATTTTGAAGAGAGGATGACGTCGCCAAATGTTCTTTTGTTAATTTTCACAACAGAAACTTAGTGTACAAATTTCTAGAACCACTTCCGTCGTCTTAAAACTTTTTTTTAAACACGTTTTTTTCGAAATGGCTTTTTACAAATTGGTGTACACTCTAGCTTAAAAAGTTTTGAACCGATCGTTTTAAAAATTGGCATATACTTTATTTATACAATTACGCTCTATGTTAACCTAAATTCGTGATAAAACTATTATTTTAAATATTTTTTAATTGCCAAAAAAGTAGCAAAAAACATCCAAAAAATCGATCGTTATGTTTACACACCTGTTAAATATTTAATTTTCAATTTTTTTTTGGAAGAGTTCGGTTCATTTAGAAGACAGATATGCCATTGAAGTTAATTTAAATCCTTGTTTATGTCAGATGAAAACTCTGGCCTACAGAATGTACACAAACTGTCACTTCTCATGGTGACGCTCCATGGGCAGCAGCAATATCTTCCATGTTTTCCAACGAAATGCTTCAAAAATTTCACAATATTTTTTTTAATACATATACAAAATGTTCACAATGTATAAATAAATTAAATACATTTCTGCTATTCTAAAAAAAACATAAAAATCATTGAAAAAACCACCCACTAAACCTATTTCCCCCCTTAAGAAAGTACTTCGGAAAGTAAGGAAAGGAAATCATTTCATCATTATCAGTCTATTCATGTTCCACTAAGACACAAGCCTGGCCTGTGAATGAAAAAACCGTTGGGAGACGTAAAAAAACTCACCACATGGCCCACTGGCAAATGGTAGTTACTAGCGACTTATCGTTTTATCTGTGATTCATATGGTTTTTGTTTAGTGCAACGGTACTACCGTACCTGGATTCCGCGGTCCTCGATTTCAGTCTCGGAAGGGGCAGATATTACCCTAGTATCCATAACAAAAGCCTTACAGTGCTTTGGCTAGGCTAATCGGTGTGAATATAACAATATTACTGTGCTCTGTGATAATAACTGATGATGGTTTTGAGGCGGCGAAATCTTATATACTAAAAGCCGAGAATAGTGAGTCACCGTATCCGTTTACTGATTGAGTGATTTATTCCTGATTGAGTCTTCGAATCAACATACTAGGTTTCTTCTCGGCACAAGGTCTCCCGTCATAAGACTTACGAAGCCATGTGATAGTTGTTGACTTTCATTAAATGCATTGTCAATGCTCATATTGAATTTATCTTTTATCATAGATTTACTACGGTGCTCCAACCAGAGAGAGGATCGCGAGTAAAGTTGCATCCGAAACCAACCACGAAGAAGCTTGTGTTAACGCATTCAATATCTTCAATCAAGTTCGTTTGACAACTACTTGTCATTTAATTCATTCCGCCGTTCACTTGAGTACGAGCAATATCTATTGTATCGCATTTATAACAATTTATAACCAACTGATAATAAAATCATTATATTGTACATTGGAGTATAATTGCGAACTTGCTTCAATACTGGATACGAATATTTTTGATCACCTATCAGATGATCTGTCCTTACAAAGGTAACTAAGGCAATACTAACCTTAATACTGCGATATAGAGCTCCCAATTCATTACATTATTGGTATTGCAGTGACGAGTTTTTATAATTTCATACCAAAAACGTTCCACACGTAGATAGATAAGGAGAGAAAATGCGTTTTTCTCAATGCCGTAGACGCTAATAAGCCATCGTGAGAGAGTAGATGTGACTGCCCTAAAACAACAGGTGGATCTGTGTCCGATTGGTCACGACTGTACACTGTGATACTTTTTTGTCGCATTTTTGTGTGCGCACAGATTTTGTAGATAATTAAACTTTTTTGTGGCAACTTCAAAGGCAAGCATTTAGTAGAGGTTTTTATGAAAAAAGAAATTCAATTTGGAGCTATCGCGGGTAAATTTTGTCACAGTTTTATAGGATCTATGAATAGAAGTTCCGTGTTTCAGTTAGTTACATGAATAAAAAGCTATCTGCTAGCTAGCCTATCTGATAAAGCAGGATTTAACTAAATATGCAAGGCATTACAATATTTGGAAGCAAGATTAAATTCTTATTTAAATTTTTAAACTACTAACTTTAATAAACCTCCATTTTAAATATTAAAATCAGACCACATGTTTGACAAATTTAGTAAATTAGGTAATGAAAGAAATGTTGACTAGAACATAATCAAATTGTCTGATGAGTAAGCTGGGACTCTAACTCGTAGTATCCAGATCAGTGTTTTCCAGTGAAACTACCGAGACCTCGACAGATCAGATGAATTTCTCACTCGCCCGGAGAGAACAAGGTTATGGATTCCAGTCCCACCTTCTTATGAAACAAGTTTATTTTTCTGGATTAATGTCTTTGGAAATGTTTAAATAGTAAATAATATATAATTTTGGCAGATAAACCAATATCCAATATTGATGTCATAATAATGATAATAAGAGCTAATTTATGAATGATGAATGAACGATAGCTTATGAATGAAATATAAAGAGATCTTCGCGGACTTATTGAAAGTCCGTAAGAAGTTAACTTCCATTGTTTCCGTTCATTTTTCAACCCTCGTATATTTAGACGAATACTTCATAGTTAATTAGTGTGTAGCGACAGATTTTAGAATTGTATTTTAACATATCCCATCTTTTTCTGTTGCTCAGGAAAGTCATTAGCTTGAACGAGAACGATGAATACTGTAGCGCACAGCAGCATCGACGATCTTTTTCTTCAAGTAAATAACCTTCTTGGGCAACAGAAAAGGATACAACATGAAAAAATGCAATTCCATGCTGGCCGATGTGGTTTCATCCTTCACCATTTTTACATAACAATATCCGGCACAGTAAAAAATTAAGAAAAATATGAAACTTCTAGATTGACGTTTCTCGTTTCGCCGTAAAAGCTGTTTACGTTTGAAATTGGAATTAGATTACATAAGGAAACTAACTTAAGTAACACAAAAACATTATTTCATTTCAAAAAATGTATATGTGCTTTATTAAAGAAAAATCATTTTCTACGGGAGGAAGGTTTCAAGGTACTGTTACAAAATACATTTGCGAACTTCGCGCTTCCGAGTCTAGCTACTTGAACAAATTTATACATTCCTACAATGCAAACGGAGGCACGAATGGAAACACATGGAACCAGACACTTTTTATTTTTCTCTTTCGGATAGTCTAGTATTTCACGCTGCACGACATTTCATTCCGCAAAAATTCAAATTTAAAATTCAGAACACCACAAGATAAAAATTCATTCAATGCTGATTCTTTACCTTTTTTTATATTTCCATGCGTTGTTTGCATTTCGTTACGTTATGCCAAAGATTTATTGCGTAAATAATTGTTTTTCTTTTCACGGTTTCACTATATTTCATGGTTTATTATTACCTTATCTATGGCAGTGATCATTTTCTTTAGTTTATATTTAAGCGTTGTATAACTTACGATAAAAAATAATCTACGTAATTCGTATGTATGTAATGTATCTACATAAATGTATGTATATCCTTAAGAACAAACCCACCCCCTTAACTTGTATTATCATTAAAAGTTTATTAAGGATTTCTATAGATGAAAACACCGCTTAAAGAATAAGCCTTAATATTTTAGGTTGTATGGCTGTCAATAAATATCTTATAGCAGAAACATCTACTACGACTTCTTTACTTTATATAATCCACGCATGGGCCTAATACGGATTAGTGGGTGCTATCGAAAGCAGGTGCAGCCGAAACTAACGTCTTTATATGCCTTCCAAAGTATGAATGAGTTCGATATAATATTTTTTTGGGCATTTATCCCAATACAGTCCCTTGTTTTATAAAATATTTTGTGTTTATTCCAATAACTTTTTCATATTTGCTTTCAATTACATGAAATACATATATTTATTAAATTAGCTACACTTACACTACACTACACTATTTGTCATTTAATTATTCATTTCTTATAAATCAATACGAAATATTGAAATCATCTATTTAATTTTATCTCGTCTGTCTTAATATTATACAAGTATTTCTCTGATAATATTATATCGATGGAACAAAACATAGTTTCAGTTTTATGTTATGATATGGAGAGTATAAATACTACCGCTGTACCACATAACGATTTTATAAACACATATATAAAATAGATAAAAAATCATGTATAAAAAAGATTCCCCCTTTCCTTTCGTAATATCGCCATAGAGTCACTTGGTATAGTTATCAAAAAGTATAAATTGATATACATTGCAGATTAGATTAGTTAGATTTATTATCTCCGAGTATTACCAGCCAGGAAGCTATATTAAATTATGCCTAATGATTATAAGTTTGTTAAAATATATGCTTTCGTAAATTTGTATTATCCATTATGGACCCAAAAAATATGTATTAAGATTTTACAGTTAATATTGAAATCAAACACCTATTTACAAATACCAAAAAAACCTTTTGGATTGACGCAACACTGTAAGAACTAACTTTGTATGGTATTCAGTGTTTGCATTATTAGGAAGAGTTTCAAGTGATGTTGCAATATGCTTAAAAATCAAAATTCTCCTATAATGAACTGAAGCTTATGATCATAGTTCAGAAATATTTCAGCAAGTCACAAACTATGAACACGCTAACAAACAGGCAAACAGTTAAAATTTGCTTTACATTGGCAAAGATGACCTATTTAAAAAAAAAACCCGTGATAAATTTGATTGTAGAAGTTTGTTTACAATCAAATTTATCACGGGTTAAAGCACACATTTATTGGCTCGCAACATGGCTTTCTTCACGGACGGTCAACTGCATCTAATCTCATCCTATTCAATGATTTTGTTACTGATTCTATGGACAAGGGATTGCAGGTTGATGTGGTTTATACGGATTGTAGCAAATGTTTCGACAGAATAGACCATAAATTATTAATTTTGAAATTAGAGGGTATAGGTATATGCGGGGACCTTTTGCGGTGGTTCGCGTCATATATATCTAATAGATCTCAGGCAGTGGTTATTAACAACTATATTTCTAGCTGGGTGAACGTTCCCAGCGGCGTTCCACAAGGCTCGATTTTGGGCCCTCTCTTGTTTTTGGTATTTGTTAATGACATTGCTGCTTGTTTTCAACATTCTCGACTTCTTTGCTTCGCTGATGACATGAAGATCTTCAAAGCTATCTCATCTCCATCTGATATTGATGACCTTCAGTCTGACCTGCTTCGATTGGATGATTATTGTGCCCGAAATAAACTGGATTTGAATCCCTCGAAATGCTTAGTAGTTACTTTCTCAAGGAAGAGCTGCATTGCTCCTTCTCAATATTATTTGAGAAACCAGAATTTGCAAAGAAGTTCTGTTAATCGAGACTTGGGGATTCTACATGACTCCAAACTAGTCTTCGACGCTCATGTGGAGCATATTGTTAAAAAAGCTTATAGGGCATTAGGATTTGTCATGCGAAGCTCGACCAATTTTAAACAGATTAAAACTTTGAAGATCTTGTACTGTACATTTGTTAGGAGTATCTTGGAGTATGGGTCTGAAATCTGGAATCCACAATATTCCAAATATACCTTTCGCATTGAACGATTACAAATGAAATTTATAAAATTTTTGTGTTACCGTCTGAATATTTCCTATGATTCTAATAATTACTTAAATTTATGCTCACGATTTCACCTTCTTCCTTTAGTAAAAAGACGAGAGGTGACAGATGTAGCCTATCTACTTAAAATAATACAAAATAAAATTGACTCTCCTGAACTTCTTTCAAAATTGAATTTTAATATTCCGACTAGATCTGCTAGGCACTACACCCCCATTCGCGTTCCATTGGTCTCATCAAACTATCGCCAAAACTCCTTCCTGCTGCGTGCAAGCGAAAGTCTTAATGATTTGTGCAAATCTAAAAACTTTGATATCCACCACTCTGGTATAGCAACAGCGAGGCGCTTACTCTGTGGGGATTTCTTTGTGCAGTGAATTAAATGTTGTATACCTACTTTGTTACAATTAGTCTACTACTTTATATTATTAGAATTTAAGATTAAGTTTTTCATTTATGAATTTTAATTTGTCCACATTTATACATTTTTAAAATATGTTATTTAAACGTGAAGACCTATTATTAGCTTACTGTTTTTTATGTAAAACTGTGTATTCTGTATGTTCGCTGTTGGTCTTCCAAATATAAATAAATAAATAAATAAGTTATATAATTAGAGCCCACTACAATATAGTTACGACAATATATTTTTATTCATTTTGCGAGTAGTGACCGTTTGCCGCGACACGGTCCACCTATCTTAATGGCTTTCCGAACATGCCTTGAATTCACTGACTTCTAATGCGACTACGCAGAGTTGGTTTTCCCATCACATATTTAGGCTACGCTTGCTCACTTTCAGCGGTATTTTTTTAATTAATTCTTCGGTTTTTGCTTTGGTAAGCGACAATCTATGTTTTCTTAGAAGTATGAAGACCCGGTTAATGACATCAGTCTAATTTGGAAATAAGCCGTTAGAAACGTTTTTATTTGCAGGTTGACTGTAAATTATATCATTTACTTACCAATTATTAGCACACTTTTGAACGAAATACGTTTAGTTATTAACTATACTACACCAAAAATAAATGACTATCACTCGTAATATATTATGTAACTACCAGTCTCCTAGAATATAATCAGTAGAATTGTTGCTACATATTCACAAAAAAAGAATTACTGTTTTGTGCCAGAATAAGAAAAATAACTAGTATTGTACGTATATAGAATAATTTTAAAGATATTATTAATCTTCCAAATTCATGTTTACAAAAGCTTTAGTATAAAGCACATTGATATCGAGTACCGTCTCAATTTCTCTTATCTCAAGCACGTAGGCATAGCAAGCATAAAGGAACCCTTGAGCCAAAACAAACAACACGCATCCTCTAAAACCTTAATCACGGACATCAAAGAGGATCGTAATCCAAAAAACACACCTCCGCAAAATCCCTTAATAAACAGTAAAAAAAATATAAAGCCATACACGGGAACGCGGTGCCGCAACGCTAGGAGTCCGTATATTCGCACACGAACGCCTCAAGAATTAAAAAGAAAAACTCGAGAGCGCACACAATGTCAAAAAAGTCACTGGCGACAAACAAAGTGAGAGAAAAAAGTTAAAAAAACCGAACAACTCCACATTCTTAATTTAACTTGAGTCACTCTTACGTTCTTAGTTGCCGTCGTCCAATATATCTTGAGCCACCGCAGTCCAATTCTTGTGTGTCCAGGAAGGTGAAAAGGATCAACTGCGACAAGTTTTAAAGTTCAAAAAATTCTGGACACGTGTCACGAATGGGGAGAAAAGCAAGAAAGTCCCTATTCCTTAAGGCAGTGTAGTGTTGGGTAACGGTCATGTGATATTTATAATGGATATGTTTTATTAATAATATAATAACTAATAACTAATTTAATGATATTTTCTAAATAATAAATATCTTTGAAAACTATTATAAAATTGTTTGATGTGTTACTTCACAAGTAAGTAATTGTTAATTTATAACAATTGAAATAAATCAAAATGAAACTTTAAATATTCCTTACATCTTTGATAATAGCCATGTTACTATCGTTCTTTACTCAATATATTCACAATAATAATTAATAAAACTTATTTGTTTGAAATTAAAATTGTAACTAAGTTTTAGAGTAATTTTTCTAGCTGTTAAGCAATTAGATAATGCTTATTATAAATTAAAATAACAAGTAATATCACAGTTATTTATTTATTTATCAGCTACGTGTTATAATATTTACAGTAGGCAGAGCAGCCCGATAACTTCCCACAAGCTGTCAAATTGAACATAAATTGATATCAATCTGACAGTTTTCTAAATCACATGACTATTTTGACCTTTTTGTCAAATTTCTTTTGACATAAAAACTTTTTAATTTTCCTTTCTTTAATAAAAATAATTCGGGTATACCTTAATGCACATCACTGAGCCTTATTATACTTATCGTGGTGATTTCTACGCGGCTCACCTTGACACGTACCGCAGAGCACCGGAAAACTGGCTCATTTTCCTCCGTGAGCTCCGTGTGTGTGTGCTTATTATTTTACTCCATAAATTGGTCGCTTTATTTGCAGAGCATTTTATAGAAACGAATGACGAAATATTCCATAATAACTTTTATTTATATTATAATGCTGTATATTTAGTTTAACTTTTATGTATTTTACAATAAAGTATCAAATTCTGCCTGAATTTCAATGGAAATATTTCAACTATTTTCGATAAAAATTGTGTAAAATATTTGAGAATCAAAACTTATTAAGAGTTACAATTTATTTGCCCTGCCAAATATTTTTTTCCCCTATTGATTATTTTTTTCTGATCGGGAATTCTTTTAGAATAAGACCATTTCTGTTAACATAACACTCTTTCATTCACTAATTAAAATATTAATTCAATAATTAATAGGAAAAGGAAAAGTCATACAACAAAAAGCTTTCCATAAATACATTTCTGTTTTGTTTGTTTTCTAACAAAAAGGGAGATGATACTTACATTTTTTTTAATGTCTAGGTAATCCGACCGTGTTATAAGTGATCACAAATCTCACATGTGGCAGAGAGGTACTAAACTCATAAACGAATAATTACTTTTATTTATTTTCCGATTCCGATATTACCGGAAATTTAATCTTTTCAATTTTTTTTTTAATCCTGTAATTTCGACTCCTTTTAAGGAACCGTATTAACAAGATAACCTTCATTCACTAAATCTTTGTTTTTATCTATTGGTCAAAATTGATTTTCCTCTTATGGGTCAACACTTTTTAACTTCCTACAGTTAATAACTAGACATTAATTACTTTCCTTAAACACAGCTCTATAAAATAACGCACGATGTCTTCCCCCGTCTTAATTTTTAAAGTTCCCCATTTGCATATCGCCGCTCGATCGATAACAAAAAACCCATAATCCTTCACCCCTTATCAAACTGCGTACGAACTTACCCCCTACACACGCACACACACACTACTCATTACAAGGGTAACTAATCACTGAGCTGAGGAGAAAAAAACGATTTTTTTTATCATTAACCACCCTCGTCTTACGAAAGGAATGTTTATGAAATCTATGGAGAGGTAACAAGAGGAAAAACCAAACATTATTTTTCGTTAAGTTTCATGTTTTTCCTAATTTCTTCATAGAGGCATTATTGCGTGTAACTTTAATACAAATTTATTTCTAATATATTGTTTTAAACTTTCAAGGTCACTAACATTATAGTAATATAAGTTATTTACGGGATTGCTACCATGTACCTTGTTTTTGAGTTTCCGATATTTCGGCACTGTTGCAAGTGCCATGATCACGGGGCGACTGAAGTAATTGCGGGTAGGCTGTTATTGGCAGAAATATCGGTCTACCCTCCGACGAAGTCTCTTATTGCGTTCGTTACCCGTACCACTGTTCACATTCTCACTATTTTAATGGAATTGTTCTCGACACACAACACTTACAGTATCGGATCGCGACACGACACTTTTTTGATTTTTTCGGTTGTTACACATACGAACCACAGGATTCCAGATATTCGACAATTTAAACCCGTCCTCACGATTGAAATTTTCATGTTTTGTTATTTCAATCGCTTCCCTGACCAATCTTGGTATGTAGTGGCGTTCTGTCGAAATAATCTGTGGTTTATGAAACTCAATCCAGTGGTTAGGACCAGAATCAATCAAATGTTCCGCGATGGCCGATTTCTGCTTATCATACATAAATCATAAATTTATTTCTCATTTGATAGTCTTATTAAAAGGAGTTATGATCAAAGTCGTGTTACTATTTATTTTGTTTTTGTGAACTGAAATGAATGTATCAAAGTAGCAAGGTGAACAGCTCATAATATCTCCGAGTAAAGTAATGTTAAAGTTGTCATCTGGTTCTAAAATGAAATTTAATAAAAAAAAACTGGTTGGTTGCCTGTAAAGTCGGTATACGGGCGAAAGTTTTACGTGACAACGACTTTGAGTGGTAAAATAATTTTAATGTGAATATTCATTCGTATAGTAGGAAGAAGGATGAAATAATAGTAACAATTTAAAACATTTATTTATACAAAGAATTATATTTAAAACATTAATTTATAGGCACGCGTCCCTTCCACTTTTTATGTCTGTCTCTCTCGCTCTTAGGCGGGCTAACCATGCCCGAGTGGAAGGGACGCGTGCCTCTCACTCGCTCTCATTGTAAGCGCATATATAGTTGAGTGGGAGAGAGACGCAAGGCATTCGGCGGGCCTCTCTCTCGTTCGGTGACTCATCGTAACGTTACCGAGCGTTACACTTTTTCATAAGTGACTCCCAGCCGCAACCTAATTTAAGACGTTGTCACGTCAAAATAGCACATTATTGGATACTCCAAGATATTTCACCTAAGCATTATGTTCTGGATGTCATAGTAAAACATTTAAAAATGTTTTCCTACAACCAAAAACAGTAGTTAACTATTTAAGGACTTAAAGATTCTCATGCGCCTTTAAACAGAACGAAATTATTTTCACATCTCATTATCGATTAAGAATTTTTATATCCAATGTGTGAAAATCCAATCTTAGCGGTTCCCTTAGTTCACTTCTTACAAGCTTTCCTTTTCTCAATGGCAACAAAATAAATTAAGCATACCTCCCACTTCATTCCTTTTCTATTCCCTCATAGCATACACCACGCACTGCGAGCTTCATAAAGCATGAATTTGCATATTTGCCCGCTCACTAAGTGCGATGGCTTGTTTGCAGCACTCCAGCATTCTTCTGGCAGTTCTCTCTAATTTGAGTCTCCTTCATTAACCGACTCAAGCACGTGATGCTACACTTAGTATTGAATGCGCAATCGCATTTTATTTGCATATGAACGTTGAATGCCGCTCTTGGGTTTTAATGCAGGAAACAACATTTACTTAAGCTAAGATTTCTTCAATTTAATGTGATGTCGTGTTTTTTGATACAAGTTTTTGATACGATGTTATGGCTAGAACATTTTCAAATTCACCAACATAGTTTAGTTGTGTCCGTCTTCACTGAGACTGGAACAAAAAAGGCTATACGTTTACCTCCTTATAAATTAACAGATAATTTTGAAATGCTGTATTTTTTTCAGGCAACTCAAACGTCATTAGAAATTCAATATAAAAACAGCGAATTCCAAGCTGAGAATCGGTACAATAAGGAAAATGTAAGTAGTTAAAGTTAAATTACATTTCCGACAAATGGTTAAATAAAGCTTAAATGGACAAATAATAAAAATGTTATAAATATTATACAAATATAACCACTATAAATAGTGCATTTAATTTTTTTGACATGCTATAAACATGTTATCAATACTTAATTGATTTAAATAAAAAATGTTCACATGCTAAACAATATTTTTTTGTCTTTTTTTCACATATAATTTTTTATAATCATTTTTTTTAAATATAATACAAATTAATGATCTCAGTTATTGTTTTTTAACTACTCGTAAGAGTAAAACTAATATTTTTCTTTCATTAACAGTGCCTTTGAAAATTTTCATTCAGCAGAAATACTAACACTGTTTACATTTTATACATTTTTATTGGAACAGATTTTATTTTGTATTAATTTGCCATTAACTTAGTCTCAGATTTCGTTCATTCTAACATTATATAAAATCTTACTTTATTTATTTTTTCACAGTTTTGTTACAATCTCCACTCTTGTCAAACGATTTGAAACTTTTTCTATAAAAAGATATTCTTATTTCTTTCTTTTTTAGCCTGAAATAAGCATTATAAGACTTGTGTTATAGATGCTTGTCTAACGTACATCCTAGACATACATCTATGATACAAAGATATGTAATATTTATAGAAAAACTAGCTTTTACCCGCAGCTTCGCCCTTTAATTTTTATTTTTTTTCCAATAAAAAGTATCCTATGTTACTTCTAATACCTCCAAGAATATATGTACGAAGCTTCATGGTGATCGGTTTAGTAGTTTTTGCGTGAAAGCATAACAAACAAACTTACATTCACATTTATAATATTAATAGGGATATATAAATATCCATAACTCAGATACAAATGCTCGTATTCAACACATAAACATTTGCCCTTTGCGGGATTCAAACCGTCACTGCGAAAAGCAGGATCGCTACTAAAGGTAGCTATTAACAAGTTATTGTCGGACAGTCATTAATTTATTGTAATAAGATTCTAGAGTGGTCTTAAATTTTAGTTGGTATAATGTACATTTTGGTACACCGTCACGTGATATGTAGTGGATAGCACCAACCCGTCAACCCGTCTTACTTAAGGTTTTAAATGGTGAATAATGATACTTGAAGTTTTCACAGTACAGCTCCAGTAGACGACGAAAGAATGGGCAACAGCGTTTCCTGAAAAATGGCCTTTTATTACTATCCGCCTGCAAATCGTGGAGAGTATGGAAAAACCCTCCTATATTTTTGGGTAGGCTTCCTTCTTACAGTCAACGTTCTTCTGATGATGGTGATGTAGACATGTTCATCTATAGGAAAAGAAAAGGAACACAAAAATTTTGTATTTAAAAAGTTACAAGGTGTATAAGCACCAAAAAAGACGTATAGATGAATTTTTAATATCTAACAATTTTTTGTAAATAAATTTTGTTTATGGATTTTTCTATCTGAAAAGTCTTAGAATCTAGTCTTAGGATTCCAATTTAATTACACAAACTTGAGAAACTATTGCCTTTCAGGAGCTTCGCGCCTAATGTAACTTATAAAGATAGAGAAAGTGTACTTCGTACTACAAACAAAGATTTACCCCCAAATTTAATATACTTATTAATAACATGTTTATAGAATTTTATATTCTGTCGCAGTGAATCAATCTACCAGAGAAGACGAGTAAATCAAAATGAAAGTCAGAAAGAATAATTTCGCGGCTATTGCACGCATAAAGAGCTTCTATAGGACACCCGTCAAACAAACGCTTTTCTTAGGCAAAGCAGAGCCTAATTTCAATATCCGAACGGAACGACGACCGTTCGAAAACTCTCCTCGGGGAATAAATTACGGGGTCTATTCAATATTTCATCAGGCCGAGAGGCCGACTCTGAATATTCAAAACTAGGAGACACGTAAAGGCACGCACAAGCCATTTTTCGCGCCTATCATCTCGGTAACAAAACGCACTCGTAATTACCCCCCCTGCCCCCGCCAACGTCGCAGATCTCCCCCCACCCCCGCGCGGGGAGGGAGCCGCCCAGTGACAATTATTGATCAAAAATTCTCTCTCTTCTTTCGCAAAAGAAAACTTGGACGGGTTATGTGTCAACCGGTATAGCTTGGTAGTTGTAATTAGATATTTTAATTAATATTTTTTATGAACATTGTTTTGAAGTCATTTTTTATATAAACCTATATTCTTTATAACAGTCCAAGTTTTCTTTGATACCTAGAGTACTTAATTTACAGAACAATCATCAAAGTATTTACCATTCAAGAGAAATATTACTGACTGCAAAAATCACAACAATTTTAATATCTTCAAATTTTAATTAAAGCATGTTAGTGTGCTATTAAAATTTAGAACGTGAATTACCACAGACTCTTAGTTTTATTAACTATTCAATAAAAGGATTACTCTTTTACGTGGATTAATGAGTATTTTTTTATTATTAAAGCACATTTCTCTCACTAACTTCAACTAGTCTCCGGTGTCAGGTCCCGACTAATGGAACCCACAACTTCTGATTTAAAGCACACATGACTTTTGTAAAGCTACAACTTTTATATAACGCCTTAGGACGTTGAAAAACCTTTCAAGATCAAGAAGAGTGTGCGTAGTGTTTCCAAAACATACCAATAATTAAATATTTATGGAATCCTTCTAGTTGATTTCCTCAAGATAGAGAATCTTTGACGTTTGGGATTGTCAGATCTAACACACTTTCCTCTACTCTACTTAGGGTCTTAAGTAATCGAAGTTAAAAAAAATCCAAAGTATACTCATATTTGATCTACTGAAAATGCGCTCCTAGGCCTTACCAAATTTATTTTTCGAAATTAAGTTAACATTGACCTAAAAATATGAAGTATCAACTTCACCCATCGTCGTACACGCGGCGCCTCGGCATATTAATTGCACGCGGCGCTACCGGGCGGGCGCAAGACATGGGGAGGCGGCCGCGAGGTCAACCGTCGCGCGCCATTGTTTTGTGCGTGCCTGTACCCGCCTTGGGTACTGTGACGTACTTAGCTTTATGTAGTATTCAGTACATATTTATGACTGTACATTCAAAAAAGCTATTTAAATTTGAGTATATAAATCAAATGAATGAACGTATATGAAATTATATTATGTGCGTGCTTGTACCAGCATTTCGTAGAATGATATAATTAATGTTATGTGGTTGTACATTTCATTTCAGTATATTGTTAACTTTCTTAGCCCTTTATTTATAAAGAAATAATTCTAAAGCTCTCAAAAATAAGTCAAGTAATTTTTCTTAGTTTTTCGCTGTTGGGGTTTTAACTACTGTGTTTTAAATTTTGCTTATGTCTGTACTTGTTCTTCCTACCTTCCATTCTGTAAAAAAAAATAACTTTTTTTGCTTCCTATAGAGCTATTACAATAGACTGATAAACAAAACGGTAGTAACTTTTTCTTATAATTATTTAATGGGTTTTATACTTAATTTAACACTAGTAGTATTGTATTTCTGTCACTAAGTATGCTTACCGATTTATAGAAGATAAAGAAATAGTTTTAGAATTGGCAATTCAGATATAATTCCTATCTACCTTCTAATGTTACATAAAAGATATTTAACAGCTGTATTTTATTTATACATTAAACAAATTAACCGATTACTCAAAACGCGCATAAAGTCTATATTTGTCATCTCGTTCCAAAAAAGATTAACTTTTATTTTCTGCTCTACTATTTTAAGTTTAGGCAATTATTTATATTTGCCCAATATTCCAATCGACTTTAAATATATGACTTAATTTACCCACAATACTCATGTCAATAGATGTTTAGCGATACCCAATGTGTTTATGAATACAGTTATAGTAAGTTTAATCAAGTTTAACTTAACACATTAACGATAGACACAGCATGATAGGAAAAATGCTAGTTTTTCCACGACTTCCTCCACGAGGATTTACTTTTTGTTTATGATTGTAAGTCTTTAGCTCATGCTGTACCAGTTATATGCCAAACGTCATCAAATTGTCTTATCAAGCCATTTCACCGTGAATAAACAAATATTTAACATTGTATTTAGACCCGTTTTTATGAATTATATAATTTACATAATTGTCACTCCGAACTTTCGAATATGTATAATTATCTTTGTTGTTTTTGTGTGTAGGTTCTGAATTAGAAACATTCTATATAAAATAGTAGCATAAGTTTTAAATCGCAGATCAGCTTCGCAGCGCAGTCTTAATGAACTACCAAACTGAATTTAATATTCGTTCGGATTTACCATTCCCATCCATTAATCCACGATTGTCTGATCCAAATGCATACATAATGCAGCGATCGCCGGGAAACCGATCAAGTCCGAAGGCTTCGATTTCCACGCCTTGCCCGTTATCCTGTTTCCGTGGACCATGTGTAAATCACACACAAACACAGCCTATCTCTTTCCCACACACGTCAAAAAGAACGAGACGAAATCAGTGTTAATTCACGTGCTGGCAATTATAATTCACGTGGACCGTCCCTTTCTTCCTCTGTGTTTTTTGCCGTCTGTCTCTTTTGGGGAAGGGAGTGGGGGGTGAAGACGCGCGAGATATGTAGAATTTTTTTAATAAAAACCGCGCTTGTGTGCGCTAAGTGATATGGCTTGTTCTTTTTAATTTCGTTGCGGGCGGGAGTGGAGAACAGATCATCTATCATGTTTTTTTTATTTTATTTTTTTCCTACACTGGCAGAGCGCGTTATGAAGATTCCGCATGGGACATGAATATTGATTGTCTCGCTCTCTAATGAAAGCTTGATTGGTATTCGCTGTTGATGTGTAACGAACTCAAGGGAATGGGGGACGTAAAAGGTTTTTCTGCGGAACGGATATACTTTTTTATTGAAATGATTGCTTGCATTTTAATGAGCCAACGACGGCAATTATTCTTCATATATCCTTTGTGAAAACTACAATATCTTTAATAAATTACTTTACTTATAAATGAAAGTCTTCATAAAAAATAGGCGTCTGGTTTAACAAGGAAAACTTTGCCGGTCTATCTATTTTACGTACAAATTAAAAATAAAACAGCAGGAAAAAAAAAAGAAGTATTGTAACCGTGGTTTTATTAAGATATCGTAGAATATAATCTATTAACCTATCTAACGGAATCAGTTTTTTGTTAAAGTATAAAAAAAAATAAGAAAACTTTCAGTTTTTATTCAGTTGTGGGTACAGTTATTGAAAACATACGTAATCTTTCCTATTGTACTTTATGTAGTAATTAATCATCATTAACATTCATCGAATGGCGTTTTTTATGGTTTCGTAGCATCTCGTAGCTTGCGCGCGCGCTACACGTATGCGTAGCGTTACATACATGGAAAAGAATTCAACGACATATGCTACGAAACTTTATTGTACGAAAACTACGAGTAAGTGTTAATTTTCATTTCTTTAATATGGTTCCTAGAAATTTGATAAAAACTTAAAGCATGATAAATCACAATTAATTATTTTTATCTTCTTTTATGAAACCAATGAATATACTATTAGAAAATAACAAGTTTAAAAAATCCCTTTGAAGTGGCTGTTCGAAAAAACTCTGTTAGAGAATATTTGGATATGTAGGTTGAAATACGAGAATAGTGACATTCAAAACATGCTGAACATTATTGTAAACACTGTATCTGTTAATATTTTACCATGTTTCTGAGCAAAATAAACATCATTTATCATTATATTTAGAAAATTGTAATGAAGGTAATTAAGCTAAGAGTACATAATGTAATTATTTAACTACAACAAATTAATCACTGTATATTACCTTAATTAAGTTAATGTTTTTTATTAAACATACTACATGCAATGTTTATTGCATGTAGTATATGTAGTGAATATGTGTAGTCACTTCATGTTGATTGCCTCTATGGGTAGTTATGATAATTTTATGGACCAAGTCTTGAAAGATAAGATAAGATAAGCGTTTATTTGCAAGGAAGGCTCGTTTGTTTGAAATGTCAATGTCTTATTCCTCAATTAAGTGCGAGCTTACACCCCGCACATAAATAAATAACTGAACAAAACAGATTATTTTATTTTTGCAAGTCAATGCTAAATGCTTATTATTATGAAAAAAAAAATGGCCTTTTTTTGGTTTTATCACACACTTCGTCGAATAAAAACTGTTTGGTACTCAAATTAACACTTTTTCAAATCAAAGTTCTGCCTCAATGACCAGTGTCCTCGTGTGACAGTCCCACGTATCAGTGCGGAACGCATCTGCGATGACTGCGCACTCGCACTCGCGCGTGAAGTCGCACCGATAGTCCGATATCATCGAAACTAATTCCTACTCTAAATCCTGCTACTTAAAGGTCGTAATTCGCTCAATGAAATTTCTATTACGGAGCATAGGAATCAGAATTCTATTTATAAATGACTAAGGAGGTTTTTCATAGCGGTAAGTGTAAAGAATAGTCTGCGTAAGTAGCGTTCTGGTCTGCGTGGCGCATCGAATTGCCATCCGGTGTTAGACGTGATTTCTTGAAGAAAGCTGAATCAATGGAACGCAGTGGACGTTGGCCTCTGATTGTGTTGAGCTGTGGCTCCTAAGATGGCGAATCTATAGAACGTTCTCGTAGATCTCTATAATAAGCTGTAAATTGGTAAAGTTTAGAAAACTCCAATGGAAACTGCAATATTGCTTTGCATAATATCTTTATCATAATGATTTATGTTACATGACTTAAGTTCTTTTTTTTTGGATGCATTAAACAGTCTTACTGCTTATCACAATAGAAATAAACACAGAAATGCTTTAATAACATTATGATACGTTAATCTTTAAAAGGCAAACATGGAAAGTAGAACAGAGACCAGAGGGCCTAACATCATCTTTTATCGCGATGCAAGTTCGATTGTCAAAGTGAGACACCGCTATACGCGTTCTATAGTGGCGTCTCATTTTGACTTTTTTGTCTCTTTTCATCACATTTCTTTTTGACAGCTAAACTTGAATCGCTATAAGACGTGATGGTAGGGCCTCTGTATATTTAAAAAAACTGTATTCAAATGTTAAAATTTTCACAACTTATTTTTAAGGTTATAAATTACTGAATCTGAACTGAACAAAAACTATTAACTTCTGGTGTTTTTTTACTACTCTGTGTACTAATATATATTTCGAATATGCATAAACACATTATTATCTTTCTCATACTTTAATTAAGTCATTTAACACTAATAACAATATCTACCATTCGTATGCGTATGATTTCGTATTGTAGTAATAGTACCTCTAATGTGACAAACGCGCGACCTTATTACAACTAAAAAACCTATAATTTTAACATGTATCGATCAATATTGAACTCTATTATATTAAACTACAAAACCGCAATTGCATAAAGTGAAAATTATGATTTTTTTAATAAGTTAACCTTTCTTGACTAAACTGTAATTAAGGCAATTAATTAAATATCTTGTACGTAGTGCGTCAAATGAAAAGTAATTAATGCCGGCGAATTGAAAACAACGACACTTTTCTGTCATACAATCATAAGAAATGGCTGCGGTGCCCTAAATTAAACACCTGTTGGTTCAATAATTAGTGAATATTATAGGTAAAACTAAGGTTAAACCTTAAGATTAGACACTTTTTGACTCACGAGGAAAGATTCTCGAAGGTTAGACCTTAAGGTTTGTTTTAACATGATTAACATGTTATATTATATAGCATTTAGCATCAATAAACTAAGTGTTATATTAAATAATTGATGCAAAACTTGTGCTTTATAATTATTTGTTAATCAATAACTATTATTTTATAAGGATTTAAAAAATGACGCTGTTTACATAGCCCCACCTTATTAGTTTATGAAACTTCGATGAATAGTCATCTCAAAATTCACCGTCAATTCATAAAAATAAATGTTCGGTGACACTTTCTTAATTCTCAAAAAGTTTAGTTTCTCAGTCGTTACCGAATAATCCTTTCTAAGCATATTCTAAAAGAAAAAATATATCTTAATAAATATATATAATTATCTGCGTAAAATCGTGAACGTAATGAAATGATAAGGTTATGTAACATAAAATGTGTTTTTAGGTTATTCGCCCAAAATTCTATTTTGCTATCCAATTATCGACGAAACGTGTTTATGTAACTTTAATAAAGCGGCCTTGGTTTTGTTAAATTTAACGCCAATACTCCGTTAAATTTTCATAAATAAAATTGGTTAATCCTTCTATTTTACATAACGCAATGTAGAAATCTTGGTGGAATATTATATCATTTTGCGTATGTTTAAATTGTTTAATAAACCTCCTCAATTTTGAACAAGTGTCTATAAGAGGGATGTAAAATAATTATTTAAAACAATCCAAAAACTCAGTCATGTCAACAAGTAATATATATGTATATTTTTAATATAAGTGTATGTGATATCTACAAATATAAAAAAAAATCTATCCAATGAATTTTAAATTTATTCAAAATAAATAATAAAAAATAACACTTACATAAATCCGTAAAAAGTATTGTTTCCATGGTGTCCAATTATTTTACAAAGTAACAGTTTTTTTTTCATTATTTTAATTACATGAATAATGACATACGAACATCACGTATAGGTAAGGTACATCGTGTAACTGTACGCAAGCCGTTGTTGTTTAGGACAAACGACCTAGCATGCCTGCATATGCAGTCCTTTGCGGGTATTAACAAATCCGCACTATATAATTTCTTTAGTATCACAACTAAACTAACAATTACAGTTCTTAATCGTGTAGTTAATATATTTACACTTAATGCATATATACCAACAGCGTTAACAATAATGAAGCTTTTTTAATAGTTTGATTATGATAATAGATATAAACTAAGTTATATAATATTTATTCATTTTCATTTCAACTACCTTTGCATTGTGAGAAGAGTCTTGTAGAATCAAATATAAATTTAAATTTGTCTACTTTTATATCTTTATAAATTAAACTGGTATTTAAACTGTATTATTTTTGCTTATTTTGAAGTGTTTAATACTTATTATTTATATTCCTCATTGTTTTTAAACTGTGATAAAAACTATGATAATAGATAGGTTTATATCTTTTAGAAATTAATTAGAAAGGGATATTGCTTAACCTGTAATACAGGGTTTTTCTATAATTTGTGATGTGAAACATACTTTTAACATATATCAACCAATTATTATAAATTAAATCATCACAGATCTATTCTAAAATATTGAGTCTCTTGAGTAATAGAGAGTTATAATAATACCTTCTTTTACTATGTTACAACTTAATACAGTTGATATTAACTTTATACAGAATATTACAGTTGCAAAAAAAACTGTATAAGCTATTTTATCCATAATTAATAGTTTAATATAACTTACTCGACCGCTGAGTAAAAGAGGTATAATGTTTTAGAATTGTTAAAAGCATCAATATTGTTTAAAGTCACAACCTTTAAATATATATATAACATGCATTAAAACATTTTAAACCGAATTGTCGAATACATTTCAAATTGAATTTTTATCTGACGTCAATACGCCATACAGTAATAATTACCAAATACTACGAATCAAAAAAAGCCCTTTTCTCGACTATTTAATTTATAAATGTTTTTAGAATAACATACTTGTTAATAAATTCAATCAGCTAACTGCCTTAATGGAATAATTATGTTATAGTAAAGAGTTGCCTTACAAAAGGCACAAATGATATTTCATTTTGACAGCTGGTAAAATGAAGCTTATTGACTTAACAGCTTAATTCCCTATTGAGGCATCTAAGTTATTATAATATTTTTGAGGAATTAATTGCCACTTTATACTTATTCTAATTCTTATATAAGATGGTTATTAACTTCGTAACAGTATAATTTGTTTTAGTATCAAGTGGTAATAATTGAGTAAATAATGAATTATGGATGGAAAAGACAGCTCTACATTCTCGCAAATAAATCGTAAATATCATCATTGCGTAAGGCTTTTTTTATGTTATTAATGTATTTTTTTAATACAGATTAACAAAACAAACAAATTAAAAGCGTAATCGAATATTATATTCTAAATAACAACAAGTACACTTCGTTCAAAAAGTTTGTTTCCAAACTCCCCGTAAAAAGTTTCTAGAAAAAGATAAATTATTAAATTTTACGTTCGGTCATCAACCCTGCGTCTAAACTGCGATTCCATTTTTAAAAGTGCAAAGCTCCAGTGACCCCGGTGCTCCTTTTTAATTTCAATAGTGGGGTACCGCTCAAGGTCGGCGCCCGGAGGGGACAGTTTTACGATCAGCTGATAGCTCGGCGGTATTGTGACCGTGGTATAATCTGCGGAATATTGCGCGGGCTGAATAGAAAAAGTTTGTATTTTTCATATTTTACTTAAATAGAAGCTTTTTACGCGTATAGTATTTTTATTTATTTAAGTTTCTATTTATGATTTATTAACATTCGCAATTTCGCATAAAATAAGAATAATTCAGAGTAATAATACAAGTAATACATACAAATGGATTAAAATTTAATTAATCGCTAATTATGTCAAACACAACGGCAACTTTTTTCTATTGTAGTATTTAATAAAACAATTTGTTTGAAATATGTAACTAGCGACAAATAGAAGGTTCTAACAAAGGCAAATTCCAAAAGTAACTTTTAAGGGAACCACAATAGCAAAGTTGAAACTATGAAAATTCCACCAGTTGCACCGCAGTTTCTAAGTTCGGTTGGCCGATAAAAGAAGCAATAAACCCGAGAGGGCATCGGGGGGGTGTCGGTCATCTCCCCCTTTTTATCTCCGCAAGTCAAGGGCGCGTGGGGCAGGTTCGGCCGTCCGGCGGCTATTGACATTCTGTTTTCAAATTTACCTACTTTTTCCATTGTCCGTAACTTTTTAATATTGCGGGGTCGCTGAACTGAGTGGCCAGTGAGTGGCCCGTTGCGTAATTGTGTTTAGGCTTTTGTATTTACAATGTTTAACTTCTTTTTGAACGTAGCAGTGTTTCGTTTTTCAGTACAATGGTATATAAGTCTTTTTATATATGTAAATATATGTTTTTAACTACATATATTTTTAATAATAAATTAAATTCTCACAAAGTTAGTGAAATATAGGTATCTTCAAATCTTGACCCTGGTGATAAGTAAAGTACTTCTTTACTTAAAGAAAATTGGTTTTATATGAGTATATTCTCAGGACACACATATAAACACACGATATCTAACATTACTACAGAACACACGCCCTACACCGTGAAATAGACAATTGCTTATTTTTTCTATTTAATGTTATAGTTTTTGATTGATTTGAAGATAACTTAATTTTCTTCATTAGTATAATAAGTGTAGTAATACGTAATACTTTTGTTTGCATTCTTATAATCGTGCTGATGAAGGCACTGTCGCTAGTACACCAAGCTTTAAGTTTGTTACGATTGAACCTACCTTATGTAATTGTAATACCGATCATTTTATTTACAAAGTATATATTGTATATTATACACCTAATATAAATATTCAGAGCGAGTTAATAAAATCATTAGTAATTTCGTTAATAATAATTTCTGGATTTGATTTAATATCAGTGAAAATTGTTTTGGAAACTGGGAAATCCAATTCTGTATATACAATAACTGATTATAATATTTGCTTTCTATAATAATATAAATAATCTGAATTTAAATTCGAATTTCGAATTTCAATCTTTCTGGTTCAGAACTGATTGGTAGTAAGTTACTTTAAAAATTACTACGGAGGTTTTTAATCTTTTTTTTTTAATGTTGTATATGACCATCTGTTTCGCAAGAACGAGGTGTGATCTTAGGCCCGTCCGGCTCGTCACGGCGGCACCAGGCCATCTCCAAACGGCATCAGATCGAGGCGATACCTCGTCTTTACACAACTTAATAACACCAATACTATCGATATATCATCTGTGGCAGTCACGTTACACAATGTGGACTTTTAGGAAAATATCCGTAAATTCGTGTCCGTAAAATAAAGTACTTTTATTAAATTATAATGAAATATTTAGAGTAATATGAAAGTTAAATTATAAGTAAATACGTTAAAAAAACGGATGCATGTTTGAATTTGTTAAATGCGTTTTATTGAATAAACGTTACGTTCATTCTCCTTTTGAAATTGTTGATTTTTTGATAACCGGGATTTTTATGCATTTACAACACCTTCACTCCGAGTCACCCATATTCTTGGCATCGTTGGTTCGTTTCTCGTCTAGACAGATAATTTTTGAACATTTCATTTTAATTAAATATCTTATAATCATTGTTAAAGGCAAAATTGAATATTGAATTCAAAATGTTGCTATAAAATCATGAATTAAAAAATAATACGATCAACAGCACGACAATTTATATAATGTCATACTATCTAGTCTGGCATTTTAAATTATAAACCAAAACAATTTAGATAAATCATTAATTACAATTGATTTCTATGACCAGACCCCTAGAACCGTGATACAGACTTGGATATTAGCATCTCTCATATATTTTCATATTTTTATGGTTTCTACCTAATAATTAGCGATGAAGCAAACTTCATTGCCGATATGTTTTTGTTGGCCGACCTGACAAAAATAAATCTCAAGTAATTTTACAATAAAAATACCTTAGTTCCGATATTAAATTAGCCAAGGGCAATTTTACAAAGACCTTGCTTCTTACACCGGACCCACCAAGATAGTTGTAGGTAAACTTATATTATTATAAACTGCGGTAGATTTATGGTACCATGTATTAAGTAGGTATATTGACTTGTTCTCGTTATTTGACTGCAAAGACTAATCATAACGATGTATGGCAGAACTTTAAAATCTTATAAGCTTCTTTGTTTATGTCAGTTAAATAAGGATAATGTTATTTTTAATGTTCACTTGTGATAAAAAAACAAAATTTTAATTATCTTATATATTTGTCTTTCTTTATATACGTATCATTATTGAATGTTAATGGTGACAAAATGGACGTTTTTGTTACTTCGACTTTTACCGCAACATAGACATATCGACGTGCACACAAAAACCTCGATCGCTTGAGTGACAGGACCGCCGAAAATCCGATGTCGATAGTCGATAGATGGTCGATAACAACAAAGCACCCGCCGTCTCTATCGACACGACGCCGGAGCGTGTGCGACGTGTGAATGTTATCGATAATCGAGATGTATCGATTAACTTGCCCATTACTGGTAAAAACGACTGGGAATAGAGATGGGCCTGATTTAATCCACTTTTTTTATCATATGTAGAGAGCTCTCAGGAAACGTCTTATACGAAGCTATTCAGAACTCTCTTAATCGTTTGTTATTTGTGTAAGTGTATAGAACTTCGCTCACCTAGCATTATTATCTAAACGAATATAAGTAGAAGAAGTAACGTTAGTGTTTTAATGACAATGCAACCTTATTTCTAAGGTATTCTCGAATATATTAAGCAGGATAATTCCTCAGGTTATACGCGTCTATGACTTTCTGGCAGATTGGAAATTACTTTATTTCATTGAGTAACTTACTTTATACTTTTCAGGATCCTCCTTAACGTAACGCACACCATGTATGACTGATGCCAATTTCTTAATAAACGAATCGTGATTAATGTTAAAAACAAAATGCTGCATGTCATAAACTTCTCTTGTACGATTTAATGAAATCGTATGCAATGTTCCACGCAAGTTTATTATAAATAAATACATATTATTATTGTGATAATAGACTCAAACTATAGACAATTTGATACTCTAGAATGGTTTTAATAAAAAAAAATGCTTAATAACTTTGGAATGTGAGGTGACAACTTGGTTGAAAATATGTCTTTTAAATTTTATCAAATCATTTTTTTGAATGAAGCCATTTTAATAAAGCATCTATTGATACCATTTTCATGTCTCTAAATAAAAAAGGACAACAGGAGCACTTCTTCATAGAATTAGCTATCGACTAAGCATTTTCAAAAATGTTCACTAATGTGTTACAAATCAAATTAATAATTAATAATGTTTTTATATTTTATTCCCATAAGTATTTCAGCAATAAACAAATTAACGTTATCCTAAATAACATATCCATATAGTTTGTAAACCTAAACATAGTCTTCGCAGAAAATTCTAAGTAAACAAAAATACCATGAACAAAAAAGCATAGATATTTTTCTCCAATGACAGATAACGCGTGCGTTGACCCCCGTTTTGGCGGCGGCGCGTGCGGCGATGTGCGAGTCACGTCATAGTACAATGGCGGCCAACAAAGCCAATCGAATCTCAAAGATATCTCCACGGGATTACGTTACAAATTTTAACTACAATTAAATAGATGTAGTTGATGACAGTATACAATCTTTCGACCGGCTTATAAACTGATAGACTTGTTTAAGATAGCAACACAGCAAATTGTTGTAGCATACGATTTCCCATAAGACCTTAATATTCTATTGTCAACCTACTCCCTCAAAGCAAGCCTCTTATTCGAGTTTCCAAACTTTATCCACATGGTTTGAGAGATTATTAGTTTATATAAAAAGAGGTATATAAAATGATAATATAGTAGATAATATTCATTCCCTGTCATATGTTTAATGTTAATACAATTTTTCTGAATTAGTAGAAGTATGCATTCTAGTCATTATGATTAAATTATGATCATGAAAACTATGCATTTTACTACAAGCGTTTATATTCAGCCATCATCTTCTATGCTCAACACCATACGGCATAATTATATTATTTTATTTATATTTTTTACCTTCCAGAGAAGTTAGTGCGTTCAGTTCTGATCGGTAAGCAACCAGATATTAATATATTTTATATATCTATCTTTGATTTTGTGAAAATTGTCGTTAATAATTTAGTATTAATGTAATTAGCCTACTACACGCTTTGTATGTAACTGTAAGTGCAATAAGCAACTAAAGATAATTTTAAATAAATAAATAAATTTATTTTAATTGAATCTTCAGTTGATTCAGAAGATCTTAAAATAAACATAAAAGTTAAAAGTTTAATTAATTTGATTAAATTAATAATTATGTAGTCGATTTTAGCATTTGGTTAAGAAAAGAATTACAATCACTTAAAATAACGGAAACCATAAAATTTGCGTTAGAAACGGTCATGGATATATCGTTTTTGGGCAGTATTACTTGTCAGAAAACAATTTTTCAATGTCTTAGTAGTTTATGTATTATTAGTTTATCAATTCACATTGTTCTCTCCTACTGTTCCAAAAAAATCACTTTTCTTATGCATTTTTATTTACAGTAGAATAGTTTCCTCAAATCAAGAAATTCTGAAAAAAGACAGCGGTTGTCGAGTTTTTTGCCACTTCTCGGTTCAAGGTCTCCCAAAGTAATTCTCGGTAATCCTAAAACTGGTGGTTGACTTTTAAAGAACGCATTACATTACACCCGGCATGCTTAGCAATGCTCTTTTTTTACTGATTTTTTTGCTGACTATAAGTCAGACATATAAATTTCGCTTGGAATGTATACAAAAACATAACAAGATTTCATCGCAGTCAGATTTCGTAATGCATAGGGAACAAATATGCAGACATTGGCTTTTATTTATATAATTACTTACTTTTACCCGCGGCATTGCCCGCATTTTTTTTCAATAAAAAGTATCCTATGTTCTTCTAATACCTCCAAGAATATATGTACGAAGTATCATGATGATCGGTTTAGTAGTTTTTGCATAAAAGCATAACAAACAAACTTACATTCACATTAATAATATTAGTTGGGATATTTTTTATACAAGTAAATTAATAAACTAGCTGTTGGATTTAGACTACTGACAATTCTTCAACCATATAACTAGCAGATGTGCTGTTAAACCAAACTGTACAGGATAGTTCGAATAATGAACCGATTTTGATGTAATGGAGATCAAACCGATTGACAAAGATTAACTCTTTCTATATCATTATTTGAAAGGAATAGTAACACTTTTGTTCTACGTTTTCGCTCAATCATGATTCATGCGTTTAGTCTAAATAAGGATTTATTCGTTGTATAACGCTAGAAGGGCCAGAAGTATATTGTTCTGTGCAAATAATTAAAAAAATTACAATACTAATAGAATTCGACATGGAAACGTGTTTTATATTTAAGGAGTCTTTTTCTAGTCAATTTTTGTAGTTTTAAATCAAGTTTTGTCTAGTTTTCTAAGGTTTAAATAACCATTAATATAAAAAAGAAAGATGTGTTATTTAAAACAGTTAGTTTGTGAGAAATAAACGGGGCCTCACCTGTTGGAGTAAATAATTAAATTCTCTTTAAAGTATATGTATTTTAATTTTAATTTTGTATTATAATTTTGAGTTTGAAAAAAGTAATAAATACTCGTATATTTAATTAAAGGGCATTGTATATTTTATTAAATAAAACAGCTTTTACTTACAGGAAATAGTAACCTATATATACAACTTCGGAAAAGAAGTCAAAAAGTCAAGATTAAATGAAATAGAAAGGAAACTCCTTTACAATATTCGTAAAGGGTTTTTAATTTCCATGATTAAAAGCGAACCTATAAATACAAAAAATATGTAAGTTTCCAGTGACATACTTGTAAAATTAGTTAGTGGTATAGGTAGTATATAATCAAGTAAATATTTCCAAAAAATATTTTTTACACCACATGGGTACTTACGGAAAAATATCATATCTCACGATCTTAAAAGATTAAGTTATTATTTCATTGGCATAATAAAATCTACTTCCAGTGAATTTGACCATTATTTTTTTATACCTATATTATTAACTGCTGAGCCGGTTCTAATAATCATAATTAAATATATTACCTTTCAACATGTAACCTACTTATTAAAAAGTAAATCCAACAATCAACAAAATCAATATATTCAGAATTGTACATTAACAAAAATACTACCGAAGCAATGTCCATAATCGCTTTAACAAAACAACAATCAATTTAGAAATCGGACAACGCAATCACACTTCGATTGACGATTGCCGCACGGTGGGCGTGTGTAGCTAGTGAAAAAAACATATCACTCCCACTTGGACCGGTTAAGCCCCTACCAACTCATCCGAAATGGTGATGAGCAAAAAATGAACCCAATCACCTCCGCGTAAGAGCTAGCGTAGACGCACGTTTAAGTCGGGGCATCCGCGGTGTCCGCACCACGCCTCGACACCCGTCATTGGCAGAAATAAAAACGGCGACCACGCGTAACTCGTCACGTCTCGCCGGACAGTAAAATCGTGCGGCTGGTGACAATATGTTACTCAGCCAAGCTAACTAGAGCTATCCGACTCCGCCATTGTACCAACAAACACTTAAAAATAATCGTCGGATGGGGGTCAAAGTACACAAGACGCGTTCAATCGTTGTGTGCCGCGTTCGTGCTTTTCGTCGGCGTGCCTTATGAAATGACAGTTGAAGCTTCAATGAACAAACGTTTACCCGCAAAGGAAATTTCATCGATCACGCTCACAAATTGCTACGTAACTATCGAGATGTAAATCGCTCATGGCTACCGTTATTTTGAAAAATCGTTTCTGGTTAATCGATTTGTCATAGTTGCGTTTACGTTGTGTCCCACGGTGTGAGACGAGAGGGCAGGCATGACCCGTGTGTTGACGCCGTGTCGACCTCTTATCGATTCAATGCGAAATAATCGAGTGTAAAATCGGTTTTGAAGGACAATTGGATTGTTGGTACATTGTGACAAAATTAAAATTGCGGAACGTGCATTTAGTTCATAAGTTTACGAAATCGCTAAACGGCGTAACATTACTTGAATTTAAGTAAAAACATTTGTGTTTACCTTAAGGTTTTTGTTTTCTAATACACTCCTCAAAAAACTAAATGACCATTACCTTATACGATACCTTAACAAATGTATTGAAAAGTTGCTGAAACATTATTTTAACTATAAAATGCTGATTTAATTCTAGCACATTACACAAACATGAGAACTTTCTGATTAATCATTTATTAATGATTTCTTTGCAAATGCCTTAATTCTTAATTTATTTCTTCCTCGATTATATTGATATTTAGAAATCAAAAGTATACGTAATTAGAATAAAACACTTTTTTACGGATTTTTGCGCATGTTTTATTTTTCATACTATGATATTTAATCCTGACGTTTCGACTCCTTTACAGGAGCCGTGATCACAGGACGACTAGTCTTACTCTAATGTGTAATGTGCGCGGAAGTGTAAGAACTAGTATACGTAATTATAATATTTATTAGTATTTTTATACTATGTGTGTTGCCAATACGGCACTGAGACCTGAGGGCCTACCATCATCTTTTAGCGTGATTCAAGTTCGATTGTCAAAGTGAGACACCGCTATACGCAGTCTATAGTGGCGTCTCTTTTTAACAGCTAAACTTGAATCGCTATAAGACGTGATGGTAGGGCCTCTGGTATTTAACTGTTGACCTCTTAAACCAACTTGGAGGCATTGAGTTTCCTTATGGGATAAAATCTGTTCGTTTATCTCTGATAAAAATAAGAACATCCGTAAGAGAACCAAAGTTATAGATATAGTTCTTGGCTTCGCTATTACATGGCAATACGCAGGTCACATTAATCGCAGAACTGATAAAGCTGGAAAAAAGCGTGGACGGACTTTAGGACGGACACTAGGTAGAACGACAACCTGGTGAAAGGTTGCGGGATGCCAGTGGATGCAATTCGCTTACAGCCACTCCTTGTGGCACTCTAAAGAGGATGCCTATGTCTACCAATCGACTCATATCGGCTGATAATGATGATGGTTTTTGTTTTTATATCACAATCAGCCTATTTATGGTCTATATGACACCACGAACACATAGATGCTCACGTTTGCAGATGCAGTGTTGGACACTTGGCAATGTTCTCAACAAAATCTCTATCACGATTAATTCTCTAACTTTGTTGTAACAAAAAATGAAGTAGAAGCAAAATACACAATTCAATTTTTTTTTTATTTACTTGTGCTTTCTAATCACCAAATTTTATGATTTAAATACCATACCAAGAAAACCTAGGCTTTGAATACTTCCGATATTATTTCCGAATGTATTATTTTACTGCATTAACTTTTGAGATTGAGAAATGGTAGATCTAAATTATTTAATTGAAATTTAAAAAGAAAGGGCTGATAAACGGACAGACACACAACAAAGTAACCCTACTACGTATTAGGGTTTGTTTAATCCTATTGAAAAAAGTTTCACAAAGTTTCAACAGCCACTTTTCATAATTTAGCAAATCATCAAAACATACTTGGTGTATTGTATCACTTTATTTACATATAGATTTTCAAATACCAGAGTCCTGACTGTGGCGATAGCGTGAAGGTACGTAATTAAGTAACACAGCATTACAGTCATACACAGCACACGTGAAGACAGCCGGCAATTATACAGGGTGCACGTCGCGGCCTGGCACCGAACCTACCCGAATTTGCGCCAACCTTTAATAGTTGATTACAGGGTGCTACCAAATTTTACTTGAACAATTAGTATCATCATTTTAAAATGTATACAAGTAAATCACTGGATATCTTACAATAATTAAGATTGGAGTAGTACGACTGGCTGGGCGTAGAACAAACTTTATTAAAATTATGTATATTAATATTACAGACTTCGATTTTTTTATAATTTTCATGGACGACGCTCCGCGGATAGGCCATTGATGGGCACAAAGTAGAAAAACGATCTGATGAAAATCGTGGGAAAGCGTTGTATGCAGCCAGCACATGGCCGATCATTATAGAGGTTCTTGGCATCCTCCTAAGATTGTTGTCACTTTATCACCCCCCAACATACGTCCAGCATTTGGCATTATAAGAATGATGTAATAATGACAAATTTTCATATATTAAAGTTCCTAGGTGTAACGAAGCACCGTACGAAAAGGTTTTTTAGCCTATGACAATAAATTCTCGTTCCATTCTTAAAACTACTTAAATATCTTCGAAGGGTAGATAACTAAAAAAAAAAAAAAGTCTTTTAAAGAATACAACCATATAAACTTGTAGTCGTCTTTATGCTTTAAGTAGTATTTCTTAGTAAGTTAAAGCAACACTTTCGCGATATTGCTATTTACATTTTAAAAATTATTCTTGTTCCAGGTATAAACCTCGAACCTTTCATTATCCAGGCGGTTGCTCTTTTAATTGAGCTACCGAGAACTAAGCACAGTTTAATACCTAGGACAAGTTGTTTTTTTTTCTATTAAATAGATTTATTGATTTTTTCAATAGCGATATAGGCTTGGGAAATCTTCAACATTTATTTATATGTATATAATAATAGCACGTTATAAATTTAAATTCTTAAACATATTTACGTCAGGGTATCTAAACAACGACGTTACTACAACCCGAGATATTTCTCACACGAAGTAAAGAAGTTTACATTCTACATTGAAATAGCCAGAAACAGGACCAGACTACGAAAAATATATCAGCTACACTTTGTCCAATGTAGGATGATACTTTTGACAGTTGACACCTATATAGAGGGTATAAAGTTGCTATTGCAATATCAAGCCAAACAAGGAAACAAACGCAACCTTAATACGTAGCAATAAGGAAGTGACACCTGTCAAAGTATCATCCTACATTGGACATAGTATAACCACTCGGAATCGCACATCAAACATGTAAATACATACGAACCGATATTTTTATTTTAATATGCTTTGTAACAAAATATTTCCCAATCGATCGCTAGCTTTGCCAATGTCTCGTACACTCATTTAATTGACCTGAAAAAGTGTGAAATTGATTAAGGCAATGATGCAATACCTTAATAGGTATATTTTATTCTACTGTTAAGAATATATATAATAAATAACAAAAAACCACCACAATGAAACATAGATTTAAAATTAGGCTAACGAATATAAAGTTTTATTAATTCAACCACCCTGTAGCGGCTTTATATGAATGCTTATTCATTTGCATTTGTCGTGATGAGGCACGTGTGTCTAGCTCGCGTGCCGCCGCCGTATTACGGATTAATGAACATCCTGTACATGGGCACAAAGCAGACCCGTTATAGGCCGAAAAAATAAAAGTTTTCAGATTGACATTTTGAAGATTCGTGTTATGCGCTTGCTAAGGAAAAACATGTCGGATTTTTGACGGATAGAAAGTGTTAAATGAGCGAAGAATTAATAATAATAATAAATTTAACAACACGATTTTTGATATTGATGATATCGTCAACATATCTAGTATATAACCTATAACCAGAATATTATCAGCTCTGCTATGGGTTTCTAAGGTCTACGGCGGAAGACCTTGTTCTGAGAGGCTGCTAGAACACAAGGATGATGTTTTCTCTCTCTAACAATGTGTTCATCGTATAGAAGAAATCTTTTCTTGTAGGTTCCTATTAAGACGAAAAATAATTTAAATAAAAACTCTTAACAAAAATAAACTGAATGTCATTTATGGAAACCGTTTACCGTTCCGGTAAGTCCTACTCTTGTAATTTTTTAGTATTAAGAAGTTGACGACCGGTTAGAGCAACGATAGCGATCCTTTACAACGCCGGTCCTAGGTTCGAATCCCGGCAGGAAGAGATGTTTGTGTGATGAATACGAGCGTTTGCACTTGAATCGCGGGTATATATATATATATTTCTATGCATATTACGTATTTGTGTATCATATATATACACAAACCTTACAACGTGCTTACTTCGGGCTAGGCTAGGCTACAATTGATGTAAGTAAGAAATATTAATGTTAATACTATTTTTATCAAAGATGTGAATGGAATCGCTTGTGATTCCAATCCAATATCAAGAGCGACTACTATAATGTCAGCATGTCACAAAATGAAGTTTAGTTTTCCATTGACCTCGGAGAAAGGCGTTGTCACTTCCGTTCTTCAATGAACGTAATTTTTTCGGGTTTCTCACAGGGTTCATTCAACTTTCACGGTTAAGGCTCTTCAAGGGACACTTAGATATGGATAATGTACACCAAAATTAATAAGATAATTTAGAGTTAACTTCTGACCAGAACAAGATATCTTTCCTAAAAGCGCCTTCTTCTAGTACCTAATTAAATAAATTGATTTATGCATTTAGACAGAATTATATTGCTCCGAATTCAAGATAAGTAGCTAAAACATGTTTTTGTCAATGGAATAGGAAAGAAAGCCTGGAATCGCTTGGTAAAAAAACGGAGAACGAAAGGCACTAGGTGATTTATCTGTTAAATTGCTAATTTAATTTATTTGTTTTGTCTTTATAGCCGTGTGGTTTCCGGCAGAGTCGAATAGCCTTCCCTTCACACTTAGAAGGGATTTATAAGGCGACCAATAATACTGCAGGTAATCACCATTCCTCTCCTGAAAACTACAAAGCGGACAATAGCGTTTTCCGATAGAATAGCTTATACCGCGTTCTCCAATTTTTCTGCCAAGCGAAGTTGTGGCAAAATCCTTCCATTTCAGTGGAGGCTTCCATCTATCAATGGATGGATGTCTTTAGCCTGAGATGATAATACATATTTTCTAAAAAATATATTTTTATTACTATTTTTTTTTAAGTGCTTTTATTTACTAAATGATCCTTGGCAGGTTTAGGAAAAGAAAGTAAAGAGAAATACCCAGGACCGTTGTCGGTGCGAAAGGCTCGATCGCTATATCATCTATGATTGTTGCATTACGCGGTCGTCGTGTGGTATGCAAACTTGCCTTCAAGTCTTTTTTTCCCATAAGGGGAAAACAATTTAGTTGTTAACTAAGCAAACAACGAAGAGACGCCATCGAGTCTAAAGAGCAAACTGCGGCATTAAAACTGTACAATTTCAAAGTAAAAAAAAAAAACATCATATTTTTTCTCGAAATATTCGCTCGAAACGGCTGTTGATAACCTATTAATGGTAAATTCGATTATGCATGGAGTATTACCATCATCTATCTATATAGAGTTTATATAAATTTACATGAAAACTAGTGTCCTAGTGCTTACGGCAACGTTGATGAAAACAATGAAATAGATTCACAGAATTAAAGATTAAAAATATCATATTAAATAAAACAGAAGACAACCATTAGAAGCTTACACCAGTTGGTAAAGGAAAATAAGAAACATGGAGTAAGTACTTTTTCGTCCTTTCTATGCCGACAAAGGCGGATGTGTAAGAGGTGTGTTTTAAGTTGTAAAACATATTATGAAGAATAACTTTAGGTTATTAGCGCAATAAAATGTTGCTTAGAAAGTGTGCTTCAATGTTTCATTTATTACTTCGTCCCTCAAATTCAACGTTACAACAATCGCACTAAAAATGTGCCACACATACTTTTGTAACCAAATAAAACAGGTAGACCTGTTAAAATTGAATTTACTGTTACATCCCTTACTTAAACTTGTTTTAAAATGCACTTTAAGACAAGTTAAATAGAACACTAATTTGAATGGATAAAAAAATAAATTCCGGGAAATTACAGTGTGGTCATAAATGTTACCTACATGTTTTGTTTGTCGGTTCGTCTGTTGTGACAAAAAGACCATAAAGGATAGAGGAAAAAAAGATAAGATCTTTGGAAATGTATGAGGGTGTGAGACAATAACATTGGCTACATTTCAATTTCTAAACAATGGATTTCTTTGAAGAATCATGAGTAACAGAATTCCCGCAGTGCGTGCATGTAGTTTCGTGAACGCTTAATATGGCTTTAAGTATTGAGTAATTCCTTAATAGTAAATATGTACCTCTGATTGCAATACCATTTATGCGCTGTCGTTGAGTCATATTTAATGCTCCATACTCTATTTCAACAAACCTCTTAGTGTTTTTGAATATTTTATCTACTCTGATACTATAATACAAAGATTCTAAAACTGAAAACAAAATGATTATGACAAACATTACGTACAGGCCAAAAATAATAAAAAAAAGTTTAATTACGATACAGGTCTTGTATGGACACCTGTAACATAATATAACTTTTTAATCATAACGATACACCTATACAACCTCCAGCTAGACCAAGGAGGTTGAACCACTACTTTAAAAAGATTTCAATGAACGAGTCCGCGACGACGCAACACGCATGCGCAATCGATGTTTGCACCTTGGCGCCAACATTTGACATTTAAATTGTAATATTCAGAACATCAATAATTATTGCATGTAAAAATAAATTTGTTGTTATATTCAGCGTATTATTTGCAATATTGTTTTACGTATTATAGTATGAGAGTAGATAAAGTAGTGTATGACACTGTACATAACTTGGTCTTATAACACTCGCCTACGGCTCGTTTTTTTAAAACACACTAATGTTATAAGAACCCTTATTATGCAACAGTATCATAAACTACTATTATGCGCTTTAGTTTTAGACTTAATGGTGTTTTAAAATTTAAATGTAAACGAAACTCTTGCTCGTTGAATTTGCTATCCCTACCACCTGTTCCATACTATCTTACAGATGTTTCGTTTCTGTGATTGCACAGTCTACCATGTAGTTCACATTTTAAATGCATACTATTTTTTATTGATCATCTATTAATGACGGATAATATCATCTAAAATGAAGGAAAGCTCAGGGAAAAGTAAAAGTTTGTAGGGACACTGTAGTATGAATAAAATATGTTAGCTTGCTTGACATATGAACTGAGTCGAAGTTACTGCGCACTGGCCGGCTATAGTGAATCTGTGTTAATTTTTGGAAAATTTAATTGAAAAGTATTAAATAAAAAAAATCATTTAAATTAAAGTAACAATTGGGAAATTTGTGTTTTGACTGGAATAAAGGACAGTGGCATTTACTTTAGGGGAGTGATAAGTTCCTCTCCACTCACTTGCCAGAAATAACGTAGAATCAACTCTCAAGTATTTATTCGGAACTTAAAGTTAGAAATTATTACATAACCTTTTTAAAGATCACTAAAGTTATTGAATTACCACTATCGGAAGTCGTACAAGATCATTACAGTTATCATATTCAGATCGTAATCATAACAGTTATTTTGATAGGAAAATACGTATCATAGGAAACTTTGATTATTCACTCGCTATAAAGTATTTTTGTTTATTGTTTTCCTCTCACAACCATTTTCATAGAGTTTACTAAGTCACTCTTCTGTATTAAAACAATCTTTACGCTGTAATTACAGTTCAACATATCTAATAAGATATTTCGAAACAGATTGTAAAGTAATTAATTACAAGACGCTAAAGTTAATCACAGTCCTTAATATTAACTCAAGTGACTTTGTAAAATCACTGGGTACACGAACGTGTTTACATAACACTGCCGCTTATCAACCGACCGTTAAAAATCGCGTGCGAGCCAACGGCATTAACACATGACCTCAAAGACACGTACGGCCGAACTCTATCGAAAAATGCTAATGTGTACGATCGTAATCGCGCCCGAACGCGTGAGCGAGCCACGCATACAAACGCTAAATGTAACCCTTGAACTATCTGATAAACCACCTACAACAACCACCAAAACAACAAAGAACTACCCATCCCCCTCCCCGGTGAACAAAAGAACGCCCGCTAACACTCCATGCATACAAAACCGGAGCTCAACGATCGCTGGCCACTTGTAACATGCGACGGCTGAAATATGTGGAGTGACGTCACATTTATGTCAGCCAATCCATTAATGCCCTTATCTGGACTTCCGAAATTCGTGTGTTCGTAAAAGTGGACTCGAAATGTGTGCGCTTTAATATCCGTCGGTCATGACACGGTGACTTAGGACACTCGGGTTGTTTACGGGGTTATAGTGTCGGGCAAGAACCTGACACTTTCATTTCGTCCCCATTTTTTCATCGGACAGAGTTACTAAATAGGCGCTACCAATATGTGGTTGATATACTCGTACTTAAAGGTCGCACTAAGCGTTTTGGTTAGAATTTTGTGATCCAAACTGCTAAAGAGTTAGGCAAGGAGTTTTTGACAAAGAGTTAGGCAAACACAGACTTAGGCAAGGAGTTCCTCCTTGCCTAAGTCTGTGTTTCCTGTCACATACAATTTAGGGGCCTTCAAATCACGAGTAAATAGGTGTCTTTTAGGCATGCGCGTCACATCTAAGATCGCATCATCGGTTACCATCAGGCGAGATAGTGGTCAAGCGCTTACCTTTTTACAATTTAAAAAAATAATATTTATTTAATAATATATCTACTTATACATAAAAACCTCTTATACTAAAACTATTATATATTGTACTCAACAAGTAAGGAAGTGTCGATAACTTCTTTTTACTATTCCAAAAAAAACACCACGTTACTCATAGTAATTAGTCATTAAATAAAGTCGATATATAACGTTAACGTACTTAAGTTCTCAAAAGTTTTTTTGAATAACTTTAACAGATAATTTAAATATTAATAATTATAATTTTATAATTCATTTTTAGTAAAATGAAACAATAATTTTGTCCGTACAATATTTTAATCCGAAATAATACTGCGTCTTCGTAGGTAGTCTTCACTCGCACTCACAAAACCCCAAATTTTTTACACGTAAGCATAGCTCATTTACTCATAAAGCTGCACACATAATCGGGAACTTTCCATACAGCGAACAATAAAATTTTAGTGTGTCGTTAAGCTTTTTAGAAATCTCACTTATCAGTAAGTACCTGGAATTACAACGTGTGAAATGCTCCAGTCCAGGTAGCCTGTATTGTTTTTAAACCGTACGACAATAGCTATACATCCGCTTATTCTCCCAGAGTTTTTATTTAAAATTAAACACGTAGTAAATAAGTGTTGTCATGTGAGTAAATCCCTTGCAAAAAACACTCAATTTCTGTACAAAGCATGAATAATTCTATGGTGACTCGTACGTTTTAAAGATGTGTAACGATTGTTTTATGGATACTAGGGTAACAGAAAGACATACATGTATAATACATAGATATGTTATATTTATAGAAATATATATAATCTCCCATGACACAAACATCTTCCCCTACAGGGATTCAAACCCAGGATTGTTACAGTTGCACCAAACAGTCTACAGATGTATTATAAATGTACATTTAGATAAATGTCTTTATAGCTATAATTACTTTTTAGGATCTAGGTCCTTTTTTAATTGAACGAAGCTCTCTTTGAGGCAACTCACAAATTTCGCTTGTCTCCCTCCTGCTCCTTAACGGTTCAACCGATTCGAACGAATTTTGGCATGAACATACATAATTATAACCTGACGGACATAGGGTATGTAAAAAAATATAGACTTTACCATGGAGAGATAATCACCGAACTAAAAATTCTAAAAAGCTGATCACAGCCAAATCACTGAGACTACACTGATGAAATTTGGCGCCAAAACTCACATTGTGGTCGTGACTACTGTGCAAAAAAAGGTTTTGAAATTGGACATACGATAGAGGAATAATCACCCTTCAAAAATCTAATTGCTTCGCTCAGTATTTGCAAACAGCAGCATGTATTGCAGACCTAGTTTATTAAAATATGTAGGTATGTATATGTACAATCTTTTGTTATTAGTTATAAGACAACGATAATTGTTAAATATTGTTTTCACTTCTAGGCTCGGCTTCCGGATACTTCCCGCCTGGGACCGAGTGAAAGCGGTAGACGTCTATACTTAGGTATCTATAGCATTAGACGATGTTATGTATATTAACATTGGTATGGCGTATGAGCTGGCAATGGAAGTTCGGGAACGGGCGAGTGTGCAGACCGTTGAAATTCAAACGCGCTATAACATTTTGCGACAATTTATTTTCAGAATAAATGCGAAAATGCTTTACATTTTATGAGATTACTAGCGGCCCGTCCCGGCTTCGCACGGGTGAACAAAATTCTTTAAATTTTTTTTAGCATTCAATATAGCCTATGACATTCAGCAATAATGTGCCTTTCTATTGGTGAAAGAATTTTTAAAATCGGTTCAGTAGATCCCGAGATTACCCCTTACAATTTAACAAATACAAACACACAAACTTTACTTCTTTATAATATTAGTATAGATAAGTAAATTAAAAGATTAGAAAATTCACATTTTATGAGCTACGAATTCATTGTTAAGGAAGTGACAGATCGATTTTTGACAGCCAGTGACAGCTATTCTTAATAAACTTGACACTATGTAAGGTTTATTCCTTTTAGCTTACACAGCCAATTTATATTTATAATGGAATGAATAGCATAAATAATATTTCTATCAATGTACCATACTATTGCGGCAGTTTTTAAGTATAAAGCCGCACCATACTTAGAAATGTAATGTTAGCATATAAGGAGATATCCTCCTTGGTGCAGAGGTTCACATGTCAGTTTTCATGGTTACTCCACTCGAGGTCTCGGATTCGATCTATGACCAAGAATGTAGATGAAATATAAATACAAAAATAAAATTATAAAGAAATTATTCAGGATACGGTTTCATGACTACAGATTTTAAGTTTCTGACATGTGCACACTTATTTATAAAGTCATTTTTATTGGCCAAACAAATCCATCAGTTTTTATATAATATTTACAATGCGTACGGCTAATTTCGAACTTGATCCTCTGGGTTCAATATGGATAAATTTCCATTAATTCAACACATCTAGACCCATTTTCTGAGAGATAAAATTATTAAAATCATATATATACATATTGTTGAATTAAACCTCACGAATACTTTAATAAGCTTTGAAAAAAGAGTCAAACTTCGTAATTCTATACAAACCAGAAATTAATAATCAAACCTTCTTAAACATCTTTATACAAACATCTGCATAGCACGAAGGAGTTTCAAAACATGGCCAAAAAAGGAAACATAAAAATCGCAAGCCAGCTAACTAACTAAACCGGTGCATAACAAAAAGACATAAAAGCACGTGTAGAAGTTAGTTCCAGGCTATCGTGTGAACGAGCTTTAAACGAGCCCGCTGTGTACACTCGCCTTACGGCGCATAATTGTATATAGCTATTAGATTTAGGAATATCCAAGGAGTACAAAAAATGAAATAGGTGTAACCAATTTTTTAAATTTCAGTAGTCAAAAAACACATCTATTATTTTAATAAATCACGTTGCCATACTTACTTGCAAGTATTATTTATTATAGGCAAATTATGATGCCTACAATATTCGTAATAAATACGTTAAGTCACCCTGGAATCAAGAACCTAAACAATATAAATGTAATTTAATTTCTTAGCTTAGCTCAGTGCAATTTTACTCATTTTTAACAAGGGTGTTTCAATTCCTTTTCGTAATATTTAATATGGAAGGTACTTTTAAAATCAATTAACAATATTAGTTTGTTTACCTGTATAAAGCTAGGAATAGCCACTTCTAATTTTAATTTTTACACGCAGTACACAAATAACTGACTCAACTAATGTTTTTTCATAAGCAACAGCAACAAGACTTTTTTTAATACGCAGTAAAGGTAATCTAAAAAACGTCAGCAAAATGCATATATGACATTCTGTTCTTTGCTCTTTTACACATATATTTGATTTTATTTCTGTTTTCTAACAATAACACCGCATCCAAAGTTTCCCACATCTGTTCTCCATAAACACATGTGCATAGTATGTAGGTGGAAGTAAGCGAAACTGCAGGGAAAACATTGAAAATTCGGCGCTTATCAACCAACGATTTAACTTTTATTTTTGCCCCGAGCGAGCCGGTGTGGGCACGAGGCACGGACCTTAGAAACGGATAGACAGCACATGTTTTAAATTATTCACAAAATTTATCGCGCTATGATTATAATATAGCGTTTGAGTAGTCTAATAAATCAATCAATTGATTACATTTATTTTTTATAGTTTCATAGTTCTTTACCACAAATTGTACTTACTATTGACCAAACTTTAGTAACTCATCACCTATCCTAAAATATTATTTATCGGACTTCAACTTGAAGTTCGCCCTGAAAATACATAAACCTAGATTTTTATTAGTCCACTATCCTAGGTTATAAAATTAATTAAAAATATAAAGTCATATAATAACAAAAGGAGCTTACGTGACTAGATTTTCTGTAGGAAAGTGTAACCGAAAATATTTCTTTCCTACTATGAATGAACTTCCTAGCAATCATTAATAGATATTCCATTTCTAATGTTAAATAAGAACAGGAATGGTAAGTAATAGTAACTAACAAAGTGGAAAAAATATTTATATTAACCTATATTCATTATTTCTAGAGTGAAAAAAAAAACAAAATTAGTAAAACAATCATGACTTGTGATCATGACCTTACAATAATCACGCAAACATTATGCCTATACCAGGATTTGCACAAAGATCAGCTTATTGCATAGGCAGTACTACTGTTGCAATATTTTTTTTATCTGCATATTAACTCGGTTAATAATAAAAAAATGCCACCTCTGACCCCTTTAAGGGCCAATTCAAGCGCACGCAAGGTTTTATTTACGAGCCGTATTTTGGCCGTATGTTCTCACACGTCGAGCGATACACATCTGATTCATTACCGCGCTCTCTGCCCGTACTCTACATTCTCTATGTCCGAACCAGAACCACAGACAACCCGCAGCGGCCATACACGTCTTTATCGGGCATAGACAAAAGTTAAATGCGCTATACACCTCCATATAAGCGCCGCAATGATTTAGTGTCCTGATTTGAGATTGCCACAAAGCTGTACATTGGGGATATGGTATTCAGATAGGAGAGTTCTTTAATTGAGACTTCAAAAGATAATGAAATAAAAATAACCTGTTTTTTTGCGTCTAAAAGTATTGAAATCATTATCTACATTGTAAAATAAACATTGACATCATTATTTTTAGAATAGTTTTAGTTCAGAAAATTCTGTTTAATTAATTGATAAAATTAATTATAAAGTTTGAATATTGGAAAAAATATTTAGTTCGATCCTTTCAGAACTTAAATCTCTAACAATTTGTAAGAATAATGACTAAAGCATAAAACAAATTTCACCCGCATAAATTAATGTATCTTTGCCAAATAGTCTGTATAGCCGCCCATATAACAGAAGGCGAAGAAAAAATCGTCATAGGTACTATTCAAGGATAGATTTATTTAAAAAAAACATAAGAATGCCCTATTTTTTTAAAGAAAAAATGCAAGACCAACCTAATTTGCTGCGACAGTATCTCAGTTATGGTAAATCATATGAATAAAATTGTATTATAACCTTTTTCTTTCATATTAATAGAACTATGTTCGATTACTATTCTTAAGCCTTTGTTCGTTAGAGATGAGATATTTATTATACTGTTTTGAATAACTATTTCCAAATCTGGCTACATACCAAAAATCGCATAGTCAAATATTGGTAAATTTAATGAAAAATCTTCATTAACGGGTGTGCAACGATAACAATCCTGCCCTCGTGCCAAACGTCATAGGTTCGTGTCCATGCTAAGACAACTATTTGCATAATGAACATAAGCGGAAGTGCCCGATTAATTGTTGTTCATACACTTATTTAGCATTCTATTCGTTACTTTGTTCCTATACTAAGAGCAGAGCAGAGAATCATTAAAATCGACCGGTAAGGACTAAAATGTAGAGCAGGTTTGGGCAACATAAGAGCTATATTGGACTTGTGAAGAGTTCTCCAACCTCTACAACAAAGTCTGTTCTAAAATATCTACTATCTATCTAGTCCTACCTGACGACTCGAAGGATACAGGCATATTTTATAACTTTTAGAATTATGATATTGTAAATGCAAAAAAAATTAATTGCAATATCTACTAGAACTTAAACGATAACAAATATGTTTAAAAACACATCATATTAGACGCTTTATTATACTTAGCATTCTTTGCAACACCAAGTGCTTAACGGGGAAGAAATTCAGATTGAAATTAAATCTTAGTTTTGTGTTTTTTCATGAAAATACTTTGCCCACCCGTGATATATGACCACAATGATGCAAGATAAATATGACCACAAACCTAGGGCAGTGGCAACTGTGCAAGTAATCTGCCAACAACCAGATCACAATTATTCATTATTATCATATCAGCAAAAAACCTCGGCTGTTAAATAAAAACCTTTCTCATAAATGGGATTTACCATAATCTCTACGTTTAGCAGGTGGCTTGGAGATTGCAGTAAAAGAACTTATTCGAAGGACATTGCTGTCCATTTCATGGTCTACGGGAGTTGTAGGATAACTAACTCCAGTTTCATTAGTTGTCTTTTACAGTACACTTATGTGGCTCGGTGCTATTGTACTCTACCGGACTCTACACTAAATTATTATTCTGATATAAGGTAAATAAATTATTATATATTGTTAAATTATTTTACGATTCTCTCGTTTTCCATAAAAAGAAACAAAACGTTCCACTTGATACTTCGCAATAACTTTGTGCAATAAATAAATAAACCAGTGAACATAACTAAGTACGTGAACAACTTGAGGGGATGGCTGTAAAAACTTCAGAACTAATCTAAGTGCGGGTCGTACAACTTGCCAGACAAGTGCCGACGAGGTTGCTTTTTTTTCAGTTTTCAGCCTTCAACGAGCAACGGGATGTGAGCATCGCATGCACGGCAAAATAGCATAGAGTAGTTTTGCAAAGAAATAAAAAAAAACATATTTTTTTACATTTTATGTTCACATTAAGTTCATAAAAGGAAACTCATGATACCTTCTACATAAAATACATAAATATGCATATATTCGAAATAAATTAAATAAGATTTATGACACAATAATTTTGTACCCTTTGCCTGTTTCATCTCTTCATCACATTAAGGTTCTGTCTTCTAAGTCTTCCTTTATAGGTTTGTAGTACAAATAAATAAGAGAACCCAAAAGCTACTATTCTACGTCGAGCTTAATATAAATGTTAATATCATCTCGAGATAATAAACTTTTGGCCACCGGACGATAATCATCGATCGGTCAATAATCGATCTTTTTATTGTAAATCTTTTCTGAATTACGCTTAGCACTACGTAGAAAACTAATAATCTATACAACATGTCCTTTTGATCTAATAAATCACTGCTTTCTGCATGTTATTAATATGACATGTAAGATGCGTAACATAGAATACACAAAATATGTATAAGAGTGCATTAGTGGACACGAACATAATTAAAAGTTTTTAATTATATCTTTGTAGATACAAACAACCGTTGAAGTGACTGTAAAACAACTGAATTATTTAAAAAGAAATTATTTTCGTAGGTTTCGTTACCTATATGTCCTTTTATTATATATTATTATTTTATAATTTTACACGGTTTATTAATTTCAATCACCATTTTTTCATTGACTTGATTCGTAACAGATGGGTACATAAAACTTTATTATTTGGAACTCTTCCAGATTTTAAAGCATACATTGAACCGTTGGTCCCGTCTGCATCTGGAGTCATTGGCAGAAAGCAATCCGCACTGGGCCTCCGTTTTAAGAAATAAAATTAAATTTCGTAATTTTAAATACTCACACTTTTTTATTCACAGGGAAAGCACATGTGCCTTAATAAAATACATCCTCAAATTCAAAAATAAGTTTTGATGTACACGTAAGATAATATTTTAGGTTCTGATATGCCAAAGTATTCTGTGAAGAGTACCCGAAGACGGTAAAGGTCGTGAGTTTGGGATATTCATCTTTCGCCTCGACGCCTGCACCGCGCGCTTCAGTACCTTACTACAATCGCATACTACAGAGACCTAGTTCTGCATATTCTGCGTTTTTTCGCATTTTATCATGGTGGGCTATATTTATGTGAGTATACACATGAGCATATCCAATTTATCCTTTCTTTCCATATCTTCGTTTTTGTCTGTTAAACGATAAAAGGAAACTTTTTTTCTTGAAATAGTATAATGATAAAAGCTTGCAATATATTTCTTTGAAACAAAAGATGGCTTTTAAAACAAATGAGACACGAAGCACGTAATACTTGTACCATGCAGGCTTATCTATATTTTCGTTATCACTTAAAATCGCTTATCTAATAGCATTCAAAATTGTTGGAAACATAATCAAGGCATTCGCATCGAAACACGGTTCAATAAAGCTTAAATTAGCACGAAAGTTTTTACAAAGTGGGGTCAGATGTTATCCAGGCACACACTAATGGCACACACACGTAGCGGTAATTTTGGATGACGCACGACCACGCACGCACCGGCCAATTTTACACGATTTATTGTGTACGGACAGGTTGGCACACCAAAAATTTCGTTAAAGTAACTCTTTACAAAAAGATGGAAGTACCAGTGAGTGTCAAATAATTTATGCCACTGTTGAGAACTGTTTTTGCTGTGTGTTTGACTGAGTTCACTTCTTGACACAAGCTGTGGTTTGACTGCTTATTTGGTCAATGTAGGAAAAACAGAATTCATCTATACTAATTTTGGCTTGGGTAGCAGGTTGTTTTAAGTAATTTCTTCGTATCTGGAAGATTAAATACTTTTGTATACTTTAAAGAGATGTTAGGTACTGCTTATCCAGCACATTGGTAAAAAATATTTCGTTGACAAATAAGTGTGAGGTGCTCGATGTCTTAGCGGTTAAACCGTTGGGTTTGCAATTACAAAGGGTAAGAAACTGTCCATTACGGCTGGGAAACTTAAATACACCATCTCTACCGCATGTGCAGATGATAACACGGAAAAATATGCATTGCGCCTTGGGTTATGGGTTAAGATGCGTATTCCCCATGGTGCTTTAATCTATAATCCCATACTACATAAATCTGTGGACAACATAAATTGATTCTTGATTTATAAAAAAGATTTACGTATGGGATTATTAATTGCAATATAATAATGATTTAAAGATTGATTTTTTTTAACAAAATTCTACACGTGGATCAAGTATGTGTATTCATTTCCTATCACAAATTTAATGAAGTACATATTTCGGTCGGTGTATTCCTCAAACATAATCCTTGGAAAACGCCGCAGGATCATACAACGGAAATTAATTTCAGGAATCTATTAATAATACATCACTTTTAGATATAGAAAAACGAGCTATTTTTCTTAATAATTTTGGTGATGGTATCCAAAATTTAAGTTAATACTTATTCCAGTCACACCAACAAACCAAACCTGGATATTTTGATAACTGATATGTGCAAAATATCAATCAAATAATTGCATTGTTATGCATTTTTTAACATGAAAAACATGAAGAAAACAAATAATGAAAACCTTTAGTTAAATTACTGTGCATATGCAAGTTCAATGTGTAAATATTTCATTTTAAGTCGGTAAGTAGTCCATTGTCTAAAACCATCCGAAAATATTTTTAATTGGTACTTAGTAGATATCTAAGTCTTTGAATAACGTACTTTCAGCTCAGTACAAGATATGGTTAAAGCTCTCAAGAATTAACACAATACCACAGCTACCTACTACAAAAAGTGAAATTTCTCAGTTGAAACTGAACTGTATTCGTAGGTCTTTGAGTTCAAAATTGATTAAGAGTAGTCGTTTACCTAGATGTAGAGTCATGTGTCATTTCATTACTGTACATTCAATAATCCTCAAGGACAAATATATGGACAAACAATTGTTTAGAGTAACTTTAAGTGTTGTTAAGGCAAAGTTTGTTAAAAAATACATACAGAGATAATCCACCAATCTACTTTACAATTTAGGATAGTAGTTGAAGCGTTGTCTTTCGAAAAGGCGGAAAAGTATTATAGCTTTTTTAAACTCGGTCGATATTACTCTTAACACAAAAAAGTCCTTTGATATGTCTGTCATAATTATTTAATGCTCTACGCGATACTAATATAAGTATTTATTTTTCGTTGTGGTTAATTTTGTATAGTTTAGTTTTCCTGTTCCACTTATTCTGTAAGTTGAATGCATATAACGCATATCGTGCCAACCTTTAATTAGGATATCACTCGAGTGTGTAATAATTGTATAGTTAAATTGCAATATGTGTAAAGGCGAATGTTATAGTTGATTGTTTATAAAAAAAACAATGTGTGTTAAATGGAATAGAATAGGAAATACATTAGTGAGTATCTTATTCAGTGAAGAAGTGTGTCATCATCTTCAGACTTAATATTCAAACTGCTTGGGGACACCTTTTATAATTATTTTTTTTGTGAATTAACAAAGGTTTCCTTTGTAATTATTATTTCATTAAAGTTAAATCCATTGGTTGCGTTATCCATGTGAGCTTTAAACAAACATATAAGCTTATAACAAGACTTTAAGAAGAATATTAATGATGACTTTTAAGCATCGTTAACGTTATTTTCAAAAAGGTTTGGATGTTTCTAGATAATAATAATATTTCTTACATTCACACCAATTAGCCTAGCCCAAAGTAAGCACTATATAAAGGCTTGTGTTATGGATACTAGGGTAACAGATATACATACATATATGATACATAGATATGTTATATTTATAGAAATATATATAAATATCCATGACTCAGGTACAAATGTTCGTATTCATCACACAAATATCTGCCCTTTCCGGGATTCGAATCCAGGACCATCGGTGCGAAAGGCAGGATCGCTACCGTTGCACCAAATGATCGTCTTAATCTATCTTTCGAACGAAACCATACTACTACTGTAGGACATCGATACTGGAAAAATTACCACGATTTAAGACTTAATATATTGTAACAATACAGAAACTAGATTTACAAATTCTACGCTTTATTTGATCACGCTTCCAGCAGTAGAGGCTTTAGAATAATTCAGATCTATGCTGGTGGTGACGACCGCCCGTTGAGCATACATAATGTGCGAATCATAACTCGTGCTGTGGCGCAAGGACACCGCCAGACCTGCCGTTTGGAAACTAAGTTTTGCAACTGGGAATAATTATTGCAACTGTATACATGAAATTACTGTTTGGATCCCTCCAAACTCTTTTAGCTAAAGGAGCTAAAAAAGAAAAAAAATAGGTACATGGGTCGTTCTTCTTTTTTACCGACAATGGTCTGTCCTTCGTCTTATTATGGCATCTCGTTGGAGTATTGATATTTACGGTTTTTTAATTCGGTTTGAATAAACGTCCATATTTTTCTTATCTATTAATATTATGTAATTTTTCATTTTCTCCAACCAACATATTTTTTTGTTTGTTTTCCGTAGAATGCCGTGACAGAGTGGTAAACTGAAATGTGGTCTCCACAGAAAAAGGCCACTCTGTCACATATTTTTTTTAACACAAACGTTAAAAAAAAAATATTTGCCGCAAAAGAAACTTTAATTAGTCCTAATGACAACACAGATGCAATTTCTTTTAAATTCCACACAGAAACCACAATTATGGATAGTTCAAAAACCAAAGAAACAGAAAAACGTCGTTTCACTGTCGGTAAAAAAGAAGAACGACCCACATATTATAAACAGTTGAGGAATATAAACTTATCAGATTTTTCCCTCTACTTGTAGTATAAGACGATAAAACTTGCGATATTCCATAGTTCTATGTCAACGGAATGTACAATAGTCTATAAATTTTGGTTCCCTCGAGAGTGTCGTAATATTCGTTTTTTTGCAACATAAACAGCCGTATCTTTTTTAGTGGACTTAGAAGTTTAATTTGATTTCAGAGCTTAAAACATATGTAAATATGAATATATGGTTTTAATTTCAACTCTATAACTCTACGCGTGCCCGACATAAAGAGTCTTCACTGACAAACAGACGGACATCAATGTTATCTTATATGGGTTCCGTTTTTTTATATGAGATAGTTAACCCTTTTCCTGAAATAGGGAATTACGTAAACCGTAGATGTTAATATTGACTTTATTAATACATTTCCAAGTTTATCATAAAATATATTTAAAATTTTCAACTTTGTATCTATATTTTGAAAAGACGCGATTTATTCAAGTAACATTGTCTTTGTTTTCTTTGATAAATAAATAAATATTAGATTTTTTTTTATATACATTGCTCTGAAACCGAGTTTATTTGCGAAAACACTTGTGTTTTGAAAAAACAGAAACAACGGCGTTACTAACATATCGAGATCTGAGCCAATATAGAAAAATCCGTTTTCTATCATTGATCTGACCGGGAATCGAACCCGGGAGTGGGAGTTGTGTCACCATGAAAACGTATGCAAGACACTCGACCACGGAAGTATATATTCTATAATATACACAATTAGTCATTATTTTTACATTAACTTCAAATATGACGTCTTTTTTGCGAACTGTACCATATATTCCAGTTACATATTTTTTAATTAATTGATCATTATCGTTTCGTAAACATTTGTACGTTACATAAGTGAAAACCTGAATTCACAGTGAACAAAGTCACTGCCAGGTTTGACAAGAGTTATTATATTTTCTTGTTAATTATGCATAAAACTTTATATTTACATTTACAACATGTAAAAAATATTTATCTGCCTATTTCTTTTCACAAGAGTTTCCTTATTATGTTTCATTATCTTAATTATGGACTTTGCACAAATTCAAAACGTTTTAACTCTTCCACTCTGTAGGTATACATTAAAATAAAAAATTTATATCTTGTATCTTTAATAACATTTCTATAAAGTGGAAAAAAGGTGTTATACGTTTATTTAGTTATGCATATAAGTTTATACTACATATTTTAAAGATAATTAATGCTAACAAGACAGTCCTTTTCAAAGAGACTAGATAGAGATTGCCTTGGTACTTAATATTGTAACATAGTCAGAACATAGAATTTAAAGCACATTTTTACTTACATTATTGAAAATCTATGGATAATGAATATCTGAAATATATATTTATTATTTGATATTAATTATCACATCTGTAATACGAAGTGATCTTTCAAACATTACACAAACTACAAATGAAAATGGCCACAGTTTATTTAAATGTAATTGATTAATAAGCGTCCTTCGTGTCAAAGTAACACGTGATAGAGCCACTTATGAGAAACAAAGTGCTCGTTTTGAGCGCCACGCAATCCTCGTATTAGCTGCGAATGTATACAAGTGGCGAGAATTAACAGAAACACTACACTTTTGTGTCGCTAATTGGAATGCATGTTCCACGAAATGGTAACGAGTTTATTAGCGGCGATTTATTTTTGCTCGTTACAATGATTGCTCAGTTTTCAACGAAATTGTTTAATTCTTTAATCAGCTCGTTTTCATCATTTTACAAAAAAGTTTCTCGACTTTTTTGAACAAATTATAAGTGGTTTACTCACGCGTTTGTTAAGATGGCAGGAGTTTTGTATTGCCACTATTTTCACACATTAGCACTAAGCCACGTGTGGAATATGATTGTCCGTCAACTGCTTTCATCCATGAAGAAGTTCTTTAGCAGTGTATATATTAATACACTCATTAAAGGTGTGTGTAAAATGAAAAGCGAAATTATAATATACAAAAAAAAAACAAAAAAAAAACCTACTCAAAGGTGACAGATTTAGTAATCGAAACGCAACTAAAACGATACGTTTAGTTAATACGTTACTGACGGTAAGTTATATTTGGTTCTAATATTTACGAAATTAACTCCTTTTTTACTAATAAGATCATAAACTGTCAACCGAGTGAAAAGTCATGCCAAACAAAACCTCCGGTATCTAGTTCTAACCTAACCTAACCCAACACAACAGAGGTATCGAATACTGGAATCATTTTCACACATGTGCGCCACCAGCATGGGAAGTTTCGGTAGAAACTGGCACGCCAGCTCTATGACAATATAGATACTAAATCGTTGATAATTAAATGAACAAAAAGCTCTAGACAACTTCCATCAATAGGTAATTTAGTTCCAAACTTAGTAGAATTTGTACTATGGATGCTAAATAGCGGACAATAGTACATAAAAAATACCTATTTAAAAAGCATGATTCGGAACAAATGTTTATAACACAAACATTTGGTCGAGTGGTTTGCATAGGTACCAGTTTTCGAGGTGACTCCACCCAGTAGTCCAAAATTCGATCACCGTCCGGGTCAATGAAAAAAATTAACTGTTGTATATTACCAACGTTATTGTTTCTGATTGCCATTACGACTGCTTTCGCTGTTTCATTTGCGTTCAGAAAAATGTATGGAATATTGTCTAATATTAATTTATATGCCCACACTTATACAAACCCAAGACAGGTATTTACTTGCATCAGTCAGCCGTCAATGTTATCTTTGAAAATAGAAAAAAATACTTCAAAACATGATACACGTTTTATACCAATTAGTACTCACACTTTCTTTATTTTGTGACTTAATTAGCTTAAATTGAGTCATTATCGTAATGCGTGTTCAAATAACATGACGTACAAAACATAAAACTAACGTAATATCCAACGGTATAACGAGTTATAAGTTATTTCCCCATTATTAATGTTTAAACAACAATTACCTATAAAAATGTATCATTAATTAAACAATGTTACATCTTTGTTTTTTTAATTTCGTAATAATTGTCACTTGAATGTTAGAATCGATTTCTTGTATAGGTATGTATCGAATAGAAAGTTTATTTACCTCAATGGCTGGGCATCAAAAAAGAAGAAATTGTTTTCGTTGCAAAACATTGCCACCGTAATAAAGGTGACAAATTGGATGTTTTCAAGTGAACCTGTTGAAAACTTGGTTTTTCAATTTTAGAAAAAGACTTACTTGAAGATTACTTTTTATTGGGCAAAGTAAATAAATCGTTCACTTTGCAAAAACTGAGATTGAAACGAAAATAATAAAATTGATATTAATTATGATCATTTTGTTCCAGATGCTAAATTTATTTTTAATAGAAAAAAATTGAATCATGTCACAAGTTATTTTCAGGTGAGTTTTTCTAGTATTTTGACGTGACAACGTCTTATAAATTGGTTTGCCGGGTGACACTTCAAGAAACTGCGTTACGCTCCGCTCACGTTATGCGCTTACAATGAGAGCGAGTGAGAGGCACGCGTCCCTTCCACTCGGGCATGGTTAGCCCGCCTAAGAGCGAGAGAGACAAACATAAAAAGTGGAAGGGACGCGTGCCTATAAATTAATGTTTTAAATATAATTCTTTGTATAAATAAATGTTTTAAATTGTTACTATTATTTCATCCTTCTTCCTACTATACGAATGAATATTCACATTAAAATTATTTTACCACTCAAAGTCGTTGTCACGTAAAACTTTCGCCCGTATACCGACTTTACAGGCAACCAACCAATTTTTTCTATTAAAATAATTTATCATATAAGGTAGTATTTAGAAATGCAAAAACTACACTCGGCGTCAAAAAAATCGCACCTCTAAGAAAATCACGTTCAAATGGCATTAACTCTGGATATGCACATGCAGTCGTATTAATTATAATTTTATTTAAAAGGTTACTTAATTAACTTAATAAAAAAACATTATTTTTCATTATCAAATAAAACCTAAAGCAACAAATAAAGGGTCACAAAAATTCTAAGGAAATTTTGCTGCTCGGGAGAGTCGCGAGTTGCGCTAACTTTGTGGGTATAAAGAGGTCAACACGGGTTCAATGTGGGTCATTCGCTATTAAACCGTTGAAGGGGACACACGCACTGATTTTACTGAAGAAAGAACATCTGGAAAATGGACACTACAGCTGATGAGGCCGCTCAAGTGGTTGCACTACTGCAAGCAGGGGTGCGGCAGTGTGATGTCGCCCGGCAACTGAATCTGAGCCGTTTTTCGGTTCGTAGAGTCTACCAGCGCTTTTTAGAGACCGGTGGCTATATCCGGCGACATGGGTCCGGTAGACGTCGCTGCACTTCGGAAAGAGACGACCGGTTCGTTGTGTCGTACTCTTTGAGAAATCGCTTCTCAAACGCTGTTCAGCTGCAACAGGAGCTCCAGGCAGTTCGCAGACGCACCGTGAGTGTATCCACGGTTAGAAGAAGACTGAAGGAGAAGAACATAGCAGCCCGCAGAGCTGCTACAGGTCCAAAATTGACTGCAGCGCACCGACGAGCCCGCTTGCAGTTTGCTCGCGACCACGTCGATTGGACCATTGAGCAGTGGGGAGCTGTTCTCTTCTCAGACGAGACACGAGTGTGTCTTTTCTGCAACGACCGACGAAGAAGAGTATACCGGAGGCAGGGTGAACGTTTCGCTCAAGCCTGCATCCAGGAGACGGTGGAATATGGAGGCGGATCCTGCATGTTCTGGGGCGGTATGTCGGCTGCCGGCAAAACCGACCTGGTCTGCGTCTCCCGGACCGGAGGTGCTCGCGGACAAGGGTCGCTGACTGCGCGCCGCTATATCACAGAGATCCTGGATGTGCATGTGGTCCCTTTTGCCGAATCTTTTGGCGAGGGGTTCACATTAATGCACGACAACGCTCGCGCACACACTGCAGCCATCGTGAACGACTTCCTGCGGAGGTCCCAAATTCCTGTGATGCAGTGGCCAGCGAGAAGTCCTGATCTGAATCCGATAGAGCACCTCTGGGACCATCTTAAACGTAAGGTTCGATCTCGGGATCCGGCTCCTTCGACTCTAGAGGAACTCCAAACCGCGGTGATTGAAGAATGGGGTCTTATCCCTCAAGAAGAGCTCCTGAAGTTGGTGAGGTCTATGAGGGACCGTATGGAAGCCGTCATCAGGGCAAGGGGGGGTAACACTAGATTTTGAGTTAATTTTAAGACACTTTTTGTACATTTTTTTTGTAAATTATCGATTATTAATTAGGACTTAATTAAGATTTTTTATTATTTTTCAAATTTTTATGCTTTTTGTATAATTTTAATTAAAAAAAAGATTGCACTTAATTGTTGTTTGATGCTCCTTTTTGTTACCTTTCTAATGATACCTAACACTATCCTCTATATAAGGTTTAGGAATTTTTGAATAAGATTTTTATAAGGTGCGATTTTTTTGACGCCGAGTTTATATAAAAATCATTAAATTTCTAGATGCATTTGTTTACAATGGCATATTTTATTATTCATTAAAATACCAACCACTTAAATTTTATCAATTAAAAACTATATTTGAATGTGTTACTTTTGTCAGTCCGTTTAAACAATAACACAAAAATTACTACCTAGAACCTATTATAGTTTTGCTTACAATGCATTTTATTGCATCCCGTTACAGATTTGCTTTTAATTCCTATTGATACTAAGTGTTTAACGGCAAGAAATAATTTGTGAAGACAAATTGAAAATAAAAATAATTAAAACTATATAATTTTGAACATTGAATTGAATTTTCTTAATTATGGGTCTTATTTACCTGTTGTTAGTTACTTACTTTACATGTTGATAAACAATCATACGTGTAATAATTGATTAAAATATTTTTTAAGAAAAATTTAAAACGACTTACCTACTCATACTTTTGTAATTATTTTCTTACGAATTCCATGTTTCCTATTAAAAACTGGTTATTGGTCCATATAATCAGTTTGTACTTAAATATTTTAATGATAATGGATTTAAGAATATTCGAATAAAGTTTCGCATAAAAAAGTCTACAAATTACGAAGATGACGCCTGGTAACGCCATCTACCGCTGGCGTATTCTAAAACAAAAGTATCGTTTGAGAAAATACAACTTGTGACTTCGTTTATTTTTAATAAAAGTTTTTTTTTAATTTCACGTTTTTAGAATAAATTATATAAAATCAATAAAATAATGCTCGGGTTCAAATCCTACCTGAGAATTTTTGTTTAACACTTTTTTATATTAAAAACTATCTAAATATAAAGTTAGCTTAAAAAAAAGTGGAATACCAAGTTTTTAATGAATACATATGTATTTAAGAAAGCAGAGATTTCTCTTTTGGTACCTATATGTAGGTATATTATTATACACCTATTGACTGCTGAAGTTTAGCATGTCATAATCTCTATCGAATTTAAAAAAAAAAACAACAAATATAATGTTTTTCTTTTCATAATTTTTTTTTTTTTAAATTGATACAATTGTTAAATAAGTTATAATACTTATTTATATATTACTTCCTTTTATTATAAACAATATCATACATCATCAATACATTTTTATAACTCATTTATATTACTTACTGAGACATTCATATGACTTAGACATTCTGATTGATCTAAACCTTCAACAGTATGACAAATACAAAATGTTTTTCTTTAGAATTACATTCTTACATTAATAATAAGTCTCTTAGTACTAACTAACGAATAAGTAAGTCTTAACCCGCCTCTACTAATTCTCTTATCACTGTATTTTAAAGAAAGCATTTCATAAGATACGAACTTAATCCGGTGAGCTGCCGTCGTCTTAACTCCTTTACTCGACCGCCATTCAGTAACTCGGGCTCGTATTTACAAAGACGCGCCAGTTGGAAAAGTGTCCATGTACATACTACGAACGAAGCATCTGTAGCCAAATCGTAGAAGAGTAGGTATCCCGAAAATACATACCGTGTAGGAGGCGTCACATGTGTAGGTATTAGTGATGTGACACATGTGTGGGGATGCGGGCGGCGCGCGTGTGTGCGGCGCGGGGCGGGGCCGGGGGCGGACCCCGCCGGGCGGCCGCTGCCCGCCGACTCCGGCCCGATATTCGGTTATTCGGCATTCGCGCGACACCGTCGTACCGCGCGCTCGTCTTCCAGCTCACTCCGCGCTCGTGAGCCGCCCGCGACACACGTACGCGCCTACGCTCCCGCCGCTACCCTCCACATTCGAGAACAGTGCTGTGCAGTGCTCAAACTTAACTTTACCGTGTTTTTGGACGAAACAAAAAATACTGTGGAATAGTGCGATGATAAGATTGCGATCCGGCGGGAAGGCGACTCTTTGAGCGACGAAAGGGTTGGAGTGCGGGGTGCGAAGCGGGCGGAGGGCGGCGCTCAGCCGCGCAAGCGCCCGGCGGAGTTGGCCGCGGCTCGACACACGCGTCGGCACCGGCGCGCGCGATGGACGACAAGCCGACCGCCGTTGGCGGCGAGGAGCACTACAGCCTGCGCTGGAACAACCACCAGGCGCACCTGCTCCGCTCCTTTGAGGCGTTGCTGCACGCGGAGACGCTCGTGGACGTCACCCTGGTGTGTGCAGAACGCCGCGTACGCGCACACAAGGTCCTACTCGGCGCTTGCAGCCCGCTGTTTCGGCGGATATTCAGCGAAAATCCGTGCAAGCACCCCGTGATCGTGTTGAAAGACTTCCAAGGATGGGAGGTGCAAGCAGTGGTAGACTTTATGTATCGAGGGGAGGTGTCGGTGGCACAAGAGCAGCTGGGTACGGTGATACGAGCGGGAGAATCACTGCAGGTGCGGGGATTGGCTGACCAGGACAGGGAAGAGAGACAGGAGCGTTCGCCGACGCCAGTGGCGCGTAGCCCGGCTCAAGCGACGCCAGCGCCGTCTCCACCAGCAAGTCCAGCTAGCCCGCAGCCTCGCCGCAAGCAAGCACGTCCACGCAGACGCTCAGGAGAATCAGATACGCCGGAAAACTTATCCATGCGGCGGTCCCCGAGCGGGCTGAAGGCAGTGCGGCTGGCCCGGCCACGCTCGCCGCCCAAGGAGGCCGACGAGCCGGAGAACGAGGCGCCGCCACCGCCACGGATGTTCCCGCCGCACCAGGATATGTTCCCACCTGTGCCACCATCAGCAGTCTCCGCGCTCTCGCTAACACCACCACACAGTAAGTACACCAAACTTTATTATCGACATCGGAATTTTCTTTGTTGTCAAATAAGGACAAATGCTTAAAATCGATGACCAAAATATAGCATATCTCTCTGAACTCTTACTTCTAGGGTGAGTGGATAATATTAGTAGAAATCAATTTAAGTTTCGGAAAGTTAACGGCACCTGTAATGTAAATGCAATAACAACAACAATAATATTTAGCAAGAATTAAGTTAAGGAAAATCATTACACTGTTTTACAATTTTTCAAAGGAATCCTTTTTAATACCTGTAATGAAACTTTAATCATAATAGTGTGTCAGACACTTTTGAAGAACTGATTAATTTTTACAGTTTCTTTACAAAAAATCTGCGGAAAGCAATGAAAGTTTAATACCATAGATAGTAGTTAATTACATTTGATTAATATTAAAATTTTTCACAAGATTATCAATCTTTATACACGGATATATATTTATTGATGTGCTTTGAGCTTTTTTATGCTTAAGGTAAAGTACAAATGAGTTCTTACAATTTTTATCTGTATAATTTATAAAAAAAACAAAGGTCAATAATATCAATGCCGATGTGGATGAATAAGTAATTACTAGGTGTAAATATATAATTACTGACAAAAAGTGACCTCGATCACAGATTGTCAACGCTACTGAATCAATTTTTTCGTCCATCAATGCTAAACTGTGTGTTTAAGTTATTTTTAGGGTTGTTTTTTGTATCACACAAACTTCGTTACCAACATTCCAAAAAAACCAACTATAACTTATCCGTAACGATGTATCTATAATATTTTAACTCTTATAAGATTCTTATAGTAAAAAAATACTATAGAAAATAAAATAAAGTTACTATATTGTTTTAGAAAGTAAAGAGCGAGGTTTAAAACACTTTGAATGTCTTTACATATCACTTGCCCGTTTATTGACGCCTTAAATTATTAACTGGACCAACCGAGCGGTCGAATCATTAAAGGATCCGTTAGATAGCTATCGGTGTTATCGATTTCATAAATCGCACGCATGTGATTCGATTATCGTGTTCACTATTACCGGAACCTTTTAGTAAGTTAAGTTCACCTATTCATGTGTCTGGCATTATCTTGTGAAAGGTTTTGAATCCATTAAGTCTGTCGCAAACTTGAACTATAAAACATCGTTTTAATGGCTGGTATGCCTTCATCTTGTTCGTGTATCAACCCCATAAACATGTGTCGGTGTAAATATTCAACCTCCGTAATTAACGTGTGTGTTTGAATTTAAGAAGCTTTTTTCGAAGCCATTTAGTGTTATGATTTCTGAACGTTTGATAAATAAATACTTCATGGTTTACTTTTTAATACTTGGCGGATTATGCTTCATATATAAGGCTGCAGTAATTAATACAAATAAGTTTATTGTTTTGGGGTTTATTATAATCTTGAATTAACGGGATTGAAAACTATTTACTGAGTACCTATAATTATATAAAATAATCTAATAGCTTTTATTATTAAAACGTAATTGTGTTTTGTTACGATTTATTGCACAAGAACTGCGCTTATAGTAATTGGTTTAATTCCTAAATAAAACTAAATTAAACATTGCTCAAGTAATGTGTTTAATTTATGTCAGTCCGGCTTCAGATCGTATAAATTCGAGAAGTAGTTTTATACGCCAATTTCGTTTTATTGTTTCCTCGGTTTTGCGTATGTGCGTAGTACTTGATTGCGCTATAATGGACGTTGGTTATAATGAAGGGTTGCACGCACTCATGTCGCGGCGACGTGCGTGGGGAAACTAAAATTTACGAGGGGGATTTCGAACGTTTCCGCACTTTTCATTCAGCATCGAAAGCAAATTATGCCCCTGCTTAAAGCGGTTACCCTCTCGTTTTCAAATTTCGAATGCTTTCGACCGAGTTTCTTTTTTTAAACATGCAATGAGATTTTTTTTTAACAAAAGACGAAGGACCGAATTGTGTTTTTAGACTTACAAATATTTTATTGAATCTTCTTACTTTACGTGTGATGAGTTTGCTTCACTATACTTTATACACCACTGTTAAGCGTAATGCTTAACAGTGGTACATAAGTGTAATAAGGGCTTGGCAGACCGACAAGAAAGACCACCCGTAATCATAGAATCTCGTCATGGTTTTCTGATTGTTCACTTTGAGTTGTGAAACAATTCTGAATTTGAGTTACCTAGTCGGTTTTTTATTATATCTGTGCTGATACTTAATCGGCTATCATTAAGAACGTTATTCGTATATATTGCCATTTAAAAAAAATGGTTTTGTTTATATTATTATTTTATCCTTAATTACTTACAATTCGATTGGAAAGGCATCCCGCCTCAAGCGTGAGACAATTTGTTTTTTTTTTCTACTAACAATTTCATTCGAAATAAAAAACTAATAGTTACATGCTGAAATAACAAAAAGTATACCAGATTAAAAATCACGTACGCGTTATAAAACCGACCTTAGTACAATAAAAAAAAAAATCTTACCTACATAATAATATAACAATCATAACACCATTTTTATAAAGGAAAAAAAAACTAAGAAGTATCCTTGACATATCTGTTGAAGATAAGAGATAATTAGGATAATAAGTACAGTCTGAATTAGTTATCTATAAATAAACTAGTACACTTCAGACGTATCAGCGAGAACAATACCAAACTATTAAAAAAAAAACTGTGAATACAGCTAGCTTGTCCATTGTTTACGTCAAGTTGTGTTTGGACACGCCAACATTGGCATCGTCTACTACGACCTTAGAGGGTGACACAAAAAAAAGTTGACTGCATTCGTGTGGCATTGGATGGCGGCGCTCGCTGCGTGCACGCAAGGGTGCAGTATGAATGCAAATATACGTGTGTCACCTCGATATTGCTTGATGAACAATAATTTTAATATATTGTTTTTTTAATAGAAAAATACCAAAAAAATCGACTTAGCTCACAAATTGTTCTCAGGCAGGATTCGAACCCTCAACCTTTAGAAGTCCAGTCCACTGCTTCAGAGCCCTAATGTTATAAATGTTATATAATTAATAACAGGATTCATTCATTAATTCTATACTTATTGTTACACATAAATGAATACGTATCATATCATAGCCCTATTAAGTGCAATATTGGCAATTTCTACTTTAATGTTTAATATAATTATCATATATCATTAAAAAAATCATTTTACTTTATCCAGACATTCCTTGTGTTTGGCAGAAAAAAGCGCTTGCGAGCGCTTGTAAGAAAAATGACGATCGCTGAGCGATAATAAGCAAAATGGCGGATTGTGTCAACGCAACTGAAGTTAGCAAACGTGTCCTGGCCGAAAACTGTATAGTTTTTTTTTCAGCGCTGATAAGCGCTCGCAAGCGCTTTTTTCTGCCAAACACAAGGATTGCGTATACGATGCAATATGGATTCTCCATTTTTTGCGCTCAATTTCCGGGAAATTCTCACCCTGCGCACCCACAAACATTTCCCATGTAGGTACTACAGCGCGTGTCCTAAAACTACTATTTATTTTTACTTATTTATTTTACATGTTAGTTGTACAAACTTATTTCAACAATAATAAAAATATTATTTAAAACATTTAATGCTAGATTTTAAAGGCATTGAAATTAGTACGAAAAGAAAACAACTCGTAGCACTCCGGCAGAAGTAAAAACATGAACATTAACGTTGTGCATTTTTGATATTTTGGAATGGTTAGGGAATGTTTTCGCACGAATTGCTTTAATTATCAGTATAAAAGTACTATCATTTATGTGATAAAATACAATAGGTATTCATTTATTACGCTATCGTACACAAACATTACAACAAACACACACGCACACTGGCTCAAGCGCATACCCATTTACCAATCGCAAAAATTGCACAAAGCAGCTAAAGAAGTTTTTACTTCAAAAAAATTACACTTATCTCAGATTTTAGGAGGGACTCGAACTATCATCCCTAGCTTTATGAGCGGATGCACTTCCAATTAAGCTACCGAGAAATTAACAGAGTCATCCAATTTTTCCAAGTATTTCTTTAGCTGACGCCAGCGTCTCTTCGTGTTCTAGGATTTATTAGGGATAAACCATTATTTACTTCATACTAAACACTTTTACTATGGACACAAAATAACGGATAGACTATATAAATCCTAATTATATTATGACAATACTTTCTGTATGTCGCAGCTTTAATACTATAGGGGCACAATTCGAAAAAGATGATTGTTGGAAAAACACCTTTAAAGACATTTGAGCCCCTGTATTGTCACAAAATCGGTCATAAGTAAATTAAACTATTGAAAGCAAAATCATAAAACATCATAAGAGCATGTTCACTAAGCATGAAATATTTATCGCATATTAAATTTATCCTAGTACTAGTTTTTTTTTACTAATTTACTTATGATCGATTTTGTGACAAAAAAGGGGCTTGAAAATCTTTAAAGGTGTTTTCCAACAATCATCTTTTTCGAATTGTGCCCCTATAGTATTAAAGGTGCGATGTGTTTGTTACCATATTGTCAGTAATAAGAATAAATTTAAAAATAGATTTTCCACGCTTTCGCATTTCAACGAAAACAAAACACTATCCGCAATAGATACACTCCTGATGTGAGTAGCAAATTAGCATCGGTTGATGCTCCATAGCGCATTACGGAGCTCGGGGTGCGCGTGGAGCTAGTTTAAATAAAGTTTATTAACGATTATGATTCTGGAACAAAGGCTTACTTCATAACACAAACTAAATGTTTGTGTTATGAAGTAAGCCTTAACCACTGCCAGGATTCAAAGTGAATAAAATTTTTCAATAGATCAACATCTTACCAAGAACAGACATTCAACTCAAATAACTCGTAATTAGGCGAATAATTTCAAATTATCAAAATTCGAAAAACGCCACACGTTGATTGATTTAAATGGCGCCGTACTGACTTGCGATGACGTGCAGTCTCTTTAGCAAAGCAAAACGTAATTTTCTGCGTCATATACTTATTCAAAACAAATAGACAAAAAAGTTCAGAAAAAGTCCTCAGCCAGTGTGAACAATAGGCGAGATGACAAACTGCGATCGGCGTGTGCGCATTTAAATTCAATCGATACATCTACGCTTGCTGACCGACATAGGATGCATTTGCATATGTGAACTTTACTTTAACTATTATATAAAGAGGAACAACATTACTTCAGGAGTTTCTTATAACAAACCTATAAAAAAACCGTGTGTGTGTGTACTTATGTACGCACGGAAGTAGTTATACTTCTTTAGCATAATTAAACAAAATAACTAAAAATTTCATCCCGTGTGCCATTACTCTTTGTTTGTTAAAAGAACGATAAATTTATAAAAAAGACATAAATGCAACTGATAACGGTTTAATTAAAAAAGTATAATAAACTTAAAAAGGCTTTAAAAGTTAACTATTTACAAAATAATAATAACTTATATTATAAACAAATAAAAGGAACACATGCCGACAAATAACCTCAAATCAACAAACGCACTTAAAAAGCGCTTTTATCACGATTATTATATAAAATTTTTATCAGATTTTATATAATTCAAAATTGTTATTACCTATTATATAAATTAATGTTAACCGCCATATAAAATACATTTAAATAAAATATATGTTACCGGATTAGTGACGCGTTAATTTATTTTGTATATTCATTCTTACGTTTTGACTCCTTAACAGGAAGCCATGATCACAAGATCTTAAGTTAAGTTAAATTTATACAGTTAAAATTGGTTTGTTTTGCATTTTATTCAGTATTTTATTGTTTCTACGATTACTACAAATTACTGAGTATACCACGAGTTCGGAAATAAGAAGGCCGTTCCGAGAAGAACTGGCAAAAATAACTCGGACAGGGGGACCAACCTCCTTTTTACAATTATTATTTACAAAAAGAGCTAACTTGGTCACTAGGTATCGCATTGTGTCTTTGCGTTTCCTGTATAAGAGTCAAAAAGCCAGAATTAAAAAAAAAAACAAAATTTACCGCGTCTTTAATCAGGGTAAAGACGGTTTTATTTAAAAACTTAATAAAATAATTTTCCCGCGAAATTTATTCATATCCGCTAACTAACAAAAAATACAGCAAAAACACCATAGTTGACTTTAAAGAAAATATAATATTATCAACTTTACACGTACGTTGATTTTAATTCATTGTTCCCAAATGACTTTAATTCATATTATTCTTCAAAGTAATCTGTGAACAACGTGAACAATTATTAACAGCAGATTACAGTACAAAAACCATAGACTATGTTAAGAAGCCACGAAGGAGGGCTAATTGATAAATAGCCCACGATACATCGTGTGTTGTGACGATCGTATAAAAAAGGCATTCAATTCACAGTCCTCTTAGGTTAATGCGTGAGAGATATAGACTAAGTACTGATAAGAAAACAAATGTAGACATGAAGTACCTACAAATAACTAATAAAAAGAAAACATATCAATTTATTTGTTTTTAGTTTTAGGTATATTCAATCTTATGATTATTTTATCTTATTCAGTTCCTTCTAGGAGTAGGTACAAACTTAATGTTCAAAAAGTAAAAAATATAAATAAAATATGTTTTGCTAATCTTTTTATATCAGCATGTAAATGTTTGTTAATTTATGACGTTACATTTAAATATTAATAATAACAATATGTTTTTACAATAAATTCATAGTACCTACCTATGTTACTATTAGTATTACTCGAATAAAGTAGATCAATTCTTTCCGTGTAAAAGTTTTAAACTTCTAACTTTTCAGAGAAGATACTTAATATGAGTATACTCGTTTTGAGTAAATTTTATTTCGGGACACTGTTATTTTAGAAATTGTAAATAACAGTTTTAGTCTTAAAAAATATTACATCAGCATAATTAGTGTAATTAAATTAATATGATTCATGCGTATAGTCATGGCATTAGGTCAAACCATTTATTTAATTATTATTTTTATTTACTACTACCAGTTACCTATTAGTGGTTAAATCACTATAAATTACTAGCCTTAAAATAAAAAACCGTATTTTATATCTATAAAACTGTATATTTAAAACTGTATGTTATATGATAAATTTGAACTAAGAACAACTTGTCAACCAAGTCGACTTCCTTATTTTTCTATTAAAATTAATCATATTTTCTCATAATTATCAATAGTACCAGATTGCACGTGCGTACATGCACACGTAAAAAGAGTAAGAATAAAAAAAACAAAAGCCTTGAATAGAAAAACTAAAGATATGTGTAGTTCCTTGCAATCACGAGTACATACAGTGACATGCGATAAAAATCCGGTCCTGAAGCGTGTGCACAATGTCTGATTAAAACGACAATTATTACTTCGCACGCACACACGGGCTTCCACCATGTAATGTGGCTATTGTCCACTTAATTGGTAAAGTCGTCACAAGGAATTTTGGCCATGATTTTTTTTATTGCTTTTATTAAGGGTGGTTCACAAAAGAGCGCCTACTGTACAGGTGTAACAATTTCGCCATATCTTATATAAATGTTTAAGTTACCAGATCGCGGGATGGGGGTCGTTCCCCCTGCCCGAGTTTCTTTTGCCAATTCTTATCGGAATGGCCTCCCAATTTCCGAACTAGTAGTAGACTCAGTAGTATACAATGTAATCGTAGTGAGAATTTATAACAAAATAAAATGTAAAATAAAACAATTTGATTTATATAATAATTTTAACAATTAGGAACGTGCCTGATTAAAATATTGTGAAGGTAGTAGAAAATACATGACAACCATTTTCTTAGTCATCTTGTGATCACGGCTCCTGTAAAGATGTCGAAACGTCAGAATTAAATATAAAATAAATTATGCGCAAAATTCGTAAAATGGTGTTTTATTCAAATGGTTTTCTTATTGTAATATAACACTTTTATTTTTATATTATTATTGAACGTTTTGACTCCTTTTCACAAGATGTGTTCATAGCAGGAAGAACAGACAATGTCGGAATTAAACTTTCTTGTAGAACAAAGTTTTTCTTGGTAAAATATATTGAAATTAAACAACTTTACTCGGATATACGGCGCGTTTATACTTGTTTTTAATATTTAATCCTGACGTTTGGCCTCCTTTACACGAACCGTGACCACAGGATTACTAAGGTATAGAATGCCATAAGTGGGCATGTTCTTAACTACTTAATTTTATTTTATAAAAATCAAGTTTGCTGGCCCAAAGTTTGGTATAAATAAGTAGAGGCGAAAAAACTGAATATTTACTAGAAAAAGTTAACTTGTCTCAGGCCTCTGGAGGGAATCGAACCGACAACCTAGAAGCAAATTTTTTAAAACTTATGTTTATCTCATACCTTTGTCTATTGCCGAAACACTTATCCAGACGAATTAAACTATTCATAGATTATAAATCTCTACCGATTAAAAACACGAATTATACACAACTTTAGACCATAGGTTATTAAAACCTTTTTTTGTTAAGACTACACACAAAAAGTTTTTTTTTCTCTAAAAGCATCGTGAGTCGCCCCCTTTCTTACCGTTTGATTAATGATTGCTTCTACGGTCTCGTCTGTAGTGAGACATAGTTCTTATGTTCAATCGTTGACTGAGCCAAAAAGTTTAGAACGTCCATAATATTTTGAACGGAGCAGTTACTATCATAACAACGTAAATAGTACAAAAAAAATCAACAATACTGTGATAGCTATATCTTAAAAAAATATTTATAAAAGAAATAAAAAACTCCTAAACTATTTATTTAAAACTAACACCTGTCACTTTGTTCTGATATGGTGTCCACTTTGCCCGTATTCACTTTGCCCAGTGAGTACTTGTTGACTTTGACCTAAGACCTAAAACAAGCAGCATTTTTTGCGAGAAAATATGTACATACTTTAAAATCAGAATAGATCCAATACAATACTACTACACAAACACGAGTAATTACAGAATTACGTTACTTGAAAACTCGTGAGCAATGTTCAATTTTTTATTTTTGTTATTTTTTTTCTCAAAACACACGTGATCTCGCGCTAGTTTTGTTTGCTTGCGACTGTTGGGCACGGGAACGCACTCTGGCGCGTCAATTTGAAATTATAAGACGTATTGTCCCCGGCAAATAAGTTGAACATGATTTTGAGATCACGTGACATGCGCAGCAGTGAATAATGTACCTAAAGTTGCTACTGCGCATGTCACGTGATTTCAAAATCATGTTCAACTTATTTGCCGGAGACTATATCTGCTTTGCCTGGGCTGTTCACTTTGAACTTCGGCCTTCCCCTACATACAGTTAAAGATATATAGTAATTGATCATTTATATATGTACTGGAATTTTACCACCGGCTTAGCTCGCGTCAATGAAGATTACCGATTAAATTTTATATTTATATCCCTCGGGAATATTACTTTTTCTGGATAAAAGGTACCTTATGTCCTTGACAGTATGTAAAATTCAGGAACATCGGTCGAATAGTTAAGGCGGTAAGTGTAACAGACAGACTCACTTTCGTTTTTATAATATTAGTTAGGATTTATACTGTCAAGTAAATGCACATATATACAACACCCACGTTCTTTGGTACTTGCGTTACATTCCGTATTACTTAGAATACTGTTTAGTTAAGACAAAGGAGCGAGTCGTTTTCCAGCTGTTATTTGTTTCGTGTACAGTCGACGGCACATCGAGCTATACAATCTTAAAGTAAAACGACCTTTATTACTACTTCATATGGTAGGGCTAAAAATCAAAGTTTCTCAGCCAATTAGTGAAAGTCATTATGTTTACAAGCAACATTATCAATATATTGGGTAGTTGAACATTAATCTTAAATCATTTAAAGATATAATATAAAGTAATTATTAAAAACAATGTTCCAAATTTTAAATGTCTATAGACGTTTCGTTTTAGAGCTAACTTACATAATAACACAATTGCAAGAAATACTTTAATATTACCCAACATCAAGTACGTTGTATTGAAGCACTTTTGACTATGAAAATAAAAAACAACAAACTTACCACAACACCCAGATTTATTTCCACATTGACCGGGCGGGACACCAAACCTCAGACTTCGGAGACACTCGACCGCGGATGTTACCACCATTATCTCAGTACATTAAAAATCAGTCTTATAAATAAATAAATAAATATTTCCTACATTCACACCAATTAACCTAGCCCTAAGTAAATAATTTTAAGGCTTGTGTTATAGATAATAGGGTAACAGATAGACATACATATATCATACATAAATAAGTAATATTCATAGAAATATATACAAACATCCATGACTCAGGTACAAATGCTCGTATTCATCATACAAACATCTGCTCCTTCCGGGATTCGAACCCAGGACCGTCGGTGCGAAATGCAGGATCGCTACCGTTGCACCAAACAGTCGTCAATATAATATAAATAAATAGATACCATAATAAAGAAATTATTGGTCAATTTCCGCAAGAAAACTACAACATTCATAACTCCATATACGGAATGTAACAAAAGCTAATTCCGATTGTCATTATCAAATGACCCTCATTAATTAATTAATCCATGAAAACACAATATTTACAACGATTTAAATACGTAAAGCGATATACTTAACGATGTGATTTGAATTTATTTGTGCGTGTAATAGGCGATTAATTAAAAGCTACTCATGAGACTTGGCCGAGTGACGCATGGGGAATTACAATTTGTTGATAATGTACTGCATCCGAATGAAACACCTGTCCTTTCGAGGATTCTTCATGGTTGGGTATTTACAATACTAGTACAATACTATATTCAAACGTTTTGGTATAGACTGGCAGAAAATGTGATTTCCTATTGGCAAAAACTGAATCTTATAGGTATAGGTTATGTACTGTACAAACGAATATTTTGAGTTTTGTTCTATAAAATATTGTAATGGACAAAAAAGAAGAACGAAAAATAAAATACCTTTAGCCAAAACTTTAAGTAGGAAACTGCGCTGGAACTGATAAAAGAGGGGTGTGAAAGTCTCAATAGGGTTGACAACGGTTTCAATTTTATTCATTTAGCAGATCACTATTTTAGAACATCAACCAAATGAGTAACCTCTAAGTACTTACTAATACACAATGTAAAACAGACAACTTAACATATACCTATGCGTAGTCCACCCAAATGAAGGTAAAATAATAACATTTAATTACCAGTCATTAATTCTTCGATATTTACTTGAAAAGTAAGTATTTTAGAAAAAAAACAAAAGAAACTGTTGTGAAAATGTAACAACCGCAAATTTTACATAATAAGTTATTTATTATGGTTTAAGAGTTTAAGTTCTTTATCGTACGATCATTAATATTATGTAAGGTGACGCAATGGGCATGAATGATGAAGGACATGACATTTTAAAGACGGTTGTAACACATCGGTTGAAAATTCAGATATCAACCCGGTATAAAGGAATTTTAGAACTCCAACCTTGCTTTCTTTGGACGAATACTCAATGGCCACACAATAATTTATTTTCTGTGAAGGATTAACGCGAAAATAAATGTGTTTATCACATTACTAGACGAAATATTTACTGCCACACCAATGGACACGACTCTCTCGCGAATGCACAACGAAGACGGAAGTGCGTTATTTGCATTCACACATGTCGATGCGTTGTCAGTAAGCTGCACTTTGCATGTTTTATATAAAAGTGGTAGGTAGCATTTACTACTAAAACGTAAAAACGCAACCTTGCGCATCGTGTAAGATCTAATTCAACATAAAAACCTGCCTTCTATTTGAATGTGATTATCAGTATATGATTTTTATATTTTTTCATTTTTCAATGCCATCTCAAATGATGAATTTTAAGTAATTAATCAGCAGATAAATAGGTACATGAAAAATTATTATAACAGAAAAATACTAGAAAAAAACGACCCGGCTCATAAGTGAATTCTCAGTTATAATAATATATCTTATAAGATAACATTAAAAAATGCCTAAAATATTTAAAAAAATATAAAAAAGTTACATTATAATCGACTCGGCTCGCATTTCTCAGGCGGGACTTTCATGTCAGCCTAGTCGTTCTTTTCTAGTATTTTCCTATTAAAATTTATCATGTACCTACTTATCAGTGCTTTATAAATCAAACGTGAAAAAGTATAATCGCCCAAAGCATAAACAAATAAATTTTGATTATTCGTGTAGTAATTAATTTAACTGAAAATTAATAGTATGTCAAAAGAGTAATGAGACCTCCAGCTTTCTCTGTTGTGTAAAACGATCAAATACAAATGTGCATAACGAAGCCATTTTACTTACCAGAAGCTAATAAATCGCGGAACTGGAATAATAATAATATTTACTGCAACCCATTAAACATCAAACTACTTTAACAGGAGCTGGAGTTATATTCTAGATCTCCGTTTAATCTACATGACACAAGAAATGCATCGGTCCTCTTGTAATGATATGCGACGTGTTGCGTTACAATAATTTATGATCGCGTTTCCATCCGCCGCTACATATTAAACCGACTCCAGAATCTAGTTTGTAGCAAGTCCCTGCAAAATAATAATAATAATTATTTAAAAGACAATGGATACAAAAACAACCATCGCAAAAATTATTACATTTCATTTTTCTGTCTCCCATATTTCAATTAATTGTTTAAAATTGAAGTAAATAAATGGTCCAATTTCTGTATTTGTTTTATTTTTTAGTTTTTCTTTTGTTTGAGAACAATTGTTGTACCCTTTATCTATATCATGCAAAAAAGGTGCAGTCAGTCTTTGTTGTGGCATTTCATTAGATAAATAAAATCAATCAAGATTTGATACGAATTATTTTAGAATAGTATTATGGCCTTAATATTATGAATGAATATCTCTCGTATCTGGACACTTTGAATATAGCTTCAATCATCCTTAAAAAACAGCTTTACTTATTATATTTTCACCTTCCATTTTTTTAATTAATTTTAGTACAAAAACCTTAATATGAATTGAAAACATAATTTAAATATAGATTAGGGACAACCCTAATTCGGAAGAGACGTGAGCTTGTCCTGATAACTAGCACACACGATATTGTGTACAAAATTACCATAACTGCTGAGTTCGTCCAAGCATTTCCAATGCCAGGCGCTACGACCCATATTTTGCAACGCGTTCGACTGTCAAACGGACAGTTGACAGTTGACGTTAGACGTGCAGTCAACGATGGAACGAAGAGTTGATGGATAATTGACAATGCGAATGGTATGCTAAAGCAGAGGGAGAAAACATGTGGTTGATAACAGAACAAGTAAGAAATACATACCCATCAAAGAATACAATATCAAAAGATGCACGCACAAACAAAACAGTTTTTTTTTATAATTTTCAAACAAGACTGCCAGAGGGTTGTTAATAAGGAATGAAAACATGGTATTATAACCTTGAGATTTTAAATCAAAAAATTAAAAGAAAAAAAAACATTATATTATGCTAAGCTCACCAAATTTATCTTTTTGACGTGACAACGTCTTAAATTAGGTTGCGGCTGGGAGTCACTTATGAAAAAGTGTAACGCTCGGTAACGTTACGATGAGTCACCGAACGAGAGAGAGGCCCGCCGAATGCCTTGCGTCTCTCTCCCACTCAACTATGATCGGTCTGCCGCGCGCATTGTGCAATTTAATTATATTCATATCAATAAATATTCTACCGAGAAAAAGACGTTGTCACGTAAAATCTTCGCCCGTAAAACCGACTTTACAGGCAAAAAAAAAAAAAAAAAAAAAAAAAAAAAAAAAAAAAAAAAATGGTTTTTATATATTTAATTATTGTACCATGTTGATGTGATTCAAAAGTACATACACATTATTTTTTATTTGAAAACTAATAGTTACTTAAAGCAAAAATAATATCGTTAAAGAACTATTATCTATTCAAGATTACAAACAAGGCACTTTAGTTGAATATTAGACTAGTTGTAAAAAGAGTGTCTTAAAATGTGCGTTTGAAGCCAAAATGTATATAAAAAATTAAACAGAGAGAAAGAATATGGAATCAAAATTATTCAGTTCTCATACTTACATATCGCTTTTCAAAGTATGTACCTAGAAACATATTCGGTTCTGTAAGAGACAAAAAAAGTGGATAACGTCGATTATTTACGAAGATGTACAGCTTTCTAGAAGTCTCGGGTTTGAATTCCTCAACTCCATCAAAAATTTTTTTTTTCCATTTTTTATTCTATATATTTATATATATATTTTTTATTCTATATCCAAAAACGAATTCACTTATTACAATCAAAAAACCTATCAAAGGATAAGTATATATATATATATATTTCTATAGTAATAAAAACTCTTTTCATCACTGAATAAAAATATTAAAATATCTAAAAGTCGTTCTATAAAGTGCGGCAATGCTTACACGACTTTAATATAAATATAAATTTAACTACATTCTAAAAATAGTCTACTCTTTATTGAGTAATATATTGCTAGAAAGCTCATTGAAAATGTGCCAATTAAATTTTATATATGTATTTAATTAAAACAGCATTAATTAAATCATAAAGAAGTCGTAAAAGTATAATATACGACTCGAACGTGTAAAATGGCGAAAAATTCAATTAAACTACTTAGTAGTTGATTTTATATACAAGACATCCTACGGATATCGCGAATTACCATTACAGTTTATAAAAATTGATTTCGCATATGCACAAACATTAAGTGACCATTAATTTTTAAAATATAAATTTATTACATAGAATTTATATAAATTTATTACATAGAATTTATATAAATTTATTACATAGAATTTATATAAATTTATTACATAGAATTTATATAAATTTTATAATTTATATAAAATTTATTTAAATAATCTCAACATTATATTCCGGAATCATATTAACAGATTTGAAATAGTATAACACTTCAATATACGTATTGCGTAAAGAATTTATATAAATAGGCAGTGTGAAAATTAATTATATTTCAAAACGTTATGAATGCAAATATTGATACAACCTGTTCCTACTACCATAACAGCCAATTTTGGACTTCATGTATTATAGAAATAGAGATATTTTTAAATTCTAACAGCATTGGAACAATAAAAAGCAAATAAGTAATAAAAATTGCAAAATTAAAATGCAATAAAATTACAATAACATTACAACAATTATATTGTCATGTCCAAAGTCTAACCTATAAAAGTGTTTTATTTGTCTACAAGTTGGTTTCTTTAAAATTTGGATTTCAATTGTCATTTGTTCGACGCGCATTTGCCGCTAAAAGAGAATGCAACACGAAGATTGTTCGATTTGTAAATTAATTGTATAAAATTGATCCACGTTTAAGAATTTACGTATTATTATTGTTATGGCCCGTCACGAAAACCTTGTAGCAAAGTATTGCACAATTTCTGTGCAAATTTATAATTCGTGAATACCTAGTTCAAAGCTATATACATATTTAATATTAGAGCTAATTTTAAAAGTAATAACGTGAACGTGATATCCAAGCAATGGAGTAGACTTTTTGGCGGGAGCGGGAAGCGTCACGTTGGTGGTTTTGTTTCTCTTGTTATAATTTGTGTAGTTTTGGATTATTATCGTGGATTAATGGTGGATTATTAACCACAAAATGTTTGTGAACATACTAAAGTGTTGGCAAGTGTAACAAAGCAGCGGAAGTTCTTTTCCAACTCTCTCAAGAAGTGCACGGGGAGTTTTCAGTAAAAGCCCACACGTTACTGAACCCTAGAGAAAAATATATTTTACTGTTCATTCATCATCATAAAATTATCAAACTGGCAGTTATACTTACTTGACACTGACTAAATTGTGCAAGCCACAAATAAAGAAAAAAGCTATGGAGTCTCAAAAATAATAAAAAATGGTAATAACTGCGTTTTAAATAATACTAATGTAAGTGACCATGAAATTTTAAAGCAATATATTGATATAGGAATATTACAAAAGGCTGATATTCTATTCCCATTAAAATATTATTTTACATTTTCCAGATAGCGACATTACATTTCGGAAAACATAAATACAAATAGGAACTTATCTTAAACTATGAAAAACAAGTATTTTAAATATAAATAGGATACCTAGTACCTATATAATAATAAACACCCGAATAATTTTATAAACAATTGTCGCGTTAAGTGTTCAATGACAACACATTTCGTTAGCCTATCGAAAACATGAACTCGGTAAAAATAACAGTAAAACAAAAGAAGGATAATTACTTCAGCTATTTTTATTTAATTTTATGAGAGCTACGGCTATTAAAAATACTTCGAAAGTCGAAAATAAACCACCAAGTAAATGAAAACATTACAATCAATGAAAAAGTTCAATTAAATTCTTTTTATAAGCCAAAGTCAATAAATCTTTAAACTACTTAGAAAGTAACGTATGCAATATAGATGTCGCCTGCGATCGATCTTACCATTTAATTATTTCATTTTATTTGCATACAGTTCTGTCACCAGCTCGATTAAAGTTGATCGTTAATAAACATAAATAAAGTTTTAACTTAAATCCCGGCGCTTGACGGCAAATCTTACATACGCGAGGTCGGAACTGCATCAATGACCCGCAGTTACTCACCAATGACAAATACCCACAGTTAATTGGAATGAATATTGCGCTCGCCGCCTTTTAATGTCCACGCAATATATTATCCTGTTTACGACGACACCGAGTTATCAATAATCGCTGTATTGAAAACTGCCTTAATAACATATGCAACTTACGTGAACGAACGGTTTATATTCCAATTCAATTTTAATAAAGAAGATTATAGCGTGTGGTGTACAGGTACGAGCAATAAGATACCATGGAACCATGTCACTCTAAATCGGCCAAATGGAAAGAGTTAAATGTATAGAAATATATAATTGATGTAATGTGATATGGTTCTATGGTGTTTACATCTGTATCGCAGAGTAGAATAATACCCAATCTTTCATACGTCATATGAGACTAATGACACACCTCTCCCATTTTAGTGGAGGAATAGCTGAGATGATGATGAAAGTAACTAGTACATTGTTCAGCAAGGGGAGAAAGTGACGGATTACGAGGTGCTGTTTGAAAGCACTTGAGATTCGGAATCGCACTTTCTTAAGTTTGCGTTAAAAATAAACGCCCATGAAATAATAATAATGTTTTTTTTTTACCTTTTAAGAAATAAGTTCTCAATGCCTGTTTAAAGGTATCTTTCTTTTTTTCTAACAGCGCGGCTTCGATACAAAATCTTGGACATCTTGGACTTTTATTTGAGTAATTATTGCAGTTGGGTTCGTATCACAATGTATAAAATTTAATTCAATAATTTACAATACAACATATTAGTTCAAGGTACATAAAATAAAAATACAGATAAGTACCTGCTTAAATAATTTGTCATCTTCCTAAAATGTCAAGAAACATTTCCGAAAGTATTTTTTTTTGTTTATAACAAAGAAATATAAGTAAGTACATACCCAGGACCGTCATTAACCTATTGGAGTTCCTGGGCTTATAATAATTGGGCCCTTATAACTTTGACAGAACACTTTTTTATTACTAGAATAGACAATGAAAGTAGATAAACAAGGTTTCAGTTTTTTTTATTAACAGTCAATAGACGAATAGATAATCTTTTATTGAAATGGAACGATTCTCACATATTTAAAATAATCTAAGCATGCTAAAATTCGAGAACCTTATTTTGGGCGAGAGTAGAGTAGCTTCGCTCATGCAAAAGCAATAAGCAAGTCGATAATATAGTCCCTAATTGAGGTTCGATTTACTCTAATGAAATAAGTTTTTCTGTTATCAATGTCGGTATTGGTTTAGTGATCTGGCAGGAACTAGGAGGCCCCATCGATCGCGGGGCCCTGGGCATTTGCCCAGAGTGTCCCCACTGGGGAAAGAGGGGTCTGTACATACCTACATAAGACTATTAGACTCTGTGGTCGAAAAAATTAATAATCGATATCCATAAAGTGAAATATATATGTAATGAAAATACACTAGCTTACATTTTTAAATTGAAAATATATACTACTAGAAAATATAATGGTTAGAATAATAAGTCATTGAAATCCACAACGACCGTTTTTCCACAATGGCCGAAATAAACTATTAAAAAAAACAGAAGTTATTACAGTAAGTCTATGGCGCTTCGCCGGCCGCTATCGACGCACCCTCGCTTAGCCCGCGCTTTTTTTGTTCACAGTTCCTAAACTTGAACTTACAGATCATTTGCCCCTAAGTTTAAGATGCCGTGCTCTCAAAATGGCGCATTGATTAAAATTTTCTTTAGGCTGAAGATTAGATTTTAAGCACCATTCGTCACCACCGCTCTTCGGTGTTTGACATTTGTTTCGTGATTCGTTTCATGAGGCATTTTAATCGGTCCGATTTCTCATAGTGGATCTGTTATTTTTCTTACTTATCCATTAGAAATGCCTGCACCCCTGGCCAGGTGTTTAATAGGCTGCTCTAATAGGCTTGAATTAACAACAATTTTACAACCATCTATATTAGCAGCATCATAAATATGACTGTAATAATACTACACATTCTTTAATCATAATGTATATAACTTTATCAGAGCGGACTTGAAATATCAGGTTAAACATTACTTCTATGTACATATTAGAAAGGACTCCTCCTTCTTTCTTTTCTTCTTCAATTATTTACAACCAAACTAAATACATCCCTGTACATCAAAGCTCCTGGGATCGAATCCTAGTAGTATATGTTTGTATTTATAAGCATAAACACTCGTTTCAAAGTCATTGTTGTTTATATCTACAGTTAATTTTTTCTTAATTTGGAAATATGTAATTAGTGTGATAGTCTCGATTCTTTTTTATATTGATAAATGATAACCCCATCATCCCTGTATATTAATTAACAAAGAGCCCAGTAGGTATTTCTGAGCATTACTAAGATAATGATGAATCAAGTATCAAACTGCCCGTCTGTCTTAAGTCAATCGTTAGCGTTCGAACCGCGTTACGGTCAATCAATTTTTTGTGACCAACTGTGGGCTATAAACTCATTGGTAAACACTTTAATAGTTTTGTATGCAGCTAATGTATTAACGCTTAGTGGTTACTAAATCTTGCTGACTCATGATTGTTATTCGCATATCTTATACTTAGGTATAAAAGCGGCGCTAGTGGGACGCCTAGAAGAACTCCCGATACTTTTTGCTTAGTTTTTTATAAACTCTTTGCTTTGAAGTAATATACTTGAACATATTACATTATTAAACGATCCATCGAAAAACGTTTACAAAACAACGCAATATATGTTCAGTTTAAATCGGTTTGCACAAGTAAATAAGCATCTAAATTGCAACGAGCAAAAGGTAATTTGGAAGCAGCCGAATATAATGCAAACGATCGCAATTTTCAAATTACATTTTATTTTCGGTGAGCATTCATAAATAAAGTACTGTTACGTTCCCAACACGCAAACGGAACAGAAATCACACATTACATTTAATTTTATACGAATTTAATAACAAGTGAGATGTGAGCTCGCCTATTGTATACTACGGGATCATGAGAAAAAGCACTGCTCAATTTTTTGTTGGCGGTAAAGAGGTGCCGACGCACAATTCGGACCGAGATTGATGTACATGTATGATCGTATCTACCCGCTGTGAGCGCCGACTCTTATAATTAATATTCCATAATCCATTCAAACCTGTGGAGCACTAGTTTCCTTTCAATAAGTTATTGCTAGTCGATTGCCGGTAGCCATGTGTCGTCGTCACACATTCGTAATTGATTCCGCCCATAAAATTCGAAATTTGAATGAGTCTTCCGTGAATGGAGATCGAAATAAGATGACGGATACGGTGCGTTCGGAAACTCGCGCCCGCGCCGTTCTCTGCGCGGCACAATGACCGCGCATACAGCCAGATCTCTCTCTCTTGATAAACACAAAAAACGCCACGAAAAAACTACATGTCATGCATCTACGTGTGCTAGTCAATTTCACAGCGACCGTCATGGGAATCGAGCGACGAACGGAGCTAGAAAGCAATTAAAATCGGTGCCCACGAAAACGAACGCGACCAAAAAGTGCGATCGACACATGAAATTGTGGAACACGTCGAGCATTGTGAACGAAACTTTTAGATACTATTTACTCTCAAACAGATCGGCCGCTCAATGTTCCTCAAAGATTTCTTGGAAAGATGTGCTCGTGCAACAAAAACACCTCGGTTACACTACTGTAGCTGAAGGTGGAAAAAACGTTGTCCGACGATATCATTTCGGTGCTACGATATCACGTTTAACGTTGCTAATTTTATTTTCCTTGAATCAAATTATATTATCTCTAAACATTTCCCGAACTTTTCAAGCTTAACGAAAAACGGTACAAAGGGGATCTGGAGGTCGAAAATGGACTTTGCTTTTTACCGTCTCACAAAAACCTCGAAATCGAAATCAGATTATGAGTCCTGCGATTATAAAGTTTTGCAACCGAACAGTCAAGTGCCGACCACAATTTTGTTGCAAGGACTTGGCGTAACCACACACAGAAGGTATCTTATTTTGAACGTGACTTCCGACACCAGTGGTCCAAACAGTAAGATATAAATCAAACAAAATAATGGAGCTTCGCCGTTCTAGTAATATGTAACAATGAAATTATGTAAACATAGTAGTGCGACGGGAACATTCTTACAATGATAATAGGCATAGATACAAGTAGATGCATTGATGCGCATCATTACTTATATTGAAATCGGTCGATATTTTTATTAACAGTTTTTAATTGTTAACAACCAAATAGGTACTTTCCTCATAACAATTGTCGGCCACTTTAGAAAGTAAAGCGTTCAAATCAAATGAATACATTTCAATTACACTTTTGGAGGAGCAATTATATATTAAGTAAATTAATTACCAGCATTACTTTTCTAGGAATTGTTAAATGTCATTTGTGCGTTCTTAGTAATAATATTACAAATTACAGTGTATCGGGCATGCATGAGTCAAGCATATGAGTAATAAAGCTGTGTAGCGCCGCACTGGAGCAAATCACCGTTCGCGGTCAACCACACACGTAAACAGCAATTTTGTATCAATCAAAACTTTTTTAACTTCCTATCCAATATCAATACGCTTTGGATAATAAGATATACGGACTTCTGTGTTTTTAACTTTTTTTTAAATGAATTTGCTTTTCTATAGATTTAAAAAAAGAATTATCCGCAGAAGCTTCAGTTCACTTCGAGTCTGGATTTAATGATATCGTAGAGGACAGTTGCGTGAAAAACACAGATTAAAAAAAATATATAAAAAAAATAAACCAAAATTGGAACTAGCTGAATCTCTAGAAATATCACAATAATTCAATACAAGCATTGTATAGATTTTCTTTATGACTACCGGCTTTTAAACAGACTTCGTAGACTTTCTGTAGAGGTGACCAAACTTCGCCCAAACAAAAATAAAATGTTGCGGAGCGTGACAAAACGTAGATAATTTCATCGTCGCTTTCTACCTCGCTCGATGTGTGTCTATTACTTGCATTATCTATGCCTAAATAAGGAACTGGCACCAGAGAATTGAGAATGAAATAAATAATAATTTAAATATATTACGAACTAATCAAGCAATAACAATGTGACTCAATATGAATTAAATTACTTATTTTCTCATTAATTTGGTTCGCCAACTGCATGAATAATCACGTGTAGATACAGCTAGAGTTATGGAGAAATATTTAAGTGAAGTTATGATACTATGCAAAGCCTTTACTTATTGTTTTATTATCATCTTACCTAATTATTGGAGACATAAGTTTTGAAGCAATTATATTTAATAAGTATACCGACGTAAAAGCTCAATTAAATAATGCAATAAATATTTACAACACACCACTCAACTAACAAATAAATTTTATACGTTTCCTTCATTCATTTTATCGATTATTTTGCTGCGAAGAGAAAGTCAAACGCAGCATGTAATCGGTGTATCGATTTTTTTTTTCATTCTCTTGTATCGTTTTTATCCAGTTTAAATCGTATCTCGCGAACAACCACAAATGTTTTGGATCTCTTATTTCACATGATAGAAGATTACATACTCGGTAGTAGCGCGGTATTACGATGATTTCTACAAACAACCACAGAACGTAATATTATGTTCATTGTGAGAGAATATTCCCAACGGCATTGAGAGTTTAAAATAAACCACAGCTTTAATTTATAAACGAAGGCATTAATACATAAATCTTCTTAACAAACTCAAACTTACATAAGTAATCATTTAATTTTCTAAATGAACGAAAATATATTATATTGATTAATCTTTCTCTTGCAAACTTTCGTACTGGCATAACAATGTTAACCAAGACAACAAATGAACAACAAACAACTACGTATAGAACAATTTCTATTAAGTTTCGCCCACTATCGTGAGTCAGAGACTTCAAGCTCATCCGTCATAATATGTCTCCAATCCGCGTCACGAATCCATATGACGAACAACACTAGTTAATTCTTGTTATTAAGAACAAATTTCTAAGTAACACAATATATAGGAACAATTTATTGTAATAAAGATGTAGGTATAATATTCATATTACGTTTGAAATATTTGAACCGTGGTCCAAATTATTCTGTTCTTAAGAAGGTTTTACCAGAAACTTTTTATAAGTAAATTTAAAAGACAAAACATTTGACGCACGAAAAAAATAAAACATCTGTTTTTTAATTGTTATCATGGGTGAGTGAAAATCTGTCCATGTAGTTTTACCTTGAAGGAATATGTGAATCAGAATAATTTTCTCATAAATTGAATTTGTCTGGAATCTTTGATCTACGATTTCACTGTTATACCACTGTTGCAAAATTATCTGTGCTTAAAACGACGTGAACCTCTTTAAGAAATAACATGTTAAAAGAGAGTTTACGCCACATAGTTCATACAAAGTTTTAAGTCCAACTACTTAATAGTACCATAACAATTTTTTTTTTATAATATTTTATACACATAATGAAGATACACAAATCAGTGGAAAACATTTTGAAAAAGATTTTAATGCTTAAAATTGAAGCAATTTAAGATTTCCAGTGTTTTATCTATTTTTGTATCTAACAATTCGAAAATAAAGTAACTTTTTACACTTATGTAGGTATATGATGAAAAACTTACATAACAATCAGTTTCATTATTCAAGTATTTGGACCTTAATGTTTCTAGAAAAAGTCGTACGCATTAACGCTCGTACGCATTATATAATATTACGTTGCCGTTGACGTCCAATTTACGCATTGTAAATGATCACATTGAATGAAAAGCATCTTTATCTTATCTTTTATTATTATTACAGACAGCAAGAAAGCACCCTCGCATTTAGGAAGCATTAAACGACCCTGCTGAACAGATTTCATGTTTAAATTTTTTTATAGATAAAAACGCTATAGGAAAAATGGGTTATAACCCCCTACACAGGCCAAAGGTCGCTCGATACCAATGGCAACCACGAGAGACACAAAATTTTATATTTTGGGCACCCATCCGATGCCTGGCATTTGCAATAGTTACTTAACATCCACAAAGGTGTTAAAAACCACACCATCAAGCTCCTCGAGCAAGCGATATGAAAGGGTAAAAAAGATAAGAGCAACCCTTTACAACCACAGCCCGTATGATAAGTTTCGCCGTTTTCTGTGGTCCTGTTAAGACGTGCTTATGTTACAAACAAAGTTCTGCGGTCTTTACATTAGTTGTTGAAGCGCTCAATTTCATTGATTAGAGGCGAATGTTTACTGTTTGTTCATGCAGAAGTGAAATATGGTGGTGAAGTTATTTATCTTGGAAAATGATCGAAGGTGATGATCTTAAAATCTTTATATAAAAATGAAGTAACATGCTTTGAAATTCAGTGATTCATCCCAATTTCACGTAAGAGGGGACATCGTATATCTTGTTGTTTTGTGAATACACCTAGTCAACACACTTAAGCTAACGAAAACCAATATTTTACTAATATTAGTCAAGCTGTTGAGATAAAACAAAAGGTCCAAAAAAGCTAAAGAAAAAATAAAAGACGAAATGTGACTGCCCTTAAACTCAAAAGGAATGAATTAAATTAAACCACGTTCAATGCTGATAACTTCTTACCGTCATAATTTCCTCAATGGAAGCAATCAGTACATAAGCGTACCCGCTTACATTTGGAAGATTATAATACGACAAAATTACATAATACCATGCGAAAAAAAGCCATAATTTATTATATTAAATCTTTTAAAATGTGATACCTAATTCAAAGTTACAAACACAAAATACCGAAAACAATAGCCAATTTCGCGTTCACCGCGAATGTCATGTGCCCAATAAATCGAGCATCAGAATTAGATATATTAAAATACCACCAGACAATGAAGCAGCCTTTTTAATCTCGAACAATAGAAAGTGGCTGCACATTCACACGGACGCATCACTTGGAAAGCTAACGAAAATACATTTCAATAGCTAAAAGCCAAATTGGATGCGAGCTTACGAAATTAACACGTTCGCGGTTGTAATTCATTTGTATGGAAGTTCCCAGGGTCGGTGCGAGTGTGTGATCCATCTAATGTGGTCTGGTTACAATACCAATTGGGACCACTAATTTGGTAACTTCGCGCTGTCATTGTGAAACACGAAATTTTAATTATGACTCACACGTGTCGGGCGATTTCACCTTTCATATTAAATTTACGTGTTGTGATAAAGTATGCCGAGAACTCGGACAAGAATAGACTTGGAAGTATTATTATAATGCTTGTTCTTTTTAACGTACGCTACGAAACTATGTAAAATAGTATCAAGGTTCACTGTACACGTCATAAGTATTATAATCTTTGAATGGTGACTGTGTTACTACTTTAGAATAAAGATTTTGTATATGCTACCGGAAATGTATGAAATCAAGGAATTGTATAAAAATCCTAGGAAATGTGTACAATACCGATATTATTAAGGAAATGTATAAAATATTGTTTGAAAAACTATTTACTGCATAGATATCCTAGGAAATGTGTGAATTTCCTCGGAACAGTATATAATTCCAATATCGTATTAGGAAATTTATAAAATAAATGCTTTCTGTAATAAAACACGTTGTTAAAATAAGAAAAATAATTTCTATTATAGCACTTATTGAGACAATCGGGTAACAGTCATGCCGTAAAATATAATACGTTCATTTTATCTTACTAATTAATGCTTCAAAAATCAACTATCTATTAACTTTTAACGTATCACAAAATCAACTTATATTATTCTTATAACCTAACCTAAAGCAATACCCTCCCCTCGTCCCGCAGTCCCCGCGTACCCATCAATATCTCAGATATTTTACATTTCCGAATGCTATTTATGAAATACATAGATTCCCTAGGAAATGTGTATAATATAATTTATTTCACACATTTCCGTGCGATTTTAGGAATTACATACATTTCCCAGGAATTGTATACAATGACGGATTACATACATTTCCGTTAACATATACAATAATTAATAATAATATTTCTCACATTCACACCGATTAGCCTAGCTCAAAATAAGCACTGCAAGACTTGCGTTATCTATACTAGTGTAATTAAGTCATATTCATAGGCTCGGATACAAATGCTGGTATTTATCACACAAATATTCGCCCATCTGGGACTCAAACTTAGGACCATTTAGCTTCAACGGTAGGGTCACTCCCGATCGGCTAAACCAGTTGTCAAAGGTCTATAAAGCCATTTATATAGCCATATTATTATTTATTTGATTACTCTTTAACTTATGGTATTTCTAAATTTCTGTAATGAAAATAACGTTATGGTATTTTATCTCGTATAAAATTAGAAGACATACTACGGTTTTTCAGTATAAATTCATGCTGTTTGACAATCAATAGGTACATAATTTTATAGTAGCACAGTTTGTTAGTACCAAATTGTTACTTAAAATAGTGATCGTTGTTATCTGAAATAATAAATAATTGTGTATTGGCAAACAGCACAAGTTCAAAACGGAATAAATTGATTAACGCTCTTAAACCTATTTCTGCTCTCGATCACTAATTATTTCTGTATCTACAAAATAAATACTACATTAATTTGCGATTCTCGGTAGTCCATCTATTCTCATCATGATAGGAAGTCAAGGTGAGCTTTATTAATATTAAGTTGCGTTTAGGAGTATTCACCGGTACGAACACCCCATGATATTTATGTATTGAGGACTTATATTGGACACGCGATCATCGCGAACAATGCAAGGAGACTCTGCCCATCATAATGCGACCTAGACTTCTTTCCAGTTAATTGTTCCCCACATTGCTGCGTATATTTCACTAAAACAATAGATCAATCCAGTTGCGGCGCTCCGTAATGACCGCGTCGTTCTCGTCCCGCGATATTATTGCTTTCGTATCCTTGGCGTGAGCCGATATCTATCGTGTGATCTATTGTACGTACAGTCGACATCGGTATTAGATTAAAGCGATAATTAATGCTGATTCCATACGACCTACATTTGGGTCCGCTCGATAAAGTTAATTTACAGTTATAGTTGTAAATCTCGTTGCAAAATAAACGTCGGGCACGCGCGGCCTGACCGTAGACAACACGCGGCGACTCCCACACAGCCTCGATACGTTGCGCCCGGTCGCCCGGCCGCCCGGCCACCGGAAGCGAATGTGTCCCGGCTGTAAACACTGTTCACGTGCCGATATGCGCACCTACAATCCTCGTAACCCGCCCGCGTTGCGAGTAACCTAACCCCGATCGCAACAGAACGCCCTTCCGTCGCTTGCCACTCGCCGGGTTATACGGATCACGCACGCAGTGAGACACAACAGCACATGTGCGTGACGCGCGTGTGAGCGAGAGGGTGCACCCAAACTTTTATCTGAATGAACAGGGAACTTTGACAAGTTGTGTACACATGCCCGTGAAAGGGTTGAGAGTTCGGGAACAAACTTTGTGCGCTTTCGATTTCGATGCGCGTTGCATATGGGGCGAATGGCGATCGATCATGAATATTGTTGCTGTTCCAGTTTCATACGATTAGGTACCTAAGTTGGATTGTTCCGATTAACAGGTGCCTCAGTTTATGCGAACAAAATGGCGTAGACAAAAGCCGTCGACGTGTTGCGAAAAACGTAGAAAATTTTTGTGAAACTTACGAAAATTCATGGAAAAAAAACGACGAATCGAATCGAGTACGAACGTTTTGCGAGTCTGGTTAGTGGGTGTGTTTCGTAAAGCATTGTTTATGGTCGAGTAGTTCTCTGAAGGGGTCTGATAGAGCAGAATTAGAAAGCGTCAAGCGAGCCACTGCCGATACAACTAATTGACCACAAGGTTTACGCTGTTCTGCTAGAAAATATGATGTAATAAAATCTATTTCATTGGCGGAAAATGATTCCGTAAATAAGATATCAAATATTATATCGCTCAACGAAATAAATCTCTTTGATTAATATTTAACGGTTATTCAATTCACCTTTCATTTTATGGCATAAACTTAGAAAATATATCTTTGTACATTTTCTAAATATCGTTTATCATACTATTAATGCACATCCCAAAAAGTTTTTAGCTTCTAATAATTAGAATAAAACACTTTACAGGATCCTGTGATCACGGCTCCTGTAAAGGAGTCGAAACGTCAGGATTAAATATAAAATAAAATAAAACATGCGCAAAAATCCGTAAAAAAGTGTTTTATTCTGATGTGTAATGTGCGCGGAAGTGTAAGAACTAAATATTCTAATAATTACACTAAATACACCAAAGAGAATCTTAGTATTATTACAAACCAACACACGAGCTGATGCTAACATCTCCCACGCACTCTAACAGTCCAACTCATTCTTATTTAAGACCCAAAAAGCCGTGAGACCAGTCCGCAAGTATCTCAGAAGCTTATTTTTACACTGATTCCACTGATATGAATGTAGGCTTATTGATTGTCGGTAATTATGCAAAATAACGAGTATCGGCAGCACTAACGAGTGCTTTAGCGAGTGACACAAATTAACGGTTCGTTTGGTATTCCTATGGCTATAATAAAATCTAGATACTGTTAAAGCTAAGCCTGCATATGTGTAATATGCACATGAGTTAAATATATTACTCTTCGCTTTTATTAGAGCAAGCTGGTTTTGCATCTCGGCTTTGATATCTTGCCTGTAAATCCCGCCCTGTTTTATTACATGATAAAATATAAAAATATTATTTTAGAGTTTATATACGACTATTAAGCAATTTTTAAAAAGGCGTTCTCTTAAGTTGTTTGCCTTTTTCAGAGTACTATTACAGAAATTTCGCGTCGTAAGAGGTAGTATAAGATTTATGTCCAATTGATATTTATTTATGTATTCATTTACGTCGAAAACCCGTTTTATTTGATATTCTGAACACTTTATCAAAATACTTAACATTCTTACATGTCATGAGAAATATTGTTATAATAGAAAAATACTAGAAAGAATCGACTCGACTCACGAGTGAATTCTCAGGCGGGAATCGAACCCGCAACCTTTGCCGGTCTAGTGCTCTCCCAATCGACAGTGCTCGGTAGCTCAATTGAGAGGTTGCGTGTTCGATTCCCGCCTGAGAATTCAATTTTGAGCCAAGTCGCTTCTTTCTAGTATTTTTCCATTAAAATAATTTATCTCATAAGATAGCATTAAAATGCAAAAATATATGAAAGTAAAAAAATTAACATGTCATTTTATTACAGCAGATTAATATTTCGCAGTTTCTTTTTTGTAACATCATTAACTCATTTTATTAACTCTTAAAAGTTTCAAAACTCGTAAAATCTATAGGTACCAATAAAAGAGAGCGTACTTTGGAAGTTTGTTTATACTAGTGTTGCCCAAATGCAAGAACAAGACGAGACTTAGCCAGTCTTGGTCTTGGTCTTGCGCCAATACACCTGGTCTTGGTCTTGGTCTTGCGCTTGCAGTCTTGGTCTTGGTCTTGGTCTTGCAGCAAGAGTCTTGCAAGTCTTGCAATTACCTATTAGTCTATTGCTATTTATTAAAGTTTACTTTAAATCTTAGAAAAACGTATTAGAATTGGAACATTGTGAGCTTGAATTAACATAGCCATAGTAAAGATCAATCAGATTAATAAATAACTGAAGATTTGATAAGAAAGTCGAAAAATCAACTGACCTATATGTCGTTTTCCATGGAAGTAACTGTTTCTTAATAAACATTTATGATTTATAAGCTTACATTTGCTAAAACATGTAAAAAAACAAATTAATTACAATAACTTGACTGTATTTTAAATAACAATGTCTGTCTAGAAAGAGATTGAACCCTCAACTTGCATGAAATTTAATAAAAGAGTTTTATGATTTATCATTTATTTCAATCAAAAATAAAATACAACACAAATCAAACATAACAGTACACAACAGCTTTATCATTAGGTTATGTTACTTTATATCAATTCTTTTGACCAAGAATTAATACAAAGTAACCATCTGGCTGACTCATCACTTAACCTATTTCTATGTTTTCTAATTACTAATGATGCTTTAGAAAATAATCTCTCAGCAGGTACTGAAGTTGCAGGTATTGAGAGAAAATCACGGGCCATCTTCGATAAAGTCGGATACTCTGTCTCATGCGTCCTCCACCAATCTAAAATGTCTTCCGAGCTGGCAGTTCTTGGTTTTCTCAGGTACTCCTCCAACTCGTCTATCACTAAGCCTTGAAGACAAGATCCAGATGACGTCGAGGGACATTCATAGAGTTTATCAAAGTCTATAATGTCTTCATCTTCATCACATACTTTATTTTCTTTTCTTGGCAATTCCAGAGATTTGTTCAGTGAGTGTAGACTTTTATATTCTTCATAAAGTTCATTGAACTTGCGCAGACTTTCTGTTTTAAGTTGCTTCCCCCACATTGTCAGGTCAAAAGTCTGAGCCTTATGCCTTGGGTCTAAAATTAAAGAAGTACAATAAATCCAGTTGCTCTTCTTATAATGTTTAAGCATTTTGTCTCGAGCTGCTTGGAAAGCTAGAATGAGCCTTTCATCCACTTCAGATCGATTAGGTTTCTCATCTAACTGTTTTACCATGGATTCAATTTTATCTAGCAAGAGATTGAATGATACAATGACTAGCGGTAATGTAACATATTTGTCTCCACCAAGTTTTGTACTTAAAAGTTTAAAGTTTATTAGAAATTTATGTAATTTTTCGAGTACCTGCCATTCACTAGCTGTGATTTGAAAATCATTCAATTCGGTGACAGAACTGCACAATATGTTAATGCCCGCTCTCACTTTTAAACCAAATCCAATCATATCATGTGTGGAATTCCATCTTGTTGGACAGTCAAGAATGGCATTTAGATTTGATGGCACGCCAGCTGCTTCACAAGCAGACTGAAACTTCTTCTTCACTATCTCACTTCTTTTTATTTTACTGGAAATACTGCGTAACTTTGTTACAGATGTACGCGAGTCAGCAATATTTGGTGCATATTCTTCATCTTCCTCAGTTTCGTCTGCATAGTCTTCATACTGCTGATCTTGCGCGTTAGTGTCAGACTCACAGTGTAATGCTAAGGTCTCTAATAAATCTTGTACACCAAGGTTTAAAATGTGAGCAAAGCACCGGAAATGTTGATTGTCTGAATCAAAGTGTGGCAACTGTTTGCCCAGTTCATACATAAATTTGGTATTTGCAGTTGCGTTGTCGACCGTGATACCTTGTATTTTATCAATTATGCCATATTCCAATAAACATTCATGGAAAATCGTTGCAATATCTTCCCCAGTATGTCGACCGCGTGATGGTATAAAATCAAGAACTACAGATCGATACTTCCATTCGTTGTCTATATAATGCATAGTAACCCCGTAGTAACTCCTACCAGCAATTGACGTCCACCCATCAATGGTAAATGACATTTTAGATGATAATTGTTGAAGTCGTTCCTTGAGATTAAATTGGAGCTCTTCAAATCGCTCTTTGACTTTCCTTCTAAGTGTAGACCTTTTAGGAAACTCCATATTAGGGCAAATACGTCGAAAATATACTTGTGTAGCTTCGTCATCGAAAAATGAGAAGGGAAGATATTTTTTCACTACCCAATCAACTGTAGCTGTCGTGATGTTGTCACTGCTGTTTTCCGACTGAAATAAAACAATAAATCTTGTGTTATTATTTAAAACATACTAGGTTTGAGCGTTTAGGAGGAGGAGGTTTGTTGTTGTTAAATCGAGAAAATCGTTAAATTGACATTTGTTATATTAAGGTTGCACTGTACTGTAATTTACCAAAATAAAGTACTTAGTTGTTACTGGCCGATTATGAAAACAAATGAAAATATAGGTGTTTATAAAAATATTTAAGACGATAATTACATACTTAATATGTCGCACCCCTAGATGAAAACACCACTAACTCAAAAATACTTACGTAAGTTAATGGCGTTTTTGAAAGTATCGCATGAACAGCTACGCTATTGTTAAAAATGACGCGAAATATGTACCTATGTATTACTATTTTATCAATATCTATAAAATATTCCGAAGTCAGTTTAAAGTCATTTGTTCAAAAAAGACTTTTTTGAGTTCCTGGAGTTTTCATATAAAAAAAATATATTCTTACCTGTCCACTTCTTCCAGCGGTTACTAAAAAGCTTGTGATATCTCCACTTAATTTTGGTTTAACAGGAAGAAATATTTGTGATTCCTTTTTGTGGAAAGATATTAGATGTTTCCTTAAGCCTGAAGTGTTTCTGTTTTTCATTTTTATTTCAGTCTTTTTATGTTGGCACAATTTACACAAGGCAGTTTGGGATGCATGAATTATTTCGAAAAACTCCTCAAATTTGCTTTTGGGTCTTTTAGATCTGTGACTCAAACTCTCGTTACTCGGACTAGAATAATTTGAATCTTCGTCACTCATATTAAATTGTACACGTGATACGTTTTTAGAAAACAACAAGAATTAGTAAAAACAATTATTAAGTTAGACTCGAAGCACAGCTCAATTGGAAATGACTGGAATTAAAATAATTCCTTTGTTTATAGTACGTTTCCTTGCTTTCTACCGCGCCGCCTCGCCACGTGCCGGCTCTATTAAAAGGATGCCGCCGCAAATCAAACGATGCCGCGTGCGGCGTACAAACACAGATTATTACCTACTTGTACAGACGCGACGCGTGAATAAAATATATGTAAAGAATTAGTGCCAATCACTATTCTTTACATATAAGTGAATGTTTTGGCGTACATCTATACTAATCTATACTAATATTATAAAGCTGAAGAGTTTGTTTGTATGTTTGATGACAGAAGTTTTAAAATAAATAAATAAATCCTGAACGTCACTATACCTCCAAAGTTACTATTCTTCGTGGGCGAAGTCGCGGGCACTGCTTGTAAATACTTTTTTTTTTTTTTTTATTTTTTTTTTTTTATTTATTTATTTCATATACAAGAAAAAAAAATACAAAGATACAATTTAGTCCCACAAAACCGACTTGTCGGTTTGACTGAGGGATCTTTAGTCTCTTAGCTTATAATTATAATTATGTAGGTATATAATACAACTATAACTGTATCAGGTAAAGTTAAGTGCACAATAATTGGATTTAGACTGAATTACAACAAACTGAAGGAAAATTTAGCGGTGATAATAATAAGATACAATTGTTGTAAGATATAAAATACGTGTGTAAAAAACAACCACGCCTCCGAGCCCTCAGATGGGCTCGGAGGCGTGGTTGTTTTTTACACACGTATTTTATATCTTATAGAAATATTGCATTGTGAATGCAAAAAAATAAATAAAAACATACAATTGTTGTGTTAAATAGTAGTCATCAGATAATCTTTTAATATTTTTTTAAATTTATTTTTATCCGTTTCACATCTAATAGTTTCGGGCAACGAATTAAGAAGATATGGTATACGCTTCTGTAAAGTTCTGTCACCAAAATAATTTTGAACCCTAGGAATTACAAATTTCTTTTTTGAAGTGGCTCTAGTGATCTGGTTATGATTTATGTATTCAAAAGTGGAGACACACTCTCGGCTGCCGTGATTATTTACTAATAATAAATCGCAGGCTTTTTATTTTATTAGTAGGTAAGTACCTACGCTTTTTATATTATTTTATTAATTATGTAGAATTTTTTTACACGTTTCAAGTATATTTAAAAGTGGCTACAATATTTATCAAACGGGTGATATTTGAACACTTTTTTGCTATTTTTTCTTGTAAAAACTTAAGAAATATAATGACTAAATGTACAATAATAGTACCTAAGTAATTAGTTTAAAACCATATAATCAATATTATAATATATACTTACTAGAATAAATTATTATGACATCTACTACCTATCCTTACCATTTTATTCTAATCATAATACTACTTGCGTGATCAGTATAATGTATTCATTTTCATTATAAGCACTCTGAAACTTATTTATTCTTTGGAACACCTGTAGGTACTCTTAAAATTCGAAATTATTTTGCATGAGTATACCTACGCCTACGCCCTGTGGCGGCAATCAAATAGTGTCAAATGTTGTGATTTCGGCGCGGCGGCAACGATTGTTGTATATGATTTCAAAAGAAGCCGCCGGCGCGTGTATTATATATAACCATGTGCTTCCGAAAAGCAGCAAATTTCTTTGAGAAGTAAGTACAAAACCTTTGATGCCGCATTATCAAAGTGCCGATGGTTAAAACATAACTATGCATGCACTCAGTTTGATTTTAATGGATATTTTTTTATTCGCTATGTAGGTATGTTTATGGTATTAGTCGTAATGCGCATAGATCCAGTTTTTCATATTCTTTGATACAGTTTTTTGCGTCTCATAGAATTCCTAAGCGTACCTATACACCGAACTGTTACACCTAACTACTCCGTGAAATAGCGCTAAGTCCTAGCTGCAAGACGCAAGAGTCTTGCAGGCTTAGTCTTGTTCTTGCTCAAGTCTTGCACGGTCAGTCTTGGTCTTGGTCTTGCTAAAAATACGCGGTCTTGTTCTTGGTCTTGGTCTTGCAAAAACGCAAGAACAAGACCAAGACTGCAAGACCAAGACTGAATTTGGGCAACACTAGTTTATACGTATAGGGTAAATCCAGAATCAGTGAATTGGTTAGAAAAACTCCTTCAATTGAAAATTGTATTATTCCAAATGGACATAGTTTATATATATTATACCCATTATGTACGAATATGCAATTCGATCGAAATGGGGGCGGAATTAAATATTTAGGTACTAAAATCAAATAGTGAACGGCAACTAAATAAATAAGAGTACTACAGAAAACGGATGCAAATCTCCATCCCGAGATAAAAGCGCCCAATAAAACAAGGCATGGCTTCGTATCGATTTGTCGCATTTGGTTCAATGGACTAAGCAAGCGAGAAAGTGTCTGCATTTACATCTTAGCACACAGACAGACTATCGTAGGTACCACCTGGCCATACAACTTACAGAATACTGGCAAAGTCGTATGGCGCTGTAGCTATATACATTTTTTTATCAAACATTTTCGTAAAACAGTTCTGGTCGATGAAACACCTACGCAAATATTTTTCCTTTACCAATTCGAGTATCCACGTAATTAAAACGTTGGATAAGAAATCTAAATTGAAATATTATGAATAAAATGTTGACACGAACACTTTACTTGGAATATAAAAATGAAATTTCACGAAATAACTATTTCACAAATTGTTAGGTAACTTTGCAAAAAAAAAACTACAACACTGTAAATATTGAAAGTTTGTGTTAAAAAATAAACAAAAATTATAATAAATTTTCTGAACTTTACGTAAAAAGGCTTCCTAATAGGATTCGCTACAATTTCAACTTCACTTCATGCTTCAACTTTTTCAACCATACCAATATTATACGAACTACTAGCGCCATCTAGTGTAGAGTAGCCGCACTAAGGAACTATACAGCCAACTTTTACAATTACGTCTTTTTAGGTTTGTATCATTAAAACATTGTAAAATTTGGTATCAAACAATTAAAATTCTTACGCACTCTGGTTACTCTGCACGTTTATTATACGCAAAATAATATCAATTGTGCACCACTAGGTAAATTGAATACTACCTGCAGACGTTTTCTGTAAGAACATAAACTCGTAATGTGTGAATGTTTAAATGGCCAAGCATTATTTTTACAAAAAACAATTACTGTTTCACCTCGACACTCGCTCGATAAATATCATTGTGGACCTACTCTTAACCACAATCGTTCAGTTTTCTACGGGGAGTGTTAAATATTAATTTACAATAAAATAATATAATAATTAGGTCAAAGAAGTAACTCCAACATAGCAAACAAAATGCTTTTCTCATGATATGCTGCAATTGAAACGCATATTTATGGGATACTTTCATTTATGACATGGCTTATATGGCATGTCACATGTCATATGATGTCATGCAATATTCAACTTCAATATAACCGGAAACATGTCAATATTATGTAAATACTTTCATAGAGGTTTACGTTACCTCCGTATTTGTTCGTTCGTGGTTAATAATGCAAAACCACGAAGGTGAGTGGTAAGAATGCCGCACTATAGTCGCAATAGAAAAATAGTGGAAAAAATCGACTAAGTAGGCTCACAACTGAATTCTCAGGCGGGAATCGAAACCGCTCGCCCGTAGCCCAATTGAGCTACCGAGTCTTGTGCACACCCGTCGAAATTTTCCAATACCTTTCTAGTTTTACGCTGTAGGCCAGCGTTGTCTCATCTACGAGAGGAACAGCCTCTCATATTTGAAAGAAACATACAAATGTTTCTCTTATTATTCTATTTCTGTTGTTTTATAAACCACTGTTTTGTATTTTGGATATTAATAACTAGTGTTAAGTGGTGTAGATAGAATCTTGTAATCAAGGCAATGTAATGCAATAATTGTGCAATGTTGTATTTATCTTTTGATAAATCTCTTAATAATAATGTATTTGTCTGAGTTGGAATACTTTGGTACCATTTATACCTTAAAAAACATTAAACAAAAAGTATCATTGTGGTCGTTGAGTTGATTTTTTTTTTATTCTATGTATTATCTTTGCCGCCTCCGGCAATCAAGTCGCTTTATAATATAAGACACTTAAGGGTTGATCCTTTTCTACTTTGTAAGACACCAATCTAATAACCAAATTAAAATTAATGTCTTAAGTTTAATTACGCCTGTGAAAACAACACATACGCGTAAATATTTTAGAACGTTTTATGTACCTATTTATATCTATGTAATTTCTTGTAAATCAAATATATAAATAAAACCTCTAATATTAATGTGTATTGATTATTTCAATTATATAATACTAGCGACCCGCCCCGGCTTCGCACGGATCAAATGCTCTACTATATTATGCATGTATTATACATGTAAATCTTCCTCTTGAATTACTCTATCTATTAAAAAAACCGCATCAAAATCCGTTGCGTAGTTTTAAAGATTTAAGCATACATAGGGATATAGGGACAGAGAAAGCGACTTTGTTTTATACTATGTAGTGATACTCATGTTCTGTGTTGTTAATGTACTTGTTCTTTGTCCCACAGTGTTCGGCATCGACTCGCCCCTGGGTCTCTTCCCCCCGGGCATGGAGCACAAGATGTATCCGATGATGGATGTGGAACACCGCGCGCCGCCCCTGGACGCGCAACTCTTCACCAATGTCAAAAAGAAATGTAAGTTTCTTATTCAATTGTTCTTAATAACTTTATCCTTTAGCGCATGACCATTACCTACGTCATGAAAATGTATGTAAAGTCACCAAGGCATCATGTCGATTCGTGCGCGTAACTTCATACACATCTCCATGGAGTATGGACCCAGAGACAAGATATACGTGCTGACAAAATTCGACAGTTAGCCCAGGATTTTATTATCTAATTAGATGTTTTTATTAGCGCGGCTTATCATTTCAAATCATGAATGTCTTTAGTTTGGGTAAAGGTTTAAAATCGAAATTCTTGGAAATACTGTACTAGAACTAGCGTTAAAAATGAAAAAAGTACGTGTATATTTTAAGCGCTGTATTTTTCAATTAAGTATAGACATTTTCCGTATGGACCATTAATTGAATCTTTTGGAAATTAATTTTTATCACATGGATTATACGGTGTAATTTTCGGAATTTTCATTCATATGTTATTTATTACGTCAAAAATCACTCAGCTACGCATGTCATATCAAAGGTAGCATATGTATTGTCCATCGAGAATACCTTGGTGTTTCAGAATCTTTAACGAAGTCAATTTTAAAGGAAACGAGTTGCTTAAGAATCACATCAATAATACGGAGAGTAATGCAGCTTCTGAAAACAGAACAGAACTTTATCCACACGACTGATGACAAGGATTGTGTCATTCAGAGTTGTCTGCTTTTGCCGTTATTTTTTATTATTTACCTGCTCTATTTTTATTTTTGCCAATCGAGACAATGGTTTGATTGCCTAAAATGCTTTGCAATAAGTAATGTTTAATAAACATGCAATTTCTATTTCTTTTTTTTTCTTAAGAATGAATAATTACGTATAAGTTATCATCTTATTTTGTAACAAAACTTTTTTCTAAATTAACATGCATTTAATTTAAAAAAAGATTCCTTACACTTTACAATTATGTATATAAAAAAACAAAATCTTTTAGCATCTTTAAATATTTTCAACGCTAGCTATAAACCACTGCCAGGGCCCAATGCGGATTGTTATATGTCAACGATTGAATATAAATGAGACAAACTTTAACATAAGTTATGAAGCACCAAGGAGCTTTAGATAAGAATTATTTGGTTATTTATCGATAATCGACCGTAACAAAAGCACCTTAATCGTAAAATCAAACGCGTTACGTAAAATATATATATATATATACGTAATACACACATATATATATATATATGTGTGTGTATTACGTATATTTTTAAATATTTTTTACTTATATTTCAATTTTTTTTCTTACTATTGTATTTTACTTGTATAATACTTCATTGCAAACACAAATCGCAAACAAAAGTTATTCGTAACGGGAACTCTTACAAACTTCACAGATTTAAATTATTAGGTGGATAGGTAGATACTTAGAGGAAAAATACGCGTGGATAAATATTTATTACTACAAAATCAATATAATTTACACGACAGAAAAAGGGTAAATAATTACATTTAACTTTGAAAGAATTTAAGTTTCGAACTTAAAGTTGCCGCAACCAACTAAACTTTCTTCGTGTAAAACTAATTAATAATATAAAATATTTATATGCCTTCAAGTTTTACGGTTTTTGAACACCTATCCAACAGCCTCTTAAAAGTTTAAATAACTATTGCGCAATAGAGGTCCTAATGTAAATAGATACTAACTTATAACTAATTATTCAATTTCAACAAGTTTAAAATCGAAAACATCTAAGAGCTAAATAATCCGAAGTAAATTTTAATAAGTTATGGATTTCGTAAGGAAATTGAATCTGTTTCATCTCACGTCCCGGGCATATTGGTTACTCCTTTATGTCTTGCCCTCCACACACATCACAATTCTACGCATTTAGATATGATTCAATACTCACCCTATCAAATAATTTTTGCTAAGCTTCAAATTGTACGAGTATGAAACTGTTATTTAATAAATATTATAAATACGTCTGTAAATCTAAATATAGCCACGTATATTTATAATGCACAATTTATTTAAATTATTGAGCATTAAAATAATAGAATAATAAATCTTATATGAAGCGTTAGTGCTGCATAATAGGGTCAATAATACAGTCATATAATGAGTTTTTCATTAAAACGCTGAGAATCCATTTATAACTAACCTTCTGTTTTTATTAGAATAAAGGTATTCATTTTCAATGCAACCATTATAATAAGACAAGAGATCGGCAGTTACGGCCCTCCCTTCACGATTACTCAAAGATTTATTGAAACAAGTCTATTTCCCAACAAATAAGAGTTCCGCAACAATGCCCTCGGCCGATAATAGTGCAGTTGCGGCGCATCACACATCTCATCGAGAGGAATCAGCATCGGTAATGTTAAACGGGCATTGTTTCCCAGCAAATGTTTATTAAGACGATCTGATAGCGTATCGCATAGGGGAACAGGCGCCGAGTCTAACGTATGCTTTTCAATGGACGCGCTCCGCGCCGCGCTGACGTCCGCACAATAGTCGCCGATCGATTAGCGCCGAGACAGCGCGCACACGACGCTCCCTCATAAAATGCTAACGAGCTACAAATGGAAAACATCCTTTTTTAATTCGCCATCCACCTCCTCGCGTGACCCGCGACGACTATTAAAAGAAAAACTAATTTCCATAATAAAATATCAGTCCGCCCCGTAATCCGAAACGTTCTACGAATTACCCGATCGGAATCGAGTTAACGTGCACCGCGGAAATTATAAAACTATAAAGTTACGCGGGGCGACATCGCGGCATATGCATGTCCGCGTTTCTTTTTGACAAAACTCATGGTAATAGTCGCGTGCTCGCATCGAATTAATGACAAATCGCCGCCAACGAAATGTCGCCGCAACCCGCTCATTTCGGTCGTAAGCCGGTACAGAGTTATTGCTCCACCGAAACACGGTTATTAGATAGTGGTGCATTCGCTTAATGCCGGTGACGGCGGCACACGGCACATGTCGTGCGCCCGCCTGCAGCCGCTACTCGTAAATCACTAACTCCACATTGTTGTTCATAACGTAATTAGCCAACTAAATATTTCTGGCAGACACGAAATGTTTCATGAAGTCTTGTTGTTTTGTCAACAGGGAGGCCGAAAGGCCAACACAGCGCGCCGCGCGGCGGACCACCTCGATCATGGACCAACGCCGAGCTCACAGAAGCACTGCAGCACGTTTGGAATAAGAAAATGACTACGAGTCAAGCTTCGAGGATTTTCGGCATTCCGTACAACTCGTTACTGATGTACGTGCGGGGCAAATACGGCAAGAGCCTCAAACTTGAGCAACTGAGGAAAGATTGCATCGGTGGGCCACTCGATGTACTGAACATGAATTCCGGGAACAACAACAACAACCATCCGCCCAGCAAACACCAACACGATAAAGAAGACCACCAGAATGCCAGCCAAAGACCCGCCAGCTCGGAGCCAGACATCGCTTCGAATCCGATGTTCAATCCGTTCTCGCAAGGGTTCTACCCGGAGTTCCCACCCGGGTTTCCGATGCCACTGAACATGCTTCACCTTTTACCACCAAATGAGAAAGCGAGAGAGCTGTATCAGTCGATGCCGATGGCGTTAGATACTCTCTCTGGAGTAACAAAGGAGGAGGATTGCAAAAGTGATAGGTCAAAGGAGAACTCCGCGGATGAAGAGGGCGATGCGTATCGTGCGCCCGCACATCCACCTCACCCGCCCGATAACCGCACTCTGCTGCATCACAACGGTCAGGACTAAGACCACGCATCTTCCATCATTAGTTCAAACGTCTTCGAATCTCCGCCGTATCTATATAAAGGTAGGCGCGTTTTCTGCGCTCTCTAGACGAAATCATTAAAATAAAGAATGGAGACATAAAAGTGGACTCTTCCTTAATATAACACTCAAAATGCATAGCGCAGGAGTTACGTGACATCTGACAAGTGACCCTTCTTCGACACACTTAAGATCGCAATTCTGTCCCTACTTTTATTCTATGACATCGCTACTTTTGGTCTTGTTGCTAAGAGGAAGGACTTTATTTATATTTAAATAGTTTTCGTATGTCGATATCGGGTCACAATACTTGATCTCTTTGTAACACACCAAGTCAGATTCTCGCAGCGTACTCCCAAAAATTGTGTAACAATATTTTTAGATTGTATTTGTCGAACACTTCCGGAGCTCAGACGAGCGACGTCCACATTCAAATTAGTTAAATTTATATTTAAAGATGTGTTAATATTGTAAATGTATATTGAATCGCTCTTAAGTGATAGGCGATAATTTATTCCGAAGGAGTGCAATAAGTATGAAAGGTGTTGTGATTGTTATCGTTAAGATTATCCGAATACTTTTTTATTGTTATCATTCCATGACGTACATTCCTTTAGCGTTATTCTTATAATTTACAGTGTAATTAATTATACTAAATAATTTTATTCGAGAGCATCGTCTTTGCTTTTAGATGCGCCCTGTTCTGTGTTATATGATCCCAATGTAGATATGTGTTATATGTGCGACTACACTTCTGCATTTCACCAAAGTTTGTAAAATATTTCGTAATAATAATAGTTATATTCGATGATAAACAATTTTTAAATGTAAATAGTTATTGATATGATAAATTAAATGGGGATTTAAATTAACCATTTATTAAGGAGACATTTTATGTGTCTAAAATGGTAAATTGTAGTGTATTTGTAATTGTTGTAGTATTAGTGAACTGAATACAGTGAAACGTTCTGTAGAGAACGCAGACAGACGGACGGTACGCACGCACTAGTCACAAATCTCATAATATACCACCTACTTCATCCGATATTGCCACTTTCTTTCAAAAATATAACTGTCCATAACCTCATAGTTTTGTTATAAAATAATGTGACTGGAATTGCTGCAACTAGTTTGTGAAAATAAAACAAAATACAATCTTGTTCATGAGTCGCTCAATTTTCACTCGCGACCTGACGTGTACAAAAATATATATCTTCATTTAAAATTCACGAGTAAAAATTTAGTGGCAGTCGAACAAGCGATCTCACTAAATTTCACAAAACGAGCAGTAAGTGTTGTTTTGTCACGTACATCAAATCTAACAAACGACAGTGCGCGCCAGGTTTGACAAATAAAAGTTTCTGCACTCAATGTTCAAATAAAAAGGAGCTTTCAAATGTTTAGTAAATAATAATGAAAGTTAGAATAAATCAAGGTTCAATCCTACCTGGCTTTAGATAATTGTATACAATGATTTCAATGACTTAGAGATACCAAGTGAACTAGGAACGTAAATGGTTTACCTGTTGTATATACGGTTTATTTGTATAATAATGATTTTAATATATGTTAAAACTGTTTAATGTTTCGTTTGTAACGATGCTATGATTCCCAAATATCAACAGCGTTTAATTATCACGTGTTGCGTACACACGTTCTACACCGCAATTTCCGCCATGAATCATCAAGGTTATATTATATTGAATCACATTTATTATATTCGTCGATACATTTAACTGCAAAACTCTAACAGAAGACTGAACACTATTTACGACTCTATTTTATATAATTATTGTACATTACACATTATGTGTCGGCTCACGCCAAGAGCAGCAAAGGGATAAGTTTCGGATCGCACTGGAAAAGTATTTCTGTTGCCATTGGTTTGGAGTTCAAAAATGTTTGAACATATACTTCATCGAACCTAGTTTTGCACTTCAAACTAAAGGAAAACATTTTTTTAAGTGCCATCAAAAAAATTCTTATGATCTGCTCTTGGTAAGCGCTGGCCTTCTCGCAGTAACTCTGACAGTGAATCTCATACAGTAGTAAGTACACTTAGTGTCACATCATATAACAATATTATCATTACAGGGATTTTATATATAAACGAATAACATTGTATGATTGAATATGTAACTATAGTTTATCAGATACCTATTGCTTTGTCTCATTTCAGTACCATTATGATTGTTTCAGAATTATTTTAATTTTGCACATTTAATGCACTTTTGTACGCGACGTTACACTGGTAGTGTAAATTATTGTAAAGAAAAAATAAAAAGTAAACCGATGTCTGTGTAAAAAAAAATACATGTGCCAAAAATTGTATTACAATCGGAGTTCATACTGTGGCCCAGATTACAAAAACAGTGTCGTTTTACCAAATCGAAATGTATTTTTAAAATAATTTTATTAAGTGACACAGAAAGAATCTCTGTACGGTTTATTTTATTGAATAATTATTTGTGTTTAGTGTTTGTGTTGTCGGACATTTTACCTAATTCGTACAAATTCAAGCAGTATTAGAGTGATTTTGTTAAAGTTTTAATTGCGAAGTTTTTTAATTAAGTTGTTATTTGTTAATAGGTTTGATGAAGTGATTATAGTATGTAGGTTTGTCCATATACGGTCAATGATCCGTACTTAATTTTGATTTAGACTCACATCTGCCGCCTTATTTAAGGGAAATATTCTGACAGTTCCTGTTAACTTTCCTTTCACGTACAATAATATTTTTTCTTGGCAAACTTACAAAGGTATAGTAGTAGCAGTCGATACTGTCACTTCTAGAAGCTACTTCTCGACTCTTCAATTTTAAGCTGACATTAACATTTAAATACAAAAGAATTTCACCAGGAGCCAAATGTAAGGACGTAAAGAATAGATAATATATTTAAGACACATTGAGTACTTATTTTTAGTTGATAGTAGATTCAAATATTTAGTTCCTTCATTTTTGTTACGAGTATTTATAAATTGTAATTGCAATGATTTTTAGCTTTTAGGTAATTGTTCTCTCCGATAAAGAGTATAATTAATTATAAGTTGTGTAATTTAATTTGTTGTATTTTGCTTAATATAATGACAAATTAAATGATATCGTTACATTAGGATGTAAAAAAGATTATCTATTTGATCTTAAATAATACGAAGAAATATTTATGTTCTAGTATCATTCTATCGTGTAATTGAAATTGAGATGATGGAGCGATGTAGTAAAATTCGTTTACGGTCACCGACGTAAAGTGTAAAAAATAAAAATATGAAATACCATTTCATTGTTTCATTTTCATTGCAGGTCATTGCATCCTTTAGCTATTATATAGATCAGTCATTTAAAACGAAAGTCACCCTGAAAATATCTACAATAACATATATATTGTAGATTATAAAATAAAAAAGTGTATTTGTAACAGTGTGAATCAAGCAGTGAGAAGACAGACAGCGAATTCTGAATTAAATTATAGTCATTTTATAATATTGTTCACTTTCACACCAATTATTTTAGCCCAAAGTACGCACTGAAAGAATCGTGTTACGGATACTAGGGATATTGGCATACATATATGATACATTAATATGTAATGTTAATATCTGAGATAAATACGAACAAGTTTTCATTTTTATCTCAGAAACATCCGGGCTATTCAACCCGGAACCCGGTTTCGAAAAATGGTCCACTTCTGCTCAGCCGTCTGTTATAAGTAATAACAGAATATCAACTAGACCACTATAAATATGTATCATAATATTAAAACCCTTACCTTTACCCTAACCTGCGCAGAAAATAAACTAGCGGCAACAACACTTTAACTTTCAACGAATTGCCAAACGTCTGTATTGAATTCTAAGCGATGGAATTAAAGTTGTAAATTCATTGAAAAAAATTAACATTTTTCTATACGTTATGTACAGTAGACAGTGTACAGACCTATCCATGATGTCTGACTCAGTGTCTGCACACGATCGCTAATCGGACCGACTTTATTACCAACTTTTTTTTATGAGGTGCCCTTACCTCGAGATTTATCAAAGTTTTTGAACGCCACGGCGTCGGGTCAGTCACAAAATCGGTCCGACTATCGGTCATGTTCGGGAACGTTTATACATCCATGAACCCTTTAATCATTTTATGCGCTTACGTATAATGCTCAAGCTATTTTGAACTCAACTCTAGCTGTAATAAATTTCATTGTTTTTCACTTTATCATTAAATTGCTTTCTTATTCTACAAAAAGTGAAGTACTAATGAAGCATAGCCTCAATATGAAGGATACAATAAAACTACAGATGTGATATCACATGTAATCGTACCCTTTTATTTTCTGTTCCATTTAAATACAACATTATATAATACAAAAATTAGATACTAGACGGTGGATAGTGAGTGCGTACAAGTATCACCAAACACTCGAATTGAGCAAATGCAAGCAGATTAGTTCAGTATCATAACAAGTATAGCGTACAAGTGGTCGAAACAGGACATATATATATTTATTATGGCATAGAATTTCTTATTGGTACGAGGTAACTATTTTATATACTTTGTAAATGTTGCTTTATTCCTTCAATATCACACTGCTTTGTATTTTGTTATTATACATTTATAAAAAAAGATTACTACTAACCACGAACGTAGACACTCCGAGAGTTAAATTATAGTAAACAATCGATGCTTATATTAAGTACATAAATATCGTACACACAACATATCGAAAGTAGGTAATGTGTGGCTGAATTAGTACCAGAAATTAAAATTAGCCAAAATATTTTTATAATTCCCGAAGCCACATAAAGGCATAATCAATAAATGTAATGATAAATTATTCAAATTGAGGTCAAATTGAGGAGGTAGCTGAAAAGGTAAGGAATTCACTTTTAGGTTAAAGTGAATGAGATTCTATATAAAAAGTGCAAAAGTGGAAGGTTGAAAATTTACTGAGTTTTTTTTATATATATTTTTCACTTGCACTGACATCAACTGACATTACTTTAGCTTAATTTAATTTCTAATACTTTAACTTTTTAGTATACTTAATAATTCCCTAAAATCTGTTCCCCTGGAATTAATATCTAGTGAGCTGTAATCGAAGAGCCTGTGCGCACAGATCACTTTTGTCACCTCCATGAATCAAGATAACCAAAATCGTCACGATGCCAAGTCATGCGTACGCGCAGGTTCTTATTGGTATTGAACTGACACTAGGTATGGAATTTCTTCGACGGACGGCACTACAGTCATGTGTAAATAATTTTTTTATAAGCCAAGATGTATTAACAAATAAATAATTCTTACTAACTGCAATTATTATTTCGAGTGGCAACTTTCTAAACCAAACTCTTTTTCTTCTTTTGATCAATGACTCGTTTTGTTTCTACAATTTCACTAATGTCACGTGGGTAACCTTTACACGTGAATGAATGTTCAAATTTTTTTGTTTATTTAGAACAAAGTGTTTTCTTACTTGTTGACGATTCAGTTTAAATTTAATTATGTCTCGATAGATGATCGTGGTTGGGTATTAATAACATCAAATGAAAATGCCTAGCCTCCTTTTTGATTAATTGCTAAATACCTACCTCAATACATTGTTATAAACACACCATTAAACCAACTATAGTTTTGACACAGTTAATATAAATCAACAACGACAATAATTTATCATACTTGTAGGATCGGTAAATAATGAATTTTCGTAAACTAAATAACCATAAATGTTTCGGCATCTTTATCGACAATTATCGCATTTCTTCGTATTCTTTTCGTAATACTTAATCCTATTAAATAAATTAGTGTTATTTTGAAATTGGTGTGATAGTTAAACAAAATATTTTTTTTTTTTTTACTTTTCTGTTTTAAATGGCAATAGTAATGCTGACATTGAAAAAAAAGTTTCTTATTCTTTTATAGGATGTAAAGTAAAAATTATTATAAAATTTTTATAATACTTAAAACTAACCCAAAAATTTTACATTTCCCCAGATAACTTTCAACTTTACACACGGTGGGAGATGATAATCGAATAAAAAAGGTGGTAGGTTGTGCTGTTTTCGGTATTAAGCATCCAAAGTTATGTTACATTGCAGCTGACGATATTTTACACCACATTGTTAAAAATATAAAGTGAGAAAAAGTCAATAAATCTAATTATTTGACTTTGTGCAATGGTGTATGGAAATTTAAATTTATTTGGTTTTTGCATATTTTATGAATGGGAAACCGAAAAATGGGGACACGACATTCATTCTATAATTGTTATTATGAAAAGAAAAAGTAATCATTGAGAAAAGCAATGAATAGTAGTAACACATGTGTCAAATGTATAATTTTTTTTTTATTACTTATAAGAATTTTATATTAAATGTCAAACGAATCAAGAAGATGATAAAATGTTATTTTTATCTGTTACAAATAAATGACCATAGCTGCTTTACTGACAAATATTGTTTATGACTTAGGAAAGAGACTTGTTGCTGGTATGTATTAAAAAAGCAACGCAATTTTACAGATGTTAATATCAAGCACTTTTGGTAACATGGATAACATAATCTAAATACTGTGTAATAAAAATCATTTTAAGAGCAAATGTATTGAAAATAAAATGTATGTTTTCATATACTTCAGTATGTAGCACATGAATTTATTTTACTATCAAAATTGCGTTGATCGTTTCTCTACGTATCAAGTCTCTCTGATAACACAAAGACATGCCTTCTTAAATGATCAAATCAAAATAAGCTTTTACAGTTAGTAAGTTTATATATATATATATAATTTTATCTTCACCCCACACTTTGAGTTGAGAGCCATCCAACAAATGCTAACTGAAACAATACTATTGCCATCAATGTGTAGTAACTCTGTGTTAAATCAAAACCACGACTTGACCTGATGCTTGTACAAAGAGCTACTTAAATCATTCTAAATAGTATCATTGCTAGTTCTAAAACAATTTGAAATCAACAAACGAACATTGTCTTGACCAAACACAGGTCACGTAATGTTTTAGAAGTAATTTTATAGTTTTCAACAGTCACATCTTAAGATCAAATTGGATTACATTTATGAGTAGATATCGTAAAGTGAACAAATTTGAAAACTATCGAAATTTTCAATTTATACCTCAAATAATTTTCTTTTTATAATTAATTGAAATTTATTTATTTGCAAAAGACATGCTTTTACATGATGGCAAATTAGAATTAAGTTGCATATCATACCTTGCCTGTTCAGCATGCAAAATGTCACATATTAAATATTACAGGAAACACTATATAATTTTGATATTATTTTAAATTAAACAAATATTATTGGAATTAAATAAAATTGATTATTTTTTTAAGAACGAGGTACCGAATTAATGTTTTTGTCACTTAGAGTGATAGACTAATTCTCGTTACTATCATTCACATGTTGGGTATAACGAGACTTTACCATTCGTGTTCTACGTTGAAAAACTATGTGAAAAATTAAAAAAAAAAAGCTGTACATATGACACTTAGAACTGTCAAAGTGTAACCTATAGAATAAAATAATACAATTTATCTGATGCAAAGTTGATACTACCACCAACCATAATAATACAATACTTTACGATATCTACCCACTCACAAGTCAAACTAAATCCAGGCAGTGAAATTTCAACATCCACGTTACACACAACAATTCGATTACTTATTAATATAACTTGACTAAAATTACCGTTAGTACAACCTTAGTCTAGAATAAACACGACAGTTAATCCAGCTTATTTGGTAATTAAATTCTTTTAAACATAATCAGTGCGTTAATTTCCGTTTCACAACTAAAAAGCCAAATTGTTAAATAAGTATTATTATTTGTAATTCGGTATTGGACGACGCACATTATTTATAATATCATCGTAAGTTAACCATATTAATAATTGACAAAAATAAATATTTTTGAGTGTTCGTATGCTTTTTTGCTTAATTTTTAAATTCGTTTTATACTTTGTCCAATGTAGGATGATACTTTTGACAGGTGTCACTTACTAATTACTAAGTACTAAGGTTGCTTTTGTTTCCTTATGTTTGGCTTGATATTGCAATAGCAACTTTATGACCTGTATATATGTGTCAACTGTCAAAAGTATCATCCTACATTGGACAAAGTATAGCTTGGCAGTGACGGTGTGTAAAGGGGAGGTATTTCTTTTGATTTAACTATTCGTCAATATACTTTTTACTGTAAAAGTATGTACTTCTTACCCAATAAATAAACAAAGATCAAGGACATCTATTTGCCACGATGAGATGAATTTAGTCAGCTTTAAATCTCCAATAAGTAATTTGAAGTACACTACAGTTGAAACAAACATTTACATGTTTAATAGCTTGTTTGAAAAAAACCTCGCCACCTTATAATTATATAATAATTATTATTTACGTGTAATATTTATAGTATGTATAAAAGCGCAGACTACATTGGCCTTTTTTACATAGTAATTTTTGAAAGATTTTTGATAAATTATGGCCCTCTTAGCACAAAAAAATATCATAATTTTTCAATAAACTGGCATTACAATCTCATTTTATACAAAAACGTACTTTGGCCCTTTTAGCACTAGGCCACAGATTTAATGTCGTCGAAACTTATTCGGGCACCTTACTCTGATTAATAACGTTCTATAACCCTTTAACTTCTGCATAAATATTTAAGAACACAGTTACCGTGCCTGAGCTAATATGGTCATCTTACGAACATTATAACGAACATTCGTCTACCCATAGCAAAATAATAAATAAATGAAGCAATTATGTACAACTCCGTCACTCTTACATATCACAGACCAGGGCGTAACAACCGGCGAAATAAAAGCAACTGATGATCTTGTTACATTAATAATAGAGTCGAAAATGTGATAGAAATTTATTGAGCAGAGATTACTTACATTAAGGGTTCAAACAAATGACTGACGGTTTCGGACGAAATAAAACGTCGCTTATAGTAATTTTTATAATTCTCACAGTCAATTCTATTAAATTACTTTGCTTGAACCCTACTGAGACAAATACAACGATAAAACACTTTTTGAAAATATAATTTAATTCATTAAATATAATTCACATTATTCAAATAAACACTTGTTAAACGGAAAAAATAATTCTTCTACTTCTTTCGCACTTCTCTATTTAATGTAACAGGTTTCAGATACAATTTGGCTAATTAGAGTGGTCACAATCAACATCCCTTAGAATACATGAATAATAATTTACAAATAATTTATAGCCGTGAAGGCAGTGATTCGATTACATTTTCGTAGATATGGAATGCTCCAACACCACTCCTTAAAATCGAGCAACAACGACACCAACAAACCTTAATCCCAATGTTTTACCTAATAATTTCACCGAACACGTAGTTCGCTAACTATAAACTCTTTCGTTCGCTACCTACCAAAAATATATGTAGCTCGCGTCAAGGTGGAATTCAACATCTTTCTCCTAATACAATTTAATAAATATGTGTATGTAATTATTACCAAGTATATCCTTAACCTCACAGTACACATCGAAATCAACCTCATTGTTTAGTCTATTCTAACGAAAAAAAAAAATTTTCGACAACTTCCTGAATTACATGTTCATTTTTTTTTCTTCCTAAATCTTCAAAACTAACTTCAAAAACGTTCTTAATTCAAACGGCTCCGTAAGCCTCACGCATATTAAGGCGGGTTTAATCGCGTACCATAAAAATGCACTAATACTGTAAATATTGGTTATGAAAAATCATTGAGGCTTTTATTTTTAATTTTTCATGACCATGGGCATTGAGGCTAACATTCCAATGTTACCTTTAATAAAAATTACGGAAATAAAGAAATTACCGAACACAATATAGCAAGCCCGTCCTTAACGTACGCTAGGCTCGTCTTATCAAACATTCGAAATTCAAACAACTCTATTTAAACTCTGATCGATGAATAAAGTGGATTACCTCACTTCGCCAATTGCAGATATCTGGTGACTATAGTTTGCAACTCTTGCGGTAGTTTGGTGCGGTCTTGCTTGGTGGAGTATTCGCATATAACCTGGCTCGCCTGTGAGTGAAGCTCTAGTAAAGCCTTTAGTCCTATGGAGCGGAGTGCCTTCGCATTCTTATATACAACGTTATCTAGTTCAGTCTTGTTTATCAGTACTCTCTCTGTATCTGTAATGAAATGTTATAAATAAGTAAACGTAATGGATTTAATTAAATAATCATGTTTGACATTAATTTTATCATTTATACATTTTTAGGGTTCCGTTCCTCGAAAGGAAAAAACGGAACCCTTATAGGATCACTTTGTTGTCCGTCCGTCAGTCTGTCAAGACCCTTTTTCTCAGGAACACGTGGATGTATCAAGCTGAAATTTATATCAAATACTCAGATCTACTGCCCCTTGGAGCTGTGAAAAACTCAAACTTCTAAGCCAACGCAATCAAAAGATACAGCCGCAAAATTCCGCAAAATTTCGACACTCGCAAGGGAATCAAAACCTACACGGTACTTCCCGTGAACTCAGAATCTTGAAATTTTGTACGAAGCAACGTCTTATAGTACAAATAAAGGAAAAATTGCGAAAACCGTAAATTTTTAGTTACGTCATATAATAAAAATATTTTACGGAACCCTCGGTGCGCGAGTCCGACTCGCACTTGGCCGGTTTTTTTTTTTTTTGAAAGTCTAATTTATTGTTTTAATATCCACATATTAAAATGTTTTAATTTGATATCTTTTAATTTTTTTATAGAGCGTTACATGATTACCGCCTCATAAAAGTACCATCACAATATCGTAATGTGACAAGCAATTAATAATTTGAAATTGAACAAAGGTTACGAAAGGCACAATTTAATAACTATAAAGCAACAATGTTATATTCCAAATGATGTTTGATTTATTTGATGATTCATACCTGTGTTTGAATCATGTCCCGAATTCCTTTTCTTTGGTGAAGTTTTTGTCGGCTTGTCTGTTGATTTAGTCGGGCTGTAATTGGAAAAAAATCATTAAATCATTGTAATAAGTAATTTCTGTTTTTTGCATAACTTTGAGCTTTGACTTTGATTGCTAAATCATATAACGGCAGATTTGGCACTTGTCTCACACATACTGGGTATTCTCAAATAAATGTGTAAAAGTGGATAGTGGATGACAACTGTGTGTGAAGTACTATTCGTTACACATGATTACACCACCTGTACAATTGTCACGTTGAAAACACTCACTGATAGTTTGTAAATAATAGGTTTACACCAATTCTTAAAAATAGGTTAATTTTAAATAGACCATAGTTCCAGGATAAACTTTTGTAATTATATTATACAATGTGTCCCGTAACCAGTGTCGGAGCCTTTAATGGTGTGAAATAGGGCATTTTTTATCCACAAATTGCCCCTCAAATTTGGTTTTTCTCAAAAAGCCAAAAATTAAAAAATACACAAAAAATAATCTATTAGTTTGTCTTTAATTATTTTTTCCTATTTTTTATTCCATGAAAATTGAAACATGATGGCTGTGTAACTGTTGTCTACATGTTTAGCTATCAAATGACACCTTTTTAATGTTGATAGGACATTTACATGAGTAGTGGTGGTCAAATTTAGTATGAGAGCCCAGGTCTTGGTTACCAAGAAAACAAAATGGCGGCCATTTTATAACCGTAAGAGAAAAACAAAATTTGAGGGGCAATTTGTCGATAAAAAAATGCCATATTTAAAACCATTAAAGGCTCCGACACTGGTGACGCGACACATTGTATACATTCATATGTTCATACATACAAAGCTTTATTTTCCCAAATTAACTCTTACTGAGCTTAGCGGATGTTACTTGCTACAAGATAGTAACATCTCATCAAACGCAAGCATTTCTTAATTTTATATACTTTTTTGATAAATTATAATAGAATAATAATATATAAAAGAAAAATAATTGACTCACAAATTATTCTCAGATGGGCATTTTTTCAAAATTTGAATGTTCATTTTTATGTTAAGTTAAACTTTGAAAAGTTAATAGAAAATGAAAGCAACTTTCAAAATGCTTATTCATTTGATAATAATAATAAAAATAATTTTATAATAATGCACTTAAAATTAATTGTTTTGATTTGAAACCACCCATTCAGGACGTCTTTTAACTGACAAGGTGAATGGGCGCAAGAAACTCGCCAGCTTTAACAGCAGTAACGACATTTACAATATACATCGTCACCATACATAATCCACAAAAAAAACAAAATGATTCTGTTATCAGAATAATAGTAGTGTTATGATATCATTATTTAGGTGATTACAACAAAGTCAAAAAGTATCTGTTCTAAGTAAGTATCCCTCTACATTGAAATAAGCATTTAGCTTTTATAGTGCTCATTAAACAGACACGCTACGGCGTCGTTTCTGTCTTACCTGTCTAAGACATGGTTGCAGCCGCCTGTGTGAGCGCTCAAGTTAAACACAGAATCATCCTGTGGCCTCCTCAGTGGTGCGTTGTCGTCAGACTCCGACGATGACGTCACCTCGCCATTTGGCAAAGGCGTCGATGTTATAGGTTTGTTCTCTTTGGATTCCTCGTCAGTTATCGCCATACTTGAATCTTTGAATGTCTGCAATAGAAACTATGTCAATCAACATTGCTATCTATTTATCAAAAAATGACAAATAAATTAATCTTTTTTTTTTTCTCGCGCACGAAGTGTTCCGTTCCATTGACTAGGTAAACAACAGTAAGAACACAATTTTTTTTAATATTTCAAGTGCCTATCTGTTTCCATTATTGCAAAAAAGGGGCAAAAAATCGCGTTTGTTGTATGGGTGCTCCCCTTAAATATTTATTTTGTTTTTAGTATTTGATGTTATAGCGGCAACAAAAATACATAATTTGTGAAAATTTCAACTGTCTGGCTATCGCAGTTCTTGAGATACAGCCTGGTAATAGACAGACGGACGAACAGACAGCGAAGTCTTTGTAATAGGGGTCCGTTTTTACCCTTTGGGTGCGGATCCCTAAAAAATTGAATGTCTGTTTGTAGTATCAAAAGAAAACAATTTTTTACTCAATTAATAATGGTATTTTGTTCACTGAAGGAAGAAAGTGAGCGCTGTTTGGAGCCCCCAGAACTCCGAAATCGTACTCTCTCGAGTAATACAATACACCTACGAGACAATAACGCTAATTGAAAAATTCAGCCAACAAATTATCAAGCCATTTTTTTTTAATTTAGAATAAAATTTATGCATTAAAAACTCACTTTGTTTTTTCTGCATGCCTCACATTTCCTTAAATTTCAAAATAATCGCAATATTGGATACTTTGAAACCCTCATCAGTAATTACTTACGTTATCTACTCAGAACACAATGTAAGTACTCTTTCAAATTTTTTGTGTCTAATCTCCAAAACAAATAAACAGATTTTAACAGGACTTTCATCAGCTATGGCTGATGTTATAAGTAACTTAAGTTACTTTTATAGTATGGTCAGCAAAAAAAGAGCATCATAAAGCGCTCTAGACGCTACTAGAATAAATTAATACAGTAAATCAGACCCACGTCTAAAAAAAAACAAAGAAATAAAGACAGACATTTACCTTTTGTGTGGTCTTCTGGCGCTTTGATACAAATCCCTTGGACCATGCGTTCATTCGCCTGCGTTTGCGCTTTGCAGAATGTGACTCGCTTTTATCACCGTTATGCGGCGTCCGCATTTTACTGTCGTTAGCTAGTGAATCTGTAAAAATAAACAATAAATTATGGCAACGTTATGGCAAATATCATCTTACGAAAAGGTCATATGAAACATTTGAGGTAAATCTATAATCTAAGAACACAAATTTGTGTGTTTGTCTGTCCGCTCTTTTTCCATTGTATACGCGTTACCATAGCAACGCGTTACCGGGTCAGCTAGTTTGTCCTAAGATAATAAGGAAAAACGTTACTCTCCTAACTTCTGTTATGTATAGAGATAGCACAATACTGTTTTATATTAAAAGCAGGCAGGCTATACATGTTTTTTTGTTATTGGCTGTATGTAAGAAGATATACATACTATTTAGCATTACTTCGGAATATTTCAATTATTTTAAATAACTCTTAAAGTTAATTATATATAAAAACTCCCTGTCGCAGTGTTTGACCGCAATGAACTCCGAAACTACACAACCGATTTTGATGTATTATTCTTTCATTTTGCTGGATTTGTTCCAACTTAGGACATAGGATAGGTTTCATTTTAATTTATCACACAGCAGTGCGTGGCCGGGTTAGCTAGTATTATACTTCTAATAAAACATAGTTGAGCATTCTGTGCTGTGGGACCACTTCTAAAAAAAAGCTTCAAAATTGACAACTTTACTTACGCAAGTTAGAAGCAGTGTATATAAAGTCAGGCAAGTCGTTGTCTGCTATGTCCCCCTTCTCTCGTCGCTTCTTGGCGATCTCTTGACACTCCAGCTCGAAATCACTGTCCATTTCTACATCAATAAGGGCGTGAGCATGATCTCTAAGAGAACACGCCTCGTGCCGAATCTGTTTGTCAGACGACGTCCTACGAAATTGAATTAAGTTAAAATCATATGAATAATATCAAAAATTAATTTTATTTTGTTGTAATTGTAATATAAAAACACTGTCTAATTTTTCGCAAGTTATTTGGACTACTAGTTATACTTGTAATATACGATTGGCTATGTCCTTCTACTTCTTTAATTGCCTAGGAATTATTATATTTATATTATTTAAGTGTTATTAAAATACATATAAAAATATGTAAAGAAATGGTTACTAGAAAAATCCAACTTGTCTCGAGCGCTGACATCTGTTTTTCGACTAAAGATTCGACTAAAGATTGATTAGCTTATTGACAGAGTAATTAAAAAAAAAATATTTTTTAAACTAAACCAAATTCTCTAAAGGTATTATCAATGTAAAATAGTATAAACCATGTGAAGATTTAATCAAGATGACTATATAAAAAAAAAAACAAAATAACAACTCTTAGAGGTAGAAGATCATAGCAGCTTTCCATAACTTGTAATTCATAAGTATTCATAAACACAGACACGTAGCGTTCATAACACAAAGAATGTTGATGTTTATTTCTCATCCAACAATTTTTATTTTCTAATCAGCGAAACGTCGAGGTATCACAACGTTTCAAACTTTCTTATTTGAAAATTTAATTCTATGTCATAATACTTAAATTCAATGCACTAATCCGTGCATATAATGTATACTTGTTTGCGGCTAAACAAACCATGCTCACTTATAGTATATAATTTATATATGGATTGATCAACAGTTAGCGGTAAACTTCTCCGCAATATGTATGATCAGTATATACGAGGCATATTCAGAAAGTAAGTGCACTGAATTTTTGTAGGTTACAATTTTTTTTATTGAAACAAAAAAGTTACATGGTTACCGTAGTACATATGTAAGTTTTTTTTCGACATAGTCGCCATTTGGTTGGCCGTGTGTGGTCTGGCATTTTAAACTCGCGATACCATTTGTACACACTCGTACGATTCTTAGCTTTATCACCATTTGCAGTTTTCACCTCATTATAAACTTAAACTGGAGGTTTTCCCTTCCAAACTAGATAACGGATGACGCCGCGTATTTTGCACTTAGCGGAAGATTGGATTGACATTTTACACGAAACGTGTTGTCGCGTCGACACTTCTCAACGTACTGGCCTTGAACCGATGTCGTCGCGGAGGGGAAGAGTCAGGCTACACGTAAGTGTAGCCAACATGTCAGTACACTTACTTTCTGGATACGCCTCATATATACATAATTTAATAAATGTATTTTCTTGGCTACGATCAATCTTCCTATACTGGGTTTTGAATTTTTATCACACAATGAAAATAAATTGCGTAAATTCTGTAAAAATGACACCGACAATTATGTTCCAAATTAAAAAGAGCTTTTATATTAAACGACCATGATACGGAGGCAAATGCTAATGCGCATCACACAGACATAAACCCTACAAGAATTCGAACCCAGGAACATGGATTCATTAGCTAAATTGCTACAGCAACACCAACGGGTCTTTAACTTAAATACACTTAAAGCTTGAATAACGTTACGTATCTGTAAAAATGAATATTTATTTTATCATGCTAAGCTTTTGCAGTAATATTTAAGTAAATAAATAAAAATTAGAAATGGTAGGCAAAAAAAAGATCACAATAACCTTTATGGGCATGCAATGTCCAAAAATTATAGAGGACAAAAGGTTAGAGGATGTAATGCAATTAACTATATATTATTTATTCAGAATAATTATTGTAATGATATTTCCTAAGGAAGCGTTCATACCTATACATCCCTCTAGCCCTTTGATCGGCCGGGAAATGCAAAAAACAAATGGTGATGGTTAAAATAAATGATAAATGTGAAGTGAATATTGTGTTTACAAATGAATGATTTCCACTCGAATTATGGTGACCATAATTAATTAAATTGGACACATTTCATGATTTGCAATACCTGTAAACAAAATATCTAAATACTTTAGACATAAAGAAATATCTCAAGTAAGTATACAGTTTTATGAATTTTGTAGACCGCCTTTAACCATTTAGTAAATATAAATAAATTCAACATTTAGTCAACATAACTCATAATGTTGCCAGAAAATACACACATATTATCTTATTCTGAATCAGAGCATGTAAGTTTAAAACTAAATCCAATTCAATATATAGAAGGTACATTAATAACATCACGTATTTCCATAACACATGTTACTTTCTACAGCGCGTACGTTCATCATAATAAGCGATGACTATTATTAAACTTTATTAAGAATTCTAATTAGTTTAATGAAAATTTTCGCAGTAAATTCGCCTGAAGTGGGATTCGAACCCTCGTTTAAAAAAAGCCTGGCTCAGTCCCGATAGCTGACATAACGGCTAGGTTACCTCTTATAGTGATTACCTAGACGAATCGTTATTTCGCTATATAAAAAGTTATCGCATAATTAGTGCTCAAAACAGAATAATTAAAATTATTCTATTAACATATATTAACAACGATGTAAGTAAACCGTCTATAAACTTACTAGTTTTTATTAGTTTGCTTGCGGCTTAGCTCACTAGGTATTAGATTTTTTATTAATTAGTTTTAATTAGTTGAATGTTTTAGCCATGAAGACTATAAACACATTTATGACATCATCATAGATTTCAAAATTAGACCAAGTCATTAAGTATGCTTACCGATCTGGATTGTACTCTAAAGCGTTAGCGCAAATGAGGTCTATATCGTCCAAGAACTCCTTAGCGCAGTTGTATTTGTGCATGTCAACCTTCGTCATCATAGTCTCCAGGTCCATCGGCTGTTTAACTATGTCCAGGTAATCGGTCACCTGAGACAAAGCAATATTACAAAACATACACAAACACACAATATATGTTACAAATCATACACAAAGGAGAGAATGATACAGTTTCTGATTATGTGGCTCGAGCTATAGTGCTGTTTCAATTACAAGTTGCCGTGGCAAGCAATACAGGTTACAAGGTATATGCAAATAACGTTATTAATTGTTATTTACCAAATACATAGTATTTTTTTATAAGCCGGATGTTAAGAACAAACATAAGTCACGGTGTATCGGTAACAGGTACTTTATGTAATTTACTAGGCCTTTACTACGCACTTGTCACAATGATTTACGCCTCATATAATACTTGGCGTCTAACAGAACATGTCTCGAGTTTAAAGACTACTGAGTAACCAATCATCATATGCGATTTTTTTCCCATGAACCAGCTTCAATGACGCAATGTCTGTTACGCCATAACTTCCCAAGTTCTTAACCGATTTTAATAATTTTTGCGTGGAATCGAATCAACACATTTAGGACTAGATCGTGACGAATTTTGAAATTCGCAAGGTTAAAAAAGTTGTGACCAATAAACATTGACTCTATTGGACTTTCAATTGAAACAAAAAGCGCGCGCTTTTTGAAGGTTTTCATTCTTATGGAATTTTAAAATTTACTAAATTATTGATTTTTTTTTGTATTACGCTCCGCTCCAATATATGGTGTTAGCGAAGCTTTATGCTTAAAGACTGTATCGACCTAATCATATTTAGCACATTTTAACATATATGAATAATAGACAAGATTGAACTTTCATACTATATATGTGACTATTCTCAGTGAGTAGTCCTGTACTTAATTCTCAAAACCTACCCAAAATGTGAGAAATTATTTCTAAATCTATACTAATATTATAAAGAAGTAAAGTTTGTGTGTTTGTATATTTGTTAAATTGTAAGGGGTAATCTCGGGATCTACTGGACCGATTTTAAAAATTCTTTCACCAATAGAAAGGCACATTATTGCTGAGTGTCATAGGCTATATTGAATGCTAGAAAAAAATTAAAGAATTTTGTCCACCCGTGCGAAGCCGGGACGGGCCGCTAGTATTGAATATAATACAAAATATTCAGTATCTATTGGTAATAATTTTATTTAGTTGCACATCACTTTTACGGTCTACTTTATGCCATTGTAATAGAGACCATTTTATTTTTAGGTTATAAAGCTGGATGTGCTGTCGATTATACTCCAATCATTGGCAAAATATATTCACATGTGTTTGAAATCTAATTGACAAAGAAACAGACCAAATACCTCTTCTAAATCGACGGGTTTTGTGAACTTATAGAAGCGACGATTGGAAGCGAGCTTGCGACAGATGTCCCGTAGGAAGATACGCAGTTCTCGAAGCTTATAGTCTTCCTTTCGCTTACGACGAGCTATTTCTTCCTCGCTTTCTCGTGGCGGGGGAGGGGGTGGCGCTATATATGTAAAAGTTATTTTGTGTTACAATGACACGTTACACTTTATCCGAAGTTTTTTCAAACTTTTAGACATATCTTTTTTTTTCAGTGTAAATTAATTTCATAAGTATCAGCCAGGATTAAATACAAAAAAACAAAATTAAATACGCAATCAATCCGGTAAAAGTGGTTTTATTCAGAATCAGTTTTCTTATTTTAATGTATTTTGACTTGAATGTTTATATGAAACGTAATGCGGCGTTATCGTTCTAAACGTGTCTAGAACGAAGCAGCTAGAGATAACGACTGGATATAAGCCTTTATCAATCGTCATAACCGCCAGTTACTTAATAATAATCTTTAATAGTACACCTATCCGATTATTGACGCTTACAAACATTGCTTATCCGTAATCGTAGGTCTCATTATTTATTAGTCACTAGTAATAAATAAAGAAAACTAACCTCTAGGCAGAGGTGGCAGCGGTTCAGAGTTGTCTACAGGTGGTGGTTCCAAGAGCCCTTCAGCAACCAACGGCTTCAGGAAGGCTATCACTTCAGCAGCGCTCGGCTCACGCATCTTGTATACGCAGTCTTTATACAACGGGAAAAGATATTGGAGCTGGAAAAACGTTCTCTTTAAGTAAATTTTAACAATAGAAACAAAAATGTCGTTTAAAAGCACCATAGAGAAGGCAGATAGTGTTAATTGAATTAGACAAGAAATTTCGGTAATTTAATGGTTATGGCATCTAACAAAAGTACGCGGGTTTGAATTTTTCAACGTTATTTCTACTATATACTATGACTACTCTATTTTGTAAAATAAATAGTGATATTTCAAAAATATAAAGATGACAAAAAATTATCACAAGCAATATTTAACTACATTTTTTCTATATTTCATGATGTGTTTAAGATAGATAAAAGAAAAATAATTACCCTTTACTTATTTTAAACATTTTTTATAGAAATTGACTTTACTTAACACATTGACCGCCTTGTCAGTCACGGGTGACTAAGACTGGAATACTCCACTGACTGACAAGGCGGTCAATGTGTTAAGAAAACGTCGACTAAATATTGTCTCACCTCTGCTGGTAGGTCGCAGTGAGCATGTTCTGTAGTGGCCAATAAAAGAGTATTATCCCCTGCAGCACGAGTCCTCCACAATTGTAGCAATAACGCAGTACCGGGCGGCGTTAAACACGTCCAAACTGATAGAATGTCGCGCACGAACAAAACGCAACCTCGGTCTGCCCGTCGACATTCGGAGAATAACTGTAACAATATTAAATAATAAAATGAAATCGGAATCAAAATCATACTAAAGCATTAAAATTCCAAGAGCGAGGCCACACGATGCGTTAACGGTGCGGTGCTGTGCGGTGCCTGAGCGGTGCTGCTGCGTCATCCTACATACAAATCACTATACCATGTTGGACGACGCGTTAGGTCGCCGTGCGGCGTCGCACCGCAAGCGCACCGAACTTGGGACCTGAGAGACGAAGCGGGGAGGGGTAATGCGGGGAGGGGTAATGCGCCCGCAGCGTAACGCTGTTCACCGCGGTGCGGTGCCGCACCGCACCGTTGACGCATCGTGTGGCCTCGTTCTAAGACTTTTTCTTATATCCTGCTCAACTTTATCAAAATTTGGCATATACATTCTCCTTATCAAAATCAATTCCGTTATGGAAGTCGTTTAATATCACTACAACCAAGACTCAAAACAATATAGTAAAGTTAGACTTCGACATCAATTCCTACGCTCATTGTAATTGGCGAGCAAAATAGATAGATTTATAGGTAAATTCGGATGGATAGATAATTAGATTTTAATTACCCAAATTAAAGATTTTTTATTATTACTACTTTGCATATTTCAACTCAAAGTCAAGAGCATTTTCACTCAATTAAAACCATTTGTTACTTATTATTTAAACGTAAAATACGAATTACGCATAGTATTTAGCTTTTTCCCATGATTAATTTAGAGATTGTTACATCAGCAATACTATTGCAGAGATTCTTAAATTTAATACTGTTACTCACAGATATGATGGCCTGTTCAGGAGAAAATGCAACAACAGAGTGCAGTGTGGCCATGCTGAGTTCTTTCACTGTGCAATGTTCCATGTCCGCCAGTATGGCCGGTGCTATGTAAGTTTCAGCGCACTCGCCCGTTATGAGTAGAGCGGTCGGTGTCAACGAGCGTTGCAATCTGTAACAAATTAGTGCAAACATTAATAAATGGCCACCATCATTTGACAGATATTGATCATTTAATGATAGATATTAGTTCCATATCAGTGAATATAACCCTAAACCTTTTATAATTGTTCGAGTGTTTCTCATGCAGAGGAATAGTGCCTTCTTTTCATATGCTAAGTTAATTATCTTTTATCATCAATCAATTCATTTAAAATAATTGCTTTGTAATTAATTATCTTATGTATTAAAGTAATTTTTACGAAAGCTTTTTAGCTTATATAAAATAATCATATTTAGTTCTTATGTATACGCATTATTCACTAATTAATATTAAAGAAGTTTAAACGAACTACTAATTACGTTTATTTCTTTATTTTAATATTGAATACTCTGACCAATAAGGCAGGATGCAGGATGCAATGATGCAGGATTGATAATAGTTCTTGCTCAAACGCGAACTAATATTCAACCGTTTAATCAGCCGCAAATATATTTACTTATGGCACATATCAGGGGTTAAACACACAGTGCTTACATTAATGATAATCACGCTAGAAAGAGAAGAAATCATACAGGCGATATCCTTTACAAATTGGCAACTAACTATATACACAATAATTACTTTTTTTCTAGAAAGAGACAGCATGATCTTACATATATATCGCTTATATTGGCAACTGGCGCTATGTTTACTCAGCTCTTACAGGCAAAAAAGGAATGAACTATACTTACATCTCTTATAATCATAGTGTAATATTCTTAATGGTTTTGAATCGTCTTTTACAAATACTGAGGTCAAGATATGCCATCTTTTGAACACGATTCCTAAACATTAGTCAGAATACCAGGATTAAAAATAAAAAAATATAAAAATGAACGCGTTTAAAGACCCTTTTAAAATTTTAATGTCAATGAAAAACTTTTTTTATTTGAATAAAAAAAACTAGTTATTTACATTACATAAAATTTTAACAATTAGGAATGTGGCCCAATTAAAATATTGTGAAGGTAGTAGAAAATATATGATGACCAATAATGGTATTGGTGGTCATATATTTTGATGACTATGGAGTCATCCTGTGATCACGGCTCCTGAAAAGGAGTCGAAACGTCAGGATTAAATAAATATAAAATTAATTATGCGCAAAAATCCGTAAAAAAAAATTATTCAATGTGTAATGTGCGCGGAAGTGTAAGAACTAAATATGCAATGAATTTCCTCAACAATGTACTCACGATGCGTTCTTGGTACAGTGGTGTCGCAGCAACGACGCAGCGGAGTGCAACTGTGGTGACAGCAACGGTTCGCAGTGGAGCGGTAATCGACGGGCGGCCAATGGGCTACTACGAGCCCCTGCCGCTACCAACGAGTCCATTGCCTCTAGCATGTCTTGTTTCGTCACCTCCACCTGCGAATAACGCGATGGCAGCCCATTAGTTAAGATTTTTTTATAATAAATACGTAAGCGTTTGAAAGCTATCTCGCTTGTTGGTGAGCGATGATGCGATCTGAGATGTGATCTTTTGCCTGCCTGGAAGATACCTTTTTAATTTATGTCAACAATCGGTTTTGATCCAAGAGGCAAGAATTCGCGACTACGGACATGAACTCACTATTAAAACATTTAGGTTACTGGGAGGAATCAAGACCGTTAATGTCGCATCATGTTTAATACAAACATTTAAGTCTAAATACTTTCATATGAAGAAACTTATTTATAAAATTTTAAATTTTATTTAAATATTCTGAAGTTTTAAAAGCCTAATAAGCTAATAGAAAACATTTTCGGATAAATATATTTAAAGTAGAGCAATTTTAAGATTTCCATTATAATAAAAAATGATTTTATTTAATTGTTATATTGCTTATTTTTAAGTACATATATTTGTTGTCTTATAAGTATTTTTACAAAAGGTTTATTTTTATACTAATATTTCAAAAATATCATAGTGATGGTCATTTGCTATGGAAATAAAGAGAAAAACTATGTATTTAAGAAGTTACAAAGTAGGCTTCAAGCCTACAAAATCAAAATTGTGTCATATAAATGAATTATTCAATATAATTTTAAATACCTTTATTTTGTTTTAAGAAACAACCATCATAGGTAAGTTTATTTTTATTACGAATATTATGTTTATGTAAAATTCGCGTAACCAACGAATCTATTGGTATATGATCGTCCAGGGTTTTGGTAAAAAGTGGTCTAAGGTATAAACCTCGAGTAAATTTTTATCAAATCCATTTAAAAATAAAAATCGCAATAAAATACAACTCACGTTTTTGGTATCAATAAGAAGTGCATGTTCGCTTTCATATACTTGAGGGTAAACTCTTCTTAATGCTTTTAATACTGCTTCTGAGCATAACGCCTTTATATCCGATCCTGGAAGAAAAACAGATTAATCTGGTATTTATAAACACACTCCTTAAATGAATACAATCGATGATAGGTTTGATCAAACATTTGTCAGATTAACATATTTATATCTAACTTAAGGTGATTTATATAGATATGTTTTTATTATACTCAATTCATGGCCATACATTATGTAATCCTTTTCACATAGCCTGGGTAAAGTTATGTGTGATAGTAATCTATTGCAAGCAGATATCTTTCAATATCACTATCAACATTTCTTACAAATATACATTTTTAATCATAGTTTATTTTTGGTATCTCTCAAAAATAATAAGCAGGTAAAATTTAACCCTTGCACTATAACTTAAAATATAAATTGAAACAGTTGTGCAAAAGAGACTGGCACAGTGAAACCTTCATCTATACATATAAATAAAATTGGAGTGTCTGTTTGTAATATTGAAATAACCGTTTTTTACTACATGCATATGAATACATATATGGTACATACACCAAAATAACATGTTTTACAATTTTTGTCTGTCTGTCTGTTTGTTCCAGCTAATCTCTAAAATGGCTGGACCGATTTTGACGGGACTTTTATTGGCAGGTAGCTGATGTAATAAGGAGTAACTTAGGCTACTTTTATTTTAGAAAACATGTTTTATTTTAGAAAAATAATATTACCGCCACAGCAACGCGTGGCTGGGTCAGCTAGTAATCTATAAAAACGTGAAATAAAAAGTAACAAAGCGGTTGGGTATAGTAGTATTCATTGTTCTGTTAACACCATCTAGCGTCCGGTAGACGAACTACTTGCGGTTAACGCTTTGCTATGGTAATCCATATACAATGGAAAAAGAGCGGGGAAAAGAGCGGACAGACAAACAACAAATTTGTGATCTTAGATTATAGATTTAATAGATCTGTTCTACATCTCTAGAAACTTCATATCCCAAACGCCAGCATACCCATACTATGTAAAAAAGGATGGAATTTGACTCATACTACAGTAGTTGAATCTATTCAAATTCCATACCTTTTACCGCATTGACTATCCCGATAATTTTGGATAGCGAAAATAGTTTGCATAAACTCGTACCGACACATTCCTTGTGTTTGGCAGAAAAAAGGGCTTGCGAGCGCTTATAAGAAAAATGGCGATCGCTGAGCGATAATAAGCAAAATGGCAGATTGTGTCAGCGCAACTGAAGTTAGCAAACGTGTCCTAGGCGAAAACTGTATAGTTTGTTTTTCAGCGCTGGTAAGCTTTCGCAAGCGCTTAAACAATGACTGCAACTTATTTAAATGTTTTATGATTTAGAAAGTTAAATGCTAACTGTTAAATTCCGACTACATAATCACATATCATAAAAACGAAATTCAATAGAAAACATCAATAACTTTTTTTGTAACTATTCTTATAGTGGAAAAAAGCATTTAAATATTTTAAATTGAAACGAAGTTTTGGGTAATTATCCAACAATCATTTATTACCTACCTCCATATCCGCTAGTTATTTCTGCAATATGGTCCAGTTCTCGGTGCGGTAACTTCGGTGTCCAATGCTGCGTATAAATGTCTAGAATGTCCCGTCTGGCCGCGGTGGCGGGTGGTGGAAAGTAAAGCTCGCGATCGAAACGCCCCGCGCGTCTCAAAGCCGGGTCCACCGCGTCCAAGCGGTTAGTCGCACCTATTATAACCACTTCACCCCTAAAAAAATATTTTTTTTTTTATTATTTTTCACTATAAAGCTTAAATTTTCGATAGTATTGTCCCCGGCAAATAAGTTGAACATGATTTTGAAAACACGTGACATGCACAGTAGTGAATAATGTAATTTGCTACTGCGCATGTTACGTGATTTCAAAATCATGTTCAACTTATTTACCGGGGACTATATGTCAATTTTATCACACAATTAATTCGTTGGCTGGTTCGAGTTCTAACAGGGACATGTTATGTAATAAGCATAAGCATAATAAGCGTGTCATAGTATTTTATCCGTTATTTAGTGTCCATATCAAATTTCGATTCGCGTTCAATGCCCAGCCGAGTCAATGGAGAAAACGAACTTTTCTATATTGGCTCGGAACAAGGTATTATGGTACCGTCTTAGTTTTTGAATTCCATGCCACAAGTGCTCAGCTACTTAACTTCAGAACAATGCATGTGATTGTCTAATATGTATAAAAAAGTTCAAGTTGAAGGAATCACGTATTTATTACTAGGCGATGCAGTCGCTAAGCATAAAGCTACGCTGGCACCAAATATTGGAGCGGAGCATAATACCTAAAAAAAGTTTATTTTTTGTTTCGATGGGAATTTGGTCCTAAACCTGTTGATGCGATTCCACACAAAAAATATTAAAATCGGTTAAGAACTCGGGAAGTTATGGCGTAACAGACATTGCGCCATTGAAGCTGATCCATGAGAGCTTCGCTCGCTCCGCTCCAATTAGGGCCTTGAAATTTGGTCTTTAGGAAGGCAGTAAGCATTTTTCATATGAATAATTTATCAGCCACACTAACCGATCACATAGGCCGTCCATCTCTGCCAGTAGCGTTCCAACTACGCTCGTGTGCACTTGTTCTTGTCGCACACTCCGCACGGGAGCTAGTGCATCGATCTCGTCGAAGAATATTATCGACGGCTTCATTTTATTCGCCTACAATAATACATACCTATTAGAATTATAATAATAATAATATACTATTTCAATCAAAAAAATTGACAGGGGAAATAAGAAAATGAATATCCTTATTATTATAAATAAAAAATATAATGTCATATTCAATACATAGAAATTGGTAGCCTATTTGGTTGTTAATCTTGCCCTGAGTGATTTTTTTCTGTGTTTAAAAAACATTACTCATAATTATTGACATTTCATTTTTCATACAACCAGTTTATTATTATTTTACTATAAAGTAAACGTCTTTTTTTATGTTTATTATTTTTAATCAAATATCTTAGGGTAGAAAATCGTTTGACTTAAGCTCTATCAGAAGCTGAACTTCGACAGATCACATTTTCATGTTGTTTCTATGCTCAGGTATAGAATAAATAAATGATCTGCCTAATGCATGATAAAAAAATACTTGAAATTAGAACTAAAACATGGATAATTTTTATTACATTTAAAATAAATAATGAAAAACAGAGGGTTGGAAAAATTAAATATCAATGATTGGTAAAAATATAGCAAAAAGCTAAAATAGTTATTTGTGCTTCTTTCATAGTGCATGGATATAATCATGTACAAAAAATCACAAAACATATAAAAAAATACAAATTAATTGGGAAGCACGGTTCTCTTTAAAAAGAAAAATTTTGCCAGAATCAAGATTATAATATAATCCATATAGTCTCACCTGTTGAAACAGCAGCTTGAGGTGCCTTTCGCTCTCACCGACCCACTTCTTCAGACAATCCGCGCCCTTCCTCATGAAGAAGGCGACTTTCCTCCCACCGATCAAGGTGCACTCATTGGCCAGTGCCCGCGCCAATAAAGTTTTGCCAGTGCCAGGCGGGCCATGGAACAGAACGCCTTTGGCGGGACGCGTCTTGAACTTTTGGAATAGGTCCGGGTACATGAGAGGAAAGAGGACCATCTCTCGTAAGCATTTTATGTGTTCTTCTAGACCACCCACCTAATAAAGCGAAAATTATAATTTCCATATTTATTCAATTCATTATATAATTTAAAGGGTAGTTTAAGACTTAAATATTAAATTCAGGAAATCGGTTAATTACCGTAATTTTTTTTTTAGTAGTACTTACGAGGTCTCTCGTGCCTTACCACTTTGTAGAAATATTCGTTTGAACTGATCGCATCGGACACGCCCACACGACCCATACTTATCCCTAATTGGCTTCGTATTTTACTACGATTTATACTACTACGGCCAATCATAAACAACTAGTTTTAAAATCGCCCTTAATGTCAGCACTGTCAATTGTCAATCTGCTCTCACTTGCTTGTTTGCGCACGCGCGCCATTGTTGAATGAATGGAGCGGGGCGTGGCCTGAAGCGATAGGCATCGTGCAGTGTGCAAGCGACTTTCGACTTAGGACTGATAAGGCGCCAGAGGCTTCGATAGTACATATTTAGTAATAGGTATGTCGGATGACTCTTTGGTCACCCTTGAAGTACTTTCTATTTTAAACATGTATCGGTTTTTATTCGTTTTGCTAGAACTCTATGGTCCGCAAGTATAATGGTTTATAATACAACGCGGCGGAAAATTAAAATGATTATTTCATTTCTAATTGAGGGCCTGTTTTTCTCTTCTCCGCCTGCTATTCGCCGAGCTGTGCGTAATTTGTTTTTATAAATGAAAAAATATATTTCATTGACCAATATATTCGTCATCTGTTTTTGTCTACATCACCGGCATTTTTAAATTTAATTGCAGAGTTGTGTCAACGGTAGTCAAATAAATGAATACAAGATTTCATGTCTGGAACACTTCAAATCCACGGTAGCACTTTCCACGGCACTGCACTATCAAGAATTATTAACAAACCACCAAGGGCAATTTAAAATTATAATGGCTTATTTTTAACGATTTTCAAGGTACTGTGGTTTATAATTCGTAATTTCTTAGTATTGATATATGAAACAAGTAATTATAAACTTACCGATGAGAATCTCACGCTGCCATCAACTTCAACAGGTTGTATATCCCTCAAAGCTTTGTCTGTTTTCTTGTCCTCTGTTGACTTAGATTTTTGCCTGATGGAATATCAATAGAGTTCAATAATTTAACTGATCAGAATTATATCAAAATTGATATTTCTAATATGATTTATTGCTATTATGACTTCACAAAATAATTGACAGTACTAAATTCCCGTTCGCTTCGACATTTTTGGAAAGATTGCAAATTTTATCAGTTGCGAATCAGTTATTTAGATTATATTGATTCCTTTATTTATTTTACTATAACAACCAAATACTAATAAAACTATGAAAACCAAATGTTATGTAATATCGACGGAGTTATTTAATAAATACACAAATGCGATAGAGAACCGGTCGCCTATAACGGTTTATCTAACTGTTAAAGTGACTTGGTTAAAATTTGTTAGAGAAATAGCTTGGACCAGATTCAAAAATTAATGTATATGTAGAATAATAATGTGTCAAAAATAACATTATTATTACCTTCCTTTAGTCTTATTTTTCATAGAAACATTGAGGTCTTCCTCTGTGTCGCTGCTCGACGTGCTACTGCTACTACTGCAAGATGGTGATTGAGCTACCGAAAGAATAAAATTTTGAAAAAAAAAATTTACGTCTTTCCCAAAAGTCAAAACAGGTTTTTTAATGTAAAAAAAAAAAACAACGCACCACGCGGATTATGACTATGGCAAAACGTTTTCCCACCCTCGAAAAAGACTGATGCTGAAGTCACGGGCATAAAGAGAGGGGCAGGAGAGGGCTGCCACCCTTTTCCTTGATTTATGTTTGTCCATTTGCTTACTATTGGCATTAAGAGTAAGTTGACACGTTTGCCCACCCCTTTGGGAATTAACTTTGAGTCAAAAGCTGAATAAAAAGTTAGAGCCGCGTTACTATTTGCAAATTCATCTACACTAATATTATAAAGAGGAAAGATTTGTATTTTTGTATGTTTGCAATGAATAAACTCAAAAACTACTAAGCCGATTTCAAAACTTCTTTCACCATTGGAAAGCTACATTCACGCTGAGTAACATAGGCTATATTTAATGCTAGAAAAAATTTAAAGAATTTTGTCCACCCGTGCCAAGCCGGGACGGGCCGCTAATAGAACTGTTCAAGAAAATGCGGGTATTTAAAAAAAGCATTTAATCTTTAACGTAACGTAACGTAAGTTCGCGTATGTTCGTTCACGTCCGTTCTTAGCTGGTCGTAGACTAACAGCCAATAAGCTATGTTATACCCACAAAACACGTGTTCATGCTCACACTTTTGACAACCTCCTGCTAGCACGCCGGCTTCAAGATTTGCCATCGCCGAAGTCCCTGGTTCATTTACCGGCCCAATTAACGTATAAAAACGAACTTCCCTTTATTGTTTCAAGTCTGGGTGGTTGTGGTACCATCATTGTTTTTCTAATTTGGAATAACATGATGTGATTTAGAAGTCCTCTACTTAACTTGCAATCGAAACAACCTCAATGAAATTGTTTAATGTTTATTGGAACGAAGTTCCTTATGGGGCGTTGCGGAGGGGTACCCTAGCCGGGAGAAAACGTCAGTTAAACAAAAAGCGTAAGATTTGTATGTATAGTCCATGTGGGATCGCTATAGACTGTCTAATGTATAGTCTATGTGATGACTGTTATTATATATTTTAATAAATCATTGTAAATAAAATAAACGTGTTAAGATAATTTTGTGAAGTAGTTTCTTTGCTTTTTATCAATAAAAGTCATAATAAAAAATGTATACCCGAATAATTTTCTTTATACCTCGAATAGAACTTTAAATTAATATTTTTATAATAAGGAAATTCGTTCCTATCTGGTGTCCCACGACACCACACGACTTTTTTTATTTACTACATTACTTCACGTTAAATTGCAAATTTGTTTTTTTTATACTTACATCTAATTGTTTTCCTCCGCAGAATTTTCGGTTTTCTCTCCCTTAAGGAATATGGTTTCTTCCTTATGGTAAATGTTTTAGCTGAAAAAAAATACCATATTCTGTATTATAAACCAACACATAAACGACATACAGAAAAACTTACAGCTAATGCTACAATTAACGCAGAGTGTTTTATGGAACTGTCAGTATAATAGTCAGGTAAATATTTTTATAATTTAAAATAAATGAAATTCATTATTTTTATTTATTTATTAATGATTTACCTCTGCCCCTTGTCTCTCGCTGAGCAATCTGTACGAAAGCTTGTTTTGGATTCCTCGTGCGTTTGGAGCGACGTGGTTGCCTACTTAATGATAACTCGCTGCTAGATTCCGATGAGGATGTTTCTGATGCTGCCAAATGAATAAAATAACTTCAAACACAGTCGCTAAATAAATTAAAAATATTAAAACGTCTATTATACTTTGTCCAATGTAAGGTGATACTTTTGACAGGTGTCACTTCCTTATTTCTACGTACTAAGGTTGCGTTTGTTTCCTTATGTTTGGCTTGACATTGCAATAGCAACTTTATACCCCCTATATGTGTCAACTGTCAAAAGTATCATCCTACTTAGGACAAAGTATAGTAAATACTATTAATAGATTGAAGATAAATGAGTGAGTGTTTTTAACATTAGTAAAGCTTTTTAGAAGATAATATTTACCTGTTTCCTGTTGGCTATCTTCTTTCTTCTGTCGGCCTTTTCTTCTAGTGTTTCTGACTGGAGCTTGGTTGCTAAAACAATTTGAACTTAACCTCACAATTGTACAGTAAACTGGTTTATTATCGAAAAAGATGACTGATGGCCAAACTTGTATGGAAACTGGGGTTGATTGATAGAAATGAGTTGGTGTGCTGTGTCGAAAATCAAATGAGTGGTTCTCTACTATGATTGCCCAACAGTAACAAACTAATATAAAAAGATGACACTGCTTATGTCGCAATATCACAATTACGTACACTCCTGTATAATTTCATAGACCATGGACTTGATTATAAAAGGGTGCCAGTACAATAACCATCACAAAAGTGAAGTCTACAAGGGTGCTAACCACTTACATGATGACATGATTTCCGAAAATCACCAAATATTGCCGGTATTGCCTCAACTAGAGTGCTAATCGCCACATACTTTGAGAGCATGAACATTTTCAACGCTAGCAATGAGCGCAAAATGCTTCTGGTCTGCTATTCAGCTATTGGGTATTTTTAAATGTTCACTCAAACATTTCTTAGAAAATAGAATACCTTTCACTGTCTTGATTTGGATTGGGTTTTTCAGCCTCGTCCTTTTCTTTGTCAAGAGGATGATCTTCTCCTTCTTTCTTCAAGTCTTCTGTCTCTGTAGTGGGTGGTTTTTTCTCTATTACTGTTTGGTTATTGTCTTCTTCCGAATCAGATTCTGAGGCTACCTTGAAGTTTAAAATTTATTATTTTAATTGTATATTTAAAAAAACGTATGAGACAGATAAGAGAAACTAATTTTTTTTCTATGATACGAGTGCAAATACCTTACACTATCCATATTGTTGTGTGGTAAAGTTATAAAATTCCTGATGGTGTAATGGAAGAAATCAGAATGAACAATTCTCGCGTAATAACTTCATTTCATTTAAAAACATTTACCAGAAATAAAACAATAATTCGGCTCTCATGGTTAGTTAAAATTATTTGTCATTTCATTTGGTATTATATTTTTATTTATCAGAAGATTCGAAAATAGAAACCCTTTTAATATAAACAAGAATTATCGACAATTTTACTTATTGCTGTGTTTTATCAGGGTTCATGTTTGGAGTTACTATATAAACTATTTCTTTAACATAACATGAATGCAATAAATGATGAATTCATTAAAAATTCTTTGAATAGTAATATAAGCTTACATTTATCTTTTTATTAAATCTTGCAGACGTTCTTCTTTGACGGGATGATAGTTGTGTGTCTTCATCAGTATTCACGGGAATATTGTGTGTCTAAAAAATCCAAATGTGTCAATACTGGACAAAATACATTCAAAATTTCTTTATTGAGTGACTTAAGAATTGAAGTATCTGAAGACAGGAATCAACCTCTAAATATAAATTTCTTGCAGAACACGAGAAATAATTTTGCACATACGTGAGAACTAACCATTTTCTTTGTGTCTCTTGCTTCATCACCAGAAGTTGACTCATCAGATGAACTTGATCCAGGAAAGCCATATAAATCGGGATAACCTTTGACTTTAAGTTCGTTGGTGATCCAGCTCTCATTGAAATTGTGATGAATGAGTTTACGCTTACGGCAGCTTCTTCTAACATCTGTTAATAAATTAAATTATCAGCATTTGTAAAATATGTAAAGTAAGGTTTTAACTGGTTTTAACCAAACATATCTTAGTTTTGGGAGCTGTGGTCTTTGTGAATAATATATTAGTCAGTTACAAGAATTGTCTAAATACAATTCATAGATGTCTTTATCAACTTTACAAGTTTAACGAAAACATATACAACGTACTTTCTTGAATAGGTTTATCTTCACTATCTTCAACATAATTCTTCCTTGGAGTTCGCCTACTCTGAATTCTCATACTTCTATTAGTTGAATCATTGTCTTCAGCAAAGAAAACTCTAACTTGCCTGGATCTAAAATTTAAAAAATATTCCATACTGTTAAATACATAAATCAATGTAGTAAATTTTTATTCATTTATATCCTATTCCTGTAATTTCTTTGTAATGATTTCAATTTATTAGCATTAAAGAGTATTGATTGGTATATTGTAATTTTGATGTGTTTAAAATTTTATTCTATAGTTTATTAAATACATAAATCAATGTAGTAAATATTAATTAATTTATATAATATACCTTTTTTTTCCTTGTAAAGATTTCAATTTTTTAGCATTAATGAGTATTGATTGGTATATTGTAATTTTAGCCAAAGTCGTTTGAATCCTATGCTATAGTGTATTAACTGAAATTCAATTGGATCTTAATTTTAACTCGAATGATAATATAAAACATGATATTCTTAATAATGTATAATGTAATAGCAACTTAAAACTAGAACTTCCGGAAGCGGCATTTTGCCGCCATCTTGGTGTTAATAAAAAGCAGATGTTTTAGTAGTTATGTCTCTTTTGCTGACGGAATTTCGAAGAGTGAACAACTACTGTATTCTTTGATCAATAAACGCAAAATAAGTGAAAAAGGGAGTTTAATTTCCACGAATTCCTGCATCAGTCTACAATACTATTATGTTGCTATTCTGACCATAGTATTAATTTATAGTTTTAATTGATACCTTCTAGAATATTTCTCAGGTTCAGTGTCACTCTCGGGGAACATCAAACGAGGCATTTTTATTGTACGCCGACGACGACTATCTGCAAATAAATGAAATTTAGAGGGAAATCATTTCATTATTGACATATTACTGCGTTAAATAAAACAATGAATAACTTACATTTAGTTGGCCAGTGCTGTATTTTCCTTGTTACTTTATATTGACTACTTCTCAATTCTCGTTGGGACCAATTTGATGCCTAAAAGTAATTAATAATATTGAAATTGTTGTTTTATTTTCAATTAGCTTATATTTAATTACACAAGTGTACATTTATTTTTGTGTTTTGTTAAAGTTGGTACTCCGATATATCAACTTGGTTTTACAATATTTAATCCTATTTAGTGCTTATACTTCGGCACACATTAAACATTTAAAGTCTGTTCATTCTCACTTGTCCTATTTTGTAAACAATCGTGGCACAACTTTTTAACAAAATCACCCATTTAAATATAAAATAATAACAAATTCAATAATCTATTACAATAAATCGTTATAATAGACTGAAACATATTGAATCTCGTTATCAGTTGATTTTTAATGCTGCATTTTTAATAAAAAGGAGTACCAAGATTGTTTACCAAATCGGACAAGTTAGGATGAATAGACTGTAAATAAAACAATTTTTTTACGGTTTTTTGCCCCTAATTTATATTTACTCTTGATGTTATATTTAAGCCTTAGGCATTCGTGATCACGGCTCCTATAAAGGAGTTGAAACATCAGGATTATAATTCTCATTGTATAATAAAAGAACAAACTTAAAAATTTTTTAATGATTAATAAACAAAAACAGTTAATATGTGATGAAGGAGAAATTTGGGTGAAAACATGAAAAAAAAATGTATGTATTACTTTTTATAAAATATGGCTATGCACTTTTAGAATGATATTTGGATTCATAACAGCAAACCTACGTAATACCAACATCATAAAAGTCAATGGGACATTTAAATAATTCCAATTATTTAAATGTCCCTATGCAAATATTGTATATTTATACTTTGTCCAAAGTAAGATGATACTTTTGACAGTTGACACCTATATAGAGGGTATAAAATTGCTATTGCAATGTCAAGCCAAACATAAGGAAACAAACGCAAACTTAGTACGTAGCAATAAGGAAGTGACACCTGTCAAAAGTATCATCCTACATTGGACAAAGTATAAGAGTAATAATACAGTGAAACTAACATTCAACTTCCAACGTAATTGAATGGAGCTATTGCTATAATATGCTATCCCACACAAAAGGATTAGTATTAACACCATCTAGTGGTGCTTGCAATAATTTTACTCTAGATGCCACTCATTGAGTTTTTGATAAAAAAAATTAAACAATTATTCTATGATTGTCAATCTAGCGACACCAGTGAAGAGATAACTACTTTATTGGATGGAACCATCTTTATGTGCATCCAAGGTATATGAACAATGTAACTTGAAACAATTTCTTCGATAGTCACTTGCTTACCACCCTTGGTTACCTATTACCTCAAATTTCATTAATACAAAAAAAAAACATCAGTTTAGAACACTTGCTTAACATTATCTTCTCAGTTTTAAGATTTTCGGGATTCCAATTATTGTTTAAAATGGCTCAAATTTCATTTCTATACTGATCATGCTTAGCATATAGCACTATTATAAAAATTGCAAAAAAATTTTTAATCTTAATTGAAATTGATTGACAGCTGATACAGTAAAATTGCATAGTGCATAAGACAAGGAAAAAACTCTTCAGTATTCTAGCCTCCAAAATGTTTAGTACATAAATACATGCACACTATACATAAATATAGGCATATTACTGTATAATGCTTATACTAAATTTTGCAAGTATTTGTTTTTTAATAAAACTTCTTCAAATGATTCAAATGAATTCTAATGATGAGGTAATGATATGAAGATTCTAAAGAACAATGTGCCAGCTCCTAGTAAGCCGCAACCTATTGGTTCCCTGGTGTAAACAGGTACATTATTGTTAATTATTTATGGTCATATATTTTTTATAAAAATATAATATCAAATTTATAGTTAATGTTTGCTGTACACAATAACTAATGGATGCCAACCAAAAAAATGGCCGCTAATTTAAATTAATGATTTTTACTCTAGTTTTACGATGAGTGTGAGCTAGAAAGAGGGGATGCACAGTTTGTTTCGTGCTGTAAATGAGATTTAATGAAGTGTAGACTTAAAATTTTTATCTATGATTTTTGAGTAAAATGAAACTGTTTCTTGTTTAAAAGTCATCTATTAAATATTTAAAGAAAATTGATATCAATGTTCATTCATAGCAAATTTTTATCATAGTATTAAAAACTCGTAATTTTTTTTGGATCAGGCAGGAACTAATAAAAATGACATTAACAAATTATTAAAATTTGAAATTCTTTTATTGAAAAATTATAAATATTTTTTTTTACAAATTATCTTATAATTATAATTTGTTTTTAATTTGTTTGATTTTTCATTTTCAGAGTCTGTGTGAACATCAAAATTTAAGAACCATCAGAACTCATTAATCTCCGTATTTTTATGCGTATTTTCTATGTGTTTATCAGATATTAGTTATTTAATTCTAATAAAATATCTTCAACTGTCCTCGGTTTCGGATCACCAATGGACCATGTTGGTTTTAAAAAAAATAAAAATAAAAAATTTATGACACTAAGTGTTATGCTTGAAGCATATCACTATCTAAGGTTATTGTTATTTTATTTATATATTTAATTACGAAACAATGACATGTACACTTTTTAAAGGATACATCATTAAAGTCAGTTAATTTTCCACTATTATGACAATATTTTCAAAAACAAATAATGAAAACAACAAAAGCTTCAATAAACTTGAAATTGAGTATTAGCATCTTCACTCCAAAAACAAATGTTATATGTATATGATATTAGCTGTGAAAACATACTATACGTATAACTATCACATCTGCCATGCTGTGTCCTTGTTAATTATATAATTGCATGAAAAGGCCCTGTGCATCCCTTCTATCTCGCTAACACTCATCTAGAGTAAAAATAAAATATTAACAAAAAATTTGATATAATTTTTTTATAAAAAACAGATGGCCGTACATAATTAACAATAATGTATCTGATTACACCAGGCAACCCGTAGGTTGCAGCTTACTGGGAGCTGGCAACCATTGTTCTTTAGAAGCTTCATATAATTTCCTTCCAAATGATGTACAATTTATTAAAAAAAATCATATAGCTACAAATCATATAAATTAATTAACTATAATAAAATTAATTACAGGTATTTGCGGCTAGTTTTCAGTACGCACTCCGGAACTAATGCATTACATTTTTACTAATCAATCATTTGAAGAAGTTTTACAAAAAAACAGATACCTGCAAAATTTAGAATTGGGATCTCGGACTATTATAAACCCTTTAGGATCTTAAGAATAGAAGAAACAAAAAAGTTTCAAATGGGTATTCTACTTTGTCTTAAATAGGTAGGTAATTCAATAGTTTACTATACTATTACTATTATTTTCTTCTTCAATTTCATTCTTTCAATTTATTTGCATTTTTATGAAAGATACAATTTCATTGTTTTTTAACATAAAGCACAGGGGAGGACTAGATACTAAAGACATGGATGGCAAATATTTCTTAAATATTAAAACCAGTTGGTGTCTTTCTGATTAGATATTTATTTCAAAAGTTTTCAATAATTTTAATGAATGTGTAGAATGATGTGGTGCAATGTATGTAGGCTGCTAGATAGCTAGCAGCACTTTTGAAATAAATATCTAATTTTATATCTGAGTATGAATTCTAAACAACACAAATTATTCAATTTAATCATTTTGATTAAGAATATAAAACAAACACAATAGCTTTGGATATATTTATTGTATGGCTTCTTTTGCAGCACATTTCTTTGCTTAATAACTGTCAACAATATAATATCAGATTTGTTCAACATGCATCATGATGCATCAAATGAATAAAAAATAAGAATGTTGAAGATAATCACTAAATGGAGTTGCAAGCCTTAGTTATCTTTAAGACTTGAACTTACGGCCTAAACTGTTTTTCCGAAGAAAATATTCCCTTTGCTATTTCTTTTCTAGTGTAGTAATACAAGTTAATAAACACAATTCACAATTATAAAATAAAAGCAATAAATGTTATGTTTAAAATTATTGTGATAAACTACCATATCAAAACATGCTATACCTATACAATATCCCATAGCACCAACACTCAAATAACTTTGGCCAAAAAAGTTGGATAAAAGATTTTCAGTTACAACTCCAGTGAGTAAAATAACAAAATAAATAAAACTATAAGTGTGTCAGCCACACATGTTCTGAATTCATGCTAAACATTCAACATAAAACAATAAAATTTCACAATTATAGAAGCACATGCATCTACTTGCATCATCCAATAGGTAAACTGGGACAGGAAGTTGACACCTTATTTGTCTCATAAAAAGCAAAATATTGTACAATAAAACGTTAAAAGTATGTACTCTAACTAAAAACAATATGAGAATGTTTCACCTTCTCATCAGAGACGCTGCCAACGTCGTTTAGAGTGTAATTCCCATCATCAACCTCCCCATTCTCTCCATTGCTGCGACGGGTTTTCACCATTGCAATGCTTGGTTCTTAACGTTACATCCGAGGCCTCAAGCCCGTTATGTAATAAATAAAACAATATTGGTACACGCAAAGTGAGCGACAAACACAACACGGCCAAATTTCGAGTGTCCAGATATATCTAATACGACAGAGAATGAGCGTTATCGTCTACACATGTCGCCATGTTAAGAAGACAATGAAACATAAGATCTCGATAATTTTGAATGATTTAACTCACCAATTGAAACTACCACACTTATCGTGAAGATATAAATATATTCTAAACATAAAATATTGCAAAAAATCACATCAATAACAAATTAACTCTGCATTTCACACTTTCACAGATTTACAGGTAGGTGCACGATGTGTTTTTATTGACAATGACAGCTAGCTATTATAGATGACAGATAACTGTCAAATATTTTCCCGCAAATTTGACAGAAACCAGTTTTTAAGACAGCGACAATAATTAATGTTCAATGGCTAACAATAATAATTTTCGCGGCCGTTTTTATAATTTACTTCATCGAAGAAGATCCTGAACTCGGTTGTATTTTTTATGCATATTAGTTAACCGTTTTCCTTTTTTTATCAAAAAGTGTAAACTTTCAGAATTCTTTCATAAACATATTAAAATCGGATACGTAAAAGAACTTTTAGAAATAAATATGTCATCTAAGTAAAAAAGTTGCGTATTTTCGTCCTATGACTTTCTATTTATGGTTACTCAAATATTACCAATGAACTACCTGCATCTCCAGTCTACTGATATTTAGAAACTGGAAGGTAGGCATCTGAATTCTGTAATATGACATTATGAGCTAGCATTCGGTCTATAAGTACTGTGTACTCATATAAGTCATGTATTATGTATTATTAGATTATTACCTTGAATATTAGAAGTCAGATTAGTCTTGTACTTTCCGTTGGCAGTCTGTCATCGTATAAACGATTTAAAAATAAGTTGGCGTCCAAATCTTATATCAACATACTTTAAAACTTTTGACACGATTTAATGTGCTTAGATTTGCCCTTTTGCAATTGTATTTAGATCGATCACGATGCTCTCGTGGATGGTACTTTGTATCTTATATTATAACTAGAGATGCGCCGAACAATGGTTTCACCGAATATCCGAATACCGAATAATATTCGGTTAAACCTTTACCGAACCGGATATTCGGCCGAATTATTCGGTTTACCATTTCATTGCTTTGCCGCGTAAACAGGTTCTATGTTGTTACTGGCAATATGACGAGCGGACCGTACCTCACCGCCCGCCACCCGTGCACACCGCGTATGTTATTCTGCTTCAAAACATCACACGGTTACATTAAAATTAAAACAAAATAATAAAATCATCATATCATTACATCTCCATAAGTAACATGCGCCCCCACGTTTTGAGTGGCCCCTCGCTTGGCCCCGCCGGGTTATTTTATTCTTTTTTGGTCACTGGAAAACGTGGGATTTTTAGATTTTTAAATCTAGTATTATTATTTTATTCTTTTTAATTATTAACTCAACGAAGTAACCATGTGTTACGCAACAATCGGATAAGCCCCATACAAAAGTGAAAGTTGCCGAAAGTTGACCTGAAAGAGCACCTAGAAAGTTGAAAGTTGTTTTAGGATGCATTGTCATCGGGTTCTGACTTGCCCCAAAAATTTCAGCTCGCTAGGTCGCCGGGAAGTGCCTCAAAATTGAGTTGCAAGAATCCAACTGCACAGACAGACAGACAGACAAACAAGAAAGCGACCTGAGAAAAACGTAGGAAAAAAGGAGTTTTGGTATGTTTGCATTACGAGTGGGCGTAAAAGATCACGTGCTTGGGACTTTTTTGACAAAATACGAGATGCCTAAACGAAAGTTAAGTGCATTTTATATAGTTTAAAAATATAAATTATGATTTAAGGCTGATTTAAGGTTTCAAAATTAAAATAAATGTTGACTATACATAGTCTAAGAAATAAATATGTTGATTTTTCTTATTTTTATAATGGGTTTGCTCTTGATCCCAATCAAGCCCGGGAGCCATGACAGAATCCACGATGGAACGAGCTAACCCAGAAGGTGCCTATTCACCCTGGCTTTGGAAATAGACGGGTTATAAGTTCTCGGAAATACAGACGCAGGGAGGGAGTTCCACTCCTTTGCTGTGCGCGTTATGAAGGATGTTGAAAAGCGCTTGGTGCGACAGGTAGGAATATCAACCAAGAAAGGGTGGTAGCCTGCAGTGCGTCTGGATGTCCGATGGAAAAAAGGAGATGGCGGTATGAGCAGATGCAGCTCTTGAGCACACTTTCCAAAGTACAGTCTGTAGAAGACCGCCAGACAGGCAACTTTGCAGCGATGAGCTAAGGTGTGAAGCTTGCTCTTCACCAATTTGTTGTCCCCGATGAGCCTCTCAGCTCTGCGCTGAATCGTGTCCAGAGCAGCAAGTTGGTATTTTGCTGAGCCATCCTAAAGGTGGCAGCAATATTCCATGCAAGATCGGACTTGAGCTTTATAGAGTGTTAAAAGCTGTCCTGGCGTGAAATATCGCTTGACCTTATTTAGGACGCCCAGCATTCTGGCTGCATTCTTGATTTTACCACGTTTTTCTTATCTCACTTTTCTTATTTGTTTGTCTGTCCGGGCAAAATCTTGCAACTTAAATTTGAGGCACTTTCCGATAAGCTAGAAAGCTGAAACTTTCAGGATAGTTCAGAACCCGATGACAATGCACTCTAAAGCAACTTTCAACTTTCCAGATGCACTTTCAGGTCCACTTTCGGCAACTTTCACTTTTGTATGGGGCTTATCCGATTGTTGCGTAACACATGGTTACTTCGTTGAGTTAATAATTAAAAAGAATAAAATAATTATACTAGATTTAAAAAATCTAAAAATCCCACGTTTTTCAATGTCCTAAAAAGAATAAAATAACCCTGCGGGGCAAAGCGAGGGGCCACTCAAAACGTGGGGGCGCATCTTTACAATAATCGGCATCAATGCATGTCATTCATCTCTTTAAAATCTCCTCTTAGTAATATGCGCCCCCACGTTTTGAGTGGCCCCTCGCTTTGCCCCGCAGGGTTATTTTATTCTTTTTAGGACATTGAAAAACGTGGGATTTTTAGATTTTTTAAATCTAGTATAATTATTCGGTGTAAAATAAATGTTGACTTGAAGTTTAATTACTTTTATTTTATTAGCTTTGTTCAATTAATTTTTCATAGTATTTCTTTGAGTTATAACAAAAGAAGTTGTGTCTTTTAGTTCTATACCGGGTCATGTAGCCAAGAAAATAGGACCGAATATAGTCGGCACCAAAACCGAATAATTCGGCCGAATACAAATAGTGGAAAACATGCCGAATACGCCGAATACCGAATACAAAACGAATATTCGGCGCATCTCTAATTATAACCTTGATCCGCCCTGCTCAATGTTAGAGGTAGCGTACCGCGCTCCACATTTGCCTATTCCCTTGCCACTTAAAACGCAGTAATTTATGAAGGTATGAATGATGTAGTGGATGGATGAAATTGATGGATAGAGTAAGCAAATTTTGGTATTTTTTTAGCCTAAAACAATAAATTTTGTCATCAAATTTTACATACACGGCTGCAGGTATGTCCCCATCCTTATGGGAAAATAAAGTGTCTGTGTCATAGACTGAAACCTAAAAATATGGTCAAAGAAAAAATATCGATATATATATATCGTATATGTATCGACGTAAAGTAAAAATATTCATACATATTTGGATATATCAATATTAGGCGTGGCTATTTAAAAGATTTTTCGAAATGTTTAAAATTTTTGTGACTGAATCCAATGGTATCTAATCTTGAAGATCGCAACAGGCAGCTCTAAAAATTTACCGAATTTGACTATTGGAATTAAGTATCGAATAGACATTTAATATTGACATTTATAAATATATATATTTTATTGCCGATATATATCGATTACTTTCTGAAAAATATCTTTATTTTGACATCCTAACGACACTTTTTGGCGGGAGCGGAAAGCGTCACTTAAGTATTTTTGATTTTCTTGTAAAAAAAATGTTTTGGCAGATTTATCCGCCTATTAGTGTATTGTGATGATAAATGATTAACCATTAAGTGTTTGTGATTATGCACGATTGCTACCAAGTGTAAATAAAACAGGATGTCTTTTCGCGCTCTATGTATCTGTCATTATTTAATCAGCTCTCATTATCATGTTAAGAAATTACCGAAGACTAGGCTCTATGGACTATATACTCTTTGTCTCTTCCTTTCTTTATGAAAAAAACCTAATAAAGGAGTTTTTGGCGGGAATGGAAAGGGTTTTTTTTTTTGTGGTTTTGTTTTTCCTGTTAAAATTTGTTGTGGTACATATTAGTGCGTAATAATGGTGGAATATTAATGACTAAGTGTTTGTGAACATGCAAGAATGTTTGCAAGTGAAACAAAGCAACGGAAGTTGTCTTTTCCTGCTCTCTCAAGAAATCCACGGGGATATTTCAGTAAAATCCCACATATTTACTGAAACCATGGGAAATGGAAATTTCACTGTTCATTCATCCTTTCTTGATCATCTATCATTCATAGATCGGCTCTCATCATCATCTAATGAAATAAAAAAATAATTTAAGACTAGGTTGTATGGGTTTTGTACCCTTTGCCTGCCTAAAAACTTACAAAGAAGAAAACCTAACAAAATCTAAACATCTAAAAATTAGTGAAGCTGAGATTTCTTTGAATTTGATAATAAAAGTACTAACAAATATTGAATAATTATGGCCGAGTGTTCCGACGAATTCTCATCAATTTCGAATGATAATAAAGGGCAAGAGGAATCACAACAACATAATGCAGATATAGATGAAGAAGTTTCAGCACGAATGACTGCATCCTACAGTGAAATATCGTTTCATTCAGACCAAGGTACTGAAAACGAGGGTCAAAAAGTAGCGGGACCGTTAAGGCCATATGACCTACCCTCGGAGCATCGTAAACAAGAGAAATTCCCATTAGATATAGATGGACATGTTCGTTACGAAGGAGATATGACACACTATGTTGCTGATGATTTAGAATTTAAAATAAAGCTTTCCAGTCCTATTACGAAACGGGGTGACACTCCAGTATTCGGGAGCTCAAGTGCTTCAAGATCAAGCACTCCATCAGGAAAACTTTATAGACAAATACTGGCTCCTCAAATAGGGCAAATTGACATAACGGTGTTAAATGATCTTGAGTATGAAGCCCAAAAGATTGCACAATCAGTAGACAACTTAATAGAAAATCTGTCTAATATTTTACATTCCAATTCCTCCCTGACTGCTGAGAACATGGAAGTGTATAAAGATGCAGTAGGTAAAACATGTGATGCAATGGATAATAATATTAAAAGCATGTACACTATCCTCGCCAAAGGTGAGGAGGTTTCTCAGGCTATGGTACCTGTACAAGCACAGGCTGCTAGGATTGCTGAAATCAAAAGGTTGTTGCAGATTTTTGAAAACAATTTTTAAATAAATGAAAATCTATATGATATGTATTATTGAATAGTTTTAAGTATTGTTTGTTGTATATGTTAAATATCATGTAAATATGATTTGTTCCCCTAAATTATTTATTTGCATTACTCTTGTCTTTAAATCTGCCTTATCTAGAAGTTCTTATTATGTTTTAAAGCCTTTATTGCTTATATTAATAATTACAAACAAAAATTAAAACATTTTCCAGATTGGCTTTTCTACTATCCAGGCAACAACAATTTTCTTTGAATAAGAGCAATTAAAGTGCATAATAATTCTCTGCACAAAACCCTGTTTTGTATATGCTTATTGGCAATGATGATCTTTTTTATAAAAAGCTTCAAGCTTGAGCATAGACGGAAGGTAGCTAGCCAATCCTGTTTTTATAGAATACATTTTAAAAAGTGTGCAGCAGAAATGCGCAACTTTGTTCGGCCATCCCATTTTTTCATTGGATAACCAAACTTACAAATAGGCACCACCATTATATGTTGAAAATAATAAATAATGTAAATAAAATATATCCTAGTATTAAATTATTAACAAATGAGGCATATTATTTTTAATAATTACATGAGTTATAATTAACCGATTCGATGCTACATATAGTTACCAGAAGCGAAGGCTACAAGCTTGATTTATGTGAAAAATGAAGACAGAGTTATTCTGGGTAGATTTTCCTAAAACTTAATTTGAAAGAGTTATCATCGATATAAAAATGACACGGCTCCAGTGGGTAGTGCCACATGCAAAAGAAAGTGATGACACGCCATACGTGCCATCCGCAACGATCGGTTAACTGTTATATAATTCTGTTTAGAAAACTTACTATTCTTCTAAAGTATAAGTGTACATATACAACATGTTACAAAAAACCCCGTAATAATGTAATAAATTATTAAAACGAATAATATTGTCAACCCTAGTTAATTGCCACTGTACAGAACTCAAGTTAACATAGATTATTTAACAGAGTGTAAAATCTAGCTGAGTCTAGCTAACAAACTAAGTTTTGCAAACTCAATAAGAGGAATTAATGGCTTCGAAAAACATCAAGTCGAAAAATAAATGTTATGTTGTCAATTTCAAATCTTTTAATCGATATCTTACAATTATTTCGTGTTTTAACCAACATTATTTCTAAAGTAAAAATGGCTATGTTTTCTAACTTTGAATATTAGGATATGATGATATGCGTAGGCCATGAAGAATGGCAACTTAAATCGTGCTCGCGAACTGTATCGGCAACGATTTATTGATGGCAGAAGTGTTGAACAGCGACGGCTACTTTTGTACCAATGCTTTCTCAACATGTCAAGAGTGCTACATTCCACGCACCGGGTCCTTTCATCGGTCCACTGGAAGTGGACGTCCAAGCACAGTCGATCCCAGACACAGACAGACTGAATCAGTGTTGCAGCATTTTGAAAAAGCGCCAACCACGAGTGCGAGGGCGTTCGTTACGAAAAAGTAAACGTTAGTTTAGGTTGAAAGAGACGCGATAAGCTATTTCCAGTATTTTACTGCAAATAGCTTATTTAAGTAAATTTTTATACACGACCTTCATTCTTTTTTTAGTTTTTACATCTTTTGCCAAAACATAATGACTGCGGGTTTGATAAACGTGAACATACCACACAGAGTTCCCTGTAACTTTAAGCGTTTAAAGCGTTTTAAACTGAAATGACAAATCAGTCCGAATTATTGGAATACGGGGAGTCAAATCTTTTTCTCCATTTGCCATTCCAGACATGATTATGGCTTTTATAATGTTGTGTCCTAGATGTGTAATTTGTAGCCGTGTACCATTAAATAGCCTTGGCGAGTCTAGATTTCTTATTAATAGGTTTGACCACCAACTTTCAGCTTGAACTTATGAGAAAGCACTCCTGATAATTCTAAAGAGTTCAGAAGTTCGCAACTATATAGGTTAACTATCTCATTAGTCGACGCCAAAATTGCCCTTTCATACAGCCATTCCCTATTGCCCATATTTATTTGAGGACAGCACTTCGTTTTGCTCTCGAGTCTCAGCAGCTCTTTAAGATACAAGGCGCACTTGCAATTTTCACAGCGCGAGCTCTGGCAGAACTATGCGCTAGATTAGATTTGCGTTTTCCAGTTTTTGCGCAAATTTTTTATACTTACTTGACACTGGCTAAATGCATAAATCGTGCAAGCCACAAATAATGAAAAAAAACTGGCATTTGCAGTTCCGACTATATAGTATATAGTAATAGCAATCCGTGTTGCATTCTGTCAAGTGGCATCGACCGAAGTGGTTGTGTCGTGGAAAGATGAAAAATGTGTTTTATAAAGAAACGAAAGTTATGTTGATAACATGACTCTTGAGAGTACTATAAACCTGAGCATACTGTTTTTGGTCTCATGACCATTTAACATTATTGCTGTCATTCTTTATACAAGCCAAATGGGTGACGTTGTAAGCTTATTTTCTGTGATAATAATGAAATTTAAATCTAAGTTCAATGAAAGTAAAATTTATTTCCACTATGATCTTCCTTGGGAAAAGCTTAAGACCGTGAAGTGGATGAACGAAAGGGCGACTGCTAATAAGGCCTATGTTCCAACAACGGTAAGTAAAAATAATAAAACTTTATTCTTTTTTAACTCCAGTCTCGTAAATACTGAGGAATTTATTCCTACAATCTTAGTTTGTTCCAAAAAAACCTTTAAACAAATATATGTTTTATTTAATTAAAATCAGAATTATACATAGATTATTATTTTTACATTAGTGTGTAACAATATATAATATAAGAACTGGTGGCTCCAAAAGTAAATACAGAAAGGCTTTGGAGAGAATTGCTTTTGGATATTGTTAGGTACTTAAGTATTAAATAATTTGCAAGTTTGTGTGAATTTTTGTTTCTCTTACTGTGCTGGACATATAGGTAATTAAAAATACTTCATTTTAATTACAAATGTATAAAATCAACTTTCAATATTCTTTAAAAATATGTAGACTCAATAATTAATAATTGTGCATGAACATAGCCACTCATTAAAGATAGCCATAAAAAATCCTTTTTAACCTTTAATCACATTGAGTTTTGACCTTTGACCATTTTGAGCCTAACATGAGCTTTATTTTATTACTGGCCGCTAGGAAGCCTAATCAGACACACTTTAGAAAGCCTCCATGATTGGTTTTATTTTTGCTTCTTCACTTTTTCTACTGCAATTAAACACTATTGTTTGGATTATGAATTCTTTTGGGAACGGGCAAAAATAATAATTGTGAAGCATCAACTAGGCAAATAATATAGGAGAACTGATGACTACTTATAAATGATCATTAAAAAAAATTTTCATCTCTTTTGACCATTGTAAAAGACAGATCTATTGAAAATGCTGTCAGGAATGCTCAACCAGAGATGAGAAAAAACAGATATGCCCAGCAAATTCTATGTGTTGCTAAATCAAGACAGCTTCAGAGGTATCAACCAGATTAGAAATGAAGTCTTTCTTACCCTGATGATCCTGAAAAAGCTTTATTATTACTGGTACACTGAAGCCAAATTGTTTGGGAGGGTTTCTCTAAAGGTATAGCTTTATTACCAAACAGCACCAAGAGAAGCTTTGTAATTATTCAAAAATAAACATGGTAAATTCAGATAGAAAGCATGATGTTGGACGTCCAATAAACTATGCTTTCAATCATAAATCACAAGGAGCATAGTTCTATAACCTGAATTTTTCAGCATATATCCCTAAACACACAGTCAGCAGTGTCAAGGGTACAGAGTATGATCGTTTTACACTGATACAGATACTTGGTATTTAAACCCTATAGACACCCTGTGTTGTCTTTAAAAAGAAAATCTCTAACAAACCTAACACTTGTCAAAACAAACTCCAAAGCTTTTGTTGAAGCATAGAACTCGACCCTACTCGAAAATTGTCTGAAACTAATAGAATCAATGCCACTCTTTGCAGAGAATCATTGACCTCAAAGGCTAATTATTTGTTTATTATTGTTTATACTTTGTTTGTACCGTTATTGTGAGGGATCAGTGGGGTCAGAACCTCCAACTCTATGTTAGATTAAGACTAATTTACGCGACAGTACGAAGGCTGTTAGTATTAAAATCTTGACACTTATTTTTCCCCCACAAATATCAGAGTAAGGGTAATAAATAATCCTTTAGAGAAATAGGCTCAACTTTGCTCATTGTCTATATTAATAACAGGCTCTCTACTCCACTGCAACCACGACAAGTATCGATTTATATTTAATTTCTTTCAAATTAAATATTGATCAAACATAATTCCACCATTTTATGCAATATTGGGAAAATTTCTACATAGAACACTCAAAAAGCCTTTGGATCGGAAGATCTATTGGAGATTCATAATTCATCCTACGAAAGATCGTTTCATCTTTGCACCCGTGAAACTATAGCTGGAATCGCAAACAATATGTGATGGTTTTGGGAGCAAAAGCGGCTGTTATAATGGCTGTTCTTAGTTCGTGTTCCTGAATTGTGAAAGAGCATAGAAATATTTTTTGTTTCCCTTTCTTTTATCGTGTAGCTCATGCACCCATTGCTATAAACATAAATACGGCAACATGCAGAAGAACCGGGAAGTGCTTAAGACATCTTCCGCAAAGTGAACCTTGTTTAATCGCTTGTTCCTTTGCGTTGTATTTAATTTTGGTGGCACAAGCAGCAGGCCATCTCAACGCGCTCTTGCGTTAGAAATTGCTCATATTTCGGCGATATAGGCCTATAGGTTTAGCTATCCAATATTCGGAAAGTTTCTTCCTCCTCAGCGTTGAAATTTTAGTCGTCATGAAGGCGCAACGCCGACTGAACTAGGCTCACAAACACTGATAAAAATATATATATCTTCTCAAAACTTTGACGTTTTTAACGCCTGACGGCCATACAGCAATCTGTAAGAAAAAGATTTAGCTTTTCATTCATGTGACGCATGCATAGTACCTTTCTACTTTACAAGAGAATAATATATTGCTTGCTAGTAAAAAGTTGTTATATGTCCGTTTTTAAAAGCAGGCAAAATACTACTTACTGCAATAATATTTCTTATATTCACATGAATTAGCCTAGCCCAAAGTAAGCACTGTAAAGGTTGTGTTACGACTGAACTGTACACTTAACGTAAAGTATAATTTTCAGCCGTTAAAAAATATTTAAATTATAATAATGTTCGATTGAAATAACTTAAATAAAAGTATATATTTAAAAATAAATAAAAAACTAGGCGATGCAGTCGCTAAGCATAAAGCTACGCTAGCACCATATATTGGAGCGGAGCGTAATATCTAAAATAAGAAAAAAATTTTTTTTGCTCCGATGGGAATTTTTGCGAATTTTGAAATTCGGGCTCAGTCGCAATCTGTTTTTAAACCTGTTGATTCGATTCCACACAAAAAATATTAAAATCGGTTAAGAACTCGGGAACTTATGGCGTAACAGACATTGCGCCATTGAAGCTGATCCATGGGATCCAATTATTACTCAAATTCGCACAAATTGTCGTATCATGACTTAATCTAGATATTATAACGTGTTAAGTGGATATTGCTCTATTTAAAAAGTGTGAAAATTTTAAATTAATTGTACCGTGCCTTGTACTAGCACTAGAGCCAAAACACGCAAAAAGCTGTTTGTTTATGGCTCGTGTAAACCAGGTACTCGAAATAAGATATTGGATTTTGTTTCAGTTAATATATCTTATTTATAACAATACTTTTGCCATGGTTAGGTACAATGAACATGATATGTTACTTTCTTGAACAAATAACAAGAATCACTGACGCCTGCAATCTGATGCCTCTTGGCACTACACTCTGGTGTAGTTTTAATAGTGTAAAGTAGTCATAACTATCACCTTTCAGTTAATATTTTTATGATGAATCTTAATACTACGTCAATAAGTTCTGAATTTAAAATCATAAACGCTATAAGTAACCCTCACCCCACTGTCAAACAGATAAGGCAATACTACCAAATATACCTTATTCATTCAAAGGGGCAATGCTACCAGTCTTTTGGGTACCTTGCCCCAAACAGGCGGTTTAGTTGAAATATTTTATTTGTGATACATTAATGTAATAAAATATAGACTTCAATAGTATCAAAAATGTTGCTTGATTACTGAAAGTTCACATCACGTTTTCAGATTGCCGCTACTAATCACGAGAATGTTGCAAAATTCATTAATTTCTTTATTTTGTGCCTACTTAATATATGTACGTACTTATTTAGTAATTCAAATGCCATCTTTAAGCTGTAAGCATGCTTTCAACTACCGAACTATTACACCTTCAATAATGACTTTACTAAAATTGATACACTTATATTTAACTTCGCCCCAAGGTTAATCGTTATGTGAGGTTATATAAAATCCAATTAACAGAGCCCTCTTTCTGCCTTTTTAGTGCTAAATTTCACAGTTAAGCTGGTTACACGAATCATACTTATCAGAAACCAGCTCAATGAAAGTACAACACTGAATGAAATAACTTTTTGTTAAGATGGTTTTATTAAGTCGATTATTTATTACGTTTCAAATCTTATACTGCTATTAGATATCACTATTAAAATAGCTATAAATAAATACATATTTAAATATTTTTTTTACATTCACATTCAGCTATGATCGTTATAAATCCTATTTACTATTTATACTATATAAACATTTCTATTTACTATAAAATAAAGGAGGAGTTGAATAATAAATAAAAATATCTACGTTATATTAAACAATTTTAGTACCAAATAGTAATTTAATCAGGGATTCAAAAACACCTTTATAAGGATACACTTTTTTAAGGGTTACACATTGAATCTGTTACAGAATTATTCCTGTATCACTTATTTGGGTGTTTTGAACCTGTTTTGCGTCAAACACTTTTAAAAGTGTAACAGATATAATGTTTTCTGTTACCAATCTGTTAGAAACTGTTTTACGTTACACTATCTATGTGTACACATATTTTATAGTAATTTTTGAGTACATATTCTAATAATTATCTAATTTATTATTTATATGTAATACATGATCTTTTCTGTTTTTATTAATAAATCACTGGTTACCTCTAACTTCACATGCATTTAAAAATGTACATTGATACCTCATTGTTGCGAACGATTGTAATCTTGAATGGTATCCGTCCACATGCAACGATGTTATGAGTAAATATTTAAATATTTGTTATTGAAAAACCGACTGGCGTGAGGATATAGGTTCGATGCTTGACGACCTGTTTTGCTTTTTTGCAACCTCCGCGTACCATAAATAAGATAAATACACAATGTTGGATCCATCGGGTTGTTTACTTATGGACGTCGTAGGTTTTAATGGGTAGACCTCCAACCTTTTACTGGGCACTAGGTCGGGCAGGGGCATGGAGGAGAGTCCCACATATACCTCGTGTTCTCCTGGCACGAGGAAATGCCTAATGCCATTTCCTGCGAAAACAAAAAATACGAAAACTAAATGCCCGGCTGTATTCATTTAAGTAGAAAAATTATGTTTATATTTAGTAGGTACCGATATGCACAGATAACGAAGTTAAGTCATACTGAATCACAAACTAGTCTTTCGGTCACGCGAGACTCAAGAGCCAGGATGTTACCACACACAACTAATCGCTATATTGCGATGTAATGTGCCAGTGCCAATGTGTAATCATATCCATGTAAACAGCTGTACGAGTTCTGCAAGAGTTCTCGTCGACTTCTTACATTGTTGAATGCAAGCAAGAAATTGCGTGGTTTAGTAAATGACTTTTTAATTCAAAAGTTTAAGTGTTTGTGACTTCTCTATCAATAAATATTAATAATAGGTTGTTAGTAAATGTTGTCATTATAAAATAATTATTATAACCTGTTATAATAAAAGTCATTTTTGATCATAAATGATGTTCCTTATGGGCTTGATTAGTCTGGATTTGACTTCAAGGTGTTAAAACTGAAGGTTTAAATTTATATCACGTATTAATAAATCAAATTATGTTTGTATCCGCACACGTTTTAAGAATTTGGCAAATAAAACTATTTGGCAAATTTCGAAAAATCAATTTTAAAATCAAAAGTTGCAACTTCAAATGAGCTTCGAATATCAATTTTTAAATACATAATAATAAACTGTTAAATATGGTATTTTTATTGATAAAAATACCATATTTAACAGTTGTTTGATTGATGTCATACGCATTATGTAATGTTTATGATAAGCATGCATTAAGATTAGAAAACAATAACAAAGCTGTTTGTTTTACCGAACGAACTCAAATCGACTCGAATTTGACATCTTATAATTGTACCGTTATGAAATGAGGACAGAATTCCTAATTCTAGTTTAAGATACTCAAAATAAGGGCATATAATAAAATATCTAAATGATACTCGTGGAGAGCAAATGTCACGCATGCTCGACGCTAACGCCAACAATGTATTAATAATAATAATTCAATTTATTGCAAGAATCAAAGTCTTATAATGGTTAGTAACAATGAAAACTTAAAACTAGGTTAGTTCATATATTAAAAATCATGACAAATTATACATTAAATAGTCAAAAAATAATTAAAAAAAATAATAATAATAACAAATTAAACTCGACACACACTCTTAAATTACACTTGGTCTCACCCAACAAGCACTTTGGTCCAGTGCTGGCTGAAAGGACACTCGCACCCCCCTGCCACTGCCCTCAGGATGCTATTGCGGCTGTCGCACACCCTGTTCATGAGAGAGGCTACTTTTTGGCGCATAATCGCATAAAAGTCGTTAGTCCGCGCCTCGGCAAACATTCCATGCATGTATTATAGAATACGCTAAAGCAGACCTGTCAGTACGGTTTATAATATAGGGAATATTGCTATCAAATAAATCATAAAGAGGTTTTCCTTATTAAATTATAATTCTTAAATTATAGTTATAAAAAGATGTTTAACGTCTAAACTACACTTCGTTGGTTCATTACAATTGACCGGTAAGTGCAACGGCAGTGATCATGTAATGTCTATCTAGAGATCCTGAATTAAAAATTTATCCTGGTTGTAAAGAAATAATTTATCTGTAGACCAGCTATTCGCTACGTTAGTTTTTATAGCCACAGCCTAGTAATAGTTTATTACTTGTCTGTATTATATTAGTTATTTAGTATCCACCGTGATAAATTATAAATATTACTGCTTAAAGTTAAAGATTAGGGCTACCTTATCCCATGGGTTGAGATAGCAGCTTTAACCTAGACGGACCGAGTTCGAACCTCGCTGCCCCACTCGTAACACAAGAATTTAGCTTACCAAAAGGATTTAACGAATAATATTAAAGATTTGTTAAACGTATTGTTAACATTTAATAGTAAAAAAGGTTGTTTTATATTTTACTAGCTTTCCGCCCGCGGCTTCGCCCGCGTGGAATTCGGTTATATTGCGGTATAAAGCACAACTATAAGAAAACTTCTCATTCCCACGGAAAAATCTAAGAAGCACGATGTAACGCTGGATACAATTAGTTGTTAAACCAAAACTGAATGGTACACTATATTATATGTTTTCCCTTGTGGAGCAAAAACATGCAGATTTTGGGCACTGGAAACCCGGGAACACGCTACATAGAGCTGACCATGCGAAAAACAATGTTTTTCCAAGTGTACTCCAGCAACCCTTAGAGTTTGGCCTTGTGCTTTATTAATGGTCATTGCAAATGAAACCCTTATAGGAAATTGTAGTCTTTTAAATTGAAATGGGAGGTCTGTTGGAATAATCGGAATCCGAGGAATGAGTCATTTAGTAAATCATTTAGCTTCAAAATTTACACGTTCATATTCGTTTGCAACATATAAGTAGATGTAAAAACAAAACAGTTTAGACGATAAAACAAATTGTACGTCATCCCTCGTGAATTCCTCATTTTCGGGGATTCATTATCGTATCATTTAGCTTCTAAATTTACATGTTTATATTCGTTTGCAATATTTTACCTTGTTTTAAACGACACACAGCGCCATCTACAATCCATCCATCAAGCAAACAATATTTTTGTTTTACCTCGGAAATATCAATTTTTTTCTAGGATAAAAAGTACCCTATTATTTAATCCGGACTTTTATCTTTACGTCTGCAAAATTTCAAAGCAATCGGTGCAGTAGTTACGGCGTAAAAGCGGAACAAACAAACAAACTCACTTTCCGATTTATATTAGTAAGGATTAATTAAATGACTTCATTGTTTTTCTCGCGATTGCTATTGGTTATCAATAATACAATGGTGGAAAACGGTTATGCTAAAATTAGGCACCTACTGAAAACCATGACCTATAATAAAGTGGATTCCGAATCGTATCGAATAAATTGGGTGCGGTGATTAATTTTGATGTTATAGAGGTCATATGTAGGTTTAAAATAGTTACTTGTATTTTTGAGTCTATTGATACGAAAAATTTTACATAATTTGAGAAACATTAATTGACCAATCTATAATCTAAGATCACAGTGGTTTGTGTGTTTTTCTGTCCGCTCTTTTCCATTGTATCAATAACGTTACCATAGCAACGCGTTAACCGCAAGTAGTTCGTCTACCGGACGCTAGATGGCGCGGAAAAATAAAGAATTTTGTCCACCTTTGCGAAGCCGGGACGGGCCGCTAGTTAACTACATAAAATAACAAAAACTGTAACGAGTGGAACATTAGTATAACACACAAAAATGCATTACACAAAATAATATTTTACATGGCACACAGAAGCAAAACAGGCCAATCAGGCCTCCACCTCAGCTTTTATTGTCACGACACACAAAGGCGTGTCGAAGCAGCAACGACGCGCCTACCAGAGCAGGCATACAACCAGATTCCGGAGAGGCTTTTAGTGCGCGGAAGGAAAGGAAAAAAAAAAGAAATATAGATACATAACAAAGATTACATAACGAATTAGATTAATTTAAAACAATTTACAAATCGGAGGCCTTACACCACACTACATTAGGAGATTAAAAAAATGTATATATACAAAATATGTAAATATTATTTACTTGCATTTTACAAAGATGGACTAAAAAAATCGCTAAAGTGACTACAGGCAAGTTTGTTAACCTAAGATTTGACATTTCAGAGACACTTGAATTCTTGTTTAAAATAAAAGGATACATTTTTCAACAAACATGAAAAATAAGCTTATATTTCTTTCTTACATTTGCGTCAATCGCAAATTAAACAAAAGAAGAAAGATTTTTTCCTAGAATACTACGAGATGCTATGGAGATCAGGAAACATCTTAGTTTCAATAGAGATGAATAGAGTGAGAGCCAATGCCTGCCAACACACGTTAAAGTATAAAAGCTGAAATTTTTTTTTCGTGTTCTCACTGGTGTAGGGAACAATGTTTGGGGGTTACAAACCTTGAGTAACGGTGCCTTCGGTAGGTATCAGGTAATCTAGGGGCGCAGTACCTGAGCTCTCTCACGTTAAATTATAAAAGCTGAAATTTACACAGAGTGTTCAAATGACCATTCTAAGTCATTATTTAAAAGGCCAGACCTATCCGAAGGGTCTAACACTCCCCCAGACACAGTAGAGGCTGAACCCAAAAAGACATTTAGAATTTTGACCTTGTACTACTATACGTTTGGAGGGATTTTAGACCCTCCGAAATTGTCCAGCTGTTCAGAGTGTACTGTGGAATAGGCATTTACTCCGTACCTGTATATTTCGTCATCTCTAAAACCCACTAATACTATTTTATACGCATTTAAGTACACGAAGACATTCTTTCGCTTGTACTCCACCTTTTACTGGAATATATGAGACACTCCAAAAAGACCTAAGTGTTTGAATATTGTTACAAAATAATTCTCAAGAAAAATAAATAAAATATTAAATATTATAGTAAAAAAATAAAATATTAATAATATTAAAATATTATAGTCTAATTTTTTTCAATATTATTAAATAGTTATGTCATGATTAAATAATACATATATATTTATGTATATTTTATATTATTTTAAAACTACTAAAAAATTGAAATATACTGATAAATATTTTTTTCCATTTATTCATATACATAAGTGACGACCTATCGATGCATTCGACTTTATACCACTAATAATGATAAACTAACTTTAATTTATTTACTTATATTAATAAATAAATAATCTAAATTAAATTTCTATGTACTGAATAAATAATTTCTTTCGTATCAAAATTACTTAACAGTTTTCATACATAGTTCTGGCTAGCCTTTATTCAGTCTAAGGGGTTGATTAACCCTTCGGATATGTCTGGTTATATAAAAATTATTGTATAATAATTTTTAGGTAATATTTACATATAATTTTCATTTATTATAAAATTTAAACTGCACGAATACTCTCAGTGCATTTGACCTTCTACCGCGTCTGGGGGAGTGTTAGCCCCTTCGGATAGGTCTGGCCTTTTAAATAAAGACTTAGAATGGTCATTTGAACACTGTGTGAATTTCAGCTTTTATAATTTAACGTGAGAGAGCTCAGGTACTGCGCCCCTCGATTACCTGATACCTACCGAAGGCACCGTTACTCAAGGTTTGTAACCCCCAAACATTGTTCCCTACACCAGTGAGAACACGCAAAATTTTTGTCAGCTTTTATACTTTAACGTTTGTCTGGCAGGCACTGGCTCTTAGACTAGAAGGCCAAAATTCAAAATACAGCGTCTGTACAGTCGGCCACAGATACACTATTATGTACATGTACGGTTGCACTCCACAAGAGATGGTGGGAGATGGTACTAGTGTTAATCTACTTCTCAGGTTGACCGTACCTATCGACTCTTGAGGGTCGCTAAGAACTGGTTAAATTTTCTATTTTAGTTGTTAATATTACTATCAAATTATAATTTCGTACAAGACTTGGCTTGCAAATGTAGAGTTATTAAATGTGCACATGCACAGGATAGATATTACCCACAAACGATCAATCTTTTAGCCTATCAAATAACCTAGACCTTGACCGGTAAATTTTCCGCAACGCTTTTATGTGCCGCATATATCTACGCACAAGAATATAATTTATTAAATCTCCTTAACGTGATGGTGAATCAGTAACGAATTTCCGATACAATTTAGTTATCACCTCATTTGGGAAAATGTTATTGATTATTTCTGTACTGGATGGAATTCCTGGTAGTGATTTTTGCCATTGCGAACGAATAGAACAGACAGGACAGGTCCGCCTTGTAAAAAAACTATCAAACCTCCTCAATCGGTTTTCAATTTTGATTTCTACGAATAGGAGCTCTATTGAAAAAATACAAGGTTTGTATACCATTACGTATTGCTGATTGTTGTGTCATAGTGCGAAGTGGATTAATTCGACGTAACAATAACGGCGTCTTGTTTCATTACAACCATTTGTATTTTACTAAACACTTTTGGCATCTGTAATAATTCTAATAATAATTATGTAATGAATCCGTAAGTGATTCATTTGATAAGCACTGAATTAAAATCCTCGTCAAGAAATGTTTTTATTTCATAACATACTAGCTGACCCGGTAACGCGTTGCTATGGTAACGCGTATACAATAGAAAAAGAGCGGACAGACAAACACACAAACAACAAATTTGTGTTCTTAGATTATAGACTAGCGGCCCGTCCCGGCTTCGCACGGGTGGTCAAAATCCTTTAATTTTTTTCTATTATTAAATATTTTTCCGTTAGCGCCATTTAGCGTCCGGTAGACGTATTACTTGCGGTTAACGCGTTGCTATGGTAACGTTATTGATACAATTGAAAAAGAGCGGACAGACAAACACACAAACCACTGTGATCGTGGATTATAGATTACCTATATGTTGCTTATTAAAGATACGTACGTGCGCCGGTTATTTATTCAAGAAACTAAGTCCAAACAAAATTTTCGTAGACCGCACCGCATTAATTCGCGCCGGAAAACGATAACTGAATGCAGCGTTGTAAGTAGTTTACTAGAACAGGGTGATTGAAGGGAAACGGTGCGGCGCTCGCGGACGTCGCCTTAAAAAGCTTTCAACCTTGACATAGTCTGCATAATAAACACTGCGTCCGTAAATATCTTATCTGTGGACGCATCCTTACATATTAAATTAACTAATATGAATGTCTAACAGCTTGGTTAAAATAAAATCTTTATATACGAGTATATAATTCTTCTGTGAGTGTGTATGTCACTGAACTCCTCTTAAACGACTGGACCGATTTTGATGAAATTTTTTGTGTGTGTTCAAGGGGATCTGAGAATGGTTTAGATTCACAAATCAGCCCGGCAGATGGCGCTGCAGACGGTATCTAGGTTATTTATCTATACTGCAAAAATAACAGGCAGGACAACGTCTGTCGGGTCCACTAGTTACAATATAAAATTCAAATATTTTCATTTTTGCTTAGGTGGAGAATGTTGCTAATGTATGCACGCACGCACTATGTGTGGCGCCCGCATCATATGGTGCGCGGGAACTGCTGACGCGCTCAGTGAACGCACCGCAAGCGATCGCCGCAGTGGTATACGGGCTGGCCCTGTGTCTACTTTTTGCTGTCTCAACCACCTTTCATTCCGTATGTTGCTGCCGGTCTGACAAGTAAGTGTTCGAAAATTCCGTTCCTTGTAGTTCCAATAATCTGGTCACCAGGCCAAATAAGCGACTGGATAAGCTCTGGCTATCCTATTCTGTTACACACAAATATCATTCGCTAAAGCAAGAAGATAGTTTGCCAACGACACTGCTGACTCAGGATTACTTAATAAACTCATTTGCAATAAAAACGGGCACCTAAGCAATGAACCATATTAAATGTTAATATTGCTTTGTTTGATAATTATAAGTAGTTTTATCCTCACAATTTGGTAAATTAATAAGAAAATAATCGTTTTCATCGGTATTTTATAAAATTTTGATACAATTTATGGGAAATAATGCTAAACCTCACTAGTAGTGTATTATCGCTAGTAGTGCATATGCTCATGAAGTAAAAATAAAAAAGTTTTTTTTGTTTGTTTTTCTTTAATAAAGTAAAAGCAGATAAATGTTCAGTATCGAGTGTGACCCCCTCTAGCTAAAATCACAGCTTGAATTCGTCTGGACATGCTAGCGAGTATATCCCGGATACTTGCTTGCGGAATACGTTCCTACTCCGCAGTAATCACATTCTTAAGCTCTCTGATGGTCTGCGGAGCCGGTTGTACTGATCTCACACGCCGTTTCAGAACGTCCCAGACATGCTCTATGGGATTGAGGTCGGGACTTCGAGCTGGCCAATCCAAACGACGAATGCCGACCTCTTGCACATACACTTTAACATCGCGAGATCGGTGGGCGCGAGCATTGTTGTCCATAAAAATCGAGTCTTCACCTAGAGCGGATAATGCGGGTTGTGCATGAGGAATTAGAACTTCCGTTATGTATCGATGCCCAGTCAGTGAGCCGTTTTCAATGAAGACTAACTCTGTACGATCCATTGAATTTATTCCTGCCCAAAACATAACAGAGCCCCCACCATAAGGTTTGATTTCTTCGAAACATGCCTCTGCAAAGCGTTCTCCTTGTCTTCTTAGCACTCGCCGACGTCGATCTTCACCGAACAGAGATATCCTGACTTCATCAGAGAACAAAACCCTATTCCAATCTTCTTGAGTCCATGATTCACATTTTCTAGCGAACCTAAGCCTGCGAACTCGGTGCTCACGGAGTAATTTTGGGCCGTGGGCCGGGCGGTGACTGCGTATATTGGCAGCGAGAAGCCTCTTCCTGACCGTCCATAGACTAATATGCACAGTTCTTACTTCTTGGAGGTTGTTCTTAAGATCCACATTTGAGGATCCGCGATTTCTCAATGCGCGACTCACAAGAAAACGATCATCCAGTGGTTGGGTACATGGTTTTCCTCCAGAAACAGGCCTTCTCTCAGCGGAACCAGTCTCCTGATATCGCTGCCAGGTCCTTTGGACCGTCGAGCGACTAACATTTAGCCTCCTAGCCACGAAGCATTGGCTGAAACCCTCTTCAAGCAGCGCGATAATTTTGGTAGCTTTTACCACTTTATCTACCATTTTTGATACAGCCAAACAGCAATAAATAAAGCTTTGACAGTCAAGGATATGAAATTAATCGATGAAAATTGAATAAAAGTTATAAAAGTCGATGTTAACTTCTGGAACTTCGCGCCAAAAATGTAGGATAAAAAGGGGTTTTCTGTAAAAATGAGCATCAAACGAAAATTTGAATTTAGAACGTACTTTTTTAAACACCACGGCATTTTTAAAACCGGCCAGTAACGTGTACAAACGTTTGAAACCTTTTTTGTATTGTATCTTTTTAAAGATGAATGAAAATCAAAACCGCCCGTTATTTTTGCAAATGAGTGTAGTTACATCTACCGCTTTTGAATATATATTATCTATCTTACCTTAGCTACAAAATTTTAGTGGCACACCTATTTACTAGCTGAGTTCACGATTCAATAAATACAAGGTATGTTTTTATTAACTAAAAAATAGTTTTATTTTAAGTCTATTTCAAAATCACAACATTAAGGCAGTGGCATTCATGACCAAATAATAAATAAATGAGGTACATAAGATTTATCAACAATTCTATCGTTATCCAAACAAGGGCTGTTATCTCAATATTTGTTTATTTGTATAGTCATCCTATCAGTCTTAAAATCCCTAAAATGTCTTGTTGAAGACAGTTACACAAACAAATTTATTTCACCGAATTACGATGTGTTTGCATAAAAATTGCGTCGTCCTCAATTAGGGTTGAGTAAACTTACTTGATATTTTATGTAAAATCAAGATAACAATCGACATTTTGGAAATTTTGAAATAGCTGAATTTGTTGAAAACTGTGCAGTTTGCCTTGATGGTGTCCGGTAGAGTAGAAAAGCACCAACCTTCACTAAAAGATCATCATACAATCCCCGTAGAGCTCAAAATGGGCTGCAGCTTTTTCCAAATTATTGTCTTTTTACCCGCTTTAACCCGCTTGCCAAACCGTCTAAAAATCAATCAGAATAAGCATATATTGCCATACTCAGATACGAAGCTTAAAATACACCTCAGCATTCACAATTCGAAGCTTCAACGTATTGTTGTGTCTGGTTGGATGTTTATATTGAATGAGAAAACAATAGCCACATGGAGTGAATACTGAAATGGAAACCAACCGATCTCCCACTCGCTAACGATGCTGAAGGAAACTGATATGACACCTACGATTGACGCTATGAGTCTATATATAGAAGAACATTTCCACAGGGGTATGAAAAGGGTATCCTCTTACGGTATAGCTTAATAATATGAATTATTTACCTGACTTTTATCATGTTGCCTCAACGTCATACAATTACACTTTTATGTAGAAGTTTTACCCATCCTATTTTTCCGCTTTCATGCCATTTATATTTAATGGATTCAAACTAACAAAGACCTAACATCGAAACGTAGAATTGTTTAAACTTTCATTCAGCGTTATTTCAAGACATGGTTCAGGGTTACTCTGTCACTGTTAACCGGTTTAACCGAGTTATATTTCTTGGAAATGAACAAGACTTTAATGGGTATTATTAGGGCGGTGGCAATTACCGTCTTCAGTCAATATTTCAACAAAAATAAATATGCTTAACAACCAATTAATAATCTTTTTTGTTTTATTCTAGATTACCATCCTATAAATGTGTTGTTGATAATTGGATAAGTAACATTTTCTGTTAGTCCGTGGGTATATATAGCCTCGTATGTAATGCAATAATGCTATTCTTACACCATCAAAAGGCTTATGCAGAAATAGAAGTAATCCTCACGTCAACCCTCTTAAGGTTTCCTCTTTGGTTGAGAAACAAGGTCGCCCTTGTAAATACTTCGCTGCTATCTAGGCGACGGTATACACTATTGTAGTGTAGTATAACATTAGCATATATTATTAAGGTATGTACATAAAAAATATGGCCACTTTTGCAATGTTTTATTAAGTTTTATAAAGCAACAATTCAATTCCAATGTGTAATGATTTATATAACATCTTAAATTTTGTTATAGATTTTGTAGAAGTACAAGCGGCCCGTCCCGGCTTCGCACGGGTGGACAAAATTCTTTGATTTATTTCTATTATTAATTTTGTTCCGTTAGCGCCATCTAGCGTCCGGTAGACGAACTATTTGCGGTTAACGCGTTGCTATGGTAACGTTATTGATACAATGGAAAAATAACGGACAGACAAACAACAAATTTGTGACCTTAGAATATAGATTACTAAACGCACTTGAACATAGGACAATGTTACCATAAAGCTTAATTATGTTCCAATTAATTTAAGACTTAATGATTTATAAACAAGCTGTAAATAAGCAATGTAACAAAAAGACATAATTTCCGTAATCCTCGAATTTTTCTTTTCCATTCGGTATAGACGTACCTAAGGTACATAAAATGGGCTTAATTTTTATAAGCTATTTACTATCAAGCCTGTTTTAAAATCGAGTGGTAATTTAACCTATATTTTTGGCTTATTTAATTACTTTACTGTTCTATTTTATATGTAAAAAATATTTACTAGAATGAGATAACAAATAGGTAACGTATTTGTTTGGTTTCCGTTCAAAAGTTCCTACAAAAATCAGTCATTCATTTTATACAAAATATAAACAATAATTTGGGAGACTTGTGCACGTAGCTCATTTAATAATATTAGAAAATCAATATCTCTCTAGTACAGTCAAGATTATCTCGACACAAACTGTAAATTACTACATCCGGTGTCTGGGAGTCAGAACGCTCGGTTTCTGTATTCGCAAGGGTTATTTTAGATGCGCCTTTTATCCCATTCAACTCAATTGACAATATCAGATTGGTAATTTTATCATTTAAAATGAGCATCCACAGCATGTGAGTGTGTTTATGTATTTATATTTAAGTATTTTTTTCATGAATTTAATATTTCAATTGGTTACGCTTTTCATGTATATCACTGTACAGGAGATCGTTATTTCTTATTTTTATATCAAATGCAATATACCAAGGAACGGCTAAGTACCTCTTACCAGCATAATTTATAGTCTCAACCTTTAATTTGACGAATTAACTGAAGAATTAACTTTTTTCTCCGTTTATTTGGATTGTTAGAGGCAGAATTTACAAAAAACCCGCGATAAATAAACGTCATAGCGAAGATATAATTTTCCTTTAATTTAATATTTAAAAATTATTTTATCATAATAATGTCCATAAGGACGTGCAGCGACACCGACTTTTACAAAATTCTATAGGTGCTTCATTGATCCACGTCGACAGCTAAAATAAATATACTTATTTAAAGTTGCTAAACTGCATACTATTGTGCTCAGTAAAACTCCTTTTTATAAAATAATGGTCAGACAATAAAACAAATTAATAAATAATAAATAAATATAGAATTCGAAATGCATTCGCTAGTTTGTGAATAGGGTATTACAATAGTCGAACATATACAAACACCGACCAACACAAAATTTTTATTACACATGAAAATGCGTTATATATACCCATCTGCGAGTAGACGGTGAGGTTGCACCTTTGATCGCCTTTTTGTCATTGTCCGCCAGTCGGTATTTCGTGTGAGTCTCCAGTAAAGGTAAATGCAATAAAGGCAGTTGAAGTCTTGTCGCACGGCGAGTGAAGTGGTAGAGGTATAGCTAGAAGTATATGAAAATGGGGGTTTTTTATATATTATATATTTTTTTAATATATATATATATATATATATTTTACGCTATATATAATATTTCACTATTCACATAGCCTGTTTAATAATCTGAAAGATGAGATGAAATCAAATTACCCACAAGTAAATATGTTTTTTGGGTGTATTCTGAAGGGTGTCAATTTTTGCAGTAAGATGAAGCACTTTCTCCATCGGTGCGATCGCGCGATGATCTACATCTTCATCGCAAGCTCCTACTTCCCATGGCTGACAGTCGGCACCCTCTCCTGCTGGATGCTTCGCGAGCTGCGTTGGGCCATCTGGTTGCTGGCCGTTCTCGGCATCACCTACCAACAGATATTTCATGAGCGATATAAAATGCTGGAACTGCTGCTTTATCTCGTCATGGGATTAGGACCTGCTGCCATAATAGTGACTTCTAATGTAAGTATATTTTTTAATATTTACAGTTTTTAATATTCAGGCTGCACCCTGATAATTTAGATTTTTTATCGAGTCCAATAACCATAGACAAAAAAGTACCATTCACATCACATAAAAAAATATAATTATCGCTTTTATTTTTTATAAGGAACAAAAAGCTTTATCAAAGTTACTTATGAAATGTAGCCAATTTGCGAATAGCTTTGTACTTCATAGTAAAATTTATCTTTTTATGACTTTTGCCTTAATATCTATAAAAATATTCTGGGTTGATTATAGTTTGTCAATTTTCTTGCTGTCTTTACATTCTGTTTCCGAAAATCAATCCAGATATTTAAGAAAGATTTTAGATTTTCACAGTCCTATGACCATACAGCATTTCATGATAGGCTAGGTAAAAAATACAAAAAGCCTTTAAACAAGAGCAATTTTATAATGTCTCTAATTTTTAGTTTTCCTATTAACTTCCTCTATTTTAAATAAATCCTCACTGTTTACTCAGGTACTAGGAATGTTCATAATAAAATTGCCAAGTCTGTTCAGCCAGTCTCAAGTGATGCGTTCCCTGACATGTTAGGCTTGTGATGTTACACTCACCCAGATATATATCTCTACATATAACAAAATCATTTTTATCCGATATGAGAATTTACAGTGTTTTCATTGAGAGATATGGCTTGGTTAAAGCCGATACCATGTACCAAAAAAGGCGCTTTGTTGTCCAAAAACAAAGGCCCTTTTTTTCTAAAATGTGATACATCAAAAGACACAAAACGCGCTTTCTATTATTGTAATCAAAAGCTTTGAACGGCCATTTATTTATATCTTGTAACTACATAAATGAAATATGACAGACCCGTGTTATTGAACTGCAGTCTTTTGTAAAGGGGAAGATACCATCCCAGGTGGGCGCGTACGGACAAAAACATATGGTTTCCACAGAAGAATATTCTATCAGTTACTTCCAGCGACACGTGTCGACATTTTCAATCAGACAAACATGAGGTCTTTTATTAGCGTGTCAGTAACGATATGGGGCTATGTCCAAAAAAAGTTAAAGTATTTCACTTTTTTTGGGTGTGGTTTTAG